>CM076583.1:859795200-860400200 GCA_034641835.2 Pinus albicaulis | reverse complement strand
AATCATATTTTTAGAATTAAATGCTACTGCATTATCAGTAATTATTTTATGAGGGCATCCAAATCTTGACAAAATGTTGTTTTCTATGAAAGAAATAATGACTACATCAGCGGCTTGTCTGGTAGGAATGGCTTCAATCCACTTTGTGAAGTAATTAGTGGCAGTCAAAATCCACTTATGTTGGCCAGAGGATGGGGGGGTGAATTTATCCAATGAAGTCTAAACCCCATTGTTGAAATGGAATTTCAGTTGAAATTGGCTTTAAAGGTAAGGGTAACAATTTCTTCTTACCTTCAAAGATTTGACATTTATGACATGAAGTAACAAATTTTTTAACATCAGCAAATAAGGTAGGCCAGTAAAAACTAGCTCTAAGAATCTTATCTGCAGTATTTTTCCAAGATAAATGTCCTCCACTGTCACTTGCATGAAATTCTTCAAGTATTTTATCAGCTTCTACTTTCAGTAAAAAATTTAATAATATCCCACTATGATCTCTCCAAAAAATTACATTATCTAAGATACAAAATCTCATTTCTTTAAGTTTTAAAAATCTAGCTTTATTCCTTGACAATTCAGGAGGAGCTTGTAAGTTTGTAAGTACAAATATGATATCTGAGTACCAAGGTGAAAATAGAAAGGATTCACTGATCATTGGAGTCGCCATATCTTCCTAGTCATCAACCTGAGAAATAAAATTTATATCTAATGCATTGCAGTTAGATTCAGCCATTAATTTGGCTAATCCTTGTTCTTTAATGAGTTTTGTTGGTTCAATTTCTATGTCACATCCTAGGATAGTGGCAATCCACTTACCTCTTCTTCCATTGGGACCATCCTGAGTAAGAATGTCTTTTACTACAGAATTAGGGACATAGGAAATTATGTGGGAATAGTGAATATAAACTCTGAAGTCTTTGATGGCCTTAACCAAAGCTAAGGCTTGTTTCTCCATTATTTTGTACTTCAAAGGGGAATCTCTAAGGGTCTTACTGAAAAGAGTTATAGGCTGTTCGAAACCTTGATCATTCTTCTGCAGTAAAACTACAACAATGATATGCTCAGAAGCAAATGAAAAAATTATGAAATATTTTTTGAAATCTGGACTGATTAAGACTGGTGCTTTAGTTAAAGCCTGCTTTGTGGATTCAAATGATTGTTTGGCTTCAACAGTCCATTTTAGAATTGAGTCTTTTTTTAGCATGTTGTTTAGTTCTCTAATGATTTTAGCTAAGTTAGAAACAAATCTTCTTAAAAAATAAATTTTACCTAAAAATGCTTGTAATTCTTTGATATTTCTAGGTGGATGAATGTTCAGAATTGCTTCTATCCTAGCAGGATCTATTCTAATTCCTTCTTTTGAAATTATATTTCCTAGTAACTTACCTTCTTCTAATCCAAAAAGACTTTTCTTGGGGTTTAAAGATATGAAAAATGTTCTACATTTAATAAAGACTTGTCTCAAATGATCCAAGTGTTCATTATCTGATTTAGAAAATACAGTAATATCATCTAAATAAATTACCAAGAAGTCATGAATCTCCTTTACAAAGGCTATTTCCATAGCCCTCTGAAAGGTTGCTCCTACATTCATCATACTAAAGGGCATTTTCACATACATGAAAGTGCCCCAAGGAGTGGTAAAAGTTGTTTTAGCCCGATCTTCCTTTTGGACAAGAATCTGGTTGTATCCTGAAAAGCCATCTAGCAAAGAAATTCTACAGGAACCAAATACCCTTTGTAATATATGATCCATTTTAGGTAAAGGGTAATTATCCTTCAAAGATACTTTGTTAAGATTTCTAAAGTCAACACATAATCTAATTTCACATGTTTTCTTTCTTGTTGGTACTAGGTTTGAAACCCAATCAGAATATCTAATTGGTGTAATGATCTGAGCGTCATACATGCATTTTACTTCTTTTTCTATCAAAGGTAATAGAACATGATTAATTCTCCTCAATTTTTGTTTGAATGGTTTTTTATCATATTTTATGGGAATTTTGTGTTGGATTATGTTTGTGTCATAAACTTTGAGATCTTCATAACTCCAAGCAAACACATCTTTATATTCCCTTAAAATATCAATGTATTTTTCCTTTTCTTGTGGAGGTAAAGATTTAGATAGTTTAATCATTTTTGGTTTTAATTTTGTCCCAATGTTACATTCCTCAATGTCAGACCTAAATGGTTCCATTTTTGGATTTTTAGGCACATCATTGGAATCAAAAAGATCTTCCAAAGGAGTTAAACCTTTAGGCAAAGAATTATCTTTTAGATCTAACATGTCAATTTCTTCTTCAATGATTTCCTCAACATCTACCTTCTCTAAGTTGTTTATGTCAGATTGAGTAAATACAGTAGGTTTATCAAACTTATGTACATTTATGTTATCTATTTCACAATCAAAATCTGAATCTATATTACAGTCTGTATCTATTTTACACTTTTGAATTCTTCCTCGTTATTTAAGAAATGGTAAATATGTTCATCCTGAGAGAAAATCTACCAGTACTTGAGGTTGTCTGGGATAATTGGTCTATATTTAACCTCAACAGTGTACCTATGAGTTGGTTGGAATGGTAAGTTACATGTACTAGCAAAAGTTTCTAAACAGTGTGCTTGAATATTTTGTTTTCTGGGTATAGCACAAAACTTGCATTCCAATAAATCATCAGTTAAATCAATCATTGTATCTCTGTATCTGGCTAGTCTAGGATTGTAAACAAAATTTACTACATTTATTTGTTTTATGATTAATTCTGAATCTCCCATGATTAGTATTCTTTTTCCTCCTAAGTTTCTAATGATTTAGAGGCCTAAAATGAGTGCCTCATACTCGGCTATATTATTTTTATATTTGAAGTTGAGTCTGAAGGCATGTCCTTCTGAATGATTAGTCTCCATGTTTGTAATCCATACTCCTGCTCCTGCTGCTAATTTGTTTACAGAGCCATCAAAGTCTAAGTTCCAAAGGGATTCATGAAATATGTTGTCATTGTTTGGTGTTGGATTTTTATCAATTAATTCAGTTTGGATTTCATTGTTTTCAGAGTTACATAAAATAAAAGAGTCAAGGTCAATTGGTGTAGAATAAATGGGATAATTTATGGATCTTTCAGCACTACTGACCATGAATTTCATTAATGTTTCGCTATATAGCTTTTTAGGCTGACCAAACATTGATATAGTAGCATAACTCATGTCCAATTGTACAGATCCCTGCAACTTTGCTCCCCATGAGCGAGAAAGAAGCATACCATATTTTGGTGGGATATCAGCTACTACAATGTCCATTAATATACTTTTACGAGGGTACTAAACTAAAGTCACATAAATCTTTGATTAATCCTAGGCTTTTAACTTTGATAGAGTCAAATGAAAACAAATATTTGTAAGGCCTGGTTATTTCTAGATTAAGAGTTTCCATTATGGCTTTGGGCATTAAATTATGGGAAGCTCCTGAATCTAACATAGCATCATGTAAAATTAGATCATGAATGGTAAGACTGATATAAAAAGGAGGGAATGATCCATCTGAATTCTGTCCATTCACATCAGGGCCAAAAATCAACTCGGGTTAATCATCATTCAAATTAATTGCATCTTCACCATCATTCATATTTAGTGTTTCAGTTATGGTTGATTTGTATAAGTCATTTTTTACCAATTCTGTTAAAGGAATGGGCATTTTTAACTTAGCAATTTCATTCTGAATATTAAATGAGCGTTGAGATTTACTAATTTGAACTAATTCATCTTTATTAACTGAATCTGAGTTGGTTTTTCTTGAGTTTCTACAGTTGTATTTCTATCTTCAGTTGTTTTAATAATCTCTGTCTAAGTTTCCTGAGTTTTGCTGCTTTTAACTTTATTTTCAGGGTTTTTGTTGCAGCAGAAGTTTTATCAAACTTAGAATTATCAGCATATGTTCTTGAATTATCAATTTCAGGATTTGCTGATTTAGAATCAGCAGAAAGCTTTTTAGGATCAGAATTTGTTGATTTTACTGAATTAGAAGCTTTAGCAGTATCAACTTTTTGTGCATATTTAGAAGATTGAGCTACTTCATCAGTAATATCAACAATTTTGGGACCTGTTGATTTTTTAGGGCTGGAAGGATTGGAATTTTGCTTATTTTCCCTTGGGAAAATTTGAAAAACTTTTGTTTTTGGTGCTTCTACATTTTATTATTTTGATTTTGGGAATTTTTTTTGGTAGAAGACTCATTATTTTTCTTGTGTCTAAGGTTATATTGACTATGTATTTCATTTATGGAAAATTCATAACCCTGTTTATAGTCTAAGGATTTATTGGAGTCTAATTTGAGTTGTTGAAGCTCAAATAGTTCTTGATCTTTCTGAGTGAGGAAAATGGTATTGTTTTCATCTATTCCCATTATATGATAGATGTCATCTTCATATTCATCGTTATTCTGAGAACTTTCAGAATAGTTCTCCTAAAATGGGGGCCTAATGTTTTGGTCTGGAGTTGTTTCTTTAGCTTTTCCAGAATTATTGTTTTTTCTGAAATTGGGATTTCTGATCTGAGGTTGATTATCCCATTGAGGTTTTCTTTCTATATTATCTAATCTATCTACCACCCTTTCTAAATTTTTAGCAATTAAATCTATTTTAACATTTGAATTTGAACTTTCTTCTTTAATTGTAACTCTTCTTTCATTTCTAAGTCTGGCTTTCGTAGCTAAAATATTGATTTCTACACTGGCAACATCTAATTGCATCTGTTCTAAGGTTTGGGCATCTCTTTCCCTTAATTGATAGGCCATATCTACATCAAATCCATCAGGGAATTTGAGCAGAACAGAGTAAGGTGTAGGTTTAATATTTGCATGTATTGTATTGTAGACACTATTGTACCTAGTGCAGTAGTCTTGGACAGACTCAGTAGGAGATCTTTTCATGGCATCAAACTCAGACAAAATTTGAAGGGGGTTCTTTTTCTTTTCCCATTTATTCAAAAATTTCCTATGAAATATAGCTAAATCAGTTATGCTACCAGCAGCTAAATTTTTGAACCATTTTTTAAATTCTCCTGACAAACTCTGGGAAAATAACCTCATCTGGACATCTGACTCATCAATTTCATAAATTTCACAGAAATCTGTCATTTTAGTTACATGTTTTTGAGTAGTATATTGTGAAATTCCATCAAACAGTGGTACATTTTTTTGATAATCTTGAGGCATGTCATGGAGGTTTTGGGGTAAGACAAGGGGAGAATACCTAGCAGCCATGGCTTGAATATTTTTTGAGCTGGAAGGTATAACAGTAGTGATAGGTGCAGTGCTAGATATGGCAACTGATGAACTAAAAACTGCAGTTGAAGAGCTTGGAAATGCAATTGGTATGTAAATGGAATTGCTGGGAAATAAAGATGTGGTGCTTATAAAATCTGAATGTAAAGTAGTGGATGCAGTGGATGGAGTGGACGAAGGAAATAATATCCTAGGCTACAAAGGCAATCTAGGAATGAAATGATCTGTGGATGAACTTGCAGTGGTATCTATAAATGAAGTAACAACATATAAAGATGAATCTATTGTTGGTATTATTGTTGCATTCAATTGAGAAACTAGAGGTTTTATGTAAGACAACAAATGAGCTAATTCAATAGCTTCATTAATATCTTTAATCAATGTAACATTAATATTTTCAACCATAGTTTGATATTCAGATTTATTTGATTTTGTTCCTACTGAAATATTTTTATGTTTTGCATTCAGAAATGAAATAAAAACAGGATCTATAACAATATTTTTCAAATCAGTTTCATATTTAGTTTTAAATAATGAATATTCAAATTTTAGATCAAAATCAACATCATTTAGAATCACTAACTCTTTGGGTAAAGAATTGGCTTTTCTTAATGGTACTTCAGTTTCTAAATTGACAGTTTGTTTTTTTCTTTTTACCAATCTGATCTGGGTTATCTACTATAACTGCAGGTTTAGGATTTGGGTTAGACCTGGTATAGTAGGTTTTCCTAGAAGCTAGAATGATTTTTTTTTTAATACCCACAACCTATAAAATTAATCTTAAAGTGAAAGGATAATTAAAATATTTTTTCTTTGAGACTAAGTTTAAGACTAGAGATTGGTTAAGTCCCTAGTATGGTTGCCAGTATGTTATCACTCTAGTAAATTCTTGAGTTGTGGGATTTTGAGTTTTTAGTCAAAGAACACTAGAGGTAACCACAAACCTACTTCAAACTCTAGGATCTAGCATTCCTAGGGTTCAGAGAGGGCTCTCTCTTTAATGTTTAACTTTGTTTTGATTTATAATATTAGGCTAGTTATGAAAGAACAATTGGTTTTGTTTTAAATGGTTTGGTGGGAAAAAATCACTCAGAAGTAAAATAGAGAGAAATATACTTTTACATTGGTCTATGGAGTCTAAATCAAGCTATCAGCACTAGAATTCAAGGCCAAAAAGGTACAAATGTATTCAGGGAAAGATAGATAACCCTCAGAGATTTGTTAATGTGTTTTTTGGTGAAATGGTATGATCGGGATAAAGGGCACTGAAGGATCCTTTGATCCGGAAAATGGAAGTAGAAGGCAGAGGTCAAACGGGAGAAGGAGAAATTAAGGGTTCCTTGCACCGGAAATCAGCAGAAAACATTAAAATGGAAACTAGTTAAATACAGGGAGCACTTGAATAATCCTGTAGTAATACTCCTAGTTACACATTTCGACAGAACAAACATAAAATGAAGGCATGAAACTTAGAAAAGAAACAATGACAAGTAGGAAGTACTTCACTCATCAGCTTATCACAGGGATCCTGAATTATGATTCCAGTTATCTTGTCCAGTCTGCTACTTTGAAATCAAACACACAATATCCTCCAATGTTCAACAAAAATGTCTATAGTAAAGTCCAACAATTTTATTTCACACTAAATACTTCTAATGTAGAAGTATTTATAAAAAAATGTTTCACAAATATCCTAGAAGAGTTCTAGAAATTATTTTAGGAAAAAGAAAATATCATTAAATAATAAAAGGGACAGCTGCTTAACAAACAACAAGCTGTCCTTTTTATCCACAATAAATAGAACTGTTTAGCTAACAAGGAGTTGTTGACCGCCTAGGTGTCCTGCTTGCTGGCTGCTATGAAATATATTGTATTTGACTTACCTTCGTTGATACTCTTTCATCTGATACTCTTTAACCTGATGCTCTTTAACGATGATATCTTTGACCATTAGTTTCACTGATTTACTGTTTTAAAATATCTTTTTGGCAGTGAAAATCAGCAAATTGTCCTTTTATTTCAATTGTTTCTTTTGATTGTTTTTAAGGTAATCTTATTTCAATGTTTTACCTTTCATCTCTACATCCAATCAGTAAAAAATTTCCACTCTTCTACCTTGGGAATTTGGACATTCCTCAACTTCCTGAAATTCTCATCAGCCTCTATATATCTAGCAAAGGCAGGCTTGATAACAAAGAGATGCTTAATCTCATGCTGTAAAAAGAATAGATCTTCAAAATATTGAAGGAGAACTTTCCCTGTAGGAGTGCCTTGTGAAAGTGGCTTGTTTACTTGCTCTTTAGCAAACTCCCTGATCTTGTTATCATAGTCCTTCTGTGGCATCATTTTTTCATTAAAAACATGTATGTATGGTAAGCGCCTCTGTCTTAAATTTGTGTATTTCACCATAAATCTAGTTATGGTCAAGTTCATTGCTTCACATTTTTCTTCAAGATTGTTCATTAAGTTCTTTTTAGTGATAACCTTTTTGATTTGTAAGATGGTTTCTGTCCTGTCTAAGACTTGCAATTCTTCAAGCTCTTCCCTGTTCTTGCTGTTTAGAAATGTAATGTGTTTTAAAGCCTGAGCAGGCTTATCAGTCAACTCATCTTTTGTCTTTTGTATCTTTGTCTGGGCTACCAACAACAATTCTTTCTTCTCATAGATAACCTGAATTAAAGGCCATTGATTATGAATGGCTTCAATTATGTTAGTCCAAAGATGGTTTTTAACAGATGAGATCTGCTCTATGAAAGTCAACTCTTTTTGTAAATTCTTGGGCTGCTCTCCCAATCTGATTGCTTTCTGCTCATGAGTTCTAACATTGATCTGAGCTGTCTTATTTTCCCTCTCAAGATTTTAAATTATTTTATTCAGTCTGTTTATTTCACCTGTCTTTAAAGAAATCCCTTCCATGGCCTTGATAATCTGGCTGGCTTCATCAGTGTGATGAACATTTGTAGTAGAAGAGTCTGTAGCTGAAGTAGTGGCTAAAGTCACTGGCACTACAGTTGCCAGTGGGCCCTTTGGTGTTAATTTCTCTCCTAAAGTAGAGGGCATTGTTGTAGTAATTGCTTTATTTACCACTGTAGAATACAATATTTTAGAGCTATGCCTATGAAATTCAATCTGGTCCAGCTCATGAATATTTTTTGTGTCTACCTCAAAGTCCACATTTTTATGTTACAAATGGAATTAACTCAGAAACAGATTACAGAAAACACAGATACAAAACCAGACAAAACAATGGCAGAAAAGAGGCTTCAGCCTCATGGCATTCTCATCATTCTCTCTTATTAAAAGAATTTAGTTTACAATTTAAATAGATGAGAGAAAATTTCTAAGATAGTCCATGCTATCTTAGACTCCTTTGGTTGAGATAATTTCTCACCAAAAACCCACCAAGATAGGAGTTACTAATCAAACTCCAATATTTGAGGAACAATCCAAGAGTTAGGCACATATTCCTAACTTGGAATATTTAATTAATTAATTTATTATTTTGGATTTATTATTGTTATTTGAGAGAGTCTAACATTCCCCCCTTCAATGAAAAATCCAAAATAAGAACGAGGAACCATCTTCCAAGTTCTCATGTTGATCCTCAAAAAACATTGCCTGAAAAACAGCTAAAGTTGGATGCTGAAAAACTGCAATCTGAAGAGACCATGAGTTAGTTGTATGTCTTATTCATATCTAAATTTCTCTTGAAAACTCCATCAAGTGCCAAGTTTCAAAAGGATCCATCTGTCCTTTGCATGAAATCAGCATCCTTTGTCGACTGAAAAAATTTGTTCAAAGCCCACTGGCTGGTGATGTCAAAAAAAACTCACTGTTGCTTTTGATGTGCTGAAAATTGTTCACTGCTTATTTGTTGTTGACTGCCCACTGGAAAAAAAATTTATGCCCACTAGAAACTTTGTTGATGCCCACAGGCTGTTGAAGATGCCCAGTGGCTTCTTTTGCTGGTTTTGTCGAGACTTTCAGTCTGACAACCATTGTCAATCTCATTGACATTTTACCCCCTTTGGCAACTGAAAGGAGAGACACTTCTCTTGGAAAATATTCCTGAACTCCCTCCCTTTAGGTGTAGGAGTTTTACACTGGTGTACTCCCTCGTTCAACTTCATGAGATTACCATCATCTTTTCACTGTTGGCTGCACTATGTGTGATTGTATGCGATTGTAGAACTGAGACAATCGTTTGACTGTGGATGACCATTTCCAAGGGTCGATCCATTCATAACATATCTTCATTCTGGCTGATTGTTGTTGGTTGCGACATTTTTCTGAGGAATGATTTGGTTTGCCACAATGGCAACAAGGATGGAGATCAAAACACTGATCTTCCATATGACCGGTTCTTTGACAATGAGAACATTTCAGTTGGACTTCAACTTCAGGTTGCGTACAATTCTGTTTGTCTGCAACTTTGGGTTGCGTGCATTGCTGGTTGTCTGCAGCTTTTTCAGAACTTGTTGAGGTGAGTTGTGCAAGAAATCCTCCACTGACGAACTTAATTGACTTGGAATAATCTAGGATATGTAAGTTGGTGTCATCAGTGACATATCCTAAGCCTCGTCGATTGTTTTTATTTAAAATTTCTTCCCATGGCTTGATGATGGGCTTGGAAGAAATTGGAACTGGAACAACTTCGACACTTGAAGTTGTTTGGATGAATGACTTATCATCTGGATGGTTCAAATATTTGAAAGTATCACGCTTTTCTTGCAATTCAATCCTTTAAAGCTGCGAATCTAGTTGAAGAAACTCAATGGTTTCTTTTGTTTGTTGTAGATGTCGTGAAAGATCAGCAAGAGTTTCTTTGCTGACTTGCACCATGTCTTCATCACTTGAGATGATCAAACTTTGAAGAATGTTTAACAACTGAATATGTTGCTCCATCTGAACTTTCTCACTTGAAATCAGGCTCTCTTGTCGTAGATGTCGTACTTTGAACTGTTTCACTTGAATGACAGGCTTGCTTGAATGTGGCTTGAATGGCACGCTCACTTGATTGGTTGTTTTATTGCCTAAATCTACCTCAGGCTGAAGGAAGGCAGAGTTCAGGTAACATCATACCACGCTCAGTCTGGTAGCTAGCCCTACCAGAACAGGAGAGGGCTCTCTCCGGGTCAATCTCAGCGATAAGTAATCAATAGGGCTTGAGATGACTGAAATGAAAGCTAATTTTAGGCTAGGTATATAAGTGAAGGAGTTTGATTGTGTTTTTGGGTTTTTTTGTTGGATCAAGGGAAAGGCAGTTTTGCGTACGGGGATTAGGCCTAGTTTTTTGCAAAGTTCTGATTGGGGCAAGGTAGGAAATAGTTTTGATGCTTTAGATTGAGTGAATGGATGGATCAAATCAGTGAGGAGCTGAAGAGGGAAAGAGGGTCTCAAGATTCCTCCTCAAACAGATGAAAACATGAAAAACTAAACAAAAATGAAGGCAGAGCAATGCAAACCAATGATTTCTACCTTTATAACTTGTTTGTTCAGTTTAAGAAGAAAAGAGAATGAAAATGGTAGACATAAACATCAATGAACTTACAGATACATAGAGGAAAACACCACCAAAACACAGAGCCACAAGGATCCCAAAAAGGGCTGAAAACCCTGGTCAATTCCTTTGCCAAAATTGCAGAATGAATGTACAATGAAGTGCTATGCAATCCCAAATGTCCAACCCTGAAAATGACTGAGAAAATACATCATATAGACAAGCCTAACCCATTCCCATGCCTCTAGGGGTCTAGATCATCATTCTAGGAGCTGTTTCAACCATATCTAAACTAGGAACTAGAAAATAGGCCATGAAACAACTTGCCTCTATATGCTAGGAAACTAATCCATTCACTCACATTTCACCTTTTGGTGAATGAATCTTCTAGAACAAGTAAAAATGTGCCAAAATTAAATCATGGTTATGAAATTACATCAAGGTAGATCAAAATTTACATGAAAAAGTGAAACTGGCCAAAACTAGGCGAAATTCTGAGCTGTGGAGTGAAAAATAGGCCAAAATCCTCTATGCGTCGCGCCCAAAATCTCTATGCGTAGCACAACGTTGTAGCTGATTTTGAGGCATTTCCCGAAGTCAAAATTGAGCTCATGATAGCTCGTTGGAAAGCCCTACCTGTCTACTTTCCAACCCAAGTGGAATTTATGGATTTTGTGTCAATTTTCCCCTCCAAAGGTTCAATCTCCCAAGACTGGTTCCTGTGTGTGCAAAAAGTGGTAGAAAGGCCATTTTCAAGGTGTTTTTGACCCTTTAAGCCACCCAAAACTTGATGAAATTATTAGGCCATTCCTGAGAATGCATAAATTTTCATAAAAAATCTAGAAATACCAAGTTTTCCTCCAGAAGATCTCCCAATCGTAAGCACGCGCAAGGTGGCGCTACGCGTCGGGCAGAAAAACCTGTTTTGTGACCAAAAAATTCAAAAATGACAAAATTTTCTCCAAATTCCTTGAAACTTGGATTGAAGGTCCCTCATCAAGTACTATGCTCATCCAACGAAGCTTCGGCCAATATTTGGAGCCGATCATGTCTTTTGCGCCTCCTTAGTGCCCTTCTCAGCCTTGCTTTCAGGATTTTGATCCTTGCTTTGCAAACATGTGTGCGTGCCCAATAGTGATTTTTCATGTGCCTGAGCACATTTTTCTCCTTTTTCTCCTTCTCCAACAGCTTCTTGAGATGGATGCTGACCCTCTCCAGCCATGTCTCTCTATCGGCCTCAATCTCCCGCTCGATAGGTGTCATCTCGGATGGGCTTCTTCGGGCAGCTTTCCGGTTTTCACGAATGTTCTGCAATTCCATGATCGTCTGCTGATCCTCCAGCAGCTTATTCCACTGCTCCAAATAGTTAATGATCCATTGAGCTCTCTGCAACTTTTCATTCAATGTGTCGATCTCAGTTTTCTGCTCCTGAATGATCTCTCTCAGTTTTGAGTTTGGAGAGCTCACATCCACATCAATCAATGTAAAATCAGTATCCTGACCTCCTGAAGGGCCTTCCTCCTACATAGGCCTCTTTCCTCTGTCCTTTACCAGTACCTGTGCTGATGACGACGAAAACGAGACACCTTCCACCCCGGCTGGAGATAGTACTCGTCGGGGTGCTGCAAACAATGCTCTCGTGCCTCTCTGATAAGTAACAAATACTGGCACACCAATGATAGGCTCTATCTCGGGACCTTAAAACTGATGTGAAGGCTCACCTGCATCATGAAAAATCTCTGGAGGAGGCTGAGGGCTATAAAGAAGTCACGGGAAATGAAATCTTCCCATGAAATTCCCTGCAATCCAAGTTGATGTACCACAATCATCTTGATGAGCGCATAATGATAAATGCTGTTGTGTTGCTGCTCTGGAGTCTTCTTCTGCACAAGAGTAGTCATCCTCTCTATGTTTCAGCACATGAAATATGGTATGTTCATCATCCTTACTCTCGTGAAATGCATCAATAATCTGATGTGGTATGCATAGAGGCGTGAGAATCGACCCTCACAATTGAAGTACCTGATAATGAGTCTCATAAATGGTGCATAAGACTCCTTCAAGAATCAGAATGGGAATACCCTGCTGAGCTACCTCACATAGATAGGCCTGATGTATGGCTCGTAATGTACTCTTTCCACCTGCTGTCTTTTGTTCCACTCCTCACCTACATTCGGTATTCCTGTTGCCTGAGAAATGGTTTCTGGTGTCAAGGTGAAATTTACACCAGCGAGAGTAACATGACCATCACGCAAATGTAAAACAAACAACTGGGCTAACTCCTCATGATGCTGAATCTGAGCAATCCTCTCACAATACTGATAGCATGATTTCTCTCGGAAACAAACCATGGCAAGTGGGCAGGCCTCCAACTAAGTTAAAGAGGTGGGTTCCTCTCTCACATGTTTGCCTCCTTTTCGAGGCCTTCTCGGTGCATGAAGCTCTGTGGTAGAATCACTGTCTTGTTCATAGGATGATTCTGTGTCCGTCATGGTGTTTGCAATGTGTATGACAACTGTATGTTTTTTTTGTTGAAAATGATAAATGAGGGCTTGGTGTCTTTGTCTTCAATTGCCAAAGTATGCCAAGTAGGAAGGGACTGTAAAAATAAGGGACAGTGGATATAGTGGACTGTCAAGTGTAATTAGAATGCAATAAAAGTCACCTGACTGTGTTTTAATAATGTGGGGTTTGGGAATTAGGAATTTTGCAAATGATATGGGAGATGGTAGGGTTTAGGGATAGGGATAATAGGATTTTAGGAACAAGTGATATGAGTGATTTTATAGGGGAATAGGGAAAAAGGGGAAGCACTATATGATGATATCAAAGTAGTGGGGAAAGGAACCACAGATGGAGAATGGGATTTACAATAACTGGCACAAAATCAAACTTTAACAAGCAAACTCAAACCCTAGGAGTAGTTTTTGACAAAAGAAAGGGTTTATATTTTCAACCTCCCAAATTTCAAATTCCTCCCTCTAACAACACCCAACACAAGCTAAAATCAATGGCCAGAGCTTACAAACTTACTTGGAGCAAAAGAAGTGGAGTTGTTTTGGTTTTTGATGAAGCAGTGACAAAATTCTGCTTGGAGGCTCTGTGCGCCGCACGCACACCCAGTGCGCCGCACCAGAGCAAATTTACACTGTAGAAAATGGCTATGTGCGTCGCGACATACAAATTCGCCGCATCTTCTCCCAATGCGCCGCGCTCACTCCAAACACACAGTCGAGCTTTAAACTCGCGGTTTCACCCTTCCACAATTGAAACCGACTTCTTTGATATCTCTTTAGTGAAAATGACATGTGAATGGTGAAAATTTCTTGTATAGTCATGGCTTTGATTTTTGTTTTGCAAAAACCCACTTTCTTATGTTTTAGTTTTGGCACTTTTTCACTTTTAATACAAACTCTGCTTTTTGTTTCCATTTTGACTTTTTTGAGCTGAATGATGAAACTTTTGTCGATTTCTTGTAGGGATGATTGGCATTGGATTTTGGCAAAGGATGAGCAGGGATGCGCCTAAAGTACTTCATGACTGAAAAACTTTAAAAATTACAAAGGATGAAATTACATTTATTACAAAAATAAATTTGACGATTTCTTCTTCAAAACAGAGTTTTGAAGAAGAATCATTCTCAGCATTATTGATGATGAAAATTTTGGAATGAAAACTTATTAGAAACATCCTCATGTGCCTGCTGGGCATTATTTGACATTTTTGGAGACGAAACCCTAGACCTAATGATTGAAAAGACTCTTTGCTGACCAAAAGACCATCCATGACTATGAATGACTGTAAAATTGACTTTGATGAATTTTGATGAACTTTAATGATCAGACACAAACCAGCAGATACATGACATGAGGGAAAATGAGAGACAAGACCCTTCCTTCAGATAATCTATGCTTCTAATGGAATGCAACTGATTGGATGAATGAGACACCTAAAATGAAATGCAACAAAGAGTTTTTGATCTCTGACGGAGGTATGACTATACCGATTTTAACATTGGCTCCAATGGGGATGGTAGCTCCTTGGAGGTGCCAAGAACTGCAGATCTTTGGGAGAGCAGACAAGTGCCTTCGTCCATTGGGAAATGGAATCGATAACTTGAAAAATCCACACAAGACTCTTGACTCAATTTATTGACTGAAACTTGATTGAAACTGTCTCAATTTTGAAACCAAAAATGACTGAAAAACCTGACTCAATACAAAAAAAAAGAATGACTCATGACTGACTTAATTGAAACAAGTACTTACTAAGCTTTTTGAATGGCAGCAGTCCGTCGATATTTGAGGGCTTCAAATCATGATGACAACCAACTGCCTACTGATGAAATATGTACAATCATGTGTAGTGAGCCTTCCAATGTAACCAATCCAGCAGATGGCTACATACCGAAATTCAGCTCTCACTTTTCTCGAGCAGGTAGAACGATGTACATGTAGGAAACTCACAATAACCACTGAAAACAAGGCTTATGATAACGAACCAGACAACATTTATCTTTTCTGATGCTTGCAACAGAATGCTGAAAAGATCTTGAAAATATTGAAGCACTAGTTGGTCTTGAGATCCAGCAGCAAAAATACAACTACTCACTTCATTCTGATCTAAAAGAACAATTCATTGCCGAGTGATATGAAGGCACAGAGAGGTATAAGCTTCTGCCATCTGAGTGTTAGTTGTAGGTTCCTTGACCATGAGAAATTCTGGCATATTGTCTCTCTCAAGCTCATATTCCTCAACTTCATGGTCTAGGTCATTCTTAAACAAAAAACAATCTTCAATATTAACAAACATGACAGCCTTATCATCTTCATGAAAGAAAATATTATCTGTTTGCTGATCTATAAAGCTAATTACAAGACTGTCATCATTTTCAACACTTTCTTGACCATGTGGGCACTGCAAATCTACTTTAGCTTGGGCTGTAACATGACCTTTCAGGAGTTGATCTATCTCATCTTCAGACAAAGGAGATAATGTTTTTTTTTTCTTTTGCTCAAACAGTGATTGTCTTCATATGACATGGCAATCAAATTATCATTTATCACTGAGTTATTGAAAGAATATTTTTCACCTACTTGAACAAAGATCTCATCTTGTTTTTCATGAACTGACTGCATTACCTCCTCATGAAGACTTTTTTCTAATGAAATGAGAACATTTGCATCAATAACTTTGTCTTCTTCATTCCAGATGATCTCAACAACAGAGCTCTCCTTCATGGGACTCAGCACAAGGTATTCTTGATCACCACAATCTAAATCTAGATCTGAAATAGCTAACTTGACTTTATCACATTCTGAAATTGAAACTTGACTTTCCTGCATATTGTCTTCTTCTATGGACAGATCTGAAACAAAACCTTCTCTTTCATCATTTTCCATTGTACCAAGATCTTGATCCTGCTGCAAAGTTTCCTGAGCATCTTGATGGGTATCCTCTAAGTTCTCTTTATGCTGTTGAAATGGATTTTCGTACAGAGCCTCCATGATCTCATCGTCCATGAAGTCATCATCTTCATAAACTTTTTCAATATTTTCAATAAAACTATGAACATGGCTACAACAGTTCTGAACTAAATTCAAGGATGGATAATATTCCTTATACCTTTCAAAGAACATGGTATGAAAATCCTTTAAACAGTAAATACAAGCAGGCAGAAAATTTTCATACCAATATCGGGCTTCACCTTCCAGAGTGGCCATGAATATCTTCATCAAGCAATGTTTAGGAAAATAAACCTTCAACTTGCGAATATGTATGTGAAATCTAACCAGATGTAAAGCAGCATCCTTCCTATCATCATCTTTAAACGTAGGCAAATCCCTTTGCCAATCTACCTTAGGAATTTTATTTGGAAAACCCGGAATGTGATCTAGGCTCATGGGAGCATACCTTCGATCCAGCGAAACCATTTTGATAACAATGAATTCACCAAGAAATTCCTCAGGCTACTAATTCTTGAAGAGTAGAGTTGCCATAAAAATTCTAAACCTTGGGATTCTTCGACACTAGAGTCGCCAGGTGAATGATTTCAACCTTCCTATGTCTGATCATTGTCCACCATCAACCATCAGATCTAACTTGATGCATGTACTGGGGAAATTTGCAAGTCAGATGTTACGTTTACAAACTAGACCGGAGATTGACTAAAGCAGCGTTTATCTACTTTCGCTAATGCAAAGCAAGAGCGTTTCGAAGGCTACCTGGCATAACTTCAGGCTCTGTCTGTAGCTTATGAAACAAATAACACCAAAAAGCAAACCATTCTCTTCCCCAGTATGGTCACCACTATGTTATTTCCTAAATCTACCTCAAGCTGAAGGAAGGCAGAGTTCAGGGTAACATCATACCACGCTCAGTCTAGTAGCTAGCCCTACCAGAACAGGAGAGGGCTCTCTCCGGGTCAATATTAGCGATAAGTAATCAATAGGGCTTGAGATGACTGAAATGAAAGCTAATTTTAGGCTAGGTATATAAGGGAAGGAGTTTGATTGTGTTTTTGGGGTTTTTTGTTGGATCTTGGGAAAGGCAGTTTTGCGTACGGGGATTAGGCCTAGTTTTTTGCAGAGTTCTGATTGGGACAAGGTAGGAAATAGTTTTGATGCTTTATATTGAGTGAATGGATGGATCAAACTGGTGAGGATATGAAGAGGGAAATAGGGTCTCAAGATTCCTCCTCAAACAGATGAAAACATGAAAAACTAAACAAAAATGAAGGCAGAGCAATGCAAACCAATGAATTCTACCTTTATAACTTGTTTGTTCAGTTTAAGAAGAAAAGAGAATGAAAATGGTACACATAAACATAAATTAACTTACAGATACATATAGGAAATCACCACCAAAACACAGAGCCACAAGGATCCCAAAAAGGGTTGCAAACCCTGGTCAATTCCTTTGCCAAAATTGCAGAATGAATGTACAATGAAGTGCTATGCAATCCCAAATGTACAACCCTGAAAATGACTGAGAAAATACATCATATAGACAAGCCTAACCCATTCCCATGCCTCTAGGGGTCGATCTCATCATTCTAGGAGCTGTTTCAACCATATCTAAACTAGGAACTAGAAAATAGGCCATGAAACAACTTGCCTCTATATGCTAGGAAATTGATCCATTCACTCACATTTCACCTTTTGGTGAATGAATCTTCTAGAACAAGTAAAAATATTCCAAAATTACATCATGGTTATGAAATTACATCAAGGTAGATCAAAATTTACATGAAAAAGTGAAACTGGCCAAAACTAGGCGAAATTCTGAGCTGTGGAGTGAAAAATAGGCCAAAATCCTCTATGCGCCCCGCCCAAAATCTCTATGTGTAGCACAACTTTGGAGCTGAGTTTGAGGCACTTCCCGAAGTCCAAATTGATCTCATGATAGCTAGTTGGAAATCCCTACCTATATACTTTCCAACCCAAGTGGAATTTCTATATTTGGTGTCAATTTTCCCCTCCAAAAGTTCAATCTCCCAAGATTGGTTCCTGTGTGTGCAAAAAGTGGCAGAAAGGCCATTTTCAAGGTGTTTTTGACCTTTTAAGCCACCCAGAACTTGATGAAATTCTTAGGCCATTTCTGAGCATGCATAAATTTTCATAAAAAATCCAGAAAGTACCAATTATTCCTCCAGAAGATCTCCCAATCGTAAGCGCACGCAAGGTGGCGCTACGCGTCGGGCAGGAAAACCTGTTTTGTGACCAAAAAATTCAAAAATGACAAAATTTTCTCCAAATTCCTTGAAACTTGGATTGAAGGTCCCTCATCAAGTACTATGCTCAGCCAACGAAGCTTCGGCCAAGATTTGGAGCCGATCATGTCTTTTGCGCCTCCTTAGTACCCTTCTCAGCCTTGCTTTTAGGATTTTGATCCTTGCTTTGCAAACATGTGTGCGTGCCCAATAGTGATTTTTCATGTGCCTGAGCATATTTTTCTCCTTTTTCACCTTCTCCAATAGCTTCTCGAGATGGATTTTGACCCTCTCCAACCATGTCTCTCTATCGTCCTCAATCTCCCGCTCGATAGGTGTCATCTCGGATAGACTTCTTCGGGCAGCTTGCCGGTTTTCACGAATGTTCTGCAATTCCATGATCGTCTTCTGATCCTCCAGCTACTTATTTCGCTGCTCCAAATAGTTAGTGATCCACTGAGATCTCTGAAACTTGTCATTCAATGTGTTGATCTCATTTTTCTGCTCCTGAATGATCTCTCTCAATTTTGAGTTTGGAGAGCTCACGTCCACATCAATCAATGTAAAATTAGTATCCTGACCTCCTGAAGGGCCTTCCTCCTGCATAGGCCTCTTTCCTCTATCCTGTACCTGTACCTGTGCTGATGACGACGGCAACGAGACCCCTTCCACCCCGGGTGGAGATAGTACTCGTCGGGGTGCTGCAAACAATGCTCTTGTGCCTCTCTGATAAGTAACAAATACTGGCACACCAATGATAGGCTCTGTCTCGGGACCTTCAAACTGATGTGAAGGCTCACCTGCATCATGAACAATCTCTGGAGGAGGCTGAGGGGTTGTAAAGAAGTCACGGGAAATGAAATCTTCCCATGCAATGCCCTGCAATCCAAGCTGATGTACCACAATCATCTTGATGAGCGCATAATGATAAATGTTGTTGTGCTGCTGCTCTGGAGTCTTCTTCTGCACAAGAGTAGTCATCCTCTCTATGTTTCGGCACATGAAATATGGTATGTTCATCATCCTTACTCTCGTGAAATGCATCAATAATCTGATGTGGTATGCATATAGGCGTTAGAATCGGCCCTCACAACTAAGTACCTGATAATGAGTCTCATCAATGGTGCATAAGACTCCTTCAAGAACCGGAATGGGAATAACCTTCTGAGCTGCCTCACATAGCCAGGCTTGATGTATGGCTCGTAATGTACTCTATCCACCTGTTGTCTTTTGTTCCACTCCTCACCTACATTCGGTATTCCTGTTGCCTGAGAAATGGTTTCTGGTGTCAAGGTGAAATTTACACCAGCGAGAGTAACATGACCATCACGCAAATGTAAAACAAACAACCGGGCTAACTCCTCATGATGCTGAATCTGAGCAATCCTCTCACAATACTGATAGCATGATTGCTCTCGGAAACAAACCATGGAAAATGGGCAGGCCTCCAACTGAGTTAAAGAGGTGGGTTCCTCTCTCACATGTTTGCCTCCTTTTCGAGGCCTTCTCGGTGCATGAAGCTCTGTGGTAGAATCACTGTCTTGTTCATAGGATGAGTCTGTGTCCGTCATGGTGTTTGCAATGTGTATGAAAACTGTATGTTTGTTTTGTTGAAAATGATAAATGAGGGCTTGGTGTCTTTGTCTTCAATTTCCAAAGTATGCCAAGTAGGAAGGGACTGTAAAAAAAAACGGACAGTGGATATAGTGGACTGTCAAGTGTAATTAGAATGCAATAACAGTCACCTAACTGTGTTTTAAGAATGTGGGGTTTGGGAATTAGGAATTTTGCAAATGATATGGGAGATGGTAGGGTTTAGGGATAGGGATAATAGGATTTTAGGAACAAGTGATATGAGTGATTTTATAAGGGAATAGGGAAAAAGGGGAGGCATAGTATGATGATATGGCAGTGATGAAGAAAGGAACCATAGATGGAGAATGGGATTTGCAATACTTGGCACAAAAATAAGACCTTTAAACCACCAATTTTAAAACCCTAAGGGGAAGATTTTGATATGAATATAGGGTTTATATTTTCAAACTCCAAACTTGCAAATTATTCAAAACCAATCTCTCAACCATACCAAACACCAGCAAGAGCGATTGTATAAACTTACTTGAGCAACAGAGATTGAATTGTTTTGGTTTTTGATGAAGCAGTGACGAAATTCTGCTTGGAGGCTCTGTGCGTCGCGCGCACACCCAGTGCGCCACGCTGGGTATATGCGCCGCACCAGAGCAAATTTACACTGTAGAAAATGGCTATGTGTGTCACGACATGCCAATGCGCTGCGCGCACTCCAAACACACAGTCTCAGCTTTAAACTCACAGTTTCTCCCTTCCACAATTGAAACCGACCTCTTTGATATCTCTTGAGTGCAAATGATTTGATAAACATGGAAATAACTTGTATAGTCATGGATTTGATTTTTTGTTTTGCAAAAACCCACTTTCTTATGTTTTAGATTTGGCACTTTTTCACTTTTAATACAAACTCTGTTTTTGTTTCCATTTTGACTTTTTGACTTGAATGATGAATCTTTTGTCAATTTCTGCAGGGATGGTTGGCATTGGATTTTGGCAAAGGATGACCAGGGCTGTGCCTGAAGTGCTTCATGACTGATTTTTTTTTTTAAATTACAAAGGATGAAATTACATTTATTACAAAAATAAATTTGATGATTTCTTCTTCAAAACAGAGTTTTGAAGAAGAATCATTCTCAGCATTATTGATGATGAAAATTTTGGAATGAAAACTTATTAGAAACATCCTCATGTGCCTGCTGGCATTATTTGACATGTTTGAAGACGAAACCCTAGACCTAATGACTGAAATGACTCTTTGCTGACCAAAATACCATCCATGACTATGAATGACTGTAAAATTGACTTTGATGAATTTTGATGAACTTTAATGATCAGACACAAACCAGCAGATACATGACATGAGGGAAAATGAGAGACAAGACCCTTCCGTTAGATAATCTATGCTTCTAATGGAATGCAACTGATTGGATGAATGAGACACCTAAAATGAAATGCAACAAAGAGTTTTTGATCTCTGACAGAGGTATGACTATACCGACTCTAACAGGTTGCTTATTGCGCTTGCTTGGAACACTTACTAGAGTTGTAGAACTTTCTTGCTTAAACTCTGGAATTCACGCTCGCTTGATGACAATCGCATTTTCTTGAATGCTCACTTGACTTACTTGATGACTTAACGCTCGCTTGAATGAATAGCCACGCTCGCTTGATGTCGATCTCAACTTGCTTGATTGTTTTAACTTGTTTGGTTGTTGTGATGGTTTCTGCAGTGAAATTCATTCTGGCTCGCTTGAAGGTTTGAACTTTGTACTTTCTTGATGCAAATTGCTTGAATGAATACTCACGCTCGTTTGTAGGAGATGTGAACTTGTTGCTTGTTTGTTTTAGAGGTAAAAAATCGTGCATTCACTTGATTTTTCTTAAAGGAAGGGTTTCGAACACTGTCGACAATGCACACAAGAAAGCTTACAATGATTTTAATGATTCACTTAAAACAATGAATTTGATTACAAGTTCTGAAATGGATTTGCAAGAACGTTGATGTAGACCCTGCTTTGAAATGCATTAACTTGACTAAGTGAATTTGATTGTTGATGTAAAATGTTGATGTAGACAATATTTGATTATATGTTATAGTGGCGCAAATGCATGTGTGGATCTTGTAGCTATTTCATTACATGTGTTGTGCTTGCTGATATGGAACTATATGTATTCGATATTAAATGAAATTATTGATGTGTCACAACTAGACACAAATAAAAAAGCAACAACATGAAGCCATAAAAAACATGCGCCATCACAAACACACATGGTGTACCTAAGATCCCCTTATTCAATTTCAGGCTGATCTAGGACACTTGAACACCACAAATAATATGTCTTTATTGAGTATTGAGATCATCAACCTTTCATATTTTACAACATTTCCACTGAAGCTTTCTCAAACAATGAGAATCTGACGCTTGCAAATTTTGGAAACAAAAGTCTTCAAAAAACATGTGCACTGATCGCTCACACCTTATTTCTCCGAAGCACACTTATCTCTCCAAATATTTCAAAACATCACCCTTATTAATCCAAAATAATACAAAATATTCTTATCACTCCCAAAAAAAAAAAAATCATTTCAATACTCTCAAATTTCAACTTTCACACCTTATCACTTCAATTACAAAGAGAGTCACTTTTTATCTCTCCCATTCACTTATTAAAAAAAATATTAAAACACACACTCCACTTATTCTCTTTCCTGACTATAGTAAGTCTCTCTTTTATTTTACATAAAAAATTGATGAATTCACTTTTAAAAAGTGAATCAAACTTAATACTTCCTAAAGAAAAGGACGTGTTACTTTGTTTTAATTTCTTTTAAAAAGTTTGACTTTGAAGATTTGATCTACCTGTTACAGGAGAGAACCCGAATAGTTGGAGGAGGGCATCCACTTCAACCTCGTGCATTGAAATATTTATCGACACATCAATGCATCAATGCATCTCAACGTTACTTGCAGGTTCCACGCAGATCAATCAAACAACTCCAAGCTTCTCGAGTTGTCACAAAAGAATTCGAATTATAGTTACAGAACTTCTAACATCTTCTTCAAGCTTCTTGATTCTTTGAATCAATGAAAACTCAAAGCCATTTGAATTGACACGGTCCTTGTGACCACCTGCAGTGAGTCTTTGCCATTGTCTAGTTCTGATTATGGCACCGATGATTAAAGCACTCAACAACGGGAGGATTTTCCAAGTTAAGTACACATTGGAAAATTTGTTTACAGTGGCCGAGGATGATAACCAAGTAACATTTTGAGGTTTAGGTATGACAAATTGAACTGCAAAACCAACCGAGAGAACAAGGGATGGTGCAATGCACATTAATTCAACAATTGCAAGCACTCTGTCTACACCTATCATGTTCCAGGACTCGACCTCGCGACCACCATCGAACCCTCTGTTTGCAGACCTCTGACGCCATTTGAGGCATCGACTTCCTGTGTAGTGACACGATTGTGTTAATTTAGCAAAACCCACCAATTTTAGATTGACATTTGGTCTCCAGGTCTCTGATTGCATAAGCGAATTAATGCAGAAACCCCGCGTGAGCTGAGATGCTAACATTTATTTAAAACACTATAGTGCAGTCTCAATAACTAATCAAGAAATGACTAAACATATGATAAAACAATCAAGCCTTCATTGAAACGACATGTAGGCAGTAACACGAACTGAGGTCGAAGAATCCAATTCATAATTAGTCTGTCAGGATCAGTCTTTTACAATAGAAGCACAATAATGGCATCCAAACTCCGATTCTATAAAATCCCTCTATTTGAATAACCTCAATATAAATACTTATAAAAAATAAAACAAGTACACATTTTGACAATTCAATGTGTAGAAATCTGTGAAATTATGACTGCGTGGAGACCTGCACAGCATCCTTCTTTTGTATTCATACCAGACGCTCGTAACAGGGCGAGAGCGAGTCCTCCTGTGGTGAGAGATAAAAACAGAAACTATGTGGTCCCTTCAATATTTATGGTTCCCAAAAGAAGCAACGTATCCATGAACGTGATTAACACGCGGCTGTGTGCGCCTGAAGCGGTAGGCCAGGAGGCGCAATCGTCACCGTTACATGTCTCGTTCAAAAAATCAAAGCCGTGGAGGTAAAGATGTATTCATAGGGAATAAGCTTCTAAGTCTGTGGTATATTAGTGCTCAGGTCATGTAAGCGTTGCAGGCTTTTGGTGGCAGGGAATACCAACAAACAACACAACATACCTCATTAAGCCAATTGCGGGGATTCTCTTTACAACCACAGATTGGAAGCTCTTTACAGCCATAGATCGGAATTCTATTTACAGCCTCGATGCACTCCAATTCAAACCACCATATTCTTTCAATGAACAAAATTTCTCCAACTTCAGGGCCCAACAATCATAGACAGCTCTGATACCACATGTTGCAAATGGAATTAACTCAGAAACAGATTACAGAAAACACAGATACAAAACCAAACAAAACAATGGTGGAAAAGAGGCTTCAAACTCATGGCATTCTCATCATTCTCTCTTATTAAAAGAATTTAGTTTACAATTTAAATAGATGAGAAAATGTCTAAGATAGTCCGTGCTATCTTAGAATCCTTTGGTTGAGATAATTTCTCACCAAAAACCCACCAAGATAGGAGTTACTAAAAAAACTCCAATATTTGAGGAACAACCCAAGAGTTAGGCACATATTCCTAACTTGGAATATTTAATTAATTTATTTATTATTTTGGATTTATTATTGTTATTTGAGAGAGGCTGTCATTTTATAGTCTGCTACTGTTTTGGGTACTGAGGTAGTAGGCTGCAGGAATGACATGATCATTTTGTTGGTACAATAATCAAAGGCTGATAATAGCCTATTCTGATTTCCATGATTTTGTTTGAGGAATTGAGAATATATCTCAGTCTTTATCTCCTCATTCTTCTGTTTAATCTGCTTGTATTTCTCCTTGATGCCCAAGTCCTTTTCCTGAGCTGATTGTGAGGAAGAGGCCTCCATGTTATGCTTCTTCTTAATCATCTGTGTATCATTCTGATTGGTTGTTGATTCCTTTTCTATTTCCATAAGTGTTAGATTGATCATAGTTGTGGCTATATCATCATTGGTTACTGGAGCATCTGTCTCATCAACATCAATTGTTACTTTCTCCTTGTCAACTGAACTAAGTTTAAGCCTCTTGTTATAGATTATTTTGAATTTGGTCTCTGTTGTTGTCTCTGCTGTATAACCTCCTTCTTCCATGCTTCTCTTTGTTGATGCTTCTGTTTTTTTGACAACTTCTAGAGCTTGTGTTGTATCAGTTTTATTTGTTGTATCTGTCAATGTGTTTTCCAGCCATTCAATTTGATTTGAAAACTTTTCTATGTCAGGTTTGGCTTCATGGATAAAGGGTTTCAACTTGCACTTTACCCTTAGCTTACTCAAGATCCCTTGAGGATCATAATTCCATGAAAAACTTTCCTCAAATCTGTACTCTGATAGTTTCTTGGTAATCTCCTTTTATGCATCTCTGTTGTTGATTATGAATGGGCCAACTTGATTTTTTAACTTAAACTAAGTCTTATTTTTGGCAGCCATAAAGTTAATTGAATCCGAGTTTAGAATTTGTCTAAGATATTCTAATGAAAAAATTATCATACACATGTGCTTGGGCATCTTATAGGGTAATAAGTTAAACCCAAAAATCCTTAACTCTGTGTATTTTTTATAGAGATACCAATCTCCAATATTATTATGTTCTGAGAGCTGTAGAATTATTTTCATCTCCTCACTGATCCTGGGATGTTCTTTTTTATTCAATACATTCACTACTGGATATAAAAAGAGCTCTTAAAAATATGAATATGTAAAATCGCTGCCCTCTTTTCTAAGTAGTGAGGTCCAAAAAATTATAGAAAGAGGCTTTCCTTCTATATCCATCTTTTGTAATGAAATATGAAACTTCTCTGCTTGAAAGAATAGAAACAAGTGGAAAATATAAGATGAATATCTAAAGACTCCTTCTGTGGGTAACTTAGTCAGCTGGTGATGGATAGTGTCTGCTATAAAACCAGCATAGTCAAAGATGACTGTTGGAGGTTGACCAGGGGACATAGTAGAAAGGAAACCTAGAATGGACTCATCAGTATGTTCATCTGTAAAATAATCAAGGACAAAATAAAGTATAGAAATGATATGTCTGGAACCTTCAGGAAACTTAGCTGTGGAATATGGACGATTTATCTTTGGAATATCAACATGAGAAGGCATAAGATTCTGAAAGATCATGAACCTTGTAGGAAAATATATGCCAAGGTATAACTGAGTTAATGCTTCTATAGACAAGGGGACTGCCTGGGGATCAGGTTGTAATTGAAGCATTTGATTAATTGATTTGGTTGTAATAGTAAAAAGTATTTCTTCTTCTGCATTTACTATAGCCCTTTGATCTAGCTCATAGTATTTTTGGCAAAGTCTGTTGAGTTCTTGACCAGGATGAGTCAATGGGACTATATACTTAGGAAAATGGGTTTCCCAAATTGGAATATCATCTTTGTCTAGATATTTTTCATAACACCAGTTATGTATATCTAGCAAATTAAACTCAATAACAGGGTCTGCAATATTGTAATCAAGGTCAGTCAAAGGAATGTTTTCAGCAGCAACCACAGGTGGTTGAAGGGGATTTACTATAGCAGCAGATTTGGCAGTGATAACTGGGGTAGGTTTAGGGGCTTTGGATCCCTCAGATTTAAGTGCTTTGGATCCTACATGTTTGCTTGTGCTCTGTTTCTTAGTCATTTTGGATAACTACTGCAAGATTAGACTGTTTGCAGGAGTTTTTATATTAAACAGATAGGAAATTGAGTAGTTTGAGGCTGAGGATGGATTCTTATAGGCTTTTGGCTCAATTAGGTTTATCTGGGGACGTAAAACTGGCATAAAAAAAAACAAGGGTTTTCTGAGGGTTTAAATCAAAAAAGGATTTCTATGGTATATTCAGCAGTTTTAACCCTTTAGGTGCTTTAAATTTGGTCTTTAAGCTTAGGAAATTGGGAATTTGGCTTCAAAAAGGCTTGCTGTGTGAAACAGGGTTTCTTGGGAAACATTTGCCAGGGTTTGGCCTCTTTTTTGGTGTTTTTAAGCCGTTTTACTTTGCTCAATTTTCTTAATAAAAGGGATTGGTTTTCTTGAAAGATAATTTAAATTCAATATGCAGGCTTTAATTTGTGTTGCACGTTAGAATTATGAGGAAAATACCTTTAAACGTAGGTATTCAACTATAAAAAGGGTTTTACAGGCTTTTGGTTGTAACACTGGCTTCGGTAGTTTTCTGGAGTGGTGCTCTATTCTTCAACATTCTTCAAAGGTAAATTCTGGTCAAATTCAGAGGTTTCAATGGAAAAAATCACAATCAGGGTTAAATATGCTTAAAACAGGGATTTATGATAATCGAGGGTAGTGTGAAAGAATTCAATCTGGGCAATAATGAAATAATATGTATGTATCAAAGGTTTTAACCATACATTGATTGTGTTTATTAGCATTAACTGCATGTCAAATCACGGCGGAAAGCGGTTTTAGTTTTCAAAGGCAAAACCGAGAAGTGGTTATCGCGCATGAATTGGGTAGTAAGCTGTTTTATTCCAAACGCGCGTGATCCAATGGATGATTGACACATCAAGGAGAGAGAAATGGGAAATACTTCCCATTTCACGTCCATTTTGGTGGTCAGCGGTCGATTACTTTCTCTATGTGATATTGCATATAGGCCGTCTAATTTAAGGGTCAGATACGAAGGGTCAGGATTAAAAGGGAAACTACGACTTAATGAAAGGTGGGACCGGGCTTTGATATGCATGTGCCGGCGGTTAAAAATTAAACCTTTATGTTTTTTTGTGGGCAAAGGCTTAACTCATATGAGGGCGGGCTTTATTATGCATGCAACATGGTTTAATTATATAAGGCGAATGGCTTATATAATATAGCTGGGATAGGCATACTGTAAAAGTTTTAAATTATTAAAATAAACCTTAGTTTATTTCAACTAAACCTTGGGTTATAAAATTATGTGGGGAGAGCTTATATATGCATTACAAAGGCGCTTTTCTGACAAGGTTTTTAAACCTTAAGCCTTGGTAAAATGTAAGACAGGTTAAGTTCAATTGCATACATTGGCTTATATGATGGCAGAGGGATAATGGTTCAAAATAGAGGATAAGGTTTTAACCAATACAAAGGTGTGGGATTAATATGTTTTTCTCAAAACATTTGTAATATGCCTAAATAAACACAATTTAGCGCAGTATTTAGTTTATTATATAGTATTAAACATTTTTGAATGGGTTAATAACTATAGGGGGTGGGATATTTATTTATTTTTTAGTTTTAGACCAAAGGGGATTTTATTTGGGTTTTAATTTAGCACATGGGTAATAACTTTGGTCTAAAATCTTTATAATAGTGGGTTTTGGGGTATTTAGATATAGAGAATTAAATAAGTAGGATGAGGTATTATTTAGGGATTTAATAAACTAAGTTAAAAGTTAATATGAAAAGGGTAATTTAATACACAAAAACATGCAATATGACTAAGTAAAATTAACAAGTAAAGAAAAGCTTGTTTTTTCATCATTTCACCAATTTACTTAGGATAAAGCATTTTTTAGGGTTTTTGTATGTTTCTGAATGAAGGAAGTTAATTAGATGGGGTTTTATGTTACATTTAGTAAGAATGAGTCTTTACTTATGAAAATGAGTTAAAATGTATGAATGAGGGATAAATAATGGTAAATGGGGATTTAACATAAGAATTTATCATTTTCAACTAACCAGTCATCGAGCCTTGGGTCCAGTCCCAACAAAAGTCAGAGAAATGCTCTGAGCCTGCTTGACTGATAGTCTAAAACACTAAACACTTATAGGTGAGGGGAAATTAGTGATTTTTTCCCAGTGATGAATATTACATGCTTTTTCCCACTTCTTTCTACCTACCCAACATTACTCTAGCATTTTTTATTCCTTTTGGCAAGTGCATTTAGGCTCGCAACCTTGAAACATTTATTCTTTTTAAAGCATAAACTATATAATTCTACCTTATTTCATCTGAGGGCACAGATTAAACTGTTGAGCTCCTCATTATTCTCTACCTATCTACTGATTTTTCCAAATTAAACTGTATGACAAATCTTTATTCACTATTTAAAACATGGAAATTGAAAACATGACAAGTCAAGATTAAAGATTTTAACTCATCATGGATTATGGAATTTATTTACACTCTACCATAATCATTTGCAAAAAGTAAAAAGTAGTGGCATTTGGACTTGCTCACTTTCAGGTCTTATTTTCATCTTTTTTCTTTTTGGGGTCTGTATTTTTCAAGTCCTTTGATCTTTTTTTAAGGACTTTTTACTCTCTTTTTTTTTTTTTTTTTCAAAATATGGGAAAACAACTTGCAGAAAGCAAGGTATGTACATATTTTACAAGACTGTCAAAAATCAATTCAAAATTATGAATCCTATATTTATAGGACCCTAACAGAAGGCATATCACTATGTTGTTCCATTATTTCCATTTCAGTTTCTGTTGAAATTCTTTTCATAAAATCCTCTTTATTAATAGGCTTATTGTAGACTTTAAGCCTATGTCCATTAACTAGAAATGAAATTGATGCTTTGTCGATTGTTTCTATTTTGACTACTCCATTTTCAAACATCTCTTCTATCTCATATGGCCCAAGCCAATGAGTTGTAAATTTTTCTTTGAAATCCTTAAACTTGGAGTCAAACAGTAGTGCCCAGTCTCCTTTATGAAAAACTTTATTTTTAATGAATCTGTCATGAAATTTTATTCTCTGTTGTTGCACTAGATATGTATGCTCTAGTGCTTGTTGGCTCATTTCATCCAGTTCTTTTAATTGCATCACTCGTTGTTGTTGTGCTTCAGATAGTTCCATTCCCAATTCTATTGCAATTTTATATGTATAAATTTCAAATTCAATGGGTAGCAGGACTTCCTTACCATATACAAATTGATATGGACTAAATCCAGTTGTGTTCTTCTATGTAATCCTGTATGCCCATAGTGCATCTCTTAACCTTTTTGACCAGTCCTTTCTATTCATATGTACAATTTTTGTCATGATATTCTCTAAAACTTTGTTAGTCAACTCCACTTGTCCATTTTCTTGGGGTTGGTATGGAGTATATTTTTTGTGTTTGATTTTATACTTTTCCATAAGATCCCTTACAAGTTTAGAGGTGAATTGTGCTCCCTGGTCTGTAAAAATATATCTCGGAACTCCAAACCTTACAAATATTTCCTCAAATAGAAAATAAATGATTGTTTCTTCTGTTGCTCTTGCTACTGCCTTTTCCTCCAACCACTTATTAACATAATTTGTACATACTAGAATGTACTTCTTTCCATTTGAAGGTGGGTTTATTGGTCCCACAAATTCTAGAGCCCATTGCTTGGTTTTATGAGTTATTGTGGCTTTAATGGCATTTCATCTGATATCACAGGTCTTCCAGTTCTTTAGCAGTTGTCACATCTCTTAACATAGGCTTTGGAATCCTTGAATATTTTTGGCTAGTAATAGCCAATTTTGAGCACCGTATGTTGTTTGCTTGTCTTCAAAATGACCACCACATGGCTCGTCATGACATGCTTTCAAAATATCTATAATCTCTTCTCTAACACATTTTCTTATTAATAGATAAGAACTAGTATAAAAGAGGTCAACTATATGTAGCACTTTCTCTAATTATATTTCTTTTATGTTTATTGGTGTAATGGGATGGTAGTATTCCAGATGATAAATAGTTGGCTACATCTGAAAACCATGGAGTTTTAACAGTTATAGCAAAAAAGTGTTCATCTGAAAAAGTATATGAAACTAGATTTGGATCACCAGATGAATGAAGCCTTGATAGAAAGTCTGCTACTTGATTATCCTTACCTCGATCTTGTACAGTGATGTTAAATTCTTGCATCAATAATAGACATCTAGTAATTATGCCTTTTGTAATTTCTTTGTTCATTAAGTATCATATGTTTGAATGATCTGTGTGAATGAATACTTGATAACATGTTATTTAATGCCTAAAATTATTAACTGCATGCACTACAGCTAACATTTCTTTTTCTGTGACGGTATAGTTCAATTATGTCGGTGTTAATTTTTTTCTTTTAAATTATATGGCATAATTAAACTGGTTTTCCTTTTGTCCAAGTGATGCTCCTATATTTTTTTCAGATGCATCAGTAGATATATGAAATGGAAATGATTAATTTGGTCCTCAAAGAATGGGTGAAACTAACAATTTTTATTTTAATATTTGAAATGCATTTTGACAATTATTTGTCCATTGGAATTTAACATCTTTTACAAGTAACTTGAATAGAGGTAGAGTTATTTTACTAAAATTTTCAATGAATCTCCTATTATATCCTGCATATCCCAAGAAACTTCCTACTTCCTTTTGTGTTACTGGTGGCATTAAATTCACAATGAATTATATTTTTGTTGGGTCCACCTTGATTCCTAAAGAAAAAATGTGGTGTCCCAACACTATCCCTTCTGTTAACATCATGAAGCATTTCTCATTGCTAAGGGATAGATTTGTCTATATGCTTCTTTTAAAAAAAAAATCAGGATTTTTCAAACAATCATCAAATATCCCTCCATATACAGTGAAATCATCCATGTAGACCTCTACACACTCATGGATTAGATCAGCAAATATTGCAAGGACTGCTTTTTGAAAAGTAGCAGGTGAATTACATAACCCAAAGGGAAAAACATTATATGCATATTTTCCCCATGGACAAGTAAATGTGGTTTTATCCTGGTCTTCTAATGCTCTCTTAATCTGATTGTATCCACTAAATCCATCAAGAAAAGAAAACAATTTCTTACCAGCTAATGAATCTAGTACTTGGTCAATAAATGGTAACGGGAAATGATCTTTTAATGTGGATTTATTCAACTCCCTATAGTCTACACATATCCTCCACTTTCCATTTTTCTTTGGCACCACAATTAAGGGAGACACCCATTGACTATCAGAAATAGGATAGATGAATCCAAATTGTAACAATTTATGTTGTTCTTCTTTCACTATTTCTTTCATCATAGGATTCATTCTTCTTTGCAGTTGTCTCACTGGTTTTATATTATCATTAGTGTAGATGTGGTGAATACATGTCTTTGGATGAATTCCCTGCATTTCTATGTAATCGAAGGAAAACAATTTTGAATATTTCTGTAACAATGCTATTACCTCTTGTTCTTGTGATGATTGTAAATTATTACCAATATTCAAATTCCTTTCAGGACTGATTTCGGTGATTTTAATCTATGAATTGGAAATTGATTTAATAGGAAAAATAATTTCAAATTAATTTTGAAATGATTGAATAGTACAATTTTCCTGGAAACATTGATTTAAAAGATGGCTTGCATCTTCATATTGTGTTATTCTAAGTTGCTCCAAAATATCAGGTTCTGAGATGAAAAGGTCTAATAGATCCTCATTTTCTTCCTCTTCTCTAAAATTAAAGACTTAATTAATACTGAGAATAGATTGAGTTTCTTGTTGTTTTTCATCAAGCCATGATAATAAAGAAGGAGATTATGTTGGAGGATAGAGTGTAACATGTTTCCTTTCATCCCCATGTGCTATGATGATACTTCCTGATCTGCATCCAAAGAAGGCATTTGCTGTGGCTAACCATGGTTTGCTAAGAATTAAAGGATGGCCTCCTAAATTTGTTTTTTGTTGCAAGATTAGAAAGTCTACAGGATATTCCCATGAATCCATAGAAACAATGATATCTTCTAATATTCCTCTGGTACAACTTTATATCTATATGCAAGCTCAAACTTGTAGTATTAGGTCTAATATTGTGCAATTTCAAGTGTTTCATAGTTTTTGTAGTCATAACATTTATATTTTCTCCAAAATATATTAAATTATTTGGAATTGATAATTTATTGATTGAAATGGTAACTATAGGGATCCCCGGGTCAATATATTTTTCAATTATTCTTTCTGTAGACATGAGACTAGCTAATTTTCCAATGACCTGGATTGTGGGTGGATCTCTTTTCTTTATGCTAGTTTTCTTGATGCATAACTCCTTTATTGTTTTTGCATAAATTGGAATATCTTTTATAGCTTGAAAGAAAGGAATTTTGACATAAGAATTCTTCAATTCATCTGAAATATCAAATTCAGGAAGAGACATTGGAATTTTCTGCTCTACTAACCTCTCTGGATAGGGTTGTGTTTGAGTCATTATAGCTTTTCCTTTCTGAATTTGATTTCCTAGATGAGATTTCTCAGTTTGTTCTCCTTGTTCAGTTTGTTCTTCTATGATTGGTGGAAAATATTTGTGTAACACTTTCCCAGACCTTAAGTGGACATATTGTATGGGAATAATGGAGTATGTAGGAAAATATGTTGCTTCTTCCACATTGTATGCTGGTTTATCCACTTTGTTATTTGGATTTTCTACTAGCTGAGCTGGTTATTTAGTTGGTATAGGTGGGGGTTGGTTAGAAGGCAGTTGAAGTTGTTGAGGTTGAGCTAGTAATGGTGCAGGATTTTGTTGTGGAAATGGCATTAGTTGAGGATGTTGTTGGAATTCTTGGTATTGGAATGGTTGTTGAGGATATGGTTGTTGGTATGGTTGTTGATATAGTTGTTGGTATTGTTGAGGTGGCTGGTTTCCATAACTATATCCTCTCCAACCTTGTGTAGGTTGGTTTTGGTATTGTTGTGGAGGCCAAGCCTACCATGGCATTGGAGTATTCCATGAATTCTGAGGAGGATACTGATAATTCTGGGGGTTTTGTTGAGGGGATTATTAAGGAATCCTTGGTTGCCAAGGTCTCCTTGGTGCCATATAGTAAAGATACTTTGTCACTTGTAATTCTTCCATTTGCAATTCTTTAAGTTTTGGACAATTTTTAGTTGCATGATTCTTTGTGCAAGTCCACACACTTGTATACTATCTAAAGGACATTCTCTAAGTGGATGTTTCTTCCTACACTTTGGACAAAAGATTGATAATATTTTATCTTGTCCTTATTTCTTATTCTTTGATTTTAAAACATCAACTTGTGTTCCTAAAGTGCTTAAAATATTAGTTTTAAAATTTTCTAGAAAAATTCATATTTCTGCTCTTGTTACTCCTCCTGTTGCAGATTTGGAAGCTCTTGATGTAGCATCAATTTTTCCACTTTTTTCTCTTCCCCTAGAATATTTTTTCATAGTTCAGCAATCTCATCAAATGGTAGGTTTGAGATATCTCCTTTTCCCATCACATTTATAATATCTAAGAATTCATCTCTGATACCTTTAAGAAAAATTGTGCAGATGGTATCGGGATTCAGAGAATGTTGTTTGGATTTTTGTAGATTGTTGAGAAATATTTCTAAGTACTCTTCCAAACTTTCATCCTCTTGTTGTGTCATTATGAAAATATCTTATTTTGAGTCTCTAGCCCTACAATAGGCCTGATACTTTTTAAGAAAAATCATCTTCATGTCATCCCAAGAAGCAATGGTATATTATCCTAAACCCATAAACCATTTTAGTGTTGTTTCTTTCAAAGTAGCAGGAAAGAGATGAAGCTTATGTGTGGAATTTGTGTATCCATAAGTTTGACATAAGATATCAAATTAGAACATAAATAAGTCAGGACCTTCTGTTGACATTCCATAGAAATTGGGCAAAACAGAAGGTGGAATGTTTTTCATTTTCACTTCTTCTCGTAGTGTTGCTCTTGCGTATAATATTAGGAATCCAAAGGTAGCTTCGTGATCATTGTCTTGTTCCATATCTTGTTGTCTTTTGTTATCATATTCTCTTTTTTTTTCTTCCTCTCTTTTTCTCTCTGTTTATATTCTTCTGTCTTCCTCTCTTTTTCTCTGACATTCCTTTTGGTGTCTCTAATATTGAAGTCTTTGTTCTGGAGTCATTTCCTTTTCAGTTGTTTGTATTGTTTCAATATGAGGCTGATTTTTTGTTTCCTCAACTATCTTGATTTGTTCAAGAACTGGTTGCTCTAATTATTTAACAACTGGTCTCCTTGTTTCCTTTTGTCTTTCTATGAAAAGGGTTTCTTTGGGTGTTTACTTCCTTTTTACCTCCTAGGCTATCAAGGTTTGTCTTTCGATTGGAGTCATTCTTTGTCCTGATAATTTTTTTTCTTCTAATTCCTCTAGAGTTGGTCTCCCAACAATTAGTGTTGTTAGTCCCGATGGTCCTTCCCCTATGGATGGTTAAATTGTTGGGGGATTTTTTTTAATGAATCTAACTTTTTGATCTCTATCTCTAGGCATAAAGAAACATAAATATAAGAAAAATTAAGTTTTTTTTTTTTTTTTTTTTTTTTTTTTGATGTTTGTTTGTTCTTTTTTATCTTCCTATTTGACTACTTTAAAATATGCTTCCCCGGAAACGGCGCCAAAAATATTGGGTCAATTTACTAGGTAAACTAACACAAGTATTTAATTATCAATCTGGGTTCGTAAAACTTGGAAGCATGTCCAAAATATATGGATTTCTAATACAATCAATTTTAGAAGACAAATTATAGAACTTGAAATAAATTCATATTACAAATATAAAATTTAACTAAGTAATTTCTAATTCAATATGTAATATGTAGGAGAAGAGGCTCCTAACTTAGGAGAACCAGTTTGACGATCTCTACAAGACAACTTCATGAACAGAAGTCAAAATAACTGATGAACAATAGCTTATGATGCATAAAAGAATAAAAGAAGAGACTCCTAACTAAGGAGGTACATTTTTTCCTTCTTTATAAGTTTATTCATCATTAATACCATTGTATGAAAACTGGAAATTCAAAAAATAACTTAAACAAAAGAAAGGAAGATTAATTCTAGTTATTATTCTTTGATCATATAGAAGGAGAATTTTACTAAAAATCTTGTTTTACCCTTCATATGCAGATCAGAATTTAAACTAAGATTCATTAGCAAACATAAGAAATTTCCATACATCTAAATAATTGACTAAACATGAAGCAAAACTAGTTTATGAAACTTCAGCTAAATTAACCAAAAAGTGTACTTAGCTTGGTGTTGGGACCCTCCACCCTTGCCTTGCACACTGCAAGAACTTATTAGCTACTGAAACTCAATAAATCATTCATCACATTGAACAAAAAAAATAAGATAGAACTGGTTTCTCCAATTAACTCACAATATTCAGAAATCTCAAAATGAAATCATACAAATTCTCCATGTTCATGCCTTCAATGTTCTTGGTTTAAATAGAAAAATATTAAACAAACTTGACTAAAATGTCTCTAACATTCATATATATCATAATCACATCTATCTTGGTCGAACCCATCCATCCAATCACACAAAATCTGGAAAATCCTACAAAATACTAATCTTGGCTTATTTCCTAGGGATTTTCTAAAAGACAGGTTATGTTTGACCAGCATTGACCGGGCATGTTTTAGCTCGGTTTGGCCGAACCAATAGGTGAACGTCCATACTTGGTTCCAAAGCTTTCTAAATATGTTCTCATCTCGTTCCCAGGTGTCCTGCAAGTATGACTTCAATAGATCCATTACGGGAATTTTAGTTTTGTCCAAAAATGCACTTAAAACCCAATTTTTGTAAAAATATCTAAAAATTGAAAAAAATAATTTATTTACCTGAATATGCATAAATTGGTAAAAATAAGGTATGTGAGGATGATATATGGTTGGATATAATGGAAATTAGGTGTCTTTAATAAGCAAAATTTGATCAAAAATGAGGGCCAACAAGGGGAATGCTAAGCATACCAACACTAGTGCCAATACATGCCAAGGCCCAAGTGCTAACGTGTCTTAAGTGAAAAATCATGCTCTATTACTTCTCTCTTATTTGTGAATAACTGATCTTAAATAAATTTTATCTTAAAACATGCCAAGGCATTCAAGGGCATCTAAACGCATGCCAAGAATTATCAAGTGCCACCAAGTTCCAAGAGCCAATATGTGTCAGAGAGTTATAGGTCATGCTATGGAGTTTTGGGTTTTCTAAGGAGGGAGTGGAAAGATATGCTAGATATTTCCAAGGCATGATAGAGTGCTAGGGAAGCATACCAAAATTTTCCAAGTGTCAATGAGTGTTGAGTGTTAGCGAGTTCCAAGGAAACACAAGGGAGCACTACGTTAAAATGCATGGAAATGAATGAATAAGAGTGTGGGGCAGGGACTCTCAGCGAGTTCCGGGTGTGCTAAGGAGTGAGTCACATGGTATGCTAGGAAACGCTAAGTCATTCTAATGTGCTAGAGTGGCATGCGGCTAAGATGTTCCAGGTGCCAGGGTGTGCCAACATATGCTAGGAAGTGTTAGGGAGTCCTAGGGACACACAAGGGAGCACTAGGTTAAAATAATGCATGCAGATGAATGATTAAGAGATTGTGACAGGAAGTGTTAGTGAGTTCTAAGTGTTCTAAGGAGGGAGTGACAAGGTATGCTAGGTAGTGCTAAGGCATGCTATATGTCAGGGAAACATGCCAAGATGTGTTAAGTGCTAGGGTGTTCCCATGCAGGTCAGGGGTGTTATGGAGTGTTAGGGAAAAATAAGGGAGAACTAGTTTCAAATGCATGGAAACGAATGAATAAGAGTGAGTGACAAAGATTGTTGGTGAGTTCTAGGTGTGATAAGGAGGGAGTGACAAGGTATGTTAGGTAGTGACAAGGAATGCTAGAGTGCCAGGGTGACATGCTAAGATGTGCCAAGTGCCAGGGTGTGCCAATGTGTAACAAGGAGTGTTCGGGAGTGCCACAGAAACACAAGGGAGAACTAGTGCAAAATGCATGGAAATTAATGGATAAGAGTGTGTGAGAGGGAGTTTCAACGAGTTCCAAGTGTGCCAAGGAGGGAGTGACAAGGTTATATGCTAGTAAATTCCAAGGCATGCTACAGTGCCAGGGCATGTCATGGAATGGTAGGGTGTGCTAGGGAGTTCCAAAGCATGCCAAGGAATGCAGAGGATGCTAACACATGCCACATAGTGCCAAGGGATTGTTAGACGTTCCAAGTGGTATGGCATGCAAGATGTAAACTATGTTGCTTAGTTGTTTTATGGTTACGGTTGGATGTGAACCTTGACTTGGTAACTTTTTAAGTGGGATGAGTTAATATTGGACATGAGTAGCCTAAGATGAGTTATAATCCATTCATAGGTGAACAAGGTATAGTCTAGTTATAGTAAATGAAACTTGGTCAAGTTGTTGTAGTCGAGGCGGGACTTGGTTAGGTTCCCAATTCTTTAAAAAAATCAGGGTATTTATGAGGACATGATATTTAAGGAGTGCCAAGGCATGCCAATGAATGAAAAGGTGTGATAATACATGCTATATAGTGCCAATGCATGTCAAGGAGTGCTGGGGAGTGTCAGGGAATCACAAGGGAGAACTAGTTCAAAATGTATGGAAATGAATGAATAAGAGTGTCTCCCGTGGAGTGCCAGTGAATTCCAGGTGTCCTGTGGATGAAGTGTGTTAGGAGAATTTCATAATAGTACTTGCAGGAGGCAAGCCTACGATTGTGATAAGGGGATGGACAAAGAAATTTCAGACAAAGGGAGACTTTGCGCTAGACACAACACTATTTTTTTAATGACTTGGTTGGGTTCCCAAGTCGCACAAAAAGTAAGGCTATCTATGAGGGCATGACAACTAGGTAGTGCCAAGGTGTGAAGGGAATCCCAAGAAGTGATAAAAAATTCTAGCAAGTTCCAAGGCATGTTAGGCATGCCAAGATTTCCTAGGTGCTAATATGTGGCACCAACGCATGCTAGGGAGTGCTAGGGAAACAGAAGGGAGGATTAGTTTCAATTGCATAAAAATTAAGGAATAAGAGTGTGTGATAGGGATTTTTATAAAATTATAGGTGTGCAAAGGAGGGAGTGAAAAGGTACAATGGGCAGTTCCAAGGCATGATATAGTGTTAGGAAATCATGCCAATATGTGTTAAGTTCCAGGGTGTGGCAATGTTTGACAAGGAGTATTAGGGAATGCCAGTGTTGGCTTGTCAGAATACTTAGCCCTCACCCGAGAGACCCGAGTTCGAGTCCCGACAATGGAACCATTTTTTGGCTTGGTTGGCCTTGACCCAAGTTCGAGTTATACTTCACACCAACAAAACCCTCACACACTGACCCTTTCAGGAACGACCTATAAACAGATCGCAGTCTCACCCGAGGTGGCTATGGGTGGTTGCAGAACTAGGTTTCTGCAACCTTGAGGGATTGCGCAATGTGGCTTTTACTTTTCTTTTATGTATTTTATTTATTCTTCTATCATACAAATCACTATTGTGTTTTGTATTCTAACTACTTACTTCATCACATTCAGTTTAACATAAGCACATTACAAGACAATATAAGTTGCGCTAACATAACATTTACTTGCAACCATTACTTTGCATAAACATATAGAAGAAAAAAATACATATAGATACAAAATATTTCCCAAAACTTTCTTCATTAAGATGAATCATTCAATACATTCAACTTCTCTACCTACGCACAAAGCTGCAGGTGGTCTGCGCACTAAGTTGTGGACTCTTCCAAGGTCTCCGTGCACTCAGATGCAGAGCCTTTCCATAAGGCACAAAACACCAAAAAAATATCCAATGACTTGTGCTCATCTATATCTCATCCTATTGCTATAATCGACAAAGCATTACATCTATGCATATATCATTACATAACTATAAAACCATTGTCCACATACCATGGGCTTGACAAAAAAATCAAGTAAAAATCGATACCCATTACAAAATGAGAGGCTTCGACCCACCCGAAGCCCTAAAATTTCGCATGGTAGATATGACTTCGCGTTACCGCACACTCTGCTCCTCAAAATGTGGAGTCTTTGACCAAAATTGGACCAAGTTGGGTCACACCCAATAGCTAGAGAAACACAAGGGAGCATTATGTCATAATGCATGGAAATGAATGAATAAGAGTGTGTGACAGGGAGTGTTAACGAGTTCCAAGTGTGCTAAGTGTAGAAAATATACCAATGGGATTCAATCTGATCTTATAATGTACTAAAACAATATACTAAATCCTTCCTACAAATTGTGGAAACAAAACACAATCGCACAATCACATATAAGCAAGAGAAAGAAGTAAATCAATCGCACAACACAAGATGTATTTGGGGAAATTAACTGCTCGAAACCTCTCTATTTTTATATTGCATATGGTCAATATCATGAAATAATACAATGTTATTCCTCACACTTAGAAACCTTTGCACTCTCTTGATTGTCTCACTCTGATCCTACTCGAATCTGGCTTGCAATCTAAGAAAAATCGGTCCAATATTTAACCTCTTACTTGTCATTGCTTTCCCAACATTCCTCACGTATTCTTTGGCTAATTGAGCCCCTATTGATTAGGAAAATACCAATTAATGATTACGGAATCCTTCAAGGCCTTCCCGATGACCTCATGCATGACCTATACAATTTTCTAATAGTACAATTGATAGATCTCTTCCCTTTAACCTCAGTCTCAACTGGGCCTTCCTTATAAAATGACATGCAATATCTATTTATAGTGAATTATCAGTTAACTGATTGATCACTATTTATTAATTAAATCATATTTAATTCATTGGACCTATCACTAGCTCATATCTCAATTAGAACTAGTGAAGCTGATTTTAACTCAATTAATTGAGTTAACTAATTACAACTCACAAATAACTATAATTGGAACCCCTAAAAATAGAAAAATCCTCCACATGGCTCCTCTTTGACCTCTAACTCAAATTTTCTAAGCTAACTAGATCTTCCTGACTCAGTTAACTAATACAAGTTGTCATGAGGTGAAATTACAATTTGTCTTCTAATTTAATTAAGGGAAAATTAAATCAGGAGCCTCATATGGTGCCATTTATGTGTGCCATTTTTCTTCTAATGTTTCTTGTTGCCATTTTTAACACTCCCTCTCAACAAGAAAGGATTTCGATATATCCTGATCCGGTTCCTTTGGAATGTTCTGCATGCAACACTTCTCTAGTGTTGTTTGCTCCTGCAACTCCTGAAACTGAATAGCCTACAAAAAAATTGAATCACTATGATGCATCTTTCATCAAAGTCTCTAACTGTTATCGATTACTGCACTGTATACTAAAATATCTGTGTTATTGTTGACTCTGCATCTGTACCCTCTACACTACTTCCAACTCTGATCTGTGCTCTAGTATCTGACATCTATCACTTTTATTTTTGTCTTCCTGAAATCTAACTGCATCAATCTTACTGATCCTTCCTGATACTGTGTACTGTGGGCTCCTCGTAGTTAGGTCTGATCCATGAAACATTTCTGCCCAAATTTATACCCTTGGGATTATGTATGCACATCGCCCCACCTTTCACCTGGAGGTATGGATGCATGTGTTCCCTCTGTCCATCTAGCTCAAAATTTCCCCCCTACTAGAGGTCCCTACTTGAGTGGACGCCTCCACTCGGTCTCCTCTTTGCTTCTCCAATTGTGGTTGCTCCAAAACCTTCTAAGACTACTTTTGAGGCTGCATGTTGAGAGGTAATGTATGCTCCATCTTAACCACCAAGTCATTAACCTCTGATTTTCTCCCCACATATTTTCATGCACCTTCGACCTCGACAGCATACAAGGTCTTGACTCTTACACCGATCTGTTTATCTTGTCCCGTGGTGATGTGTCTAAGGAAAACCTTTCCTTTTCTAAAAATCACATCATAACCATGGTCTTCCAATATTTCTATGGAAACAAGATTCTTCCTTAGTCCCAAAAAATACAAAACATCTGTCAGTCTCAAAGAGGAGCCAGAATCCCTCTGAAAGGTAATTGTACCTATTTTGGTCGTGTTATACCTCCCATCATCTACAAAATTTATGTTCTGCTAGAGGTCCTTCTTGTCCAAGTCACTGAAGAGATCTCTATTCCCTGTCATATGGAAAGAGGCATTGATGTGTAGATACCACATGAATCCCATTACAGTGATCACCATGCATGAAATAAGAGTAAAATGAAGCTCAAACTGTGAAGCTAGCATTTCACCCGCTACAACTGTAGGATCCATCTTACTTTCATTCGTTTGTGGACAATTCAAGGCATTGTGCTCGTGCTCGTGCTCCTGATAATGAAAAAACTTGATCTTGGATAATTATCTCTTTCCCTCTTCGCCTTGGGACTTCTTTCCCTTGGCTTTATTGCATGTTCCGACTAATGCAAAATATTCTTCTTTTTCAGTTTCGGAGGTCCCATCTCTGTTTCTCTGCCTTATCTCTTCTATTACCAAGTCAGGCCACAAACACTCCCAGTATGGTAGCTTCTCCCTCCTATCCACAAACTTTTGGTAACTATGCCATCTCTTAGGAAGGCCTAGAAGAGCTAGGATCACTAAATCATCCTAGGCTACTTTCACACCAACACTTACAATCTCATCTCGACATTGAGTGAACTTTGTCAAGTAATTTGGTATCATCTCACCCTCCTCCATCTTTATCTTTCTGAGCTTGTCCTTCAGTGCCAACTTCTTGTCGTCACTGCTATTCTGAAAAAAAAAATTCAAGGCCTTCCACATAGCGTATGGAGTCACCTTCCCATGGAGGCTCAAGACAATATTATCTTGAACTCCCTCTAACAACATCCTTCTCGCCTTTGCTACTTTCTTCTTACATGCATCAAGAACTTGAGCACTTGTTGTTGCAGGCTAGGAAATATCATTGTCTATGAATTCCTTCAGTTTGTTTTCCTTGAGAACTGCCTCCATCCTTTCCTTCCATGGTATGTAATTCTAATTTCCCTCAAGAGCATATTCGATTCTCAAGCCATTGAAAGACATCTTGATTTATTATTGGATCCTGAAGAAAAAATATGTGAATTTGAATACATGTTTAAGAACAAACTCAATTTCTTCTCGTCTAGTGTGATTCTTGGAACTCGGATACCATATAGAAAATCTACCAATGGGATTTAATCTGATCTTATAATGTACTAAAACAAGATACTGAATCCTTCCTACGATTTGTGAAAACAAAACACGATCACACAATCACATATAAGCAAGAGAAAGAAATAAATCAATCACACAACACAAGATGTATCTGGGGAAAGAAACTGCTTAAAACCTCTCTATCTATATATTGCATATGGTCAAGATCATGAAACAATACAATGTTATTCCTCACACATAGAAACCTCTCCACTCTCCTGATTGTCTCACTCTGATCCTGCTCGAATATGGCTTGCGATGTAAGCAAAATTGGTCCAATATTTAGCCTCTTGCTTGCCACTTCTTGCCCAACCTTATTTACGTATTCTTGGGCTAATTAATCCCCTATTAATTAGGAAAACCCAACTAATTATTGTGCAATCCTTCAAGGTATTCCCGATGAGCTCATGCATGACCTGTACAATTTTCTAATAGTACAACTGATAGATCTCTTCCCTTTAACCTCAGTCTCAACTGGGCCTTCCTTAGAACTGATATGCAACAACTATTTATAGTGAATTATTAGTTAACTGATTGATCACTACTTGTGAATTAAATAATATTTAATTCACTAGAACTATCACTAGCTCATCTCTCAGTTATAACTAGTTAAACTGATTTTAACTCAATTAAGTGAGTTAACTAATTCCAACTCACAAATAATTGTAATTGGACACCCTAAAAATAGAAAAACCCTCTACATGGCTCCTCTTTGACCTCTAACTAAAATTTCCTAAGCTAACTAAGTCTTCCTGACTCAATTAACTAATACAAGTTGTCATGAGATGACATTACAATTTTTCTTCCAATTTAATTAAGTGAAAACAAATCAGAAGCCTCATATGGTGCTATTTTCAGATTTCCATTTCTATATGCCATCTTCAATGTTTCTTTTTTTCAATTTCAACACTAAGGAGGAGTGACAAGGCATGCTTGGTAGTGCTAAGGAATGCTAGAGTGCTAGGGTGGCATGCAACCAAGATGTGCCATCACGTGCAAGGAAGTGTTAATTGGGAGTGATAGGGAAAAACAAGGGAGAACTACGTCAAAATGCATTGAAATGAACAAATAAAAGCTTGTGATTGGAAGTGTTAGAGAGTTCCAGGTGTGATATAGAGCAAGTGACAAGGTATGCTAGGCAGTGTTAAGGCATGATAAGGCCATGGCAACATGCCAATATGTCCTAGGTGCTATGGTGTACCAACACGTGCCAAGGAGTGTTAAGGAATGCTATGGAAGCACAATGGAGCACTAGGTAAAAATTCATGGAAATGAATGAATAATATTTTGTGGCCGGGAGTGTTAATGAGTTAGGTGTGTTAAGGAGAGAGTGATAATGTATGCCAGGTAGTTCCAAGGAATTCTAGAGTGGTAGGGCGACATTCCAAGATGTGCCATGTGTTAGGGTGTGCCAATGCATGTTAGGGAGTGTTAGGGAGTGTCGGGGAAACACAAGGAAGCACTAGATCATAATTCATATAAATGAACGAATAAGAGTGTGTGATAGGGAGTGTTAATGAGTTCTAGGTATGTTAAGGAGGGAGTGACAAGGTATATGCTAGGAAGTGCCAAGGTATGCTAAAATACCAAGGCATGTTAGGAAGTGGTAGGGTGTGTTAGGGAGTATTAAATCATGCCAAGGAATGTAGGGTGTGCTAACACATGCCACATAGTGATAAGTAATTTAATACATGCCAAGTGTTATTTCATGTCAAGATGTAACTTATATGGCATGTCAAGATGTAAATTGTGTTGCTTAGTTGTTTTACGACCACAATTGGATGTGATGAGCCTTGTCTTGGTAACTTGTTAAGAGGGATGAGTTAACATTGGAAATGAGTAGCCTAAGATGAGTTAGAGGTATTTCTTAGGTGAAAAAGGCATATGTTGAATTTACATGACACATTAGAATCTGGGTTTTGTCTTATAATATTTGATGCAAAGACACTCAAGTGCCACAACACATCTACTTTACACAACGAAATCTACAAAAATCAGGGAATCAACTAGTGCACATGAAAATTTTTAACTTTTTCAAACTGTTCTTCATTAAATTAAAAACTATAATAGAATAGGCTAGAGCTCTCGTACCAAGGATCATGGCCCTTTACAATCACGTTGATACCATGAATACAAATAGGGCTTGGTGTTATTCCTTTGACAAGCAATCTACCTTGGAAAAGACAACACTTGACCTACTTGTTTATGGTGGCCACACATAGCCCTTTAAGTCCACATGTCCTGAACATATATGGCAGGTCCTCTTGCCTCCCATTATGTAAGTCCTCAATGTGCCTCTATCAATGAACTCAACTCCTTTAGGTTACTAAACTCAGCTTAAAAAAATTCTCCCTCTATCTACCTCTTTTTCCTTTAATGTCTGCAACACTTAGGGTTTTCGATGAGTTTTTCACAACTACGTTTGTGAAAAACTCTTTGGTCTGCCCACTTTTTCCATACTCCTGCTCCAAGATGACAAGTCTAGGGCTATGGAGGTTTCCCTTCTTCTCACTAACTCAATCCTCTATAATACAATGAACTAGGGCTAGTTGCCAAGCCAAATTGACTGCTACTTTACTCCTTCAAAGTATACATGTCCTTAGGCCCAATACACCTACCCTTCTACTAGTCTTATTTTCCTTCACAAATACAGGACTTAGGGATATTCTTTGACAGTCACCTAATAAACCTCCAACTGTACTTGGATTTCCATCAATTTTCCCAACCATAGTCAATTATTTTACTAATATAGTCTCCCCAACACTTACCTCATCTAGGACTCTTCAAATCTGCCACCTAATAATGATTTGAGATAGTGATTTGAGTCCTCTCAAAATCACTAATCTTCTGCACCAATTTCTGTGTTGTCCAACCTATGAACAAATATGAACTACTCCTCTTATCATCCTTATAACAATTTGTAGATGACTGAAATAGGGTCAGAAATCATCCACTAACAGTCCATTGACTAACTCTTTATAGGTTACTTCAGATCTCTATCTAAAACTCTATGGAGAGTCCACCAAAATCAAATCCTCTTCATGTCAATCCATTCCTCATATGGAACATTTCTTCTGCTCAATATTCTACTCGGGTTCCACCTTCCTTTGGATTTTCTATCTCCACACATACTTCTGCAAACCATCTTCCAAATATGTGGTATATATTGCAGAGATAAACCTCTCTCTAAGGGTCACAACCCCTCTTGTTCTACGTAGATTTTTCACAGTCTTAATGGCATACCTTATGGATTGAACATGCTAGGAAACCTCCCTAACTAGGGCATTATACTTCTATTATAATTTCTTTATAACAAACCCATCACCCCATAACAAAAACAACAAATCTTGCCTCCGTAAGGGACTCGACCTAGCTCATATGGATTCATATATTTTGGGCATTTCTTTGACTGAATATTGAACTGAAATTTAGATCTTTACGACCCTCAAACTACGGTTACCTCAATCCACATTACACCTGGGACTACTTATATTATGGCCCTAGATTATAGTGTAGGCCCTCCTCCATTTGTATTGGTCTTTATCGCAGGAGTTGCAGCCTACTAAGCACCACAATATAGGGTCTCAACCCTCTCTTTTATTTCAAAATTTGATGTGAACTTCACACAGAAACACCACTGAAATCACATGACCAAATTCTCATGAGCCACCTCTCTTGAGCTCGATCTGCCATAAGAGAACCAACAGTATGCCATCCTACTTCCTATCTTGAACCTATTAAGGTATGTGACATTCTTGTGAACCCTCACATGATGATCTTGATCTTGGTGGATGATCATGGTCTCCCTTTAGCAACCCTTACTCAGCCCTCTAACTCGACCTACTTTAGGACTACATCTCTCCTAGCTTCTTTGATCAAATGTGCTCCTTCACACTTGATGTTATTTCCTTCGTACTAAAGCCTCCTTAAATAGATTTTCCTATCTAGGCCTCTTAATAACCCTTTAGAACTTATGAGCTTTATCCACTTAGACCTTAGCAAATATTGTTTTTCCATTTTTATTTTCTTTTAGATTTTAAACCCCATCTGGGGTCCAAGACCCCTTTTCTTGGGTTCTTTGCCCATAAAGCCTTTTGTGACCAAACTCACACAAACCCATCTCACCAGCCTTGTGGAGTACCTCCAAATCTACATAATTCAACAACATAGTCTAGTTGTAGTAATCGTAACGTGGTCAAGCTCTTGTAGTCAAGCAAGAACTTGGTTGGGTTCCCAAGTTACAAATTAAGTAATGGTAGTTGTGAGGGCATGATAGCTAGGGAGGGTTATGGCATGCCAAGGAATGAAAATTCATGTTAGCTAACACATGTCAGAAAATTTCAATGCATGCTAAAAAGTGTTGAGTGTCGAGGCATCACAAAGGATAACTAGGTCAAAATGCATGGAAATGAACAAATAAGGGTGTGTGTCAGGGATTTCTAGTGAATTCAAGTGTGCCAAGGACGAAGTGCATTAGAAGAAGTTCATAATATGATTTGCAAGAGGCAATCCTATGATTTTGATAGGGGGCTCGATAAAGAAGTTTTAGACAAAGGGAGACCTTGTGTTGGGCACAACACTATTTTTCTTTTATCTATTATTTTATATGACATGTCGCATACTTTGGCCGAATGCTCATGTTTTAAACTATTTTAGACAATTTCATGTTATACATTCGTGTGTATAAGTTTTCGGGCACTCAGCTTGTGCCAACTTACATCTCGTGTTTCTTGTGTGTCTTGTGGTTCTTGCAAACTCTTATTTAATGCTTTATTGTTTATATTAATTGGACATACATGTGAAATGTTGCCTATGTAAGCTATATTGCTTAGTTGATTTATGGCCATGGCTAGATGTGATCCTTATCTTAGGAAGTTCTTAAGTGGGACAAGTTCAACTTGGACATGAGTGGTGTAAGATGAGGTATAGGTAATTGTTAGGTGAACAAGGCACAATATACTTGTATTAGGTGCAACTAGTCAAGTTGTTGTGGTTGAAGTAGGAAAATGTCACATGAACTGCAATAGCTAATGACTTGATTGGGTTCCCAAGTTGTGAAAAAATGTAAGGCTAGTTGTGATGGCATGAGTACCAAGGCATGCTAGGGAATCCTAACATGTGCCTGATAGTTTGAAGGAATGTCAAATATGCTAAGATGTGTCTAGTGATAAGGCATGCCAAGATGTGGAAGGGTGTGGCAATACGTGCCAGGGACTATCAAGGAAACAAAAAGGAGAAAAAATTTAAATGACAAGTAAATTAACATATAAGAGGGTTAATAAGTCATCAATTTACCTTTTCCAGGAGGGGCATGCTAGGCACGCCAACACTGGGTGACAATATGTGCCAAGCGTCAAGTGTTAGTGAATTTTGAGTGCCAAATTATGTTACTTCTCATCTACTTTCGAATAATTAATCTCAAATAACTTTAATATTAAACCATGCCAAAGCATATCAAGGCATATTAATGAACGTTAGACATGTTAATACGTTCCAAACACCAACACGTGCCAAGTGCCAATGTTTAGGGAGTGATACACATGTTAAGAACAGGAAGGGCACGTTGAAGAGTGCTAAGGTGTGACAATGTGTGTTAATTCATGCCAAGGAGTGTTAGGAAGTACTAGGGCAACATAAGGGAGCATGTTGGCGAAAGGATGACTTCTGGGTAAGACCCAGGTTCGGGCTCAGAGGCCAACAAGATCCCACTATAGTCTAGGACAACGCCGACATTTTCACCTTGCTCAAAGGATAACAAGGAGTCTCACACGAGGCGTGTCGTGACCTTACTGAGATAGGAGAACTAGAACCAAAGCATCACAGCAAAACTAGCCCTCTATGGCCTAACATCAATATACTATGAGTATGCATGAAAAAACTCTTATTACAGAACATTTAATGAATGGAAATATCATAATGAGTACATCAAACAGAGATATCATAAATTTTTTAAATGATCCCATAAAACACCATACATTAACAGACATTCACTTAATACACGAATCAGAACCACAGAAAATATCTTTGTATATTAATCTTGCATTGCAACATATTACATTCAGAGTCTCTACAGAGCTTGATTCACAACAAAACCCAAAAACCAGAACTAACTAACTCCTTCTTTCTCTTCCTTTCTTATCTATAGATTCTCTCGGCACTGGCAGTCTTTGCTTCTTTTCTGCTCAGCCGACTTGCTGCACTCCGTCATTCCTCATTTTGTTACGCACTTAGCTTTGCTTCTTGGATTCTTTTTTTTTTTGCTGTCAGTTTTTCTTGCCACTTGTGCCACCACCTCTCCACACTCTGCCACCTACCCAACAACCATCTGCAACGCGCAATGGCTCTCCGCAACTTGCCTCATCCACAACTAATAGTCTGCAACACAAGCTATTGACTCACCCTGAGTCAATTTTCTCTAGGTGGTGTGGTCACCATGTGGCCTTTTGCTGTGTTCTCCTACTAGTCTGGTTCTGCTACTCCCTTCTCTTGTTGCACCTTCTTTGGCTCATTTTCCTCAAACAAAGGCCCCAAATCCGAGAATTTCTTCATGGCTTCTATCTTGAGCTTAATGAAGTCAGTGATTGCTTCCTTCCAAGTCTTCATTAGTGAGTATGTAGCATGAACCACCTTGTCTGCATGGGTGGCATCAACTAGCTATGGCAGGTCTGAAAATTTCACGTTGTATTGAGGTTCTGAATCAGAGACTAGTTGTTGAATCATCTCTGCTTTATGTTTGACTGGAGGCCTGAGGTCCCAAAGGAGTTGTTTGTTCTTGGTAGATTTTTCCTTGATTGCTTAAATCTGCATTTGTAAATCATCAGTCTAATCATATAGCTGTCTGCGGGCAGCTGGGTCAGTGATATCCTTGATCTCCATGAAAAATTTGTGCAGTTGCTCAGATATCGGTTGAGCTTCCATGGCTAGTGAATTTGAGCATTCATGGATTTTCTTGAGAAATATATACGCCTCAGTGATAGTACTTCTGAGTGTCTCTTTGAGCTGATTCATTTTTTCCTTCTTATGAGTTATCTTCTTCGCGTAGTCTGTGGTTGGAGTTGTATCTAATAGATCCTCTAAGCTATGTCTGCCGATTTATCTCCTGGTAGCGGCTGGGGAACCATGGCCTCAAAGGAATATCTATACTTCTTGTCCCAAATCTTCCCTACTACCCCCAACCAAGACATGACCTCCGTATGAAAAGCCTTCTCTATTAAATGGAACCTCAACGGTCTCTTTTGAAAGGTGTTTGCCACAATGCAGTGGGGTCCGATCCACGTATTACCATGCGAGACTCCAAACCATATATGCTCGGAGTAATCGTCTAGTAGCATCTTGGGAATTATTTTTTGGGCTCGTGTAACATCTAGTAGTATCTTGTACCAATATGTAAACACTTCTTCATTTATTTCTTTGTTGTTGGGATCCCCTGAGACTCTCCACATTGTATACCTAAGGGCCAATGGCTAGTCTTCTCTTATCACTGCAAGTGGTCGTTTCCCTGGTGGACACCACTTCCACATAGCTAATGCCATTACCAGATACCCATAAAAAATTTATGTGGACCTTTTGAAGTTTTCTTTATAGGCCTCGAAGAGTTCTTGTAGGAGGAAGGTGTGCCAATTGAGATGTGCTCCTTGCACGCAATGCTCCGCAACTAAAATCGTATCCAGTGTGCACTCCCCTTTGGTATAGTGCCTCATAGTCTTTCCGAACACCAAATAGCATGAAAATTTCACATTGGGTGCATTGATGAGGTCTATCTTCTGTCGTTTCCTTCCTCTCTTGGTGTCATACGTTTTTTAATAATCTTGATCTCCCACCTTCTTCGCTCCCCTAGAGGTAGTTTGGAAGGTCGTGGCTACATCAATCCCTATTGTTGATAGCCCAGTGTGTAGAAATTACACCAAAAATATTTATAGCAATGGATTCAATCCGATCATGCATTATTCTAGAGCAAGATAATGAATCCTTCTACAATTAATTTGTGGAAATTAAACATGATCGCACAATCACACCAAGTAAGAGAAAGAATAAAATCAATCACACAACACAAATATTTTTCCTGGGGACAACTTACTTCTCAAAACCCCTCTATCTTTATTGTATAATCAACCAAGGAATCACGAAACAATACAATGCACTCTTCTCACAAGAGTCTGTTGCACTCTACAAACTGTCTCACATTGATCCGAACAAAATCTACCAACACTTAGCCAATTTATTGCCTCTACTCAGCTTGCCTTGCTTGCGCAATTCTAAGAAAAATTGATCCCTATTAATTAGAAAATTCAACCTTCCAAAACTGTGCAATACATCATGGGAAATCCTATGGTTGTCTAATTATGCGCCAGCAATTTACTAATAAGAAAATTGATAAATAACATCCCTTTAACCTCTATCTCAATTGGGTCTTCATCTGAACTAACATGCATGCAGCTATTAATAGTAAATCATTTATCACTTGAAAAATCACTACATGTGAATTAAATCTGATTTAATTCACTTGACCTCTCACTAGTTTAACAATCAGTTACAACTATTTAGACTGAATTTAACTCACTTACTTGAATTAATTGATTTCTCATGCATTAAACTAATACACTAACTGCAACTTAGACTCTAAAACAAATAGAATCACTCTACATGCCTCACCAACCACCATCAACTCGAATTTCATGAGATAACTAAGTCTATCACACTCAGTTAACTATTACAAGTGATTATGAGATAGGATTACAAATTATTGTCCAATTTAATTAAGGGAAAATTAAATTAGACACGCATTTCTTGTTGCCTTTTCAACAATCCCTCTCAACAAGAAAGGAATAAATCTGTCCCGATCCAGTACCTTTGGAATGTTCTACATGCAACATTTCCTTGTGTTGTTTGCACATGCAACTCTCCTGAAACTGAATAGCCTCCAAACAGTTGAATCACTATAATGCATATGTTATCAGAGTCTTTTGACTACTACTAGCTACTGCACATGTCTACTAGACTCTTTGCGCTACTGACATATGCATCCATGCACTCTGCACTACTGCCAACTCTGATCTGTGCTCCAGTATCCGACACTTGTCACTCTAATTTTTGTCTTCCTGACATCTTACTGCATCAATATAACTGATCCTTCCTGCTACTATTTTACTGTGGGCTCCTCGTAGCCAGGTTCAATCCATGAGACACACCATCTCAATGGACCCTGCACAAATTTCTTCTTGGGATCATATCTGCACATCTCCCCACCTCACACCTAGAGGTATAGCTTCATGTATTCCCTCTACACATCTAGCTCGAAATTTCCCCCTCATGGATGTCTCTATTTGCTTCACCTTGTAGATCCACCTCGATCCAACCACTGACTTCCTCACTGGTCTTGGGACCACTTCCCATGCATTGTTTGTGATAATGGAGTCATACTCCTCAACCATGGCATAAAACCATGTTGGTTGTTGCATTGCTTCCTCAAAAGAGGATGGTTCTGTCACAATACACTTGCTCATAAGAGCCATGTATCCAGTATGCTTGTTTGGTGACTGTCTTTGTTTGCACTGAGATGTAGTTGCTCCTACATGTTCTGCCGCATCAAGTCTCAATCTGTTAGCCTTTGTGGTGCACCTCCTACCATGTTTGGTGGATGGACCTGCATGAGTGGTTTCTTCCACTCCATGATCCTCCTCATGTGGTTGCACCACATCTTGAGATTCATCCTTTGGAACCAACATTTCCTCATCTACATTCAAATCAAGCTCCCTCTCAAGCCTTTGTGGTGCACCTCCTACCATGTTTGGCGGATGGACCTGCATGAGTGGTTTCTTCCACTCCATGATCCTCCTCATGTGGTTGCACCACATCTTGAGATTCATCCTTTGGAACCAACATTTCCTCATCTACATTCAAATCAAGCTCCCTCTCAAGGGACAATTGCATGGCTTTCTCCTCATCAACTTTTACATCCCCTCTGACAACTATCATCTTGTTGTTCGGAAAATACACCCGATAGTTGTGGGGAGTATCAGTGTACCCACAAATATCCCAATATCTGTTGTTGATTCTAGCTTCTTTTTGGAATCTTTGGTCACATGGCAATAAACAGATGAGCCAAAAAAATTAAAATATGAAACATCAAGTTTCTTACCAGAAAAAGCCTCCTCTGGTGTACTCATGCCAAGTATCTGATGAGGACTATGGTTCTGCACAAACACTTTTGTGTTGCATGCCTCTACCCACAGATGCAATGGTAGGACCTGATCATGTAACATAGCTCGTGTCGCACCCAATATTGTTATGTTATTTCTTTCTGCAATCCATTATGTTGCGGGTTATGAAGCACAATCAACTCTCTCCGAATTCCTTCTTTGCTACAGAAGTTCTTGAATTCATTGGAGATGTACTCACCACCATTGTCGCTCCTTAGATCCTTCACCTACTTCCTTGTATCTTTCTCAACCAGTGCTTTGAACTCAAAAAAATTTGAGAACATCTGATCTTTCTTATGCATGAAGTAGATCCAACATTTGCTAGAAAAATCATCAATAAAAATCACAGAATACTGTGCTTTGTTGTACACGCTGTAGAGAATGGTCCACACACATCTAAGTGAACTCTCTCAAGAATTTTCACTGCTCGGTTCTCCTTCTTGTGAAAAGTGGCCTTTGTATACTTCCCCATGTTACATCCCTTGCATGTGTCTATCTACACAAGAGTACCCTTTGGAAGCCCAGTAGAAATATGTTGCATGACCTTCAAAGCACTATGGTGTAGATGGTCCAATCTCCTGTGCCATAACTTACCTTCATCCTGGCTCACCAATCTATCTGCTTTACTCATCAATGCTCTAGAGCCATATACATCAAGTTTGTAGAGGTTCTTCACATGAACCTTAATCTTCTTAACCTATCCTGTGGCTTTGTGACAAAGGAATGCTTTCCCTTCACCGAAAACCACATCATATCCTCTATCCTCCAACATAGAAACTAAAACTAAATTCTGTTGCAGGTCTCTTTGGGTCCCTAATTTTGAAAACGTCTCCACCACTTATATGAAGTATTGTTTCTATTGTTCAGAGTCATAGGATTTATTTGGTGATTCTGGTTTTATCAGCTTTAATGGATTCATTTCTCTTGCAACTTCTCCCATCTCCTTTCCTCCTATAGTTATTATGGCCACACTTGGTAAAGGTTGTGCTTCAGCTAATCTCGGTTCTGCATTGACCAAATTAGCGCCCTGCTGCCTATTCCTTTCTTCCCACATCTTGAGATTCATCCTTTGGAACCAACATTTCCTCATCTACATTCAAATCTAGCTCCCTCTCAAGGGATAATCGCATGGCTTTCTCCTCATCAAATTTTACATCCCCTCTGACAACTATCATCATGTTGTTCGGCAAATACACCTGATAGTTGTGGGGAGTATGAATGTACCCACAAATATCCCAATATCTGTTGTTGGTTCTAGCTTATTTTTGGAATATTTGGTCACATGGCAATAAACAGATGAGCCAAAAAAATTAAAATATGAAACACTAAGTTTCTTACCAGAAAAGCCTCCTCTGGTGTACTCATGCCAAGTATCTGATGAGGACTATGGTTCTGCACAAATACTTTTGTGTTGCATGCCTCTGCCCACAGATGCAATGGTAGGACCTGATAATGTAACATAGCTCATGTCGCACCCAATATTGTTATGTTCTTTCTTTTTGCAACCCATTATGTTGTGGGTTATGAGGCACAATCAACTCTCTCTGAATTCCTTCTTTGCTATAGAAGTTGTTGAATTCATTAGAGATGTACTCACCAGCATTTTCGCTCCTTAGATCCTTCACCTACTTCCTTGTATCTTTCTCAACCAGTGCTTTGAACTCACAAAATTTTGAAAACGTCTGATCTATCTTTTGCATGAAGTAGATCCAACATTTTCTAGAAAAATCATCAACAAAAATCACATAATACATGTGCTTTGTTGTACACACTGTAGAGAATGGTCCACACACATATGAGTGAACTCTCTCAAGGATTTTCGTTGCTTGGTTCTCCTTCTCGCGAAAAGTGGCCTTTGTATACTTCCCCATGGTACATCCCTTGCATGTGTCTATCTACACAAGAGTACCCTTTGGAAGCCCCGTATAAATATGTTCCATGACCTTCAAAGCACTGTGGTGTAGATGGTCCAATCTCCTGTGCCATAACTCACCTTCACCCTGGCTCACCACTCTATTTGCTTTACTCATCAATGCTCCACAGCCATCTACATCAAGTTTGTAGAGGTTCTTCACATGAACCCCAATATTCTTAACCTATTTTGTGTCTTTGTGACGAAGGAATGCTTTCCCTTCACCGAAAACCACATCATATCCTCTATCCTCCAGCATAGAAACTGAAACTAAATTCTGTTGCAGGTCTCTTTGGGTCCCTAATTTTGAAAACGTCTCCACCGCTTCTATGAAGTATTGTTTCTATTGTTCAGAGTCATAGGATTTATTTGGTGATTTTAGTTTTATCAGCTTTAATGGATCCATTTCTCTTGCAACTTCTCCCATCTCCTTTCCTCCTATAGTTATTATGGCCACAATTCTTGGTAAAGGTTGTGCTTCAGCTAATCTCGGTTCTGCATTGACCAAATTAGCGCCCTGCTACCTATTCCTTTCTTCCCATATTTTTATTAATTTTGGACAGTCTTCCATGGCATGTGCACTTACTCTGCACTGAGAGCACCATGGTGTAATATTCCCAAATTTTCACATCATATTTGTAATATTAGAATTCTTGGTTTTCTTAATAAATTAAGTAAATAAAAGGGTGAAGGGACCCACAAACCTCAAAGATGAATAAAATACACTTTTAATGTGTGTATGTGGATATTCTAGATCTAGATTTAAAATCATGGAGTAGTGGAGCAGCTCCATTAATGGAGATCATGTCACATTTATGAGATAGATTATGGAGGATGAAACAGTCAAATAAGATCATGGATCTTAAATATAAAATCATGAGGATCTTTGATAAGGTCAATTGAGATCATATTGCATTCAAAGAAGATCATGAAACACTTATGATAAGATAGTGGAGGAAGTGGTGCATTTAATGCACATATGACGGAGAGGGTGATCACTCCATGTGAACTTGATGGAGGACATGAGGCCACAGTGCATTCAAACATGGAGACTATGTCCACATGTACAACGTAGATTTGGAATGGGCCTAGGCTATTGAAGGCTTATGCATATAATGAAGGTGAAGGCACAATGGAAGGATAATTTGGATTATTCATTTCTTGATCTGTTTAGATCTAGCTTTGTCTTAGGAAATCTCTATGCAGGCTTGGGTTGTTTAGCATATTTTTCAGTGATGATTAGCACAAGGTGTTCCTGAGTAGGAATCCTACCTCTTTCTTTGAGTAGCTATGGAAAGAGGATTCTTCTTCATTCCTTATCAGGCATTGGTTCCATCTTCAGGAGGTTGTTTCTAGCATTCAGCTAGGAAACCAGTGGAGGATTCATCCTACCACTTTTTTCTTCACATCCAGCCTTTCAGGAGTAGCAGATCTACATCTGGAATTTAGGGCATTGGGTTTTACCTCCATGCAGCAGCAGCCCCTTCAAGTATTGCACAGTTCGGTCCTGTAGATCTATTGGAGGAAGGAAATTTCCAGTATTTCAGTTGGAAATCCTATGAGGGATCATCTCCTCACATTGGATCTATTGTTTACATCATTCATGAGCTAATTTAACACATCCAGCAATAGGCTATTGAGCCTCCCTCTCTAACAGCGCAATTTTCTGAAGCCGTTGTTCATCCAACAGCTATTTTCATTGGAGGGGATTGGAGGAGCTAGATCTTGAGCTTTTAGCCCAAGGATCTAGTAAAAGGGTTACCCCTTCTTGCATAGATGTGATTGTACACCATTGCAGCCATCATATCATCAGATCTAGGTTCAGATATGCATTCCCAATAGCATATATGTGAAGCCCTAAGAGGGTGGTTTTCTTAGACTTACAGATCTGAGAAACCCTTTCTGGGTTATCTTGGGAATCCATCATTGAGCCCAGATCTACAATTTCAGCATCATCGGAGCTCCCATTCTACTTAGATATGACTTTATATCTTTCAAGTAGTTGTAGTCCCAATAGTTGCAGTAGCGACAACGCAGTTTACCTTCCAGCAGATCAACAGTTACGCAATCCCTCTTGGGAAATCATTGCAGGGTCATTCTAGGCCACCCTTGTGGCTTGAGTGTCTCATATTTTGAGCACTGTTGTACTTGCTTTTTCATCTCCAATATAATAAAACGGCTCAGCTATTTCTGTGCATTCTGATGTGTATATAGATTTATTGTTTAGTTTGTTTCAGTTCTTATATTGTGTTTCAGTATTACTGCATTCTCCCTTTTGGGATATTACAGTGGTATCAGAGCATGATCTTTGGCTCAGCTTATGGACACTTCATCTTTTGCATCAAAAGAAGAAGCAGATAGATGAGATCTATCATGAAGGAGAATAATTTTTCCACTCATCTCTTTAGATCCATGCAATATCTCTCCAAGGAGGTGAATCAAATGGAGGAGGAAAGGCAAAAAGAAGATCTAGGAAGAATATTTGATGACAAAGGCCCAAGCACTTCCTATCAGCAAAGAAGAAAAACGGATAATTATATATCTCTTCATAGATTTACTATGCCCACTTTATTTGGAGAAGGTAAAGGGTATAGAAATGAAGAAAGAATAAAACCTGAGACTCATGAGACTCTCAGCCTGTATCTTGAAGAGTAAAAAACATAGTCTAGAGCATTCAAAGAGAGTCTAACTCCAAGAATTCTTCCAAATCAAAGAAGAAAGAGGATCCTATAGCAGCAATAGAAGGAAGAGGCATAATAGATTCTATTTTCCTACATTTGATGGATCTTCCTCAAGCATTGTTAAGGCTTGGAGGAAAGAGTAGATGCATTTTTTGGGCTACATCCTATAGCTAAAGAAGAGGTTGTCCAAATTGCAGCACTTCATCTTTTAGGTGAAGCCAATGATTAGTGGTTTGGTCACATGGAGCATGCAAAGGTGAGTAAATATTCATATTTCTTTCACAAGTTGAGGAAGAAGTTTGATGTGAAGAAACTAGATATGTGTCACAAAGAGACATTTCCTAAGGAAACAAAGGAGGATGTCAATATTGTCACTCTGGACAAGAAGTCACTACATTCGCCACCAGCTGCAGAAGTACTTGCATCCGGAGAAGAGACACTTGCAACCTTGCAAGATAGTCTTGAACTCTTGACACATAGATTCCCATGCATGATTCGGGAGATGCATGAGGAAGAGGAGGAAGATTCCAGCGCTGGTATACTTGGAGAAAAGCAGTCATCACTCTTACCAGCAGTTGGAGACACTATTGTCCCAGTTGGAGGAACTCTTGTGTTCTGGCAAGAGATTCCCACACATCAGTTGATCCAAGGTATGCATGAACTTTCATCACATATTGTTTCAGTAAATCTTATTGAAACTTATGAGGACATTCCATCAGGGCCAATGCATAACCAAGGGTTAGAACACAATGCTGATTTGAAGCAGCAACATATCACAGCGCAGACGACCTTTGATCTAATCAAGGAGGAGACTAAGAACTATTCCTGTTCATCATTGTTGAGATACATTCAACCCTTTGAGTTGAAGTTTAGAGTTTCAGAAAATGGGATGAGCATGATCCTATGTACAATAACTGATTATAAGATCATAATTGTGCCTTGCTTTGAGACAACACATGTATTACCATGCAGATCTATAGCGTTGTCACTTAGTAGCTGTGAAAATGAAGAGGCTCGATCATTCTTGGAGCATTTTGAAGGTAGATTCACTCATGAAGCAATGGAGTTAAATATGATAAATGGTAGACATATTGAGATGATAAATATTTTCTCCTTTCTAGATGACACTTTCTCAATGAGCGTCTCACTGCTCAGAGAGAAAATTCTACTTGCAGCAGATCCAAAACTTCATTGGTTTTGGAGGGCCTTTGGTGTAAAGAGAATATCCTTGAGAGATCTCTGGAAGGTGCACTTCAACATCTCATGAAGTGCAAAGTTCTTCATCAGTTTGGGGAGGATGGTATTCTACAAAGGGAGGATACCATGATTATGCAGTACATCATTCATCATCCACATTGGGATGAGTGGGTGAGGATGATAACCAAGAGGTTGCATGACCACTTGCAGAAATATGACATGGGACAGAAAGCTTGGTTACGTTGTTGCTATTGGGAGAATTTTTTCACTACCCAAAGGCTCATATTTCTTTGATCCATGCCTTGAAAAACACTTATGAAATGGAGAAGGAGGGATGGTTGCGTTGGCTGCTCTTGGGTGAGTATGGTTACCACCCAATAGCTCATATTTTTCTGATTCATGCCTTATGTATCAATGGTAGAATGCAACAAAAGAAGGCATGTTCATTTTGGGTTCCCTTGAGAGATTTTGGCCACCACATGATATCTCCTATGTTTATGTGTTTTGTAATGGGTAGAAATTGGCATGATGCTCTCATGATGTGTATTGATGGTGTTTGCTTGTATTTGGCTGATGTGACATTCCACATGTCTAACAGTATGTTTTTAATCCATGATGCACATGAGGAGGAGAGAAAGCAGCAAGATCTCTTGTTGCTTTGGTTTCTTTTGGGGGAGTTTGGCTTGTCCATCTTACATGGAGAAGATGGAGGATGGCAACAAAGGGCCTTACTCCGGTGGCTACTATTGGGAGAATATGGTTTGAAATATTTGTCTACCCATATATCTTCTTTTGCATAATTTTGGAATGATGTTTGGATCCAACAAGGCCAACAGAGCTAAGGATGAGAGCATGTCAATGCTCAATCAAATTCATCAAGCATGGGATGAAGAGATGTATTGTAAGTTGGAGCTTTTTCTTTGTAGAAAGAGCCACTTTATTTTATGTATCTCATGTATTAATGATGATGTTGGACACCATATGGTTGTCACTTGGTACTTCATGGTGGAAGGAGGACATCTAACCATATAGTTTGAGGTCATTCTATATATTTTTGAAAAACAACTTTGGAACCAAACATGCATAACACATTGCAGCAAACAGAGGAAGCATTCCTTATGTGGATGCCATTTGGAGGGGAATAGATGGCTTTGCATCTACTTTTGGAGTTGCTTGAGGACAAGCAACATTTTGCTGGGGCGGGACTGTAATATTCCCAAATTTTCACATCATATTTGGAATATTATAGTTCTTAATTTTCTTAATAAATTAAGTAAATAAAAGGGTAGAGGGACCCACAAACCTCAAAGATGAATAAAATTCACTTTTAATGTGTGTATGTGGATATTCTAGATCTAGATCGAAAATCATGGAGTAGTGGAGCAGCTCCATTAATGGAGATCATGTCTAATTTATGAGATAGATTATGGACGATGAAACAGTCAAATAAGATCATGGATCTTAAATGTAAAATCATGAGGATCTTTGATAAGGTCAACTGAGATCATAGTGCATTCAAAGAAGATCATGAAACACTTATGATAATATATTGGAGGAAGTGGTCCATTTAATGCAAATATGATGGAGAGGGTGATCACATCATGTGAACTTGATGGAGGACATGAGGCCACAGCACAGTCAAACATGGAGACTATGTCCACATGTACATCACAGATTTGGAGTGGGCCTAGGCTATGGAAGGCTCATGCATATAATGAAGGTGAAGGCACAATGGAAGGATGATTTGGATTATTCATTTCTTGATCTGATTAGATCTAGATTTGTCTTAGGACATCTCTATGCAGGCTTGGGCTATTTAGCAGAGTTTTCAGTTCTGATTAGCACAGGGTGTTCCCAAGCGGGAATCCCACCTCTTTCTTTGAGTAGCTCTGGAAAGAGGATTGTTCTTCATTCCTTATCAGGCATTGGTGCCATCTTCAGGAGGTTGTTTCTAGCATTCAGATAGGAAACCAGTGGAGGATTCATCCTACCACTTTGTTCTTCACATCCAACCTTTCAGGAGTAGTAGATCTACATCCAGCATTCAGGCCATTGGGTTTTACCTCCACGCAGCTGCAGTCCCTTCAAGGATTGTGCAGTTCAGTCCTGTAGATCTATTGGAGGAAGTTAATTTCCAGTATTTCAGTTGGAAATCCTATGAGGGATCATCTCCTCACATTGGATCTATTGTTTCCATCATTCAAGAGCTGATTTGACACATCCAGCAGTAGGCTATTGAGCCTCCCTCTCTGACAGTGCAGTTTTCTGAAGTTGTTGTTCATCTAGCAGCTATTTTCAGTGGAGAATATTGGAGGAGCTAGATCTTGAGCTTTTAGCCCAAGGATATAGTAAAAGGGTTAGCCCTTCTTGCATAGATGTGATTGTACACCATTTCGGCCATCATATCATCAGATCTAGCTTCAAATCTTCATTCCCAGCAGCATATATGTGAAGCCCTAAGAAGGTGTTTTTCTTAGACTTACAGATCTGAGAAACCCTTTCTGGGTTATCTTGGGAATCCATCATTGAGCCCAGATCTACAATTTCAAAATCATCTGAGCTCCCATTCTGCTTATATTTGACTTTCTATCTTTCAGGCAGTTGCAGTCCCAACAGTTGCAGCAGGGACAATGCAGTTTACCTTCCATCAGATCAGCAGTTACGTAGTCCCTCTTGGGAAATCATTGTAGGGTAATTATAGGCCACCCTTGTGGCTTGAGTGTCTCATATTTTGAGCACTCTTGTACTTTATTTTTCACCTCCAATATAATAAAATGGCTCAGCTATTTCTGTGCATTCTGATGTGTATATAAATTTATTTTTTACTTTGCTGCAGTTCTTATATTATGTTTCAGTATTACTGCATTCTCCCTTTTGGGATATTACACATGGCCTTCTTGGTAATGGGCATTCCCTTGCGACATGGCCCTCTTGATCACAATTGTAGCATCTTAGGGGCCCTCTTCCACCTATCCTACCCCCTCTCATTATTGGTCCTCCTCGTCCCCACGAAGCCTCATTTACCCTGTAAGAGGTTTTGTCCGATCTATTAGCCAGTGAATCCAAAGCTTTGCATTGGTCAATGTGATGGGTTGTTGAGGCACATAAATCACAGTAGGCATTTTTGGGGACATTTGAGTACTTCTACAATATGGGACACAGTCACGGAGGGTGGCCAACTCCTTTGCAGGTCTTACAATATTCATGCGAAGTTGGGGTCTGCTAGTTCAGAAAGCCATGGAAATGTGGTTTCCCATGGAAAATTCCTTGTTTATTTACTTGTGCAAGTCCTCCCACTGGTGGCATCCCTTGCGGTCTTGTTGATGATGTTCCAACAGTGGTTCCGCGTAACCTAGGACACTCGAAGATTAAATGTCCTTCTAGCAAGCATGTGTGCACCATACATTGGGTCGTGTTGGTCGTATTGGTTACATATCCTTGAGTTTCTCTGTGAGACTCATAATTTGGTGTTGTAGTCCCAGTATCGAAGGATCCTGGGTGGTTACCCCTCTTGAATTCTTCCGGATACCCATCCATTGCTTCGTTTTTCATTGCATGTTCCAGCACATCCTGGAGTGTATCAAACTTTTGTTGTGTTAACATTGTCCTGGTAAGAGGTAGAAGGGCCTTGATGAACTAGTTATGTTGATGATTTGGGTCTAATGAACTTAAATATTCTCATTAAGTCCCAAACATTCTCTCCTTCTCTTTGCTTAATCTCCCATAACTCTGATAACCCTTGTTGGTTAGTCTGAGGAAATTTAAAGTCTTGGACAAATTCTCTTTTAACGTCATCTACGACTAGATTTTGGTGTACCTCGAACCATTTGATGAACCACCATAGTGCTCTTTCCCTGAGCGTAGTTTGGAATTCAATTAGCTTAACAACATTTGGAGTTTGGTGAGCTCTCCAGATTTCTTTGCACATATACCATTGTTGTTCTACATCATCGTTCCCTTTCCCTGAGAACTCTGGATATCTGGTAAATGACCCTGCCATTTATGTTTCTGTAGGTCGAAGTAGTAAAAACTCTCTATTTCCCGATTGAGAGATTCTTCTGCTAGCACTAATGATAATTTTTATTTTCACTCTAGACTGAATACTATGTAACTTTCTTCACCTTTGCAACTTTATTAAAAACTTATCTGGTGGGTGATAGAGTACCAGGGGAAGGTTAGGACAAATTCTACTTGGAATTTTTTGAATAGGACTACCTTTCATTCAGGTCGTTGGTATTTCTTGAAACTGTCGTTCCATCACAACATGCAACTCAACATCTGAATCATTCTCGAGGCTTGTTTCCTCCTCTCCATTGGACATATTTCCCTTCTCCTCTCGATATGAGCTCCTATGAACCTATCTAACTTCTCGAGTGGATCCCTCCATTCCTATGGGCCCTTTCTTAGCTCCTCTCTCCAATTTCATCTGCGACGCCTCTTCTCTTTGGTGTACTTCCTTCTTCTTCTTCTCGAACTCCCGTATTGCCCTCTTTCGCCACTTCTCAGCAATTTGCGCCCTCCAATATGCTCTTAGATCTCTTACCTTGGTGGAACTCCTGATGTCCATCTCCCTAGTCCCACCTTTTCCTCTTCTGTAGCATTTCGCCATTAAGTCCTTCCCCTAGTACTAGGGGTTTAGGCTTCCATTGCGGGACTTTTGAAAGCCATTAGTCCCTCGTCCACCATTAGAGCTTTAATCCACAAAGGTATTTCCTCTAGTAACTTCCACCAGAACCCAGATTTAGAGACATATTCTTCTTTAGCAAAGGATTTATGACATTCAGTCACAAATTCCACAATATATCCTTCTATTGTGGATTGAACCCAAAACTTTACTTCTCGTGTTAGATCAATATCCAATTTGTGCGATGATGTCATATATACATGTGTCCAACTACGACAAGATCGACGCAATTCCCCAAAGGTTTATTTGACATGGAGCCTTCGAAACCAATTATAGAGCTCCTCGGGAAATTTTCCCCAAAATATCTCATACAAGTCGCTTGTTGATTCAGAAAACAGGATCTGATATTTGATATTCCTTTCTTTTTGTTTTCGGAGCTCATCTTGTTGCGATATGAGCCGATCTACATGATTATGCCACTAACTTCATGTTATCACAAAATTGCACTTGATTGGTTGTTGATCAAACAACTCTATGTAACTGTTTCAAACTAGCTTTTGACTGAAGCTTAGCCTCTTTAGTCTAAGAGGGCTCTCTCAAAGGGGTTTATGATATTAGATAATGATAGGATTAGATGGCTAAATCTATTTGAAAAGTAACTTGATTTTTGTGTATGAAGGTTGAAAAGAATGCAGGTTTGCAACCATTGGGCTTATGGAGTCAACAAATCAGTAGATTAAGTGGCAAGGTTTCTTGACATGGAAGTTGAGGCAGATAAGAGTCTTTACTAAAGGCAAATCACACATAGAACATAGGGCAACCTATTCATTTCATCAATAAAGGAAGTCAAAGCATAAACATATGAATTCTAAGTAATAAAGATGAAATATACTACAAGTAGTAAACATAAATATATAGATCAAAAAGACATTAAAAAATCCATGAGAATCTTAGGTCTATCAAGAAGAAGTCCTTTGTATTGTTGATATCAGTTAAATTACATAAAGCAACATATGGTGCAAAAAATCTCCAACCCTTTACAACTTTGATAATTTGGCTTTAAATAGACCTTATTACAACAGGGATGATCTACCTCTTGGCTAGATTCATCGAACTCTTCCTATGACACCTCATAAAACATAAAATACATGTCTTTTAATGAGAAAATGACAGCTACACTCTAAAGAAGACCTTTTCCTAATAGGACTCAAACTCCTATTTATTACATCAATCTACCTTATCTTTAAAATAGTTACATATTAGTGAAAAATAAGCCTCACATGTTCAAATAGGCTATGGCATAGCTCATCACTACTTGACATATTAAATATCCTCCTAAACATATGAAACAAAACCATATTTTTCAGGAAAACAGGACCCTATCTTCAACGAAAGCTTTAGTTGATGAGCTGTCTCCATTTCATGGTCTTCAAGTCATAGATGTTTGGTGGCAAGGTCCCCTGATCTGTTGGATGTGTCCACCTGTCCAAAAATACTTTTAAACTGCTCATAAACCTTGAAAACCAGCTCGCTACAAAAACAGGGTAGTTTCGTAGCATCCAAAAAATGGCTTTTTCACTCAAAATTTCTGCTTCTTTGCTATTCCATAGTGTCCATCATGACCTGACACATCATCACTACCATTTTCCCTCCTTGAAAGCTGCAAAAAGTGGTTTTAAAATAAAAAAGACAGCTACAGAAATTTTCGTAGCGTTTTCCTGGCTTCAAGCCTAGGAAATGCTACGAAACTGTGAAAAACTGTGAAATTTCCAGATTTTGACCTTGTCTTGAAAAGGTAACCTCCAGCTGCAAAAAATTGGTCTTCAACATTCCATTAACCTCTTAAAACATAATCAAACTCAAAATAAGAGCCTTGAGGTGTTTCCTCTTCATTAATGATAAGTTGATCTATGGGCTCCTCAAATATAGTCATGTTTAAGCCCTTCTTCTCTAGCTCCTCATGGATCAATTCTAACTGCCCTTGGAGGTCTTTGACTTGGTCCTTCAGTTTTTTCTTCCTATATTTAAAGTGCAGGTTCATTCTTTTGATATGCTTCACCTCTCCTCTCAATGGCTGAGTCCATTTGATCAATTGTTGTGTGTTATCTAAAGTCTTTGACACACTATTAACCTGCTCTTCCCAAACTTCTTTCATTTTCTCAAACTACACCTTTTGAACATTATGTTTCCTTGCTTCTTTCTCCAAGACTTATATTTCATGATTTTCTAAATTCAACTGCTCCTCAAGTACCTCAATCTCTTTTTTTTCAATGATTTTCTCCTTTCCTTTCTTTTTCTTGATGACTGGATCTTCTTTTGCAGGTGATGATAGGTCAATGATACTTGGTGGTGGCTGGACAATTTCAGTGACCTTCTGAGCTTCCTTAATACTTTCAAGACCTTTTTGGCATGCCTTTTCATTGGTTTCCTAGCCTGAAACATCAAACCTGCATCCTCACCTTCAAATTATAACTTCTTAGCTGATTTGGCTTTCTTGAGTTTCTTTCCTCCTTCATCTATATCTTCAGCTTGGACTATGGGGGCTTCCTCAATATCAATAGCATGCAGAATGTCTTTGAAATTTCCCTTAACCATTGTTTGGCTTCTTGTAATCCTTTTGCCGCCATGTTTACTCACATTTGGCTCTTGTTTTGCAATTTTGATCACAGTTGGCTTTTGTTTTGCAAGTGAAACAACAGTTGTGTCAAGTTTCTGCAATTGATCTGTTTCCATGATTACTGGTTCACTTTTCTCTGCTCCTATAGGCTCACTTTTCTCTGCCACTGAAGGTGATGGTATACCTATAGGTTTAGGAGTTCTTTTAGGAGTGATGGCATCTACTTCAAAACCACTGACAAATAGAAAAGATGACCAGTCTCTGCCTAATCTTTTTAACTCCTCTAAAACCAGAAAATTGATTAAACCATGATGAAAGAGTGAGATTTCATTTCCTTAAGATTTAGCTTGAACTTTATCTGCCATTTTTGCTAAGATTCTGTATAAATAAAAAGGTATATCAAGAGATTTCTGACCAATAAAATGTAGCAAAAGCCTTAAGTGGTAAGAATAAACCTTATGATACCTCCCTTCACAGGTGAAGTACTTCTGAATGATAAGCAGTAGCTTTGAGAAATTGTCTCTCATGTAGCTCCTTGGAATGGCATTTGTAAGGTCAATCTCACTATGTTTGGGCTTGATAAATTCCTTGTAGTCCTGCATGTTGAATTTGAAACCTTTGAATCATTGTTATCCTCCTCTTGGAATTCCTGTTGCTGCTGCAATGGTCTCTGGAGTTATAGTGAGCTTCAACATTCCCACCTTTGTAGCTTTCCCATTGAAATTGATAGCAAACTCTTTAGAAACCTATACATGGCATGCTTGCAGTCTTTGGAAAAATTGCAAACACATTGTTCTTCTAAAAACTTCTAAGGCAGTTGGTTCTTCATTTATCAAGTTCATGTCTGATGGCTCATATCTGTGACAGTGGCCACCTTTTTTGGTCTTCCTCTTTGCAGCCATGGTACTTTTATGTCTTCTCTGCCTCGCTTGATCAGTGATACCTGCAAACTTTTGAAAATTACAGCCACAGCTTGGGCTTAGTGAAATAGCTCTCCAGAGCTTCAGTAACATGCAAAGAGCGAGTGGAGAATGACAAGTGACTCAATTGGGAAATATTTTAAATTTTTGATGACAACTCATGGCATAATCATGACTCATACATGCTTAAAATAGTAATAATGACTTCAGCCATGACCATTGTACCTTGATTTAACCCTAACTGACTCGAATGGCATCTACCCTAACCCTTTCAATCATTGAATAACACCTAGCACCTATTTTGAAAATAAAAATAGGAATACCTTCTTTTGGAGCGTACTTAATGTATTTCTGGGCAGTTTCGCTATGAAAGTATTAGCAGTTTCGTAGAGAAAAGTGTGTTTTTTCTGTGTAATTCGCTACGAAAGTAGGAAATCTTGGCTAAAATTACCTTTTCAGAGTTGTAAGCTTGGGAAATGAAATATTTCAGGAAATAATGACTAATGTGACATGAAAAGACTTGAATGGGGGTGGATTTGGACCTTAGGATAGGCTAATCAGAAAAATTTAAAATTTTCCTTTACCAAGTAATGAAAAATGAATTCTATGACCATACCTTTGACACATGAACCTCTAAGACTATGTAAAATGATGATTCACTTTGTTCTTAGTGATAACACTTTGTATTTCCCTTTCATATATCCTTGACACCATGATTTAGTTCTCTGATATATTTTTGGGTCCCAACAACATAACAATTTGTTGGTGAAAGGATGACTTCTAGGAAAGACCTAGGTTCGGGCTCATAGGCCAACAAGATCTTGCTGTAGTCTAGGACAACTCCGACATTTTCACCTTGATCAAAGGAGAACATGGAGTCTCACCCGAGGCATGTCATGAGTTTAATAAGATAGGAGAACTAGAACCACAACATCACAAGGAAACTAGCCCTCTATGGCTTAACATCAATATACTATGAGTATGCATGAAACAACTCTTATTACATAACATTCGATGAATGGAACTATCATAACGAATACATCAAACAAATATATATTAGAAAAAATTTAAATGATCCCATAAAATACCATACATTAACATACATTCCCTTAATACATGGATCAGAACCATAGAAAACATCTATGTATATTAATCTTCCATTGAAGCATATTACATTCAGAGTCTCCGCAGAGCTCAATTCACAAAAAAACCCAAAAAATAGAACTAACTGACTCCTTTCTCTTCCTTTCTTATATATCGCTTCTCTCGGCATTGGCAGTATTTTCTTCTTTTCCGCTCGGCTAACTTGTTGCGGTCCATCATTCCTCATTATGTTCTGCACTTAGCTATGCTTCATGGAGTATTTCTTTCTGTTTGTTGTCAGTTGTTCTTGCCACTTGTGCCACCGCATGTCCACATTTTTCCACCTACCTAACAACCATCCGCAACCTGCAACGGCTCTCTGTGACTTGCCTCGTCCTCAACTGACAGTCTGAAACTCAAAACCGATTTTATCCTTATCCAAAAACAAAGGCCCCAACAGAACACTAGGTCAAAATTCATGGAAGTGAATGAATATGAGGGTGTACCTGAGAGTGTCAACGAGTTCTAGCTAGCATGCCAAGGAGGGAGTGACAAGGTATGTTAAGCACTAGTAAGGCATGCTAGGGAATATCAGGGCATGTCAAGAACTGTCGAAGTGTTATAAGGAGTTATAATGTGTGTTAGCATGTACCAAATAGTGCCAATACATGCAAGATGATAAGGCATGTTAGGATGTGCAGGGTTCCAGGTTTTGCCAATATTTGTCAAGGAGTATCAAGGAAACAAAAAGAAGAACCAAGATAAAATGCAAGGAAATGAATACATAAGAGGGTTAATAAGTAAAGAATTAAGCTTAATCAAAAGGGGCATGTTAGGCACACTAATAATAGGTTCCAATACATGCCAAGTTCCAATATGTGCCAAGTGCTCATATATGTTAATGCATGCCAAATTGTTCCAGGGCATGTTAAGGACTACAAGGCATGCCAACACATGCTACGAGAGTGTTATATTGTTATGCTAATAACTGCCAACATGTGCTTGGGTGTCCTATTCATGGCAAGATGTTCTAGGTACAAAGATGTTCTAAGACATGTGAGGTGCCAAGGAATGTTAGTGTGTGCCAAATCATGTTAAGATGTGCCAGGAGTGTTGAGGAGTGCTATATCTCTCTTGTTAATAGAATTGAAAAATATTTATTATGTATTAAATAATATAGCTTCTACACACACTAGTGGAACTTTATCTAAAGAGAATTTTTTAGATAATAAACCTAATAGAGATGAATCATGTATTGACTCATAGGAAAACTATATTCTCATTACTTTATGGAAATTATACACACTAATTACTTCTTAAAAAATTTAATGACTCTAACTACTATATTGCCTTGGACACATAATGAAAAGGAATCCACAATAATGGTCTTATATTGTTATCTTTTGACAATAAATATAGTACATAGCTTCATCAAAAATTCATTGGAATGATCAATAATGACAAAAAAAATTTGAACGTCACCAAAAGTAACCAAAAAGAGAATTGGTGAGGGTCAATAAAATATTGTCACTAGAAGTGTCACCAAAAAGATAAATAGTGAAGGTCCTTTAACAACGCTCACGAAAAGTGTCACTGAAAATGGCTTTGGTGACAAACCTTAAAATAGCATCACTATATGCACTTACAACAACACTTTTTTAAGGACCGTCACCATATGTGACATTGGTGACGGACCTTAAAGGTCCATCACAGGCATGACCCTCACCAATGTCCTTTTTTGTTGTAGTGTTTGAAATTTTGTATTCTCATCCTTGAGGTAGGGCACATACTTCAACATATCCAAAAAACTTGGTCGTGTACTCATCATCTGTCATGGAACCCATCTACAACGCATATAACTCCTTGGCCTTTCTGTCATAATAGCTCTCAAATAAGTACTTCTTCCTGAAGATTCTTTTAAACTCATGCCAACTCAGCTCCTCTACCCTGATGCCTCTGACACACTTCACATATTCCTACCAGATATCTGCTTTTCCCTTGAGATTGAGGATAGTTATCTTGGATTTCATATTTTTTGAATAATCACGCAATCCGAAGAAATTCTTAATCCTAAGTAGCCATTCTTTTTCATCTTCTGATTTCTTCACTTCCCCATCAAAAGTAGGAGGCTTGGATTTCTTGAATTTTTCTAGAAAGTACTACTTCTCACTCCTCCTATAAGGATGTTGGCAGTAATGACGATGATATCTCTCAGATTCAAAACTAGAAAAAAATCCATGAGTATTAGCCCGCTTGTCGGGTGTATCCAAAGATATACCACCTCTGATTGTGTCATCCCATTCCAACATGCATCCTCTATGGGACCTCCTACCATATGCCCCATTTTTCTTTTCTTCCTGTCCCTGATTCTGAAAATCTGAAAGGCTCTAAAGAATGACTTCATCAACTTCTTTTTTATTTTCTTTAGTTTTTGAATGTCTTTCTTGTGCCTCAATTAACCTATTATTATCTGCCTTGCAATTTTTGGTCCCTTCCTTCAAACTTCTCAGCATATACGTTAAATTAGGAGAGTACTATTCTCCTTGCTGCCCAACTGACCTTTCCAATTCCATGGAATTCACATCAGGCCTACAAGGGGATTCATGTGAACTGTATTCCACCATTCTTCTCTTCATCTTTCATATTTTATCTCCTAAAAACAATTCATGTTAGATTAACCAAATAGAAACACAATCAATTCATACCTTAGTGTATTTTTCAGGAGGTTATCTCGTCTGCACAATCAATCTAGATTAGCATGATATATATACATAATGACATCAACATCATATATGATGACACAAAAACACAACAATGGCCACATACATAATAGCCATTACCATCACAATGCATGCATAGTAGACACATATACAATTAGCTTGTGTGCATAAATATCACATATACCCCGAGGTCCAGTGCTGCAACCTAACTTTGATACCACCATGTGCTATTAGATATCACCAAAAGAGAATGAAACTTACTCTGATACCACCCTATGGTATTGGATGTCATCCAAAGAGAACAAAATCTGCTCTGACACCAACCTGTAACTACCCCTCCCACATTTACCGAGTTTGACAAGCTCTGTAGCGTAAACATGAGTTGAGTGTCACTATGATATGACCTGGCCTCTAAGTTCTAGTTATGGAAGTGGGGCCTACAAACCAAAATTAAAATGACATCCCTTAGAGACTATAGATCACTTAGGAAGCTACCAACCACCCAGGTGATCAATCCTTGAGATATAACTCTTTTTCACTAGGTTTACACTCTAACCGTGCCCTTGACACATTTTGCATGCAATTGTGAGGCTCCAACTGCACCCATAATACTTCCTTCTTGTGGCTATGACCCAAAATTCCCAGTTCTATGCATGCGGTCGCGAGATCTATGCCACTTTTTCAGACTAGCCTTTAGACCATTGCCCAGAACTACCTGTAACTTTCCATAACCATGACAATGAGGATATAAATGATAAAAAATCAAGGATTGAACAAGATATTGACCAATACATGCCTAATGCAAGATAGAAATTTTGTCAAATAGATAGTATACATATAATCTATAGGTTATGAATGCATATATGATCATCAACTTCTGAACTTCATCTAAGAATCACCAAGAAGGCTTTATGCCCTCTCAAGCTAGATGCAATAACATTTTTTAGCCCATGCATTTATCAACCATCCAGTAACTTATTAAATCATGAACAAGAGCCATAGCTAGAGCACATAAAAAAACCAGGCATATAACCAGAATAGAAAATATGAAAAATCGACCATAAGGTCACCATAATAGCCAGTAAAATTGCTCATATATCACAATAGCAAAATAACTCCTATTAACATATGAAAATGGCAACCAAATTAGGGACTTCCACGTACCACCTGCCCATAGATTGGGCATAACCAAATCTCTCTTTCAGCCAATCATTGTTACACCATATTCTAAGCATGAAAGTGGGATCATATGGTTTAAACCAAAAAGGAACCAACCAGGGCTTCAAGAGGCCAAACCACCTCAACCCTAAACCACAGTTATTTCACCTATACGTTCTAGAAATCACTAACATCAACTAGATTGTTAGGTCCCTATAATACTAGTGTACCTTCTTATTGTTATTGTTAGTGTATCCCCCTTATCGTTATTGTTGTGCCCATGTATCCCCCATATTGTTATTATTTTTCCCCATAGAATCCCTGTTATGTAAATTTTATTAATTGTTAGTTAGATATAGTTATATTAGGTTTTATTAAGTGAAAGGGCATGATCAAAGATCATGCCTCTTCACCAAGGGACACCATGAGGCTATATTTAAGCCTCGGTGATTCCCCAATGTAAATCATCTTTCATCTTCATCAATAATAATATATAATTATCAAGTTTATTAGATTTTTTACACTCCATTGGTATCGGAGCCATCGCTCTTCTGGATCTGTGTGATCATTAGGTTAAAGAATTTCGACGGAAATTTCAGAAATTTTTTTAAACCAAGTACAGAATTGTACACTTCATTCCCTACCCCGCTGCCTTCATTCCCTACGTTAACCCCTCACTTCCACTTTGCATTCCCTCACGTAAAAATAAAAATAATAAATACAAAAAAAAAAAAAATTTGCAGATTTTCCATCCCACATCCCTCCATTAAACTCTGCCTTCTCTCATACGCTTGTCACACCCCTACGGCTTCCGCTATTCACTCTTTCCAAGGTAACACCGCCCCTATTCCTCACCACGCTGGGCCATTTCCCCTCGCCCTTCCCACTTGCGCAAACTCTTACTCATCCACGTCACCTACGCCTTTCACATTTCCCATTCCGTCCAAGCCCTACCATCATCTGCGTTCGTTTTTTCCCTCCGCTGTTCTTCCCTCCCCACCATTTCGCTGCCGCTGGGCCCCCTTGCACCGTTGGCCTGCCAGTCGTGTTTTGTGGAGCCTGCTTCACGATTCGTGTGAACCGGGTGACATTTTGGTGACGTTTTTTTTTATTATTAACCCAGCGTCTAATTCCCTATTCCCGGTTGTTTTCCACGTCGGAGCTGCCAGTGTTGTGCCACAGCAAAAAAACCAATAGAAATCGCAGCATCCAACAGATCAAAACTCAATACATAGTCACCGTCATCACCGTCGTACGAACTCTGTGTGTTGCGTTGCACCCACTGTCGACAGACTGCTACCACGGTGATTTTCTGTTCTCGATTACATTCCACGCTACCCCTACCGCTCTGCAGCCTTGCCTTGAACAGTGACGCGTTAAATTCAACGTAACAGGTATTAAAATCGATATATAAGCCGCATATAATAAACCCAAAATGTCAAAACGCCGCCAGCCCTGTGTGTTGGGTTGCTGTCCACCGCGACTAGTTTTAAATTCGTGTCCACAAAACAAAAGTGAATTCACAAAACTGTGTGTCGGTTGATTAAAAAGGAACGAGCACGTTTAAAAAAAAAAAAAACGATTTTTTTTATACAAAATATATATTATATAGTTTAATTGATATTTATATATATATATATTATAATTATATAATTCATTTATATATTATATAATTCCCATTTAATAATTATATATATATATAATAATTATATAATTAAATTATATATATTAGATAATTTTTAATTAAAAATTATGTATATATAATAATTATATAGTTTAAAAAAAAAATTATTAATTAATTAATTAATTACTTCAAAAAAAAAAAATTTAATTAAATATTAATTAATTAATTTTAAAGAAAAAAGAGGAGAAAACTGGCAGAAAAATACTCCCCACCTCATACGCGTTCGATGTCGTCATCAATGTCAATGGTTGAATTCCAGAAGAAACTAGTGGATCTCGAGAAACATATTAATAATAATTCTGAAGAATTCGAAAAGAGGTTAATCGATCTGGAAGGTACAGTTGCAGGGCACTCCAACGACATCAAAAAGATTCATGATACAACAAATCGAATAGAAAGACAAATGTGGCTAAATCATCACGAGGCCACAGAAAAGCAGAGTGAACTCTTCAATAAGCTAAATGATAAGCTAGATAAATTAAGTCAGACACAATCCCCAATATCTCCTAACAAGGAACAAAATCAACAAAACAATTCCGCAGATTCAAGGAACTCGGAAGAGCATCAGGAAAAAAATGATTCCCCACATCATCAAGAAGATAGTAATGCAGATTTTCAAAATAAGCAGCTCTGGAATGCATTCGCTAATCAATATCCCCTTCTTGTTCCACCTTTAGCATATCAGCGCAAAGCCAAGATCGACCTACCCAAATTTGATGGTAATGAAAAAAATAGCATTGCATGGCTTAATAAAGAAGAAGAATATTTTGAGATTTATGACATTACTAGTGATGACGAAAAAATTAAGCATGCTTCCATGAAAATGGAAGGAGAAGCATATAATTGGTATATGTGGTGGAAAAAAACAACGCTCGCTATCAGTTGGAGGAAATTTAAGGATGCGTTCTTCAAAAGGTTTCAAGGCATAAAAGAAGAAAAGTTTTTTTCAACCTTTATCAAATTACGCCAAAAAGGAGATGTGGATGAGTACACTCGAGAATGGGAGACCTTGGCAACATGAGTACCCGGATTGTCGGAATCTCGTTTAATCCAGTCTTACATCTCAGGACTTAAAATCCATATACAAGAAGAGCTCGAACTACATGAAATTACGTCCGTAGAAGTAGCAAGGCAAAAAGCAAAAGCTGAAAGGAAATTTGAAAGATTATCAAAACCAGAAAAAGTATATTCGAGACAAAGATTTCCTCAATCTGAAAATATAGATGACACAAAATATGTCCCACTCCATCTTCGTGAAGAAGAAAAATCTAGTGTGGAAAAACAAAGAATGAGAGAGGGCAAGTGCAAGCGTTGCGGTGAAAACTGGGACCCTAAGCACGGATGTGCTAATGGAAAAGTGAAAAATCTATACAGTTGTGAAGCAACTAATGACGCTAACAATAATGATTCATATATAGAAGGATTAGAAGACAACTTAGAGTTCTCTCCAGAAGTGGATGGCGAAACTATTCCGCAAGTGTCATTATCAGCTATGACAGGCATATTACAACCTCAAACCCTAAGGTTAAGAGGACATATTAAGAAAAACAATGTAATGGTTCTCATAGACACAGACAGCACGCACAATTTTCTAGATTCAACCATGGCCAAAAGACTCAACCTCTTTACTTTTCCCATGCCTAATATGAAGGTAATGGTGGCCGATGGTAAGAAGATTGAACAAGTAGGAAAATGCCATAAAGTCAAACTACAGATAAAAAACTTTCATTTAGAATCTCCATTCTCCACAGTTCCATTATGAGGAGTAGATGTGGTCTTAGGAATTCAATGGCTACAAACTCTAGGTACTTATTCTGCCAACCATCAGAAGCAGTTTATAAGTTTTAAGTGGAAAGGGCAGAAACACAAGTTGTATGGATTCCAAGCCCCAGAAGATCAAGTCGTATCTTCCTCTCTGATGACGAAGATGATTCAAATAGGAGCGCCAACATCTACAGTACAATGTCATCAATTAGAAATGTTATCTTCAAAAGGGAGCCACGAAGAGTCACCAGAAGTCAAGACAGGATCCGACCCTGTCGATATCAGATATTTTCACTATCCAGATCAACAAAAGATTGAACTCGAGAATATGCTCCACGATCTTTTTAAAATGTGGGAAGCAAGAGCCCGCCGCTCAAGAAACCCAGGCTTTCGTCAACATTGTCCATCGTTACATATGCTTTGAGGACAAAGCATCTTTAAGAGAGGGGAAATGTTATGTAAATTTTATTAATTGTTAGTTAGATATAGTTATATTAGGTTTTATTAAGTGAAAGGGCATGATCAAATATCATGCCTCTTCACCAAGGGACACCATGAGGCTATATTTAAGCCTCGGTGATTCCCCAATATAAATCATCTTTCATCTTCATCAATAATAATATATAATTATCAAGTTTATCAGAGTTTTTACACTCCAATCCCATTATTTTTATTGTTTTTCTCTTACATTATTATTGTTATGTCGGCTCTGATTATATTTTGACCCCTTAGACTCCTATATATAGAAAGGAGGTTTTGTCATTTTAATCATCCAAGAATTGTTCATTTATGTGATGTAAATGTTTTTCCCCCCTTGAAGAGGCTATTTTTCAAATCATTAATCTATCTTTTCTTCTATTTTGTATGTCAGTTGCATAACATTTGGTATCAGAGCTTTGGATTCTAGGGTTTCTCTTTTTCAAACGGGTCATCTAGGAATTTCTGCTATAAATTTTTTTCTACGAAGCTTCAGAAGCTAAAATTTAAACCCCATGGATTTTAAATACTATTGAACATCGTGTAATAATTTCATATCTTTATTCGCTATACTTTTAGAGATATAATCTGAGGAATTTAGGGTTTCATCTCAAACAGGTGACCGGGGGGAAATCGCCATAACTTTTGTTTCAGACATCGGACTTGAATTCTGTAAAAAGTGGCCAAAATTTAACATAATTTAGTTTGTATTGTATTAAATTTTAGAGCCAATTGTGTAAACAGTGACATGTGGCATCTGTTACAACTTCGCTCTATTAAATCAGTCAATAATCAGGTCATCGTGGGAGATTTGGCATAACTTTACCTTGAAGAATCCAAATATGGTCTGACTTGTGGGATTGGAAATAAAACTCAGAGGGCCACCACAGGACAAAATTTCATATCTTGGAGATCCGAAATCACATATATATAACAACAGTTTCAATATATAGCTCCTAAAAAGCAAGAAAAAGGTGTGTATTTTTTTCAATTTTAGGTTTCAAGTTATTTAAAGGGAAATTGAAGCATAGATATCATTATTTGGTTCTAAAATGCCTAAAAAAATTCCACGTAATCCCTTAAAAGAAAACTCTGTTATAGCTTTTATGAAGAGAATAATTTTAGCATTATAATAAAATTAAGGACCAAGTGCAACAAATTTCGCTCTCACAAGAAACAACCGGATGAACTAAAATGGGACATGGATGGCTGAAAAGAAGACATGGAAGGTTTGAAGGATGACATGTAAGCTAATATGGATGGTTTGAAAGCATACATGGAAGGTTTGAAGGAATTTGACAAAGTTGTTGCAAGAAAGGTTTCCCAGTGGTGACAAGGTAATCCATGAAAATCATGATGAGGACAAAAGGAATATGAATTATGATTTTAGAAACTCCAATGTTGGGTTTAACAACCATCACATTCAAAATATCGATATGAGTAAGTTTAATGGTAAGGATCTGGTAACATAGATACTAAAAATGGAGCAATATTTTGATTTCCATGATGTGCAACACCCTCAAAAGGTATGCATTGCAAATTTCTATTTAGAACTCAACCATTTTGTATGGTATCAGTGGAAAGCACTTGTCACTTGGTAAAATTTTTATGGAGGAAATGATATCACATTATGAGAATACAAAGAGCAACACCTTCTTTAGCCAATTGATAAATCTCAAACAAAAGGGTTCAATGGCAAAGCACATTGAGGATTTCCAAAAATTGAATATCAGGGTAATAGATATTCCAAAGGAGCATAAGATTGATGTCTATAGGGACTTTAAAGGTGTAATGTCCCATTTTCAGAAAAATCACAAGTCTGTGCCAGAGATGGACTGCTGAGGCATTTACTGGCTATGTCTCCTTCCAAAGAAGGGAGAGAACCAGAGGCTACCTGGCCTTTTGCAGTCTCTTTCTACAGATATGTAATTATCCCTATTCAGAAATTGTTGTAGCAAGCTCCTTAGGGATGATATATAAGGAGGTAGATGTGAGAATAATGCCACCCAAAACTGGAATGCCTTAGAACAGATATATTTCAACCTATTTTCAGAATGTAAGCTCAAAGAAATAACCTTCAGGTTATTCAAATCTCCCACAGTGAACTAGCTGAAAATGGCAGCAACATGTAAGCACAAAATAGCTGTCTCTAGAAAATAAAGTTGTATAAGTGAGAAATGGGACTGAGGTCCCTTATATGACTCAATATATGACTCACTTATAGAATTAGAGGGTAAAAAAATGAATCTAGCTCATATAAACATATCTCCCAAAACAATATGCCTCAATCTAGCTCAAAAACCCATAGTCTAACTCATGCAGAAAAGACTGAAACAAGGACAGCGTTATTCCTATGAGGGTTTCTGCAGTAAATAAGTGACATATCAGATCTGAAATGAACAAGCATCCAATGGTAAGAAAAATTAGAATTCCTTTCCTCTTTATACACAATGAAGTTCACCCCCAAGGGTTTTCATAGAAATACAAGTGTACAAGTGCAGATCTGCAAATATATGTAGCTGGAAATCATAGTTACTGCAACACTGAACATAAATATGACTGAGAATATGAAAATACAGAAGAGGAATCGAATATAGAGCTTTCCAGGAGAAGGGTTTGCCCTTTCTCCAAAGAATAAGCCCTCAAGCAAGGGATCAAACCCCGTAGCTGATGCTCTCACAAGAATAACGTAGTTTACCCAGTGAACTACGTTGTAATGGATGGAACACGAGTTTTCCACATGCCAAGACCTGAAATCAGCTCTGAAATCTCCTATACAACTCCCTCAATGCAAGAGAAACCCCCTCCACTGAATAGAAATGCACAAGAGTAGATGAAACAACCCTCCCATTGCACTGCCCAGGAACACAGTGTCCTCTGATACAGAAATAACGCTATAACTGTGAGAAATTCTTGGCCTACAATATAGATGTGGGATAAATGAAGCACAACCCCTTCAAGAGAACACTCAATGAAGGAGAAAAAATTCCTAAACATGAATTCCTCCAAACTCTGCTGAGCAACAGGAGTTTGCAGAAAATGTCTAAGCATACATGAAATCGAAATACACAAGCTAACCCCTCAATGCTGCCCTTCTCCTCCTTATGAAGTTGTGAGCTCCTTCACCTTGGGTCCCACCTCTTAGGGTTTCCATCTTCATTTGAATATATTCCCTCCAAAACTGTGCTATCTTCTTAGGCAAGCTAATCCTCCTTAGGTTGCACTGGTTGACTTGGTCAACTTGACCTTGTCCTCATGCAATTAACCCTTTTCACACTAGGAGGTGCAAATAAGCTGCTCAAAGGTCCCATTTTTACCTTAGGAATGGTTTTATTCATTTTAAAAAGGCCTCCTCTTCCTTTTATTCACCTACTACACAATATGAGCAAAAATTAATGTTCCAATTTATTCATGAAAATTTTGGAACATTACAAAAGGATAACGTCCAACATGAGGTCCGTGTTTGAGAACTTGATTCATTGGAGAAGGCATTTAGAGTGACAAGAAAAGTTGAAAGAAAAATTATGGAAACAAATAATTCTACCACTCACAACTATAAAGATGGAAGTGTTGTTGTTCCTAGCCTTCCACAACCTACAAGGTTGACACCACAAAAATTGGAGGAAAAAATAGAAAAAGGGCTTTATTATAGTTGTGATACCAAATACACTAAAGGTCATAAGTGATCTGAGAGGAAATTATTTTATATAGATTGTGAAAGGAGGATATACACCAGGAACCAACCCTAGAGAAAGAAGAAATGAATCTAACCATATCTTGTAATGCACTGGTAGGAATTACCACTCCTCAAACTCTGAAGATAGAAGGATATATCAAGAAGAGAAAGATAATAGTGTTGATTGATTCAGGAAATACCCATAATTTTATTCATTCAAAGATAGCCAAGGAATTGAATTTCTTCCTATATCCGTCACTAGAGTGTTAAGTGATAGTTGAAAATGGGGGAACTATAAATTTCTCTATAAACTACCATAATATCAAGCTATCCATGGTGGAATATGTATTGAATATTCCAATTCTCTCCATTCCAATGGGCGGTGTTGATGTTGTACTAGGAGTCCAATGGTTACTGTTAGGTCCCTATATTACTAGTGTTGTCCCTTATTGTTGTTAGTGTAGTCCCCTTTTTTTTATTGTTGTACCCATGTAACCCCCATATTGTTATTATTGTGCCCTTACATTATTATTGTTAGGTCAATTATTGTGACCCCATGGACTCTTATATATAGAAAGGAGGTTTTTCCATTTGTATCATCCAAGAATTGTTCATTTATGTAATGTAAATGAGGTTTCCCCCTCGAAGTGGTCGATTTCTAAGGTGTTGATATCTATTTTCTTCTATTTTGGAGCTGGTTTCATAACATTTGGTATCAGAGCTTTGGATTCTAGGGTTTTGATGTTTCAAACAAGTCATCGTAGAATTTTTTCTATAATTATTTTTCTACGAGGGTTAAGACACTAAAACAAAAAACCCATTTATAAGAACTTCTGAGGAACTTCGTGTAAAAATTTTAGATCTTGGTTCACAATATGTTCAGAGATATGATCTGTGGAAGTTAGGGTTTTGCAGGCTCATGAATTTCATCTAAAAGAGGTGACCTTGGGAAAATTGTCATAACTCTCTCTCTCTCTGAGCATCAGAATAGAATTCTGTAAAAAGTGGCTGAAAGTACATGGATTGCAGTTTCCTTTATATCAATTTTAGAACCGAAGGAGGAAACAGTGACACGTGGCACGTCATACAAGTTCTCTCTACTGAACTAGGCCATAATTAGGTCATTGCGGGAGATTGGGCATAAATTTGCCTTGAAGAATCCAAATCAGGTCAGACCTATGGCATTTGAAATAAGATTCAGAGGGCTACTACAGGACTTAATTTAAGATATTGAAGATCCTAAATCACAAAGATAATTTAGTTTCAATATCGAGCTCCTCAAAAGCAAGAAAAAGGTGTGTATTATTTTTTCAAATTGCATAATTCTTGTTTGAAAAAACAGTTTGAAGTGATTCCAAGGGAATATTGAAGCATAGATATCAGTATTATGTTTTGAAATGCCCCCTAAAAATAATTCGATATCCATTGAGCCCTCGGAATACTCTAATATGACTCATAAAGAGGAAGAAGTGCAAAACATGATATATCAAAATTACAAGAGCAAGTGCACCAAATTTCGCTCTCGCAAAGAGCAACAAAAAATGAAATGGAAATTTTGAAGAAAGAAGTGGAAGCTAAGATGGATGGTTTGAAGAAGGGAGTGGAAGCTAATATGGATGAAATGAAGAAAGGCATGGAGGCTAAGATGAATGGTTTGAAGAATGGCATGGAAGACATGAAGAATGATATAAAAGCAAAAATGCAAGGTTTGACAAAGTTGATACAAGAAACGATTCCTATGGCGAAAATATAGTAGAGGAAATTCATGATGAGAAAAAAATATATTTTAATCGTGATTTCATAAACTCTAATGTTGGATTGAAGACCCACCATATTCCAAAGATCAATATGAGGAAGTTTGATGGCAAGGATCCCGTAACATGGATACTGCAGATGGACCAATATTTTGATCTCAATAATGCAAAAAATAGACAAAAGGTATGCCTTGCAACTTTATATTTAGAACAAAATACATTTTTATGGAATCGATGGCTTTGCTCCCGTAAAAAAATTGTCACTTGGTCAATTTTACGAAGGAAATGAAAGCACATTATGAGGATACAAAGAGCAACAACTTCTTTAGTCAATTGATAAATCTCAAACAAAAAGGTTCAGTGGTGGAGCACATTGAGGACTTCTGAAAAATGAATATAAGGGTAGTTGATATTCTAGAGGAACACAAGATTGATGTCTTCATAGGGACTTTAAAGTGTTAAAATTTGGGTACCAGAGGACAAGTGGTTCCCTAAGGCTTTGATCTTTGGCCTAGGGAAAAGTGTCCAAATGTATTTGTACTTTTCTCCTAAAGTGACTTTATAAGTGGTAAAGTCAAATATAATTTTAAAGTGACTTTATAAGTGGTAAAGTCACAAATCTAATTTTAAAGTGACTATTAAAGTCAATGAAAAATTAGAAAGTGAAAAAGTGGCTATGGAAATAAAAGGCTAAGTGGGTCTTTATTTAAGTGGGGTGAATTAAAAAATAGAAAGTGATAATTAAATGCACATTTATTCTCAACAGTTGATCTAAAGCTATCTTAGCCATTGGATTTAGGGATTCCCCAAAAGTCACTTAGGGTTAGGGTAAAAGGGAAAAGAAGAGAAAAGGTCATTCAATCTTTCATGAGCAGATTGAGAGAAAGAGAAAGGGAGAGCAAGGATAATTTATGAGCAGGGAGGAAGAATAAGAGCATAACCTTGGCACGCATTCCAAGGCATTATTTCAGCAATCCGTACAGCAAAATTTGGGCACGATTTTTTAGGCAAATTGGCACAAAAATCGAGGAGAAGACCACATTTATTGCAGCATTTTAGGCACAAATTTCGGGGACCATACAGTTGGCTTTCAAGAACAAACATTGAGGAAACATTCAACACTTTCCTGGGCATGAATTTCAAGAAATATGTACATTTGGTTTTGGCACGAATTTCAAGGCAATCCGTAAATATGTCTCGGCATAGTTTTCAAGGATGTCCGTACAGCATTTAATGCTGTAATTTTTGCTGTAAAATTATTTTTTGCTGTTGGCATGTTTTTCTAGGTGGAGGCTAAGCACGGAAAACAAGATAAGTAAATTTGCGGTTGCTGGAATTTTATTGTGTATTTCTGTTTCACTGTAAAAGCATTTTTTCATAAATAAAGAAGAGCTCTCAAACTGGTTTTCCCCAAGAGTTGTAGTGGGGTTTTCTAGGGTCACATTGACCAAAAATCACAGTGTTATTTTTCTGTGTGTTGTTGTTCTATTTTTCTGTGTTTTTATTTCTGCATTTCCAGCACTTGTGAAATCTCCAAATTTTTGTTTTCAAAAATTTATTTCATTTCCAGAATTTTGAATCTATGATGATGGGAAAGGGCATTTAACTAAATGGGAGTGATAAGGTGAAACTGAAAACCGGAGTGGGGGTGAAATTTCTACATAAAGGATAACATCCAACATGAGGTTCGCCTTTGGGAACTTGATTCATTGGAGAAGGCATTTAGGTTGGCAAGAAAAATTGAATGTAAACTTATGGCGACAAGGAAGCCTACCACTCATATCTATAAAGATGGAAGTGTTGCTACTCCTAGACCTCCACAACCTATAAGGTTGACACCACAACAATTGGAAGAATGTAATATTCCTAATTACCTTTTAGCTAGTTAGAATATTAAATTGTGTTTTTGTCAATAAGACAGATGAATAAGAGGGTAGAGGGACCCATAAATATATTTAGTAGGAATAAAACCACTTCTAATATGAATGTGGATCAGTGCATCTAGTTGAATAAACCACTCCTTAGTGTGAATGGGGCTCAATGCATGTGGATGGGGTCAATATTGACCAAATCAATAGTGCAATCATGGAGGTAGTGGAGGTAGTGGATGACAGCGCAGTCATAATGGGAGTAAGTCTCCATGAGTGTAGCATAATTATTGAGTGGGGCCAAGGGGGAGGAGGCTCACAAAGAATTTTAGGAAGGGGCTGGAAGCCATAGAAATCATTCTGAATATTGTGTATATATGGTATTTTATGGCTTTATGCACGCTTCAGCTTTTTAGCGGAGTTGTTGTGATCTTTAGCACAAGGGTGTTTCCGGGCAGAAATCCCACCCTCATCCTCGAGGGACTTTGAGTGCCCACTTAGGAGAGGTTCCTTAGAGCTTCATTCCATCATCTAGCATCAGGCGAATATTCAACCACCTTCAACAGCACAGTCTCCTTCAGGAATTGCGCAATATAGGGGGCATTTTCAGTGGAGGGTTGATAACCCAAGATTTTGAGCTTATTTTCTAGTGAGGGGAGCATCCCTTCACCCGGAAAGTCAGTAGGGAGGAGTATAAAATATTTTATCATCATACCAGCCACCTCCCAATTTTTACCCAGCTACATAGTGTAATTCATCCCTAGGGCTGCATTTTTCATCTTGGGTATTTCTGCAAAACCCTTTCTGGTTTATCTTGAAATTGTGCTAGAAAGCCTAGATCTCTGATCCCGACATTTTCTGATAGTGAAGAGGAGGAAGAAGAGGAGCCAGAAGGAAACATCAACGTTGTGGCACCAGGAGAGGATCCACCACCACCAGGGGGTGGAAATGGGGAATTTTCTCCAATTGGAGGGGCCCTTGCATATTTTCGGGGAGTAACTGACCTTGAGAGTCTGAGGCACAGTTCAGGGGAAGCAGGTGTCAATATTGATAGAAAGTGGGGCTGCCCAGAATTTTATTGATGTGCATCTAGTGCAGAAGAGAACCATACCCACAGATCATTTTGAAGGATTCTTAGTTTTGGTTCCAGCAGCTAGAACCATGCAGTGTGTGAATTATGTTCAGGCATTCACTGTAACCTTAGGGACATACACTTTTTTGTGAAACTAGCTCCAAAAATAGAAGAAAAGAGATATCAACACCTTAGAAATAAACCACTTTGAGGGGGCAACCTCCAATACATTACATGAATGAACATTTCTTGGATGATATAAATTACAAAACCTCCTTTCTATATATAGGAGTCCATGGGGCCACATTTTAATCCTAGTGGGGCCACAATGTAATCCTAATCGACCTAACAATAATAATTTAAGGGTACAATAATAATAATATGGGGGTTACAGGAGTACAATAATAACAATAAGGGGGTTACACTAACAACAATAAGGGACTATACTAGTAATATAGGGACCTAACATGCCCCTCTCCTTCAAAAAAGTGTTTTCCTCAATGCTTGAGTAGCTCTGGGTGCTTATGTATAAAATTCTCATCCTCCCATGTAGAATCTTCAGTGGGTAAGTTCTTCCACTCGATGAGATACTCTGAAATTGATCAATTCCATAGGTGTCGAGTTCTTGTTTCCATGACCGCTTCAGGTTCCAATATGATTTTTCCTTCCTCATCAAGTTCTGGAAATATTGTTTGAACTGGAAGATTTTCACTTATAACCTTCTTTAAGCATGAAACATGGAAAATTGGATGTACTCGCGAAGAAGCAGGAAGCTCCAATTTGTATGCCATAGTACCAATATTTTGCAACACCTTGTAAGGACCATAGTACTTTGGTGATAATTTATTATCCTTCTTAGCTTGCTTGAGGGACATTTGTTTGTATGGTTGTACCCGTAAAAATACCCAATCTCCTACATCAAAACTTCTCTCGTTGCGATGTTGATCTGCCTGTTGTTTCATTCGATTTTGTGCCAAATTCAGGTTATCCTTTAAGAGTTGGAGAACTTCTTGCTGATGCTCGATGTGATCTTCCACCGCTTGAACCTTCGAATTTTCCCTTAAAGATGATGTGATGGATGGTGGATGATATCCATAAAGTGCCATAAATGGGATCATTTTTGCTGCAGTATGGAAGGAAGTGTTATACCACCATTCAGCGAGAGGTAACCACTTGACCCATTGTGTTTGTTTATCAGATACAAAACAACGAAGATATCCTTCCAAACATTTATTTACTATCTCAGTTTGACCATCAGATTGAGAATGATAAGATGAGCTATGAGCTAATTGAGTACCCAAACAAGAAAATAACTCCGTCCAAAAATTTCTAGTAAAAATGGGATCTTTGTCGCTCATAATAACCCTTGGGTTTCCATGTAGCTTTTGAATTGTGTCCATAAATGTAGTAGCAAATGTACTTGCTTTAAATGGATGAGATAATGCATAAAAGTGTGCATACTTGGTAAGTCTATCAACTACCACCATGATGACATTCTTTCCTTTGGACTTAGGTAAACCTGTGATAAAATCCATTGAAATTTCCTCCCAACGTTGACTTGGAATGGTTAAACATTGTAGAAGACCCGGGGTCTTAATTGTCTCAACTTTATTCTGTTGGAAAACCAAACATTCTACCACAAACTTTTGAATATCAGATTTAAGGCCATCCCAAAAAATTCTTTCTTCACCCTGTGGTATGTTTTTAAAAATCCTGAGTGTCATCCTAAAGGAGAAGTGTGCAATTCCAAAAGAATATTTTGTTTTAGTTGGGAATTATTACAAAGATATAAACGATCTTTGTACCATAAGGAATAATTTTTCCAACTAAATGTATCATATGTACTAGGATCTTGCTGCTAATTTTGAATGAGTGTCCACACTTCTTCGTCATTCATCCCTTGCTTCGGTTATCCAATCTAGTTGGATAATAGATATGGCACAAAGCAATGCTTCCACCTCTTCATTCTTTCTTGAGAGTGCATCTGCAACAACATTTAGTTTCCATTTTTTGTAGATTATTTAAAAGTCATAACCCAACATCTTTGTGACCCATTTTTTCTGCTCTTCTGAAGATAGTCTTTTTTCCAAAAAGTGTTTAAGACTATCATGATCAGTTTTTACCTTGAAGTGTATTCCCATTAGATAAGTTCGCCATTTCTTTAGTGCATGCAGTATTGCTAAAATTTCCTTCTCATAAATAGCTTTATGTAAATACTTTCCTTTGATTGGACGACTTTCAAAAGAAATGGGTCTTCCTTCTTACATTAAAACAGCACCAATTCCATTTCCCGAGGCATCACATTCCACAATAAAGGTTTTGTGAAATCTAATGTAGCTAAGACCGGTGTTAGGCACATTGCTTCTTTAAGATGTTCAAAGGCCTTAGTTGCTTCAGGAGTCCATGAAAATGGATCTTTCTTCAATAATGTTGTTAGAGGTGCTGCTATTCTCCCATAATTCTTAACAAACTTGCCATAATAACCTGTTAACCCGAGAAATCCTCACAACTGCTTTATGGTTGTGGGGACTTTCCATTCCTTAATGACTTTAATTTTGTTAGGGTCTACCTTAACACCCTCATGAGATACAATATGACCCAGATATTCCACCTCTTTCACTCCAAACAAACATTTGCATATTTTTGCATATAATTGTTTCTCCTGCAATAGTTTGAGCACCCTATCAACATGTTGAACATGATCCTTCCAAGACCTGCTGTAGATTAGTATATCATCAAAAAATACTAGCACAAATTTTCTAAGGAAGGGTTTGAAAATGGAATTCATAAACCCTTGAAATGTAGAAGGTGCATTGGTAAAGCCAAAAGGCATGACCAAAAATTCATAATGACCCTCATGAGTTCGAAATGTTGTTTTTGGAATATCTTCAGTCTTCATTCTAATTTGATGATATCCTGAACGAAGATCCAACTTGGTAAAATAAATTGCTCCATGTAATTCATCCAATAATTCATCAACCACAGGAATGGGAAATTTGTCTTTAATGGTGAGCTTATTGAGCTCCCTATAATCCGGACACATTCGCCATGATCCATCCTTCTTGTGTACCAATACTACATGAGCAAAGAAAGAACTTTGACTAGGTTGAATTATACCCGCCTCTAACATTTCTGCAATCATACGTTCAATTTCGCTCTTTTGGAAGTAAGGATATCTATAAGGCCTGATGTTTGGAGGAACACTTCCTGGAATCAAATGAATAGCGTGATCATGATCACAAATAGGTGGGAGTCCTTTGGGAGTTTCAAACACCTTGGAATGATTGTCCAAGACTTGTTGGAGATCTGCAGAAATAGATGATTTTGATGTTGGAACTTCTAGTGAGCATAATTGTGCAATTATGCCTCGTTTTTCTTTCTTTAGAAGCTTTGTCATGACATTAGAGCTTATTATCCTTCCCGGCTTCCCTTCAATACCCCGTAATTCGACTTCCTTTCCTTCTGAAAAAAATTTCAAGAAAAGTTCTTGAAAATTAAAAGCTACCATCCCTAAAGATTGTAACCATTGTACTCCTAGTACAACATCAGCACCTCCCATAGGAATGGAAAGTATTGGACTATTCAATACATATTCCCCCATGGTTAGCTTGATATTATGGCATTTTCCAGAGAAATTTATAGTTCCTCCATTTGCAACCATCACTTGACATTCTGGTGCTGGGTATAGGAAACAATTCAATTCCTTGGCTACCTTACAATGAAAAAAATTATGGGTACTACCTGAATCAATAAACACTATTACCTTTTTCTTCTTAATATGTCCTTCTATCTTGAGAGTTTGAGGAGTGGTAATTCCTGCCAATGCATTACACGATATGGTCGGACTCATTTCTTCCTCTTCTAGGGTTGGTTGTGGTGTATATCCTCTTCTTTTGAAGATTCTTGTTCATTTTCTTCTTCCTCTTCACAATCTATGGAAAATAATTTCTTCTCAGCACACTTATGACCTTTAGTGTCTTTGCTATCACAACTGTAGCAAAGCCCTTTTGCTCTTTTTTCTTCCAATTGTTGTGGTTTCAACCTTGTAGGTTGTGCAAATCTAGGATTAGCAACACTTAGCTCTTTATAGAAGTGAGTGGTAGGCTTCCTTGTCGCCATAATTTTACATTCAATTTTTATGGCCAACCTAAATGCCTTCTCCAATGAATTAGGTTCCAAAACGCGAACTTCATGTTGGATGTTATCCTTTAAAGTACCTATGAAGAGATCAATCCTGTGTTCCTCTGAAATATCAGTTACCCTTATATTCAATTTTTGAAAGTCCTCAATGTGCTCCCCCACTAAACCCTTTTGTTTGAGATTTATCAATTGGCTAAAGAAGGTGTTGCTCTTTGTATCCTCATAATGTGCTATCATTTCCTCCGTAAAAATTGACCAAGTGACAATTTTTTTATGAGAGAAAAGCCATCGATACCATACAAATGTATTTTGTTCTAAATGTAAAGTTGCAATGCGTACCTTTTGTGTGTTTTTCACATTATTGAGATCAAAATATTGCTCCATCTGTAGTATCCATGTTACAGGATCCTTTACATCAAACTTCCTCATATCCATTTTTGGAATGTGGTGGTTCTTCCCTCCAACAGTAGAGTTTATGAAATCATGATTAACATGTATTTTGTTCTCATCATGAGTTTCCTCTACTATATTTTCACCATTAGGAAACATTTCTTGTATCAACTTTGCCAAACCTTCGATGTCTACTTTTAGATCCTTCTTCATGTTTTCCATGTTGTCTTTCATTTTTTCATCATCTTAGCTTCCATGTCATCCATCTTAGCTTCCATGCCCACTTCCATGCCATCCATCTTAGCTTCCAAACCATTCATCTTAGCTTCCATGCCTTTCTTCAAACCATACATCTTAGTTTCCACGCCTTTCTTCAAAACTTCCATTTCATTTTTTGTTGTTCTTTGCGAGAGTGAAATTTGTTGCACTTTCTCTTGTAATTTTGATATGTCATGTTGTCATTCTTTTTCTTCATGAGTCATAGTAGAGACATATAAAGGCTTAACGGGTGTTTAATTATTTTTAGGGGCCATTTTAGAATCCAATACTGATATCTATTCTACAATATGCCCTTGGAATCAATTCAACTTGATTCTTCAAACAAGACTTATGCAATCCGGAAAAATAAAAATAAAAAAATAAACACATTTTACTTGCTTTTGAGGAGCTCGATATTGAAATTGAATTATATCTATAATTGCGGATCCTCAATATCTAAATTTTAGCCTTGTAGTACACTCTGAAGCTTCTTTCAAATGCCACAGGTCTAATCTGATTTGGATTCTTCAAGACAAAGTTATGTCCAATCTCCCACAATGACCCAATTTTGGACTGGTTCAGTAGAGCGAACTTGTACGACTTGCCACGTGTCATTGTTTCCTCCTTTGGCCCTAAAATTGATAGACAAAAAATTATAGTCCCTTTACTTACGGTCACTTTTTACATAATTCCAATATGATGCTCAGAGAGAGAGCTATGAATATTTTCCCACGATAACTTGTTTGAGATGAAATTCAGAAGCCTGAGAAAGCCCTAACTTCCACAGATCATATCTCTGAAAATATTGCGAACCAATATCTGAAGTTTTGCGATGATGTTCCTCAGGATTTGAGCTTCGCACTCTAAAAATTTCAGCTTCTGAACCTTCGTATAAAAAATTTTATTACGAAGATACCACGATGACCTGTTTAGGTTAAATTCAGGAGCCTACAAAATGACCTAACTTGCACAGATCATATCTCCGAAAATATTGTGAACCAAGCTCTGAAATTTTGTGACAATGTTCCTTAGGATTTAGGCTTCGCACTCTAAAAATTTCATATTCTGAACCTTCGTAGAAAAAAATTTATAGCGTAAATGCCATGATGACCTGTTTGGAGCAGCGAAACCCTAGAATCTCAAAGCTCTGATACCAAATGTTGTGAAACCAGCTCCAAAAATAGAAGAAAAGAGATATCAACGCCTTATAAATAAGACGCTTAGAGGGGGAAACCTCCAATATATTACATGAATGAAAATTTCTTGGATGATACAAATTACAAAACCTCCTTTCTATATATAGGAGTCCATGGGGCCACATTGTAATCCTAGTGGGGCCACAATGTAATCCTAGTCGACCTAACAATAATAACTTAAGGGCACAATAATAACAATATGGGGGTTACAGGAGTACAATAATAACAATAAGGGGGTTACACTAACAACAATAAGGGACTACACTAGTAATATAGGGACCTAACACACTTAAACTGATCACTTCTTTGTGGTCGATATTCTTGACACCAATGTGATATTAGGTGTGCAGTGGTTGCTTACACTAGGGATGGTAACCACAGATTGGGAGACCTTGCAGATGGAATGGACATATAAGAAGAGCAGTAAGCACCAAATGAGCAGGGGCATGCACACCTATCCACCTCAGGAAGTCTCCGCACATAATATGGAGACTGATTTCGTAGAGGAGACAAGGACAAATCAGTCTACTCAGATATGCAGTCTACTCTAGACCATGATTCTACAGTATTTGGAGGCATTCCACTAGGGAGGCCCCCAGACCGAAATTTTGTTAAAGAGTTCTCACAACTAGTAGCCCCACTCAAAAATCTAGCTAAGAGGGGAGCCTTTGATGGGGAAAACACTGTGCAGAAGGATTTTTATTGTCTCAAGGAGGATATGAGTAATTTTCTTGTATTAGTATTTCCAGATCTGACCACCAAGCCCTTTGTGCTGGAAGGTGATGCTTCAGGGGTAGGTGTTGGCACAGTTTTGGTACAAGGAGGGCATCTCATAGCCTTGGAGAATCAGAAGATACTACCATGTAAGAAATTTTATTCCATATTTGAGGAGTGGTTGTTGGCCATCATGCATGCATTAGCCAAATGCAGGCACTATTGGATGGGCAACAGCTTCCAAATGAATATTGACCATTGCAATCTTCAATCTTTTCTTTAGAAAAATCAGCTACAAGAGAGGCAGCAAAAATGGGTTAGCATAATTCTGACATATGACTCTAACATTGAACCTGTCAAAGAGAGAAGAAATGAGGTAAAATATGCCTTATCACAGAGACCAGCAACACTGTCATTGATGAGTGTGGATTCATATTGGGAGTCCCAGTTGTTGGTGGAGTATTCCATGAACCACTTCACATGTGAGGTACTTGATGGGCAGGTGACCGATGAGAGGTATAGAGTGATGGATGGGGTCATCTACTACCGGGATTAGATCTTATTGACTAGAGATTCGAAGCTCAAGGAGAAAATTCTACATGCAGCACATGATTCACCCCTCTCATGCCACTAAGGTTTCATTAAGAGATATCATACCATTAAGAAGATATTCTCATCGAAGGGTCTCAAGGAGGATGTGCTCCAGCAAATCAGGAAGTGCATAGTTTTCCAGAAGAATGAAGAAGAAAACAACCATCCTACATGGTTGTTACAGTCACTTCCTTTTCTAGAAGGGAAATGGGAGAGCCCTTCTATGGAATTCATTACCAGTTTTCCAACATTATAAGGCAAGGATGGTATCTTTATGATCATTGGTCAACTGACAAAATATTTACATTTATTTGCCATCTATTCACAGTGCATTGATTCAAAAGGGGCCAATATTCTCCTTATACTTCATGGTTTTTCTAAGACCATAGTTAGTGATAGAGATAGCCACTTCCTAGATGGCTTTGGGCACGAGTTGCTCCATTTGGGGGGTACCAAGTTGACATCGAGTACCATTTATTACCCCTAGACAGACAAGCAGATAGAGGTAGTAAACAAGTGCTTAGGAAGCGACTTGAAAAACTATGTTCCATGGCAGCAGAGAGCAAGGATGCGTTGGCTCCTCTTGGGGTAATATTGTTACCATCCGACATTTCATATGGAAATCAGTATGTCTCCATCTCTTGTTCCATATGGTGATGATTCTCTTTTAGTTTTTGATAGGATGGTTGGAGCAAGCAAGGCTCCTAGAGCCAAAGATTCGATCCAAGAGAGTCATGATATATTCCAGGCTCTTAAGGACAACATTGCTATGGCCCAAAATTTGCATAAGTTATATACAGATCATGGTCGAGTAGAGAGACATTTTGAGGTGGATAATTTGATCTATCTCCATCTTCAGCCATGCAAGAAATCTACATTTAAGGAGAAGGGGGCTGAGAAGTTTAAGCCCCATTTCTACAGGCCATACAGAGTGATATGCTGTGTTGGGGAAGTAGCATATGGGTTGGAGCTTCCCATTTGGAGGAAGATCCCCAACATTTCTCATGTCTCATGCCTCAAAAGGGCCATATGGCAGCATGTAATTGCCACCATGGATCTCCCACCTTTTTATGATGAGGGCCATTTGGTTTTACAATCAAAGGCTATCTTGGACACTTGGGAGGGGAAGCTTAGGAACAAGGTGATTTAAGAATATATGATTCAATGGAGGAATCTACTAGATGAGGATGCTACATTGGAAGGAGAGAAGATTTTGCGGCATCCATCTCTGCAGTTGCTTGAGGAAAAGCAACATATAATAGGGGAGGACTATAATATTCTTAATTAGCTTTTAGCTAGTTAGGATATTAAATTTTATTTTTTTCAATAAGATAGATGAATAAGAGGGTAGAGGGAACCATAAATATATTTAGTAGGAATAAAACCACTACTAATGTGAATATGGATCAGTGCATATAGCTCAATAAATAACTCCTTGGTGTGAATGGGGGTCAATGCATGTGGATGGGGTCAAGATTGACCAAATCAACAGCGCAATCATGGAGGTAGTGGAGGACAGTGCAGTCATAATGGGAGGAAGTCTCCATGAGAGTAGCATCATTATTGAGTGGGGCCAAGGGGGAGGAGGCTCACAAAGCATATAAGGAAGGGGATGGCAGCCATATAAATAATTATGAATATTTTTTTTGTATGGACTTTTATGACTCTTTGCACGCTTTAGCTGTTTAGCAGATTCTGTTGTGATGTTTAGCTCAAGGGTGTTTCCAGACGTAAATACCTCCCTCATCCTCGGGGGACTTTGAGTACCTACTCAAGAGAGGTTCCTTTGAGCTTCATTCCATCATCTGGCATCAGGCCAATCTTCAACCACCTTCATCAGCATAGTCTCCTTTAGGAAGTGTGCAATCTAGGAGGGTAGTTTCAGTGGAGGGTTGATAACCCAATATTTTGAGCTTATTTTCTAGTGAGGGGAGCAGCCCTTCATCCGAAAAGTAACTAGGGAGGAATATCAACTATTTTCTCATCATATCAACCACCTCCCAGCAGTTACCCAGCTGTAGAGTGTAATTCATCCCTTGGGCTGCATTTTTCATCTTGGGTATTTACAGAAACCCTTTCTGACTTATCTTGGAATTGTGCTAGAAAGCCTATATCTCCGATCCCAGCATTTTTTGAGTACCCTATCAGCAGATCTACGCATTAATATTTTCTAGACGTATTTATTTCCAACAGGATTGTGCATTCATGGCCTCCCAGTAGTTTATGTAGCAGCAGTTTCTCATGTCTTGACGTATAGGGTCATTTCAGGCTTGTTTTGCCTAGCTTGAGTGCCTTTTCCTCAAGATATTGTACTTCATTTTATGCTATCATATATAATAAAATGGCTCAATGATCTGCTCATGTTTTGATGTGTCGATGTTTACTAAATTTTCCATTTTTATGTTCAATATTCCTGTTTTTCCTATTTTGGAATATTACAGTGGTATCACAGCATAATCTTGCCTCAGCCTGTGGGGCACTACATCTATGTCATTTGAAGAAGAAGAACCTCTTATAGAATGGGAGAAGCAGTATATTAATAGAGGTCGAAAGTTTGATTATATAAAAAACGAAGACGACAAAGGCAAGACTCCAATATCAGGAGAAATGGATGAAAAAGAGTTTCCCAAACTTCTTCTCCAAACTATGCAATATATTGCCAAAGAAATCAAGGAGATGAGGGTAGGAAGAAAAAGGGAGACCCCAAGAGGGTTTCAACATGGAGAAGGTTTTGGCACTTCACATCATTGGTGTGAGCAAGCAGTAATGCAGCAAGCTTCCAAACGCTCTACCATGCCTACATTCCTAGCAGTGGGAAATGGGGTTGCAGGACCCCAAGAGCAGGAGGCTCTTGGTGATTACTTTATAGAATATGAATCTCAATCTCAAAGGTTCAAATAGAATCTAAAATTCTAAGAGTTCTGTCATATAAAGTATAATAAGAGACCTCGTAATAATAGTAGAAGTGGAGGGTACATGCAGAACAATGATTTGCAACATACTATGGGTAGATTCTTTCTGCTTGCTTTTGATGGGTCATCCAAGTGCAGAGCCAAGGCTTGGGTGGAAAAATTAGACATCTATTTCCATTTGAACCAAGTACCAGAGATTGAAGCTATTAATATAGCAGTGCTACACCCTGAAGGTGAAGCACATGAATGGTAGTTTCACAGTCTATCTACATTGGGGCATGCCAGTGTGACTGCATATGTAGAATTTAACCGGAGATTGGTAGAAATATTTGACCGAAGATATCCAGAGGCACACTTTTTTGACCTAGCTAAGCTCAAGCAGTCGGGAAATCCAGAGACCTATATCTCTGAATTCTTGAAACTTTCCGTCATGGTGCCAGATTTATCTACAACTAGGAGAATATATATTTTCATTGATGGGCTAGCAGAGCCTTTGCATGGGTTGGTAAAGTCCACTAGATCAACAATGCTCCAAGATGCCATTGAGAGGGCTAGGGACTTACAAGATGTTTTGCCAAGGGAAAGAGCTCCATTTCAGCAAAATCCCACTTTTCAGTCAAAGGAGAAATATGTGAAGGTTCCTCCCCCAAAGGATAACCAAAGAAAAGGACCACTTAGTGATGATGTCTGAAGAGATTTGAGGAGGAGGAAGCTTTTCTTCACTTGCCAATAACCATGGTCACTAGGGCATCAGTGTGTTGTGGGGAAGGTACACTATATTTAAGTATTCTTTGATAGTGAAGAGGAGGAGGAAGAGTATCTAGAAGGGAACATCAGCTTTGTGGCACCAGGAGAGGATCCACCACCACCAAGGGTTGGAAATGGGGCATTTTCTCTAATTGGAGGGTCCCTCACATATTTACGGGGAGTACCCAAGTACCTGACCTTGAGATTCTGAGGCACAGTTCAGGGGAAGCGGGTGTCATTATTGATAGACAGTGGGGCTACCCACAATTTTATTGTTGCTCAGCTAGTGCAGAAGAGAACCATACCCACAAATGATTTTGAAGGATTCTCAGTTTTGGTTCTAGGAGCTAGAACCATGCAGTGTGTGAAGTATGTTCCGACATTAAGAGTAACCTTGGGGACATACACTTTAACTTATCACTTCTTTGTGGTTGATATTCCTGACACCAATGTGATATTGAGTGTGCAGTGGTTGATTACACTAGGGATGGTCACCATAGATTGGGAGACCTTGCAGACATATAAGAAGAGCGGTAAGCACCAAATGATCAGGGGCATGCACACCTACCCACCTCAGGAAGTCTCCTCACATAAAAGGGAGGCTGATTTGTGCAGAGGATACAAGGACAAATCAGTCTACTCAGATATGCAGTCTACTCTAGACCATGATTCTACAGTATTTGGAGGCATTCCACTAGGGAGGCCCCCGGACCAGAAGTTTGTTAAAGAGTTCTCACAACTAGTAGCCCCACTCATAGATCTAGCTAAGAGGGGAGCCTTTGATGGGGAAAACACTGCGCAGAGGGCCTTTAATTGGATCAAGGAGGAGATGATTAATTGTCTGGTATTAGTATTTCCAGATCTCACCAAGCCCTTTGTGCGGGAATCTGATGCTTTAGGGGTAGGTGTTGGCACAATTTTGGTGCGAGGAGGCCATCCCATAGCCTTGGAGAATCAGAAGATACTACCACATAAGAAGGTGTATTCCATAAATGAGGAGGGGTTGTTGGCCATCATGCATGCATTGGCCAAACTAAGCCAATATTGGATGGGTAACAACTTCAAAGTGAATATTGACCATCACAATCTTCAATATTTTCTTGAGAAAAAGCAGCTGCAAGAGAGGCAACAAAAATGGGTTAGCAGAATTCCGTCATATGAATCTGACATTGAACCTGTCAAACAGAGAAGAAATCAAGTAACAGATGCCTTATCAGAGATACCAACAACACTATCATTGATAAGTGTGGATTCTGATTGGGAGTCCCAGTTGTTTGTGGAGTATTCCAAGAACCACTTCACATGTGAGGTACTTAATGGGCATCTGACTGAGGAGAGATATAGAATGATGGATTGGGTCATCTACTACTAGGATTGTATCTTATTGACTAGATATTTTAAGCTCAAGGAGAAAATTATGCATGCATCACATGATTCACCCCTCTCAGGCCACCAGGATTTCATTAAGACATATTTGGCCATTAGGGAGAGATTCTCATGGAAGGGTCTCAAGGAGGATGTGCTCCAGCAAATCAGGAAGTGTGTATTTTGCTAGAAGAATTAAGAAGAAAACAACCATCCTACAAGGTTGTTACAATCACTTCCTTTTCTAAGAGGGAAATGGGAGAGCTCTTCTATGGACTTCATTACCAGTTTTCCAACAGTACATGGTAAGGATGGTATATTTATGATCATTGGTCAACTGAAAAAATATTTACATTTCTGTGCCATCTATTCATAGTGCATTGCTTCACAAGGGGCCAAGTTTCTCCTTAGACTTCATGGGTTTCCTAAGACCATAGTCAATGATAGAGATAGCCACTTCCTGGATGGCTTTGGGCACGATTTGTTCCGTTTGGGGGGTACCAAGTTGACACAGAGTACTAATTATTACCCCCAGACAGACAGGCAGACAGAGGTAGTAAAAAAGTGGTTGGGAAGTGACTTGCAAAACTATGTTACGGGGCAGCAGAGAGCATGGCCGCGCTGGCTCCACTTGCAAGAATATTGTTACCACCCAACATTTCATATGGAAATCAGTATGTCTCCATTTTTTGTTCCATATGGTGATGATGCTCTTTCAGTTGTTGATAGTATGGTTGCAGAAATCAAGGCTCCTAGAGCCAAAAATTGGATCCAAGAGAATCAATATATATTCCAAGCTCTTAAGGACAACATTGCTACCGTCCAAAATCTGCAAAATTTATATACAGATCATGTTCGAGTAAAGAGACATTTTGAGGTGGATAATTTGGTCTATAACATCTTCAGCCATGCAAGCAATCTACATTGAAGGAGAAGGGGGCTGCGAAGCTTAATCCCCATTTCTACGGGCCATACAAAGTGATATGTTGTGTTGGGGAAGTAGCATATGGGTTGGAGCTCCCCATTGGGAGGAATATCCCAAACATTTCTCATGTCTCGTTCCTCAAAAGGGCCATAGGGCAGCATGTAGTTGCCACCATGGATTTCCCACCTTTTTATGATGAGGGTCATTTGGTTATACAATCAAAGGCTATCTTGAACACTTGGGAGGGGCAGCTAAAGAACAAGGTAATTGAATAATATCTTATTCAATGGAGGAATCTACTAAATGAGGATGCTACAAGGGAATGAGAGAATATTTTGTGGCACCCATCTTCGCAGTTGCTTGAGGACAAGCAACATCTAGGACGGGAGGACTGTAATATTCCTAATTAGCTTTTAGCTAGTTAGAATATTAAATTTTGTTTTTGTTAATAATATTTATGAATATCTTGCCTCCGATTCAGAAAACCTTCCCCCCGCTGATCAAACAGCCTCCCTCCAGGCCCACAACACTCCGATTCCGCCTCCGCCCAACTCCAAACTCCCTCCCGGGGCTTCGAAGGAACAAGGTCTCTCCTCGAAAGAAATCCCCGTAGATCCAGACTGGAAGCCGAATGGAATGGATGTGGACTGCATTCCAACTCAGCACCTGGAAGGCAGTAGCCAAGCACAAAACATGGAAGTCGAACCCGAGAGCATCGATCTCACTGGGCTGGATATTCTGGAACTTGAACTGGCATGCAAAAGAAAGGAATTTGATAAGATACCAAACCAACAGTTAGACAGGCTGGAAGTCATCATTTCTAGAGCTTTTCGCCAAAAAGAGTTAGGAATCCATCCAGGAAGCAAATGGGATGGTTATCAAACAATCAAGGACTCCAAGAAACGAGGCAGGAAAACTGACTTGGAGCGTACAATCACAGTTGGGAAACTCCTGGTTGAATCAGGAAGATATGCCAAGTTGACGAAGTACTACAAGCTCCTCCCCCATAGTGAACTATGAAGCTCAGCTCATGGAATGTTAGAGGACTAAACAGTCCAGGGAAATCAAGAATGATCAAAAATTTGATAAAGTTGGAGAAACCACAGATCCTTTTCATACAGGAAACCAAATGTAATAGTAGCACTCTTGGCAAAATCCTCTCTAGCGCTTGGCCGGAATGTCATTCTGTGGCAGTCGATGCCTCAGGAGCTTCTGGAGGGCTCGCCATTGCTTGGAACACCCAGACCATCACGCTCGAGGATTTCCACGCCTCCCAACACCACATTCAAGCCACCTTCCACATCATCGGCACCAACGTCCATGGACATCTCTCGAATGTTTACTTTCCTCAGGAGGCGGGTAGGAAAATGGCACTCTTGGATACATTGGAAGTGTTAAACAATGCCCGAACTCATCCTCTCTGGATACTCGGAGGTGACTTCAACATGATCACAAGACTGGGGGAAAAAAAGGGAGGCCAGGCTAAGCTTGAACCAGAAAGCGAACACTTCAAGGACTTTATACAAAACAATTTGCTAATAGATCTACAGTTCAGCAATGGAATTCACACATGGAGCAATCGCAGAACGGGTCGCCAACACATTACTTCAAAGCTGGATCGTTTCCTAATTTCTGATAATGCTGTGCACTTAGGGGGTGATATCTCTGCCTCAATCCTGCCTCAATCTGGATCGGACCACTGGCCCATTTCCTTACAATGGCTGCGTTTGGGCGACTCTAGAAATCGCCCCTTTCGCTTTGAGGCAATCTGGCTCACCCATCCCACCTTCAAGGATCTCATCAGTTCTTGGTGGAGAAACTTAAAACAGCCTGAGGGGTCAAAAATGTACCAGTTCCAGTGTAAGCTCAAGTGTCTCAAAAAATCTCATCAAGCAATGGAACCGCAAAACTTTTGGCAACATTTTCCAGGCACAACAGGATCTCAATAGGGAAATGAGAGCCCTCCAGCAACAGATCATCATGAATGGATATACGGATGAGCTAATGGCGCGGGAGCTGCAGCTCAAAACCCAATTGGATGATCGATCAAAGCAAGAGGAAATACTCTGGCGGCAAAAATCCAGGGTTAGATGGCTGAAAGAAGGTGAAAGAAATACTAAATTCTTTCATAGAACCACAATACAGAGGCGTATGCACAACTCAATCACAGCCATTAGGACTCAGGAAGGGGAGACTGTGGAAGAACAGGCCGAGATTGAACAAGCGTTCCTGGCTCACTTTCAAACGGTGCACAAGGAACCTCCCGTGGACAGGAGCACTGCCATCAACAAAATTATTCAATACATTCCAAAAATTATCACGGATGATCACAATCAGCTGCTCCTTCGCCCAGTGTCCAGGCAAGAAGTTGATATGGCCATGAAGCAACTCAAAGATGGCAAAGCTCCCGGACCGGATGGGTTCTCCACCACTTTTTACCATCAGTTTTGGGACCTCATCGGTGAGGAAGTTTGGATGGTTGTTGAAGAATCTCGTGCAATGCATTGGCTTCTCCCTTCTTTAAATGCAACATTCATAGCTCTCATCCCAAAAGAAGAAGAGGCCAGTACACCGGACAAATATCGTCCCATTGCTTTATGCAATGTGATCTACAAAGTCATCTCCAAGGTAATTGCCAATAGATTAAAACCTCTCCTGCCTCTTCTTATCTCACCAGAGCAGTCTGGATATGTCGAAGGCAGGCAGATTTTAGATGGAATCATTCATACTCATGAAATCATCCATTCGCTCAAGTAGCTCAAACAGGCAGGTATGATTCTCAAAATCGATCTTTCCAAAGCATTTGATAAATTAAGCTGGACCTACATTCAAAAAATGTTGTTGGCTTTTGGCTTCTCTCCCACTTGGGTTCGTTGGATACATAGTCTCATCTCCTCCTCGTTTTTCTCCATTCTCATCAATGGGACTCCTTCCCACACCTTTACCCCCACCAGAGGCATCCGCCAAGGAGACCCACTCTCCCCTTTCCTGTTTGTCCTGATGGTGGAAGGTTTAGGTCGTCTTTTCTCCTCAGCTCTCAGCTCCCAGCTCATCCAAGGCATCTCTGTTCACAATGCACCTGCTGTCACTCACCAACAGTTTGTGGATGACAATATGGTTTTTGGCTATCCTTCTGTACAAGAAGCTTCCAAGTTAAAATCCCTGCTGCAAGACTTCTCCGATGCTTCTGGAGCCAGCATCAACAACTCTAAATCCCAGATCTTCTTCTTTCACACTTCTCCTCTAACGCAATCAGCCATTGCCCGTATCCTTGGCTTCTCTATAGCCTCCCTGCCTTCTACCTACCTGGGAGCGCCTCTCATTGCAACCCCGCTCAAGCATGCCTCATGGCGCAAGCTCTTAGACAAGCTGGAAGCCCGTCTCTCCTCCTGGACCTTCCACACCCTTAACATTGCTGGTAGACTGGTTCTCATTAAATCCGTTCTCCAAGCCATGCCCCTTTACCTCTTCTCCATTTTGGCGGCTCCCAAATGGGCACTCAACAAGATTAAAGCCCTTCAACGGAATTTTCTCTAGGGATCAAAAGGAACCAATCGAAAATGGGCCTTGGTTCAATGGTCCACTATTTGCAAACCCAAAGAGCAAGGGGGAATTGGCCTTCGAGATCCGCTCCTCAGCAATGCCATCATGAATGCAAAGATTTGGTGGAATTGGCTAACAGCCCTGGATAAGCCTTGGGCCATTCTATGGAAGGCCAAATACGCCCAAAATTGACCTCAGGAAGATCTTGTTAGACTCACGCCGGAAGAGAATGGATCAATAATCTGGAACTCTGCCAAGTATCACCACCTTCTCATTCAACAGCATAGTTTCTGGGAGATAAGGAACGGCACATCCGCAAGGTTCTGGACTGACTCATGGGAACAACTTCCAAAGTTCACCAATACCTTCAATCCGTCCATGGAACCTGAATGGGATACTCGATAGCTAGAGACCGTTAATCAGTATTGGGACGACACCGATAAGCAGGGTTATCGGCAATGGAAACAGGCGACCAGAATAGCCAGGAATGCCAATGAGCAAGAAAGTCACGCCATTACTGATGAACTCAATAATCGATGCATCCGGGTTTCGCACGATCAGGATATTTTAAGATGGGGTCACACACCTAAGGGCACTTTCTCCACTCGGGAAGCCTACAAGATCCTCAGTATGGATCCCGAGCCCAAAGATCCTCTTTGGGGAAAAATCTGGAATTTAGGTGTTTGGCCCAAAGTAGCCCTATTCCTCTGGCTCCTTGGCCACCAACGCATACTCACTTGGGACAACCTACGTAAGAGGCACTTCCATGGCCCCTCCATATGTCCCAACTGTGGAGTTAATGAAGAAACTCAGCAGCATCTCCTTCATGCTTGTCCCTTTGCCACTCAGTTGTGGGAGAAAGTTAGCTTCAGGTGCCAACGAAATTGCAAACCCGACCCTGACATCAGAGGAGCCATGCGTGATTGGCATCAACATCCTTTCAAGTGCGGAATTCTCAATCACCTCTGGCGAATCATCCCCGGCCTTCTCCTTTGGACCATTTGGAAAGAAAGAAACAAGCGCATTTTTAAGGACCAGAGGACCTCGATAGACATCATCTGGAGCAATTACTGTCTCAATCTTATGGAAACTCTAGACATGCAGTCCTGGAGCATCGAAGATTTCACCACTCTAGACAAGGAAAAGGCCATATGGGAGAATTGGGGACTCAAAACTCAACCCAAAGTTCAGAAGCATACTATCCTCAACACTGACAGATTACTCCACTCTTGGACTCCCCCCCCCAGAAACACCTATAAGCTCAACTTTTATGGTGCCTCAAAAGGCAATCCCGGCAAAGCAGGCTTCGGGGGTATTATAAGGAACCACACGGGTGCACCTCTTGCTGTGTACATGGGAAGCATTGGTTGGGATACTAACAATTCGGCGGAGCTGGAAGGTCTGTGGCAAGGCCTTCTTCTCTCTCAGCAGGTGGGGATGCACCCTATTGAGATTGAAGGCGACTCACAGATCCTCATCACCATGGCTGCTCAACTTCTCAACGGGGCCCGGGCGCGTCAGATTGCCAGCAGCTGGCGTCTGGAAGCTAGATTGGAAACTATGGAAGGATGGCTACAGGAAAACAGAGCACTCCTTTTCAAGCACACCAGAAGAGAAGGCAACAAGGTTGCGGATTTACTTGCCAATCTAGGGGTTGATTGTGGAAGTAATCTCAGAACAGGGATGCTGGACATTATCCAGAAAGAGGATCATAGAAGGTTTTTCCATAATCTAATTCAGAAGGAGGCGTACCCCCCGGATGCGGGTGTCAATGTTGATAATAAGCGTGAGCGGACAGGAGCAGTCGGACGGGAGGCCACATGCCATCCCTCACGGCTGCATTGATTCCACTTGCCCGCAGTTAATTCTCATCCGCATGCGTTTAATGGAGTTTGGTATGAAGGCGATTCTCATTATCGCTGAGGCGGTTCGAGGCAGCCTCGACTGCAGCACCAACATTTCGCTTAAGGTTTGCAAGTCTGGTTATTCAATGCGGCGTCTGGAGAATTGTAGGACGGGAATGTTAAAAGCCATGGAGCCGCTAGTCCCCCAGCCGATGAATTCGCATTGCAACTCTGTTCTGGACAGAGCCAGAGAGCGCACCACCACTGGGAAACGCAGCCGTCTGACCTGTTGTTTGCAGCCCGATGAAGGCATTCATATTTCTGTAGCTGGCTCTTGTTTGTCAGCGACGGTGGTTCTGGGTATTCCTCCGGCGACGTGCTCTCAGGTGCTTCAGCGCTCCAGTCCTGTTAACGCTGCTAAAATGCCTAGGCTGAGGCATAGGATGAGGTGCAGGAGGGGGTCTTCTCGTACTGCCAGAAGGCATTCTCCTTCCCTTTCTTCTTCCCCTTCTGACACTTCTGCTCATTCGGACAGCCTCCCTCGCCTCCTCCGTGGGCACTTGCTCCCTTCTGGCCGCAGGTTAGATTCGCCTTCAGGGGATGCGCTGCCTGCTCAGTCGCACACGGCCCTCTTCTCGTTCGATTGTGCTCTCAACAGACCACGCGTAACTGTGGCCATCTCCGTGGTCTTCTTGGAGGAGCCTATTCCGGAGAATCCGCCTGAAGAGCAAGCTCCAGTCGACGGCGCTCAAATGGACACGATGCAGCAGAACACGAGGGGTCAGCCTGAGGTTTCCAGGGCGTCCCGGCTGGATGAAACAGTTCGCGTTCAGGCCACTGTCACTGAAGCTCCCAATGCTGCCCACCACAATGATGAATTCTCCCACGCTCAAAGCGAACCAGAAGACTTCGGATGCAGGATTGAGGAGGTTCCTCCGGATGAGTAATCCGACCCTCCTCTCTGGTTTCTTTTGTTTTTTCTCGGCCCTCTCTGAGGGAGTGTGTAGCTGTTTCAATGTTTTTCTCAATGCTGGTCCAATTTTTGTAATAGACCAGTTTCAGTCTTTACAGAGTTCTAGTCTTGTTATGGTCCAGTGTTATTCCAGCTCGATCCCCTGCGTGGGATTTTTTCTGTCTTGGGTTGTACAAGATGGCGCCCCTTGCAGGGCTACCAAAATCTAGTCGCTGTCAGCTTAATTTGCCTCTCTGCAGGCACAGTTTGGGCCTAGGCCAGATGTACTATATTTTTCCTTGTTAATAGATTACTCTAACTTAGCAAAAAAAAAAAATTATGAATAAGAGGGTAGAGGGACCCATAAATCTCTTTAGTAGGAATAAAACCACTACTAATGTGAATGTGGATCAGTGCATCTTGTTGAATAAATCACTCCTTGGTGTGAATGGGGGTCAATGCATGTGGATGGGGTCAAGATTGACCAAATCAATAGTGCAATCATGGAGGTAGTGGAGGTAGTAGAGGACAGCACAGTCATAATGGGAGGAAGTCTCCATGAGAGTAGCATCATTATTGAGTGGGGCCAAGGGGGAGGAGGCTCACAAATCATATAAGGAAGGGAATGGAAGCCATATAAATCATTATGAATATTGTTTACATATGGTCTTTTATGACTCTCTGCATGCTTCAGTTGTTTAGCAGAGTCTGTTGTGTTGTTTAGTACAAGGGTGTTTCCAGGAAAAAATCCCACCCTCATCCTCGAGGGACTTTGAGTGCCCACTCAGGAAAGGTTCCTTTGAGCTTCATTCCATCATCTTGCATCAAGCCATTCTTCAACCACCTTCATCAGCACAGTTTCCTTAAGGAATTGTGCAATCCAGGAGGATATTTTCAGTGGAGGGTTGATAACCCAATATTTTGAGCTTATTTTCTAGTGAGGGGAGCAGCCCTTCATCCAAAAAGTCAGTGGGGAGGAGTATCAGAAATTTTCTCATCATATCAACCACCTCCCAGTATTTACCTAGCTGCAGAGTGTAATTCATCCCTAAGGCTGCATTTTTCATCTTGGGTATTTACGGAAACCCTTTTTGGGTTATCTTGGAATTGTGACAGAATGCCTAGATCTCCAATCCCAACATTTTCTAAGCACCCTATCAGCAGATCTATGCATTCCTAGTTTCCAGTAGTATTTATTTCCAACAATATTGCGCAGTCATGGCCTCCCAGTAGTTTATGTAGTAGCAGTTTCTCATGTCTTGATGTATAGGGTAATTTCAGGCTTGTTTTGCCTAGCTTGAGTGCCTTTTCCTCAAGATCTTGTACTTCAATTTCTGCTATCATATATAATAAAATGGCTCAATGATCTGCTCATGTTTTGATGTGTTGGTGTTTACTACATTTTCCAGTTTTATGTTCAATATTCCTGTTTTTCCTATTTTGGAATATTACAGTGGTATCACAGCATAATCTTGGCTTAGCCTATGGGGCACTACATCTATGTCATCTGAAGAAGAAGAACCTCTTACAGAACGGGAGAAGTGGTATATTAATAGAGGTTGAAATTTTGATTGTACAAACAATGAAGAAGACAAAGGCAAGACTCCAATATCAAGAGAAATGGATGAAAAAGAGTTTCCCAAACTTCTTCTCCAAACCATGAAAAATATTGCCAAAGAAATCAAGGAGATGATGGTAGAAATACAAAGGGAGACCCCAAGAAGGTTTCAACATGGATAAGGTTTTGGAACTTCACATCATTGGTGTGAGCAAGTAGTAATGCAGCAAGCTTCCCAACGCTCTACCATGCCTACATTCCTGGCAGTCGGAAATGGGGTTGTTTTATGCGGATAAATCCCTCTTGTGGACAAGAGAGATCTCTCTAGTATCCTATGGATAGCTAGAAACAAACATCCATTTGTAAATCATTTTCTCTATCATTTGCAAGTCATAATTATTATAAACAAAGAAAGAGGACATGCCCCTACCTTGAAATTCGACGTTCGGTGCAGCCTTTTATCCAGTCACTCCAACGAGGCTTCTTCAGTATGTAGAACCTGCGATCAAAGAGAGAAAAAATAATTAAAAGCACTTGAAACACATAATAATTGAGAACTACTAATATAACTCAGTGATCAATGAATCCAAGTATTGAATTATTTAGATAGACATAAGAAAAACTCATTGAGAAAGGGAGATCCATATGCCTTATCTTGTATGAAAAGAGCAACTTTACAACATGTCGCCTTGATGTTGCACAAGTTCCTCCCGCGGTCCTAAACAATCGTTCCTCCTTCAGATTGAAAAGCCTTCCTCTCTCTGAACTAGCATGAAGTTATGGACATGAGTGTGTGATCATTCTCATACCAAAAATTACTAGTATATAGAGTATTCTCTCTTGAGTAATTCTTTAGCAATTACCACATGTGTGTCTACCCTTGAGACTAAAACATGAGTTCAATTTATAGGGAAATGGAGGTAGTTTCAGTTCCATGAAGAAGGGGATGGATTCCTCTCGTGAAGGGATTTTAGATCCATATACCAAGGGATAAAATCTGTGAGTGAAGGGATAGAGCTCCATGAGTGAAGGGATAAAGCTCGAACTGATCGCGCCTTCTAGAAGCTTCCAGTTGGGAGAATATTCATCCAGCTGGGCTTCTAGAACTTAATTATTCCTTTATTTGACTATTTACAGGGGTCCACAGGTTTTATAAGCAGAACGTGCGGGATGTGTCGCAGGCTATAGAGAAAATATTTGTGGATCCGTAGGAAAGAGCTAGGGAAAATGTGGAGTTAGATTTTTTAGGGTTTTAATGAGATTTTTCCAATTCCAAGACATGGTTTAGGAACATTATGGTTTTTTACCTCTAAGGAAGCATAATATAGGTAGTGATGAACCTATACAGACAGTGAAATTTCATGGTGACAAAATAACATGTAACAGATTTCCCCCTAAAGTGCGAACTCAGAGGTAGTTCTGAAGAGTGAAGTGATTTATCTTTACGAGGATTGGATTGTGGACACACTGGTCGAAAACCTGTAAAAACATTCAATGCAAACATATATATGTATATCATCGCTGAGGTAGGAATTCCCATACTCAGATCAAAAATAACTACATGTTCTGGTACAAAAATGATTTTAAAATTACATCAATAGTAGACACAACATGGACGCAGCCATCTGTTATAAGCAGTCTATGGTATCATGAATAATAAAACTCCTCACAGCTTGGATGGTGGAAACTAGATCCAGGGTCTTGATTTCCACTTCCTGAACTAGTACGATTATATCCATGCGATTGATAGTGTCGAAGTTGAACATGGTAGAAACCACTTGTTTATCAGTCAATGATGTGAATTGTTAACAAGTGTGAGAGAAACCACCAATAATGGAAATGGCTCTCAAAGTACTCAGTACAATCCACAAAGTGTGAATGAATAATTTGTAGTCGAACACTTCACGGAATCATTCAATTGAAATTCAATGATGCAACCTGTCGTCAAAGGAGAGAAACCTTCCATTAGGGCATGCAGATCCCAAGGTATTGATAAGATTCTAGATCAAATTTCTAGATGATGAGATGTCGTCGATAGAAAGCGACCCGTCGCAGGAAAGCCCACGACACGAAACCATTAGATCAAGTTTTGAAGAAATGTTTTCAAGGACTGACTCAGGGATGGTCAACGCGAATGGAGACAAATGTTTGCAATGAATGGTTTATTTGAACTATCTCTTGAACACATAATGACACTGTAGATGGTTTGGTAAAAATTGACCTAAAGCTAATACCCAGAAACTGGCTGAAGACTTTCAATGTGGTTTGATTAACTGTTAGACAAAGGATTTTCCCAACCCAGGTACAAGTGTGACAAAAAGTGTCGTGTTCAAGAGTGGTATACTACTTTTAAAATAAGGGTGACAGCTGGATTCTTTTTCTCTTTTTTCTCCCCCACCATTTCTGGAAAGTACCTCTTTATTTTTTAACAAGCTTGAGGAGGATAACATTTTCTTGTTGTGTAAGCACATCCTTCGGATGATTCCAATTTAGTATTAAAATCAAACCCTAAGAATGAGTGGTTTGTTCCTATTTGTAATTGACAGGTCCTTTACTGTTAAATTTTAATGAGTCCATTATAGGAGAAACTCATAGTTTTTCAGTTTCAGGGAGTCAGAATAAAAACATAAGTAAACTCTGTGGTTGCATTTTTTCGTAAATTTAGTCTCTCAAGCCCGAAAAAGGATAAAATAATGCATGAGAGAACTCTGTTGACCATGATTAGTCAATGTATACCTTTTTCGTAAATATTCCATTTCACTCCGTAAAAGGGGTAAACTTATACTGAAAGGATGACTATTCATTTCCTTTAACGAGTTCGAATAGTCAAGTACTCGACGATCTTTTCATGTTTAGAGAGTCTGAAAAGGGCTTAAAAGAGAACTCCAGGGTTTCACTTTTGCGTAATTTTCAAGAGCCCGAAAAAGTGATAAAAGTGTACTCAGCATCAAAACAATTCTTTCACCGAAAAAACCAGTATTCTGCACAAAAACCCAAAAGATTAAACATACTTGTTTCCAATAAGTAAAAACATCGAAAAATAACTTTTTAAAGTGAAAAATAATTAAAATATAATATTTTATTCATTCAAAAACTATAAAAGGATTTTAAAAATGTCATTTTCACCTTTTGTCTTTAGAGTTGCAAATTGAGAGATTTTCACAAAAAAAATTCGGAGTTGATAATGGGAGAACCGACTGCTCAAATCATGATTCGCCAAAACTAGGTAATCCACAACTCTCTTCTCTTCATTTCTATCCGATTAAATTCTCTTTTTTGGCTTTAAACTCATTTTTTAGGGATAAATTATGTTTAAAACTTCGCTCTTGGGGGCCGCAGGTCATGCAAGTGTTACCTGCGGACCCCGATAGTTTTCCAAAAAGAAAATTATCGGGCTACCGCAGTTTTTGTGTGGAGCCCGTGCAGACGTCTGCATTGTCTCTGTACAAAAACTGTGGAGGCACCGTGACTAGTTTAAATTTTTAAATTCTCTCAAAAATGGTTAAAGTTTCCCACTCAAAAAATTTCTAACCTTCAAATGCGTCCATTTGCAAAATATTTCACCATGCTAGAGTGGAAAGAACGTGAGCATGAAGATACAGACAATTAAGCCATGAATACTCAAAAAATGTGAGTGCTTAAAAATTGTGGTTTGTATAAGTTCTGGGCGATCCAAGGTATGAGAGCGCAAGTGGAGTTGATGACATGTTTGGTGAATAAATGGGATGTTCAAAATCAATGCTTTATTATTGGTGACCATCGGCTAGAAATTGAGCTCGAAGATATTTATTTTCTCACTGGATTGTCCAAAAGGGGAGAAAAAATATCCTTGTTTGGAGCTAGACGGGATGGCTTACCTGTTGCTAGTTACAAACAAGATTTTTGCAGTGATGCGGCAGATCCAAAGGATAATCGCATAGACATAAAGACTATTTTGTGACTTGATCTCAAAGTAGTTGCATTCATGGTAACCAGGATTTGTGGAAGTGCGGCTCCACATGTAGCCACTAAGTCTCAAATGTAGACCACGGTAGAGTGTTTCAGAGGCACCATTTTCAACTAGTGCGAAGGGGTACTGGCCAATATGAAAGGCCAACTAACTAGAGCAAAAAATGCAAAGTTAAAAAACATTGGGTATGGCGCCATCCTGATTTCTTTTTCTTTGGAGAGAATTCCACTTCTTTCCCCTCAGCTTATTCCAATAGATCATGGAAAGCCTATAGAACCTCTTATGGTATGTTTGGTTGCATTAATGGCCTTCCATGGTGGCGATGGCAGTTCAGTGGTTCAGTTCACTCTGGCGTACTTTATGTGGCTGCAGAACCAATTCTTCACAATTAAAGACTTCTCTTATGCGGGTATATATTTCAGAGTTGATCCTAAGATGTTCTTGCCTCCAGGGGCACAGTGGGACGAATCAGGTAAGCGATTCATTTTGATGTGTTTTAAAATCTAATTTTTATTTTTTTTTTATCATCCAATACTGATAACAAAATTTTAAATGTAGATGTTGGTCCACGAAGACCAGGTACACTCTGTCGCTTTGACAAGCAGCAAGTAGAGCCTATAGTACCACCATAGGATCAGGCAATAGAGATCCTAACTGATATGGAACACAACCTAGAGAGGTTAACTATAGATATTCCTGAGACATCGACAATTGACATTCCTCTCTGTCTTCAGAGACATGTTACAGGTGTACCAGGACAATTTAGGAGATTCTTGTGCAAGGTGGCACGTGCCATAGTCTACTACCATGATCATCATCACAGATAGTGGATGATCATCGTGGATTGACATATTTTTTTTTTTATATCAGTATCTTTCAGATCATAATTTTTTGAACCTAGAATCACAAACGATGTAATATTTTTTTAAAACAAACCTATCTATGATATTACTACTTTATCTGACTATCTTGTTCAACATGTATCGAATGTTGTTTTGGTTTATTGTTTTTATGTTGCAAATGTTTATTTAGAACACGATTAGCTAATGCATCAGCCAATGTGTTTAAACTTCTTGAAATGTGTTGATATTCGATGTAATCAAACTGTCGTTCCAAGAGATGAACCATCAAAAATAATCTCAATAACACTGGATTTTTAATTGTGTATACTTTGTTTAAATGTAATACAATGAGTTATGAATCTAACCTAATGATCAAACGTTGAATACCAAATGAAATGGCATCATATAATAACTCAATAATTGCGCTATATTCTGCAATATTGTTCGTTGTTTGACCAAGGTTTAGCCCATGCATAGAAACTAACTCATTCATGGGTGAATAGATAACCCAAGCTGTGAAAGAAATATTATGTGTACTACAACAGGCACCATCAACAAAACCAATGTACGTTTGAAGGGATTTCGACATCTCAATATCAAGAGTAATCAAGATAAGCAGTGATAGTAGCAAAAACAAACTTAAACAAGGCACACTAACTAGAAAAATAACTAATATACAAGTCAGATCTTCACACGAGAGTCAAGCATAATATTTCTTCAGATAAAGATCATTTATGGACTTATCTAAAGAGACCCCATCATAATCTATCAATTCATATGTCCCTTTGGCAAGCACTCGCTTAACAATGTAAGGACCATGCCACATTGGTTTGAATTTCCTAGCTCCTAGCTTATCGTTAGCTTGATCATATACTAAGACTAGGTCACCTTCTGAAAAAACATGAGGTGTAACACTTCGATCATACTGAGCTTTCACACATTTTTTATGTGCTTCAGCTGCTAATGCAGCGGTGCGTCGAGTCTCATCTAATTGTGCTAAGTACAAAAAGCAGTTTTCCTCTTCAGAGGTAGCTGGTAGTAACCCTATGGCTAATTGGAGTGACGCTATTTCGCATTCAATGGGTAATACAGCTTTTAAACCGTAATCCAGTTGAAAAGGAGTAAACCCTGTAGCAGTTTTTACTGAGGTTCGGTATGCCCATAGTGCCAAAAAAATCATGGTGAGCCAATTCTATTTGTGAGTTCCAATAATCCGTTTGATCATTGTGGTTAAAACTTTATTAACGGCTTCAACCTGACCATTACCTGCGGGTAATATAAAGTAGAGTTATCATGGTGTAGGCCAAGTTGATCAGAAAGTTCGGTCATCATTGTATTTCTAAAATGACTCCCATTGTCAGTGATAATAGCTTGGGGTACTCCGAAACGAGCAATCACATGATTGAATACGAACATAGCTACATTTTTTCCATCTGTCGCGAATGTAGGCATCGCCTCGACCCATTTGGTAAAGTAATCTACAGAAAGAATAATATTACCATGCCCCCTGTCCGAGTGAGGGTTACATGTAATGAAATCAATGCCCCATTTCACAAAAGTACCGACAACAATTATGGGGTGAAGAGGAGCTAGTGGTGCACGCATTTTTCAATCAAATATTTGGCAGTTGTGGCATTTTCAGACTGCAAGAATGTAATCTTTGAATAATGATGGCCAAAAATAGCCACCGTGCAATATCTTTTGGGATGTGGCATACCCAAACATATGACCACCACACGCTCCAAAGTGGTAGTCATTCAAAACCCTTTTAGCCTCTTCGTGAGTTATACAATGTCAAAAAATAGAATCCGCACTACGACGATAAAGTGTGTCTCCAACAATATTATATTGATGAGATTGGTAACGGATCCTTCGTCGATTTGAACGTGAAATCTCAGGTCGAAAGGTTTGGGTTTAAAGATAAATGATGATATCTTCATACCATGGATCTAATGTACTGATAAGAAACAAAGATTCATCTGCAATTGGATTCTCTACCACAATTTATGTCTCAATATTGGGAAAGTCACACATAAGTTCTACAAACACTAGTGATTTCTTTGATTTAGATTTTTCAAATTCCAAATCAAACTCTTGTAGGATAAAAATACATTTAGAGTATTTTCCCCCGAGTAATTGTTTTTTAAAAATATACATCATTGGGTTGCAATTAGAAATCACATTTGTCTTTCGTAACAATATGTAATAATGAAATATTTGTACATCTTGAATTGCTGCCAAGGCCAATTTTTCCACGTGTGAATATTTAATTTCAGTTGGATTCAGATTCCAACTTAGATAGTAAATTACATGCTCATTGTGAAATTCATCCTCTTGAACTAAAACCATTCCAATGGTGGAATAAAAGGCTGCTAGGCATAAAAAGTAGTCTTGGTTGTAATTGGGTGGATGCAATAACGGTGCATGGGTTAATGTGTGTTTTAGAGCATCAAAATATCGATCAGTAATCTCATCCAAAATAAAAGGAACATTTTGTTTCAACAACCTGGTAAAACCTTTTGTTAATTCAGCATAGTTCGGGATAAATCTACGCAGAAAATTTGCTTTCCCTTGCAAACTTTGGATTTGGCGAAGTGTGGAAGGAGGAGTTAAATTTATGATAGCCTCAACCTTTGAGGGATCAACACGAATGTCAGATTTGGAAACAACGAATCCCATTAATTTTCCAGATTACACACAAAAAACACACTTGTGCGGATTCAAACGAATCTTGTAATGCCTACATCTCATAAAAATTGCTCGTAAGTGAGTAGAATGATTGTCCCTGTGCAATTAGTGATTAGGTAAATCTTCTAGATAAGGCTGCACAATATGTTTAATGTCATGAAAAGCGTAAAAAATTTCCCTTTGAAAATTTGCACCGGCATTCTTTAATCCCAAAGGTAGTTTACAATAAGCAAATGTTCCCCAAGGAAAAATGAACATTGTTTTTGGTTGATCAGAAGGGAGTATGTTTATTTTATTATATCCGGAAAATCCATCCATAAATGAAAACATTTCATTTACGGTGCAATCATCAATGATTTGGTCGATATGGGGGGTAGGATAATTTTCTTTTGGACACGCTTTATTAATATCCCTATAATCGACACATACTCATATAGTCCCTTGTTTTTTGGTAATAGGAACTATATTAGATACCCAATCTGTTAATGGGATTGGATAAATAAAGCCTGCTCGCAGTAGTTTTTCAACTTCAGCTTTAATAACAGCAGCTTTCCGCTGATGTATTAGACGTAATCAGTGTCTAATAGGCTTTTCATCCAGGTATGTTTTTATTTCATGAACAACAATTTTTGGATCGATTCCTGGCATTTATTCGTAGGACCAGGCAAATATGTCGCGAAATTCTTGAAATAGGGCTTTATATGTATTAATTTCATCAATTGTACAAGAAGCACCTATATGAATGTTTTCAACAACTCCAGGTTTAACTGATATGTCAATAGGAACAGTTGTAGAAATGTTTCCCAAATTAATCTCAGAATCTGAATTTGTAATCGATATTGGATTCTATGGTTCCTTGACAAATCAATCGTAAAAATAGACGAAAAAATATTTTCAAACCTATCAAGTTCAGGTAAAAACGAAGATTTATAATGTAGATCATCCCATGGTAATTCATCCATAGACAAAAATTATCGAATACGTTCATCAGTATGAAACACTTGTTGAAAAGGATCGGAATTAGATGTCAAGGCTGAGCTTGATAATGAAGAAGATTCTTTGGTGATCACATTCATTGGATCAGGATTAGTTGAAAGTGTATTATAAAATGACTGTACTACTGCATATGCCATCTCAAAAGGACTTAAAGGCATCTCGCCATTGAAAGAATCCATTTCTGACTCTGAAGGTAGTATCCATGGATCATCAAATGGAATAGTGCTTGATGAAATCATATTGATGTTAGAAATGTTACGCGGTACGTTGGGTGGAGGCATAGAAAAATTTCCCATCAAATCAGAGTCTTTTACTAAACCTACACCAACATTTTCATAGGGGATAGTCGATTTTCCAACATGTTGGATATTATCTGTAGAAGTTGGGTCAGACGAATAATATGACAAATGATCAATTTTCACAATATTTCCTTTATGTGGAAACATTATTAATCAAAAGATAGATGAAACGATAGTAGTCATGGCATAAGACCATCTTTGACCCAAAAGAAGGTTGTAATCTAGAGGGGCATCAACAACTTCCACATCTAGTTTAACAGTTTTACCTTCTACTTCTATAGGTAGATCCTGTAAAATTCCAAACGGATGGAATCCTATTCCATCAAAAGCTTTAAGGATTGTTGAAGATTGGTTGAGTGTTGGAGAACCAAGAGTTTTCCAACAATTTAATGACATTATGCACGTGGATGCCCCCTCATCAAGTAGAATATGAAAAATTCATCTGTTTTTAACTAATACCAGAATCTGAAAATCCATCTGATGAGGGATTCTCGGTGTGAAATTTTCTAAATTGAAGACCATGAGGTTAGAATCCTGAGGATCTATAGCTCCTATAGCTGATAAAAGTAATTTCCTTTGTGTTGGACATGATTGCAACACTTCTAAGGCTGACATTTTTGAAGGTTAAATCACCAAGTTTTCAACAATGTTGTAGTTCTGAGCAGCTCTCGCATGTGGATTGAAATTTCATTTCCGAATTACACCTTTAGCAGGTGGTTTAATTACTATATCAGGATTAGGTTTCCGATATGAATTGGATCAGAAACCGAAGGAGATGTAGCTAGTGTTGAATTATAATTTTCTACCTCTTTACCAGTAACAGGATTTTTACTTCCATAGTCTTGCGATCACGTCGCAACCATAACCTCAGACATCATTAAAATATTTTTTAATGAATGTGAATAAGATCCTATCATTTTTTCTATCTTGAGTAGGAAAAGGATCCTTTAAGACAGCGGATGTGGGCAAACCTTTGACGAATTTAGAGACCTTAGACTGATGCAGGCACTCTTTAGTAAAGTGATCCTTGTCACAGATAAGACAAGGATAACGAGGTTTTCGTTTATCATCAGATGGTTCAGTTTTTTCGGTTTTCTCTTTGGGAGACGAAGTCTGTTTTATTTTATTCTTACCTTTCTTCTTATTACCAGTTTTGGATTTAGCCATAGATGAATCTACAATGTGAATGTCGGCAAAAGTTTCAAGGGAAGAATCTCCTTTCGGTGAATCAGGTAAAGTTATTATAGGACAAATAGTTTTTGAAAACTTCTTCTTACTTTTATTTGTGTTAACTAAACCAATTACACCATCTACAACATGAGACCCTGAAGGAGTTGCAATTATTTGACCAGGACGTGGTAAGTCAGGAATGTTTTTGTATAATGTACCAGATTGTGTATATACTAGGTCTAAGTATTGAGCTTGAGTAATGACCTGTTCTTCAGTAACAACTCCTCCCTTAGCCACATCTTCAGTGATCTTTGGAAGTAATAATTTGATGAACTATTCTGCCAAGATTTGATCCAGAATAAATACTTTCACCAAACGTCTTCTACGTCTCCATTCATGTATGTGATCGAATATGTACGTAGACGTACATTGTTTTAATGAAGTCAATAGTTCCGTGCAATTTTTGTTTCTGACTGGCAACTGAAAATGTGTTAAGAAAGTTGTTGCTAAAGCATTGAAATTGTTGAATGAGCCACGTGGTAGTTCAATATACCATTTTTTAGCTAAACCTATCAGCATTCTCTAAAACAATCGTAATAAAATGGAATCATTAATCAAAGAGTTGGATGTGCACCAAAGGTGGTAAGTCATGACATGGTTTGAGGGGTCCTCTCCTGATTTTCCTTAAAATTTAGGAATATCATTAGGAAACTTATTTTTCATTGGCAGCCAATACAAAAGATAATAGATTGTATCATTTTTTAGGTGCGACAAATTAGGTAAATCCAAAGTTGCAATGAATGGAAACCGATGGTTAGGGTCCTACTGAGAAAATTGATAACCTTGCGGAACTATACCAGTACTAGGAGGAGGATATCCAGGATATCCTAGAATAGCTTGTGAATTTTGGATTGGAATGCCTCCCGGATAACCAGGATTAGCCAGACCATATTGGGGTTGAGTTGGTATCTGATACATGTAACTAGGGTACGATTGATGTTGATATACTAGATTTTGTGCTACAGGCCCATATTGATACTGCCCTTGATAGGGTTGATAAAAAAACTGAGGTTGTCTTGTTACAATTGTACTTGTACCAGGTTGTCCAGTAGGCATCTGAATACTAGTCTGGATTGTGGGTCAAGGTTGTGGTGCAGAGACTACAGGGATTTGTTGTGATACTTGAGGGGTTATAGAAATAGGGGCTGCAGAAACTCCAGGGATAGGTGTGGTACTTGAATAGAAGTTGGTGCAGCAGTTTGAGTTAGAGTTCTAGTTGTACTCGGACCAGGTTGTTGAACTGTACCAAGTGCAGATACCTATGGTATAACTTGAATCGTAGGTTGGACAAGTTGAATAGTTTGGACAGGTTGTTGAATTTGATTGTAACCAATTGGTTGACCACGTTCATTATAGGGTACTTGCATGTTAGGTTGAAAATTATTTTGAACTTGGGATGGATCCCACACCGTTTTTACTCCAGGATATGGAGGTCCCATTGAAGGTTGTGTTGCATAAGATGGACCATAACCAGGTTGATAATTTTGAACATGTGTTTGATAATTAGTTGGATAATTCCCACCTCCCTGAAACATTTGTTGTTCTGGGTAGAACTGTGGCACTAAAGGAGGTTGTTGTCCCTGGAAATATGGTTGCCCTGTCATAGGGTACTATCCTTGAAGAGGTTGCGGACCCTGAAATGAGTACTTCCATTGAGGTTGATATTGTCCTTGAGGTATGTACTAACCTTGAGGTATGTACTTTCCTTGAGGTTGATATTGTCCTTGAGGTATATACTGAACTTGAGGTATGTATTGTCCTTGAGGTATGTATTATCCTTGAGGTTGCCCCCCAGGCGGTAAATTACTTCCTTGAGGTTCCCCCCCAGGCGGTAAATTACTATTTTGAGGGTCAGGGTTAGGAATGTGTCCTGACATCATGTAAATGTGTTCCGCACTCAAATTTTCGATATGTGATTCATTTGGACCAGATGATGGTATATGTTTGTGGGAGGAGGAGTTGCGCCTAAGAAAGTACCAGAAAGCAACTAGTATCCTGCAGGAACAGATGGACCACCATAAAAATATGATTCTGGTGATGCAGAAAACATGGATGACTCACCGTACATGTTTAATGGAGGTCTGTAACCTCTTGGTATGGTGTAAAAATGAATTCAGGGTGGCAAATAGTTTAGACCAGTATTGTGTATAAATTTTGTTAACTGAGAATACCAAGGATCTTGTTGGAAAGGGCTATATTAAATCGATTCACTTGGCCTAACATCTAAAGAGTCCTGATGTGAAGCAAGAACGACTTCTTCCTTGGTGTCAGTAACTTCTTCAATGCTAATGAGGCCAGGAGGAATATTTTCAGTGATACAATATTTCACTCTGGGTGAATCAAGATGACGAGGGGTTGGAGTGATGAACTCGAAAACAGGCTCAGACGTAGCAGGTTCAGTTTCTGGTTCAGAAATTTCAGGCTCAGTAGCTGATAATTCACTATTTGTGCAAGCAAGTTCAAGTAGTTCAGAAATTGAAATTTTTCTTTGAGAACTCTCTGTTTTTTGAGGTTGATCTACTTCGTATTCGGGATGAATAATTATTGATTTTTCTTCGTGTTCAATTGATCCAATCCCTAATGTTTGTCCTTTCTCAGATTTAAGTTTTTATAACTAGCTTGGTGTAAACTCAGGGGGTTTCCCTTGCATTCTTGTGATTGTCTAGGTAATTCAGCCATGATTAAAATATTTAACACACAAAATCAAAGAAAATTTCAGCAAAATATCCTAAATTCTCTAATTAAACAATCAAATTGATCACACGCCTGCAAAATCTAAGAGAGAAATCCACACACAAATAGTAGATTCCCACACTAAAAACACTAGTTGGTGATGAAATCCAACATCATAGAATTTTAATGCAGAAATGGTGGTTGGAACAGTTACCCTGACAACCTTCTTACTGAAACAGAATGATGCAAGTTTCTCCACTTAAACCATCTCGAAGTGAAGAGAACCCTTCAAAAATTCCAAGTGAGTTTAGTCGATGTCTGCTCCAGGTATAGTTTGACCTTCCCTCCACCGTCACCTTGGGAAATAATCCTAAAGTTTATAGCCACTAAGGTCACCAACGGGAAAAAATGTACTTGGCAGAACAGTCTACGATCCAATATACACGCAAGGGCAGAGTAACTAGCTCAATCCCTTTGAAGGCTCCCTGATATAATCCAAGGTTTACCAACAAGTGACCCCAGGCTCCTCGACGATGGTCTATCCAAGGATTACCATTTTTAATACATGCACATCTGCTATCTTTCCCAATGAGATAGGTACGATTACCTCACTAGTTTGGACATGATCTCGTGCTTGACTCTTTTAAGAAGAGTTTCCCAGAGCACAAATGTTACAATTGGATTTTTCCTACCGCAAGATTGCTACTTGTTTGTTTGAACTGTCTTGGAACGTTAATTACAACTTGTTCCAAGACACTAGCCTAAGCTATGTTGGTGGAAAAAAGCCCTAGAAAATGTAAAAATATCTAGACTAATTTTATTAAAGTGTTGTTTTTAATTTGGTTGTTTCTTAAGACAGATGGTATGGAAGTGAAACTTCAATGATGTTTTATGAGTCGACTCGAAAATATGCTAAATGCATCTATATGAAATTGAAACTCTTTTCTTTTCAATGAAACTTATTTAAGGGAAAGATTTGAGAGATTTAACAATTTTCTAAAGCACCAATTCTTTCTTTGATAAACAAAAATCTTTGAAAAGAAGACGATTTCTTTGAGAACTCAATTTCATGAAATGATCAATTACTCATTCGAAATGAAATCCTTTATCAAATAGATCAAAATATACAAATCATTAAACAAATTTTTTCCAAAAATAAACCATATCTAAAACTCCTAAAAACATAAAATTCAAAACTGAAAGAAAAACTCTAATTTTGAACTCTATCTAGAAAGTTTGAGGATGTTTTCTCTTAGTTTATGATCAAACCAAGAAGAAACGAAAATATCCAACAAATGGTTTAATGTGAAATTCAGGCCTTAGTAAGCTTAAGACTCTTCTAAATTTTCAAATGAAAATGAAACTCAATTTTCATAAAAGCAAGGGTTGCAAAAAGTTCAATGGCTCAGCAAGAAAACAACAGCATACCAGTAAGCTTAAGGTATATGAAGGTTTATTATATAGAGAAGCAAGAAAGTAGGGCAAACACTCACTCATAAAATTCAAATCAGATGAAAAATCACTCAAACATAAAAGTTGTTGAAAGAAACTCACACATAAGACTTTGACAATCAGCACAAGTTGGGGAAAACACAGAGAATTTGGTAATCTTGCTTCTAAAAAGAGAATTCTTAATTTTTCAAAAAAATTCCACAATTCCACGGGTTTCAATAGAGAACAATGTGGTACCACACTATTCTGAACTAAAAACTGTGGAGGATACCGCATTGTCTTTAAATAAAAACTACGAAGGCCAGGAAAAGTGCAGAAAAAATAACAATTCAGATTTTCTTTTCAGGGATTCTGATAAGTTATCTACCCAACCCAGTTTTTATAGTAATAAAAATTAGAAGACTCTTAAAATTCAAATTGAAAAATAAAAATAAAAAACTAAGTTTTATCCCCCAATGGAGTCGCCATTTTGTTATGCGGATAAATCCCTCTTGCGGACAAGAGCGATCTCCCTAGTGTCCTACGGATAGCTAGAAACAAACATCCATTTGTAAATCGTTTTTCTCTAGATCATTTTCAATTCAAAATTATTATAAACAAATAAAGAGTACATGCCCCTACCTTGAAATTTTACGTTCGATGCAGCCTTTTATCCAGTCGCTCCAAAGAGGCTTCTTCAGTATGTAGAACCTATGATCAAAGACAGACAAAAGAATTAAAATCACCTGCAACATATAATAATTGAGAATAGCTCATCTAACTCAGTGATCAAGGAATCCAAGTATTGAATTATTCAGATAGACACAAGAAAAACTCAATGAGAAAAGGAGATCCATATGTATTATCTTGTATGAAAAGAGTAACTTTACAACCTGTTGCCTTGATGTTGCACAAGTTCCTCCCAGGGTCTTGAACAATCATTCCTCCTTCAGATTGATAAGCCTTCCTATCTCTAAACTAGCATGAAGTTATGGACATGAATGTGTGACCATTCTTATACCAAAAATGACTAGTATAGATAGTATTCTCTCTTGAGAATTTCTTCAGCAATTACCACATGTGTGTCTACCCTTAAGACTGAAACATGAGCTCAATTTATAGGGAAATGGAGGTAGTTTCAGTTCCATGAAGAAGGGGATGGATTCCTTTAATGAAGGGATTTGAGGTCCATATACCAAGGGATAAACTCCATGAGTGAAGGGATAGAGCTCCATGAGTGGAGGGATAAAGCTCGAACTGATTACACCTTCTAGAAGCTTCATGTTGGGAGAATATTCTTCCATTTGGGCTTCTAGAACTTACTTATGCCTTTATTTGACTATTTACGGGGGTCCGTAGCTTTTATAAGCAAAACGTGTGGGATGTGTCACCATCTATAGAGAAAATATCTGTGGATCCGCAAGAAAGAGCTAGGAAAAGTGCGAAGTTAGACTTTTTAGGGTTTTAATGAGATTTTTCCAATTCCAAGACTTGGTTTAGGAACATTAGGTTTTTTTACCTCTAAGGGAGCATAATATAGGTAGTGAGAAACCTATATAGGCAATCAAATGTCATGGTGAAAAAATAATGTGTAACAGATTGGAGGACCCCAAGAGCAGGAAGCTCTTGGTGATTACTTTCTAGAATATGAATCTCAATCTCAAAGGTTCAAAGAGAATCTGAACTTCCAAGAGTTCTGTCAAATAAAGGATAATAAGAGACATTGTAATAACAATAGAAGTGGAGGGTAGATGCATAAAAATGACCTTCAACTTACTATGGGTATATTTTTCATGCCTGCTTTTGATGGGTCATCCAAGTGCACAGCCAAGGATTGGGTAGAAAAATTAGACATATATTTTGAGTTGAACCAAGTACAATAGATTGAAGTTATAAAGATAGCAGCGCTGCACCTTGAAGTTGAAGCACATGAATGGTGGTTTCACGGTCTGTCTACATTGGGGCATGCCAGTGTGACTACATATGTAGAATTCACATAGAGACTAGTAGAAATATTTTACTGAAGAGATCCAGAGGCACACTTTGTTGAGCTAGCCAAGCTCAAGCAGTCTGGAAATACAGAGGTCTATATCTTTGAATTTTTAAAACTTCCATCATGGTGCCAGATTTATATATAGCTAGGAGAGTATATATGTTCATTGATGGGCTAGTAGAGCCTTTGCATGGGTTGGTAAATTCCACTAGACCAACTACACTCCAAGATGCCATTGAGAGGGCTAGGGACTTATAAGATGATTTGCCAAGGGAAAGAGCTCCATTTCAGTAAAATTCCACTTTTCAGTGAAAGGGGAAATATGTGAAGGTTCCTCCCCCAAAGGAGAACCAAAGCAAAGGACCTATTAGTGATGATGTCCAAATATATTTGAGGAGGAGGAAGCTTTGCTTCACTTGCTAAGAACCATGGGCACTAGGGCATCAGTGTGCTACGGGGAAGGCACACTATATTGAAGTATTATCTGATAGTGAAGAGGAGGATGAAGAGGAGCCAGAAGGAAACATCAATGTTGTGGCACCAGGAGAGGATCCACCACCACTAGGGGATGGAAATGGGGCATTTTCTCCAATTGTACGGGCCCTTGCATATTTGCAGGGAGTACCCAAGTACCTGACCTTGAGAGTCCGAGGCACATTTCAAGGGCATCGGGTGTCAATATTGATAGACAGTGGGGCTACCCACTATTTTATTAATTCTCAGCTAGTGCAAAAGAGAACCATACCCACAGATGATTTTGAAGGATTCTCAGTTTTGGTTCTAGGAGCTAGAACCATGCAGTGTGTGAAGTATGTTCCATCATTGACTATAACCTTTGGGACATACACTTTAACTGATCACTTCTTTGTGGTCGATATTCCTGACACTAATGTGATATTGGGTGTACAGTGGTTGATTACACTAGGGATGGTCACCACAGATTGGGAGACCTTGCAGATAGAATGGAAAAATAAGAAGAGCGGTAAGCACCAAATGATCAGGGGCATGCACGCTTGTCCACCTCAGGAAGTCTCCGCACATAATATGGAGACTGATTTTCACAGAGAATACAAGGAAAAATTAGTTTACTCAGATATGCAGTCTACTCTAAACCATGATTCTACAGTATTTGGAAGCATTCCACCAGGGAGGCCCCCGGACTGGAAGTTTGCTAAAGAGTTCTCACAAATAGTAGCCCCACTCACAAATATAGCTAAGAGGGGAGCCTTTGATGGGGCAAGGACTGCATAGAGTACCTTTGATTGGATCAAGGAGGAGATGAGTAATCGTCTAGTATTAGTATTGCCAGATCTCACCAAGCCCTTTGTGCTGGAATGTGATGCTTCAGGGGTAGGTGTTGGCACAGTTTTGGTGTAAGGAGGCCATCCCATAACCTTGGAGAATCAGAAGATACTACCACATAGGAAGGTTTATTCCATATATGAGGAGGGTTTTTTAGCCATCATGCATGCATTGGCCAAAGTTAGGAAATATTGGATGGGAAAAAGCTTCCAAGTGAATATTGACCATCACAATCTTCAATATTTTCTTGAGAAAAAGCAGCTGCAAGAGAGGTAGAAAAAATGGGTTAGCAGAATTCTGGCATATGACTCTGACATTGAACCTGTCAAAGAGAGAAGAAATGAGGTAACAGATGCCTTATCACAGAGATCAGAAACGTTGTCATTGATGAGCGTGGATTTAGATTGGGAGTACCAATTGTTTGTGGAGTATTCCAAGAACCACTTCACATGTGAGGTACTTGATGGGCAGCTGACCGAAGAGAGGTATAGAGTGATGGATGGGGTCATCTACTACATGGATTGGATCTTACTGACTAGAGTTTCTAAGATCAAGGAGAAAATTTTGCATGCAGCACATGATTCACCCCTCTCAGGCCACCAAGGTTTCATTAAGACATATCAGGCCATTAGGGAGAGATTCTCATGGAAGGGTCTCAAGGAAAATGTACTCCAGCAAATCAAGAAGTGCGTAGTGTGCCAGAAGAATGAAGAAGAAAACAACCATCCCACAAGGTTGTTACAGTCACTTCCTTTTCCAGGAGGGAAATGGGAGAGCCCTTCTATGGACTTCATTAATAGTTTTCCAAAAGTACAAGGTAAGGATGGTATTTTTATGATCATTGGTCAACTGAAAAGTATTTACATTTATTTGCCATCCATTCACAGTGGACTGCTTCATAAGGGGCCAAAATTCTCCTTAGACTTCATTGTTTTCCTAAGACCATATTCAGTGATAGAGATAGCCACTTCCTGGATGGCTTTGGGCGCGATTTGTTTCGTTTGGGGGGTACCAAGTTGACATCGAGTACTAGTTATTACCGCCAGATAGACAGGCAGATATAGGTAGTATAAAAGTGGCTGGGAAGTGACTTGCAAAACTATGTTCCGGGGTAGTAGAGAGCATGGTTGCGCTGGCTCCACTTGGGGGAATATTGTTACCATCCGAAATTTTATATGGAAATCAGTATGTCTCCATTTTTTGTTCCATATGTTAACACCCTTGTGCATGCTTCAGTTGTTTAGCAGAGTTTGATGTGCTCTTTAGCACAAGGGTGTTTCCGGGCGGAAATACCACCCTCATCCTCGAGGGACTTTGAGTGCCCACTCAGGAGAGGTTCCTTTGAGCTTCATTCCATCATTCAAAATCAGGCCAATATTTATCCACCTTCAACGGCACAGTCTCCTTCAGGAATTGCACAATCCAAGAGGGCAGTTTCAGTGGAGGGTTGATAACCCAATATTTTGAGCTTATTTTCTAGTGAGGGGAGTAGCCCTTCATCTGGAAAGTCAGTAGGGAGGAGTATCAGCTATTTTCTCATCAGATCAATCACCTCCCAGCATTTACCTAGCTGCAAAGCGTAATTCATTCATAGGGATGCATTTTTCATCTTGGGTATTTACGGAAACCCTTTCTGGGTTATCTTGGAATTGTGCTAGAAAGCCTAGATCTCCAATCCTAGAATTTTCTAAGCACCCTATTAGCATATCTATGCATTCCTAGTTTCCAGCAGTAGTTATTTCCAGTAGGATTGCACAGTCATGGCCTCCCAACAGTTTATGTAGTAGCAGTTCCTCATGTCTTAATATATAGGGTCATTTCAGGCTTGTTTTTCCTAGCTTGAGTGCATTTTCCTCAAGATATTCTACTGCATTTTCTGCTATCATATATAATAAAATGGCTCAATTATCTGCTCATGTTTTGATGTGTTCATCTTTACTGCATTTTCCAATTTTATTTTCAATGTGCCTATTTTTCCTATTTTGGAATATTAAAAATAAAAAAGAGCAAAAGGGATTTGCTATAGTTGTGATCGAAAATACACTAAAGGTCATAAGTGCGCTGAGAAGAAATTATTTTACATACATTGTGAAGAGGAGGAAGAAAATGAAAAATAAATTTCAAAATAAGAGGATATACATGAGGAATCAACTCTACTGAAAGAAGAAATGAGTCCGACCATATCCTGTAATGCATTGGCAGGAATTACCACTCCTCAAACTCTCAAGATAGAAGGACATATCAAGAAGAAAAAGGTAATAGTGTTGATTGACTCAGGTAGTCCCCATAATTGTTTTCATTGTAAGCTAGCCAAGTGTTACACAGTATTTTTCCACCGTCCTTGCAATCCCCATCATGAACATTGGAGGACCATTTCAGTGACTTCTGCGTATTGTCATACCTTGCTATAAGTGTCATTGCATCCCTTGGCATGTCAAGAACATTTCCTCTGTTGATCATTCCTCAAGAAGACATTAAAAAACATTTGATTCTAGGTCGGCGCTGGTAGGCAGTTATGGCCTCGCGCCCATAAGGAAATTAACACTGGGCCCCGTGCCCATTGGTGCTATGTCTCAGTGGGGCACCCGCGCTGAGCTGCTTTTGGAAAGTTTTTTAAAATTGAAACAAAGTTTCCATGCCTAACCACTTCGTGAGCAGAGTCATCATGGTTTGTTCGACTAAATAACATCAAATTCCTCCCTTTGGCTTCTTGTTTCCTACAATTTTGAAACTCCCCAAAGGGATAATACCTATCTTCCACCTAATGAGGGATCCCAAACCACCTCCTCCTCTCTTATAAATACTTCCTTCTCACATAGTTTCAGCTAGTTGAACAGTCCTTACTATAGCTGGTGTGAAGAATAAGGTAGAGAGGAATCCATTGTCGAGAGAGAGTTTAGGCCATTGCCTCATCAAGTCTGATCCTTGATGAATGCTTGAGACGCCCCCGATTGAACTCGTCAAAGGAGGTTGCAACGTCAAGGCATTAAGGTTGTAAACTTCTTTTCTCTATCATTAATACATGACTGGTTTTTTGGTTCCAATTTTGTGTTCAATCATATGCAAAATGTTTGATTCTCCTTGACCAATCAAATAGCTATAGATGAAAATATGTTTTCATATGTTGTCAGCATTCACTTGATCCTTGTGCAGGTACACGAACATTATCACTAAAGGACCGCAACGTTTGAAGACAAAGATCAGAGGATCGCTGCTGCAAGCTACGATGAGAGAGTTGGACCAAGGTAGGTCCTCTATCCCAACTCGTTTTTCATTTATAAGCTAGGAGTCTAAAAGTTCAGCATGTTCCCTTGTTGCTAGACCCATCCTAGGGCTAGAGGGATCGCCTCTGTCCGCAGAGGGGATTTACCTGCTCAACATGTTAGCGACCATACTGGGGATCGAACACAGAATCTCTGATTTCGCATACCAGTGTGTTTTTCTAGTGTTTGATTGTATGTCCGACTTTGGCCGTATTACCGCTTTTGTAATTTTTTTTTCCTATATGATTGTTTCCAACCATCATAATTAGTCTCAAAGTGTCAAATCTGGCTTTTTCTCAGTGGTTTTTTTTAATCTTTTCCATAGTTTTATAGCTCGGTGTTGTTTTTTCTCAAACAGTCGCGCCAATTGGTGCTTGTTTCATGTTTTATAGGTGCACCATCCCCTGCTCAACGTGGATTACAGCTGAACAGTCACGTCGATTGGCACCTATTTCCTATTTTATAGGTGCGCCATCCCCTGTTCAGCGTGGATTACAGCTGAACAGTCGCGCTGATTCCTGTAGGTTTCGATTTGGGCCATTTCTCTGAGTTTTGTCAGTGTGTCTTGCCTCTGGATTGGTTTTTATTTTTCAATTAGTCCATTTGAAGTGCTTTGACTCTCCTATCTCATTCTTCTCAACTGTTTTCCCCTCTTCTGATCTGTGTGGGTCGTCATCCTAGGGTTTCTAGGTGACTTTTGTAGCTTGTTCGATTACCTCCTCGCTGAACCTTTTGAGTTGAGTCATATTCAGTCTATTCTTTTCTCTTTTCAGTTTTTCGACTAATTGTTTGATCTTTTATTTTCATTCTATGTGTCGTTGGGTCGTTGAACTGTCATCTTGGTTTCTGTTTCACCTTCCCTCTGTCACCTTGAGCATACATTACTTTGCTCACTGAATCGGTTTGAAAATCCTCTTTTTGCTAGAAGGAATGCGTCTCTATTTTGAGTGTGTTTTACGTTCGCATTAGATTGATCTATTTTTCTTTGATCATTTCATTCGAATGACTCAAAACTAGTATCATTTTTTCTTTTAGTGTAACAGCTCATTTTGCTTCTCATTCATCTAAAAGAACAAAATTTGCATTCTTTCTCTTGGTTTGAAAATGAAAAACGTTCTTTTGCATTAGTAGATTTTAGTGAACAAGGAAATATCTTTTCGTTTTCTACTTTGGTTGTCTTAGATGCATTAGGAAACATTCTTCTTGTATTCATTTGATTTTTGCTTCATTATGAACTACTATCCCTCTCTTAGCTAGTTGTTCATCGAATTGGAACGATTCTCTGTCACATATAGTTGTGCCTTAAGGATTTAAGATTACATTCGATACGGCCTTGAAACTGCAACATTAATTCAAGATCAAATTTAAAATGAGCTCAATCAACCTAAGGAAACATTGAAACCTAACGCTCAAATTTAGAGGTCTAGGCTAGTGACATGTTCTGGCATTGTTAAACGTAGTAGTTGTCGTTTTCCATCTGGAAGTAGACAGCACTAGCACAGACTTGTGCTCCCTGTACTGTCGATTATATAAAGGGAGACCCTCATAGGTTGCAATCCTTTATCCATAGGAAGCCGAATCTTCCGCCTTGTAACCGTGATACACCAAACACATCATTCGGGGAGACTGCCTACACGTACGTTAACACCTTGGTAATTTCTCTTTCATTTGATCACCAAGGTGTATATTACAGTTCACGAAATCTTGGTACACCCTCTTGCTTATATTTCCTGAGTAGTCATTTTGGTCTTTTCGTGACTCTCTAAAATTGAAAAGATCATCGAGCATTTGTCCTTTCATGCCTATTCAACCTAAAAGTGACTAGAGTCACCTTTTGCCTTTTTCTTGAATCTTAAAATATGGAAAGGTGGAATTTTGTTTCAATGTCATAAAATGAATTGCCTACAATTACAAGCCCATTATAGATATTTTATTAGCTTTTTCTTAAGTAACTCCTTATTTTTCGGTCTTGAAGCCTCGAATTTGTTATCTCTTTTCTCTCTTTCTTTTGAGACAAAGTCACGGTGGTGGAACCACCGGTTTTTTCATCCTCTTCATTACCTCGTAGTGGGGATCCTTCTCCCGAAGCTTCTTCAGAGGCACCTCAGCCTACTAGCATTCTATTATTCTGAGTATTCTACCCCTTGCTACTCGATCTCCTCCTGAGGAACCATTTGATATCAATTGGCAACCTCGGATGTTTGGGCCAATTTCAAAGATGAATAAGAATACCCTCCTCTTACCTCAAAAACACCTACCTCGGAACCACTTGAATTGACATTAAAACATGCTTTACTTGCCACTACTCGTCGCCTTTGCATCGACAATATGTCTTCATCTGACATGGATGCCTTGAGTCCCATCAGTAGTGAAGAGATTTATGTTTCTACAGAAGACTATCAGTTCCCTCCGGAGAATTTTCCTTATGTCCTGGGTCAACCTTCCTCACAGTTGTTATCTCTCCCAGTCGGTTATCATACATTGAATCAGATCATTTCTGGTGCTACATATTTGTATCAGAATCCAATATGGTTAGGAACATCGACTCCCTCGGAAGGTTCATTTGTAATAGTATCATGTGCATACCCCTCGACTCCCATTATGTCGACGATTGTTACATCTGTCCCAACCAAGCCCACTTTTTGTGTGGCTTCATCCGCACCGGTTGTTAGTGTGATTCCATCATTGCCACCATATTTTGTTATTCTTGGGACAACTCCTATCACTTCCACGATACCCGTTGGGCCCGTCGTGAGTGGATCACAACCTCGCGTTTCGGGATTCCAACCTACTAGTAGTGCACCTGTATCTTCTAATCCAATTCCTGAAGGTTTGACATACGATCAGTACATGTTGGCCATTTAGAAACAAAATTATATCCCTCAGGGTTCTCAGCAGCTGCAAGCTCCCATCAATGCTTTTCATTATTATGATGAACATGGAAATCACATTTATTACTATGGGCCTAACCCACAAGGTCCGTTGTATCTTCATACACCTCAAACGTTGGTTTACCCCAACCAGTTCACATACCAATAGGGACAACGCTATGGTCCGCAAGGACAACCCTTTTAGCGAAAACCTTCGATCCAACAGGGAAAACCTTATGGTCCCCAGGGACAACCCTACGGTCCACAAGGATAACCTTTTCAGGGACAACCCTATGGTCATGTTGGTTAACCTTATGTTCAACAGGGAGCATATTATGTTCCTCAGGGGAAACCTATCCATCTTAGGAAAATATTTTGTGCAATAGAACCAGCCTAACGTTCAACAAGGCCCAACTTTTGTACAAAAAGGTCAACCCTCTACTGCTCAACCGGATCAACATGTTCTTCAGGGGCAACTTGGATCATCTCAACCATCAGGTCAACCTACTCCTCAGGGGCAGCCTGGTGGCTCTCAGCATCTAGGCCAACCTACATTGTAGGGACAGCCTGTCCAACCCCAACATCCAGGCCAACCTGTACCCCAGGGGTAGCTTGTTCAACCGCAGCATCCGGGTCAGCCCCCACCCCAGGGGCAACATGTGCAGCCTCAGGGCTAACCTTATATTCCTAAAGGTCAATCGCAAATGTTACAAGGTTTGCCCCAAGGCACTACTTACATTCCACAACAAAATCCCTATGTTGTTTAGACAAGACCTCAATGATTCACCCAGAATCAATATCATGTTCCCCAACCAATGTGTGGGTAGAATTATTAGGCTTATAACCCCTATGGAAAAAATCCTCTAGGACTTAACATATGGTGGCATAATTTTTCCTAACCTAGTTGGAATCCCAATACTGGTCTTTATCAAAGGCCTGCAATGCCTTTCAATCCGCAATTGCCTTTTCTCGCTACGCTGGAACTGCCCTATGTGTCGAAGTTGACGAATGATCCTATCCTTCATAATCCATATTGGCCTTTAGTTCCAACTAAAATCCCTGGCGATTGTCCCAAATTTGATGGCAAGTCCAGAGAAGACCCCCAAGCACATGTTATGACTTACCATCTTTGGTGCTCCTCTAACTCTTGGGTTGACAATTCGATTCGACTACGTCTTTTCCAAAGGACTCTCACTAGTTCCACTGTAAAGTGGTACATTGAACTCTCTCGTAGCATATTTCAATATTTCAACTCTCTTACTATGGAATTTCTCACGCATTTTCAATTACCAGTTCAGCATGAGATTGGGACACACCTCCTCACATCCTTGAAACAGGATCGGGCTACTCATATCTCCTATCATATTCATGAATGGAGGTGGTGTCGTCGTTTGATCAAGTTTGAAATTCCTTATCAACTTCTAACTGATTGGTTCACTACCTCTTTTATCAGTCCTATTGCTAAGGAAATCTCTATGGGAGCATGTGTTACTGAGGAACAAGCCATCGCGCGTGCCCAGTACCTCGATCTCATGTACTCTCAATCCAGCACATTGTATGAACTCTTGCCTGATGCTCCGCAACATGGAACTACCAAAGCACCAGCGACGCCATCTGTCGATGGTATCATTAGTTCTTTGTCCTATACTTCTCAAAATTCTTCTCTGAATCCTGCGAAGAAAATATCTACTCCTTCCGCTGATATTTCTTCTCAACTACCTCTAAATCCTAGTGAGACCGTGGAAGTGAATGTCGTCTAGTCCAATCCTGCAGATAAAACTTACCAGGGTAAGAAGAAGGGTAAAGGTAAGGCCAAAGCCGATACCCTGAAACAGGATTCTCTGAAACCTACTGTTGATGATGGTTCCAAAAGAAAACTGTAGTACCCTTGTCTGATTTGTGATGATGAGAACTATACCAAGGACTGTCCATGACAGTCTGAGGTGAGTCGACTTATCAAAGGAACTCAAGGCACTCTAGTTGTTCTTAAAGAACCATTCCCATTACAACAAACTCAGATGGTGGAGCAACCTCAGTCCTCCGTCCCATTTGGCTCTCGGGTTTTCATGATGAACGGTCCCGCACCCATCTCTATTGCTAACCGATCAGAAGATTATACCGAACCGCGTCAGGAAGCAGGGAAGGAAATCGTTGATGGTCCTCCTACCCCGCCTACTTCTGGCCCTCTTCACATCTAAAGGCCCAATACTGAGCTCGTTGTTTGGCCACCTTATTAAGGTGTACTCTGAAAGTCTTCCTACAACCCAAACACCCGTGTTGCTCAGCATTACAGTATTATTGAGGATTTGGCTCAGGCGCCATCCGCTATGTCTGCATTGGAAGTAATTTAGAGTTTTCCATTGCAACAGAAGGCTTTGTTATCTGCCATCAGAGGGATTGACCACGCCAATTCTAGCCTTATCACTTTCGATTTGGAAAATTTCGTCCCTCGTCTCCCTTAACAGCTTGCACTGATCATTCAAGTTGGGATTAATGGGAAGAATATCCATCGAGCGATCGTGCACAAGGGTGCATCTACGTGCATCATGTCTTCTACATCCTGGAAAGCCCTTGGTTCTCCAGCCCTCAATCAATCTCCAAATTCTTTAGAAGCTTTTGATGGAAGGGAATCTTGCCCTCTTGGTGTTCTCGCTAATTTACCTATTACGTTAGAAGGGAAAACGGTTAGCGTTGAGGTTGAATTCGTTAACGCCAAACTCAATTACAATCTTCTCCTCGGTCGTCATTGAAATCATGCCATGATGTGCATCCCGTCCACCCTCTTTCGTGTTCTTTGATTTCTGCATGAAGGAAAGTTCATCACTGTCAACCAGTTGTCCTTTTTCACTTCCACGTCTTCTGAGAGAAACGTTCCATATGTAGATCGTATTCCTACGCCTTATGATATTATAGGAATAGGTATTTTCAAATATCCTGCCCTTATGGGTCTTTTTTCTCTTCCTCCACCCAACACTGCTCATGTCAACATGATCTCCAAGTCTTCTGATCCGTGGATCATCCCTTCGCCTGAGCGGATTGGTTCGTTTGGTGACGCGATGACGTTAAGCCTAATAGAAATTGATTGTTGTGAACTTATTTCATCTTCGGCTCCTCCTCCCTCTGATCATACTCCTTTGAGTGTATATATTGACACGTATTCTCAATCTTCTTGGCTTGGTGCTTCGGATTCGCTCGATCCTTTAAATGAGATATTTCCCACCGATGAAGCCATCGTGGAAACCATATCTCTCGAGGATCCTCCTTGGGATGATAGTCATCATCGTTCCTCTTTTATGCTTGGCCTTGGGGCTATGTCTACTTGTCTTGAGAATTTCGCTTCCCATGTTCCTTCTTGTCTGCTTCAAATGCCCATTTTGACACATGAAGTCTTTGTGGAAGGTAACCTGGGAAACATTACACAAACAATGCCTATTGACATCTCTGTTAAACCAGGGGTTGTCAAGAACATCCATATTGGGGTGACCTGTTCTCCTGATGAGATCGAGGTCTATACTAGTCTCTTCCGCAAGTTTCGAGATGTTTTCACTTCTTCTTACAAAGAAATGCCCAGCATTGATCTGAGTATAGTTGTGCATGAGATCCCTACTTATCCTGGCACAAATCCTGTTCGCCACCTTCTTCGTCCCGTGCACCCTAGAAAGGCAGCCGCCATCAAGGGTGAAGCTGAATTTTTTTTTAAAGTTGGCTTCATTCATCCGATTCCCTTGACATAATGGGTTTCTAATATCGTTCCTGTGGATAAAAATAAGGGTATTATTTGTGTATGTGTGGATTACCGTGATATCAACTGTGCTTGCCCTAAAGATAACTATCCCACTCCTTTTATCGACCAGATTATTGACGAATGTATTGGGAGTGAGATATTTTCCCTTATGAATGGTTTTGCTGGGTATAACCAGATCAATATTCTTCCAGCTGATCAACACAAGATTGAATTTATCTTTCCTTGGCCTACCTTCATCTACAAGAAGATACCTTTTGGAATTTATAATGTTGGGGCCACATTTCAAAGAGAAATATCGTACACTTTCCATGATATCAAATGCATTGTTCATCTCTGTCAAATATTTTTTTGCTTCAGACACTATAACATTCGGCTCAACCCGCATAAGAGTGCCTTCTACGTTGATTCCGGTATAATCTTAGGGTTTATCATCTCTAAAGATGGAATTCGTCTCGATCCCCTCAAGGTCGAAGCTATTGTCAATCTCCCCTCCCCTTCCTCTTTACATCAGTTTCAGAGTCTGCAAGGGAAAGCTAATTTCCTACGTCGTTTTATACTGAACTATGCTCAAGTAGCCAAAGGATTCACGTGATTACTTAAGCAAGACATCCCATTCCTCTGGGATGAGATTGCCCAAAAATCCTTCAATGCACTGAAGACATTGCTTTTCAATGCTCCTCTATTGCATCCTCCCAGTTATCATCATGACTACTCCATTTATTTGGCTACCACAATTAGAACTATTTCCATGGTTCTGGTGCAAGACGATGATGATGGTGACGAACACATCATCTATTATTTGAGCCGCAATCTTCTTGATACTAAAACACATTACGCACATGTCGATAAATTGGCATTCGCTGTTGTCTAAGCCATCCAACATTTTCGCCATTATATTCTACTACGAACAGTAACCATGATTTCTGATTGCAACCCCATGAAATACATATTGACTCGACCATTTTTGTGGGGAAAATATTCAAAGTGGATTGTTATCCTCCAAGAGTTTGATTTGGAGTTTACTACCGCCAAATCGAAGAAATCATTGGTTTTTTCCGATTTCGTTTTCTCTCTCCCTTCTGATTCTACTCCATCTGGATTTGAGGAATGAATTCCAGATGACACTCTTTTTCTCATTAGCACCCTTGATCCATGGTATGGTGATATCATTTTCTATCTCAAGACTTCCACTTTCTAATCCAAGTTGATGAAGGATGCTCGTTGACACATCCGCCATCATTCGCAACCTTATCGCATAGTCGGAGACACTCTCTACCGCATCGGAGCTGGTTTTGTTCTCCGCCGGTGTTTAACCCTCAAGTAAGTTGAAAAATTTCTCAATGACTGTCATTCTAGCACATGTGGTGGTCACATATCTGGATATGCTATTGCACAAAATATTCTTCGTGCTGGATATTTTTGGCCTACCATTTTTAAAGACTACATTGTTGTTGTCCGCAAGTGTCATGATTGCCAGATTTACCAGCGCAAGATGCGCGCGCCACCCGCTCACCTCCACCCTATAATTATGGTTGGTCCCTTTGCGAAGTGGGGCATCGATTTTATGACGTGTAACCCTCACTCGACTAGGGGGCATTCTTATGTTATCGTAGTCGTTGACTACTTCACTAAATGGGCCGAAGCAATGCCTACACTCATAGCTGACGATAAGACAACGACACATTTTCTGTTCAATCATGTCAATACCAGGTTTGGTGTCCCTCAATCCATTTTCACTGATCATGGTTCTCATTTTCTCCATTACATGATGGCTAATTTGACTTCTAATTTGGGTCTGTGTCACTACAGCTCAACTCCGTACTACCCTGAGGCCAATGGCCAGGTTGAAGTCGTGAACAAGGTTCCAGTCACTATGCTTCAGCATATGGTTGGGATGAACAAGTCCAACTGGAATCTCATTTTGTTTTCATCTCTCTGGGCTTACCAAACCTTAGTAAAGGATGTGACTAGATTCACTCCATTCCAGCTTGTTTACGGTTTGGAAGCTACCATTCCGATTGAATGAAAAATCCCTACTCTCAAGATAGTTGTTGAATTACTGCCTAACACCTCACCAGAAGAAAAGTGTCTTCTATATTTATAGAGGCTTGATGAAACTCGTCACTTTGCTGCTCTAGTTATAGAAGCATGTTGGGTGTGGAGCCTGATTTTCTTCCTGATTCAGAGATCCTTGTTTTAGCTGGATGTATACCCCAGGAAAATTGTACACCCTTGCACGTGGGGGGGTGCGGGGGGGACTTGTCCCCCCCGCGGGGTCCGGGGGGGCCGACCCCCCGGCTGGGGGGTCCGGGGGCCAGCGGTCCCCCGGCAATAGATGTAAAATTGCCTTGTAAAAGTATAGTAATTTCTAGTCAATCTAGGTTGTTCATTAGGCGAATGATCTGACGGTAGAATTTATGTTTAGTTTAGGGTTTTTTGCCCTAGAAGGAAACCCCTCGCTTTTATGAGGGTATTGTATTGCGGTTGCGCATTGTATGTGTATTCTATGAGTGGAAAATAGATAGGGAGACTGTGAGAGAGAACAGAGGATATTACAGCAGATCTGTTGTAGGTTTTGTCGCTTCATTTTGTTGGATAATAGAAAGGAAGGACTGGCTGTTCGGGTGGACGTAGCCCAAATTGGGTGAACCATGTATATCTGTGTGTCTCTGGTTTTATGTATTTTGTGTGCTTGTATTTTCCGCATATTTTATGTGTTGCATTTCTCCATAATATATAATTTTCTAACAACTGGTATCAGAGCTGAAGGTATATTTGGCTGATAAACTCACAGGAAAGAAGGGTTCCTAGTTCGAGTGGGAGCAATGGCGGAAGATGCTAAGTTTAGGGTCGAGAAATTTAACGGCCAAAACTTCCTGCTGTGGAAGATGCAGATGTAATATTATCTGTATCAGAAAGATCTGTACCTACCATTGAGTGGAAAAGCAAAGAAGCCAGCGGCCATGACAAACACGGAATGGAACATTCTCGATAGAAAGGCACTTGGAACAGTACGGTTGTGCCTTGCGGTGTCAGTCGCCTTCAATATTTTGAAGGAAACAACAACAGAGGGTTTGATGCAGACATTGGCAAAACTATATGAAAAACCCTCGGCCTCAAACAAGGTATTTCTTATGAAACGACTATTTAATATGAAGATGTCGGAAGGTGGATCTGTTGCAGACCATTTAAATGAATTTAATACAGTTACCAGTCAGTTAAGTTCTGTAGGGGTAAAATTTGATGATGAAGTTAGAGCTTTGTTATTCTTGTGCTCATTGCCAGAGAGTTGGAATGGTTTAGTAATGGCCATTAGTAACTTTGTCTCTGGATCTAGTACTTTAAAGTTTGATGATGTTGTTGGTGCTATCCTTAGTGAGGAAATGCGATGGAAAAGCTCCGGTGAGACATCAGGTAATGCTTTGAGTGCAGAGTCTAGGGGAAGAAGAATGGAAAGAGGAAAGAGCTCGGTATATCGCAGTAAATCAAGGAAAGGCAGATCCAAGTCCAGATCGGGGATAGTGTGCTGGAATTGTGGAAATAAAGGACACCTAAAGAAAGACTGTAGATCTCGGAAGGGAAAAGAAGGAGACACACAGCAAGAAAACAATCATGAAGCAAATGTGACAGGTGATGTGTTACAAGATGCTTTGATTCTTTCTTTCGAAAATGTTACTGATTCTTGGGTTGTAGATTCAGGGGCTTCATTCCATGCCACACTTGATAATAAATATTTTCATGACTATGTTCAAGGAGATTTTGGAAAAGTTCGTTTGGGTGATGACAAACCTTGTAAAATTGTTGGAATGGGTAAATTTCTTGTAAAACAACAGAATGGAAACCAATGGCTACTAAAGGAGGTAAGGAATGTTCCAGATCTGAAGAAAAATATGATTTCAATAGGGCAGTTAGGCAGTGAAGGTTGTGTGACAACTTTCACAGATAAAACTTGGAAGGTCACCAAAGGAGCGCTGGTAATAGCAAAAGGTGAAAAGGTTAGTACATTGTATTTATGCAATGGTATTTCTAACTCTGTTAATGCTTTAACTTCCAAAGGAGCAGATGCAGCATTATGGCATCATAGGCTTGGACACATGAGTGAGAAGGGAATGAATATTCTTCACTCAAGAAATTTGTTGCCAGGTTTGAAGAATGTTGATTTGGATTTCTGTGAAAATTTCATTTATGGAAAACAAAAGAGAGTCAGATTTCTCAGAGTTGGGAAAGAAAAGAAGAGAAAAAAATTGGAGCTTGTGCATACAAATGTATGGGGACCTTCTCAGGTATCATCTCTCGGTGGCTCTCGCTATTATGTTACGTTTATTGATGATGAAACTAGAAAAACTTGGATTTATTGTATTCAAAATAAATCTGATGTATTTGATACTTTCAAGAAATGGAAAGCTTTGGTTGAGATTGAGACAGGAAAGAAGTTAAAGTGTCTCAGATCAGACAATGGAGGTGAATATTGCAGCAAAGAGTTTTATAGGTACTGTTCAGAGCATGGAATTCGTAGAGAGAAGACAGTTCCAAGAACACCACAAGAAAATGGTGTGTCAGAAAGGATGAACAAAACAATCATGGAGCGTGCAAGGTGCATGAGATTGCATGCGGGATTGCCTTTACAATTTTGGGCAGATGTTGTAGATACTGATGTTTATCTAATAAACAAAGGGCCTTCAAGTTCCTTGGATGGTGTTATTCCAGAGGAAGCATGGACAGGTAAAAAGGTAAACTACTCTTTTTAAAGCCTTTTGGTTGTGAGGCCTTTGTCCATATTAATAAAGAAAATAGAACAAAGCTTGAGGCAAAATCAAAGAAATGTACCTTTATTGGATATGGTGTTAATGATTTTGGTTATCGCTTATATGATTATAAAAATCACAAAATCATTAGGAGCAGAGATGTAATATTCAATGAAAAGGTCTTGTATAAGAATCAGTTGCAGGAAAAGAAACAGGAAAAAGAAAGAAAGGAATATGCGGTTCTTGATGAGATAACTGAAAAAGTAAAGGTGCCTGAAAATGATAATAATCAACAACCACAGCAGCAGCAACCACCACAACAGCAACAGGCACCTCAAACACCTGAAAGTGGTGTTATAAGATCTACCAGGATAAGTAAACCCTCTGAACGATACTCTCCTTCATTATATTATTTATTGCTGACTGATTCTGGTGAAACTGAATGTTATGAAGAAGCAATGAAGGTTGAAAGCAGGAATAAGTGGGAGCTAGCCATGGAAGAAGATATGGACTCCTTAATGCATAACCAAACTTGGGACTTAGTCAGGTTGCCTGCAGGTAAAACTACATTGCAGAATAAATGGGTTTATAGGATGAAGGAAGAAGATGGAGGAAAACAGAGGTACAAAGCTAGACTTGTGGTGAAGGGGTTTGCACAGAAGAAAGATATTGATTTTGATGAAATATTTTCTCCTGTTGTTAAGATGACTTCAATCAGAACTATCTTAAGTCTTGTAGTAGCAGAATATTTACATCTTGAATAGTTAGATGTAAAGACAGCATTTCTCCATGGATATTTGGAGGAAGAGATATACATGCGGCAACCAGAAGGATATGAGGTCAAAGGGAAAGAAAAATTGGTGTGCAGGTTAAAGAAGAGCTTGTACGGCTTAAAACAGGCTCCAAGGCAGTGGTATCTAAAATTTGACAAGTTTATGTTTGAACAAGGTTATACTAGATGTCACTCTGATCATTGTGTTTATCTAAAAAGGAAAAATGGTGGCAGCTATATCATATTGTTATTGTATGTAGATGACATGCTTGTTGCAGGGTCTAACATGCAGGAAATAAATGTGCTCAAAAGAAAATTGGCAAATTCATTTGCAATGAAGGATTTGGGAGCTGCAAAACAAATCCTTTGTATGAGGATAACTAGAGATAGGGAAAATCGCAAATTAACACTGTCTCAGAATGAGTACATAGAAAAAGTGTTGAAAAGATTTAATATGCACAATGCAAAACCAGTTAGTACACCTTTTGCTAGCCATTTCAAACTTAGTAAGGAGATGTGCCCAAAGACCCAAGAAGACATGGATTATATGTCTAAATTTCCATATGCATCAGCAGTTGGAAGTTTAATGTATGCAATGGTCTGCACAAGGCCTGATATTGCACATGCAGTGGGAGTTGTAAGCAGGTATATGAACAATCCAGGAAAAGAACATTGGATGGCAGTAAAATGGATTCTCGGATATTTGAGAGGTACCACAAATCAAGCATTATGCTTTGGTGGTTCAAACATTTCTCTACAGGGATATGTTGATGCAGATATGGCAGATGACAGAGATAACGGGAGGAGCACTACAGGATATGTATTTACTGTAGGTGGAACAGCTGTCAGTTGGGTTTCAAAAATCCAAAGTGTTGTTGCACTTTCAACAACAGAAGCAGAGTATGTTGTTGCTACAGAGGCTAGTAAAGAAATAATTTGGTTACAAAGGTTTACGGATGAATTGGGTAAGAAGCATGATATGGGCACGTTATACAGTGACAGCCAAAGTGCCATTCATCTTGCAAAGAACTCAGCATTTCATTCCAGGACCAAACACATACATCTCAAGTACCATTTCATACGGTCAGTATTGGAAGATGGAGAGTTGAAGCTGGAAAAGATACACACTGCCAAAATCCTGCAGATATGGTAACAAAAGTTGTAACCGGGGAGAAACTGAGAATGTGCTCAGTTTCAATTGGTCTTCAAGGATGAAGATGAATATGAGGAACAGCCAGGTCCAAAGAGGAGTCATTGTCCAGCAAATGAAGTAGCGGTGGAGTTGCTACAATCAGTCTCCAAGTGGGAGATTGTTGGGTGTGGAGCCTGATTTTCTTCCTAATTCAGAGATCCTTGTTTTAGCTGGATGTATACCCCAGGAAAATTGTACACCCTTGCACGCGGGGGGGTACGGGGGGGACTTGTCCCCCCCACGGGGTCCAGGGGGGCCGACCCCCCCGGCTGGGGGGTCCAGGGGCCAATGGTCTCCAAGTGGGGGTTTCAGGGGTAGCACCCCCGAAACAAAAAATAGATGTGAAATTGCCTTGTAAAAGTATAGTAATTTCTAGTCAATCTAGGTCATTCATTAGGTGGATGATCTGACAGTAGAAGTTATGTTTAGTTTAGGGTTTTTTGCCCTAGAAGGCAACCCCTCGCTTTTATGAGGGTATTGTATTACGGCTGCGCATTCTATGTGTATTCTCTAAGTGGAAAACAGATAGGGAGATTGTGAGAGAGAACAGAGGATATTACAGCGGATCTGTTGTAGGTTTTGTCTCTTCATTTTGCTAGATAATAGAAAGAAAGGACTGGCTGTTCGGGGTGGACGTAGCCCAAATTGGGTGAACCACGTATATCTGTGTCTCTATGGTTTTATGTGTTTTGTGTGCTTGTATTTTCTACATATTTTATGTGTTGCGTTGCTCCATAATATATAATTTTCTAACAAAGCACAGAAAAATCGGGGCAAAGCTCATTTTGATCAGACAATTTCCCCTCGTACCTTCGTAGAAGGAGACCTCATCCTCTTGTATGACCAAGCTCATGATAAGCTGGGGGCAGGAAAATTCGAACCCATGTGGCATGGGGCCTATATCGTTAAGCACATTTTGTAGAACGAGGCTTATGAGGTAATTGATTATGAATGCTATCCTTTGAATCAGCCCATAAATGGGTTGTACCTCAAAAAATACTATGCATGATTTTTCATGCATGTCCTTTTGTACATAGGTGTGTTTTTCATTTTTGTACATTTTTTGGCTTGGTGTGCTTTGCGAGCATTTTTTCCTGCTTATTATGTTGTTGCTTACTGTGTAGATGTCAGCCACTCCTTATGTTTGTTTCGCGAATGGTACCTCCTGCAATACCCAGAATATGTCTTCCGCAGCCTGGGTGAATTATAATCCTAATGGTGAGTTGATAGACCTTCAAGGTATTTTTCTATGACGGACAACTAACAATGTTGCTGAGTACAGTGCCGTCATTGAACTCTTAACCGAGGCCATTTCTCATGACATTCGTGCATTAACCTAGACTCTCAGCTTGTTGTTCTTCAGCTTAATGGGCATTATTCTGTTAGAAATCCCCAAATCTTAAGGTTGTATTTGCATGTTATTTTATTAGAAATGAGTTTTAATTACATCACATATCAGCATATTCGTAGACGAATGAATGCGTTAACTGATGCAGTAGCCAATATTGTATTAGATAGACATTTACGTAATTTGTGAAAGAATCATCATCACATAATAAGATTCATACAAGAAAATAGACATACATACATACATACATACATACATACATACATACATACATACATACATACATATATATATATATATATATATATATATATATATATATATATATATATCGAGTGTTTTCATCCACGTGCATCATAAGTTCAAAAAATATGTGTGTTTTGGTTACATCATGAGACATCATGTCTCTCAAAAAATATGCAGAAATAAAAGCCTAGGCATCTAATCAACATGATGCTCATGGTAGAATGTCACTGCACGCACAAGCCACCTCAATAAGCGGTGGACACGGTTATACACCCCCGTAGTGTGCCTCTGGTATGCACAAGGAACATCGTCAAATCTTGCGTAATCTGGGATTCTGCTGGTAAGTCCCTCCAGGTTGCGTACGATCTCCTCCTCCTCGCTTCTCTCACCATGAGGGGCCACCTTGAAATCGCGCGGAACTCTCCGTGATATAGTAGAAATTCCTGCAGGTCTCTCCGTCCGACATCTGCAAATACATGGATAGAAATCATAACACATATATAAAGAAAAAATTCATAATACTCATCAAAATCAAAAAATGAGCCTTACCCAATGCTTCAACCCAATTCTCTCCTTCCAGGACTGGGAGATCTGTATCACCCATGAAGTCCATCCCAGTATAGGGCCAGTCCTCCATGATGGTCAGTTGACGGCGGAGCCAGTCAAATAATTCCGTTCTCCACAACATCTGTTGAGTGCCTCCCGCTCTAGGCATGAGAGTCACCCAACGAACCATCTGTGGCTCTCATAATGGTGGTGCAGGGACTATCACTTCCTGGCATTGGAATATTGTCAACCATTCTAGTATGAATGATACTAAGATGGACCCATAGCTGAATTGTTTCAGCTTTTCATTCTTGCATTTTCTCAGTTGGCGTTTCAGATTTATGGTTACAGCCTCTGCCCAATTGAAAATGGTTGGAGCCATACAATCCAATGCAATTAAGAGCTATTTTTTGTGGCTTCATGAGGAGCTTGATACCTAGCAACTCATGTGATGGTGTCCATCACTACCTTTAGTGCCAAATCAGGAATGGTTTGAATATCCACTTTCCCGCTCTTGGACCCTTTCCTTGCCCCTCGACAAACTTTGTCTATGAGCATTCTCATGTTTTCCGTCGCGGGCTGGGTACCTGTCATGATAGGCGCTGCTCCCCTCTGCGATAATCCAGTAATGAAATATACATCAGAGACTTCAATCTCTCACTCTTGATCGTGAATCATAAACCTTTCCTGATCGATGTCCCATACACTGATCAGATATTGTAATAACTCTGGCTGAGCCCGAAGACATGGTGCCATGAGGAATTTCAAAAGCCCGCTGTCACTTAGGGCATTCATGCATCTTACACTCCTAATGGCTTGGTCATCTTCCTCTCTGTGTTCTCTTTCCTTCCATTCGATCACCATTTTTACTTTCAAACACCTGCAACATCATCACTGGGGCTTTCATTAGTCAATTATCAACTTTCGAAATGATTCAAACGAGTTATTTGTTAGAATTTTCAAGCTAAAATAGGTTGTGGCGATTGGCGCAACTGTTTTGAAAACATCAGCGCCAATTGGCGCCTTCAATTTAATTTTCACGGCAGGTTGGCGTGACTCTGTGCCCGGAACCCACACCAACCACCGCACCCAAATTTGAACAAAATTCCCTAAAAAACGCATGAAAATTTGAAATGAAGGAAATGAAATTTGATTTAAAATGCAGGCAAGGATAAGAGCTCTTACCTGAAGAAAACAGATTCACGATTGGTCTCCTGGATTGTCCACTTCCAGCTTCACAAAATCACAGTTAAAAATGGTAAAAATGATCACAAGAGGTGAAAAGTAATTTATTTTTACTATTTCTGTCATTTTATAACCTTTTCGAAACCCTAATTAGGTTTTGGAGCTTGCTTTTCGATTACTTTAAAATTTATCTCTAAAAATGGGTTTTACGTTCATTTCTTGTGCAGCAACAGGTTTTGAACGTGATGATGATGAAGTGGCGAGTTGAATTTTATTAATTTTTCAGACTCGGTAAAAACACGAAAAATTCACTCCCTAGAGTCATCTTTCAGCTCTTTTCTGACTCTCTAAAATTGAAAATATTTCCAAGACTCTCGTCATTTTGAACTTGTTAAAGGCTGTGAAACGTCATCTGCCAAGTATACATTTACCCCTTTTTTAGGCTGGGATAAATTATTTACGAAAAAGGAATACCTTAGCCTATCACAACGAAGAGGTTCTCCTAGATATCATTTTCTACCTTTTCAAATCTGTGAGAATACCTATGAAAAGGGACCTTTCAAAGTTTTCTTTTTCGCTTCTTTTCAAACTCTCTAAACATGAAAAGATGTTGAGTTCTTCCTTTGTCAGACTCGTTAAAACCTAAATGACATCGGAAATCGTCACCATGACGTAACCGAGTTCCTCCTTCCTAGGGCTCGTAAAATGTAATAAGATGTATTTTTTCGAAGGAAAAACTTATATGACAAGCATATGTTATCCCCTTCAAGCGTGTTTCCAAAAATAATTGGGGTAATCGCTAGCGATGGTGGGGGAAAATGGAACCAGTTCTCAGTCGTGTCAGTAGTATGTCACTCTTGAACATGACACTTGTCTGCAATTCGTGTCGGGTTGGGGACATCCCATTTTATTATTTTTGCCTCCATGGTTTTGGGTTATCGGTTTTGACCTCTCATCTTCTCTTTACCACGTCATCATGACCTCAGATCCCTTGATGTCAAATACTTCCAAATTCCAGAGTCGTGTCATCGATATGTTCAAGAGAAGTTTCTTTCTACAGTTTTCAACCTTTGAACCTCTGTTTAGTCCTATTTTACTATCATCTTATTCCTTTGTCTCGTTTCGATGACATGGGAAACATCATGGCCCTCCTTTGACCATATCACTTCCTGTCGACTTCAGCTCATTATCCAGGATGCTCGAGCTTATAACTCCTATGGAAAAAATCCTCTGGGACAGAACATATGGGGGCATAATTTCTCCCAACCTGGTTGGAATCCCAATATTGGTCTTTATCAAAGGCTTGCAATGCCTTTCAATCCGCAATTTCCTTTTTTCACTATGCTGGAACTACCCGATGTGTCGAAGTTTACAAATGATCCTATACTTCATAATCCATATTGGCCTCTAGTTCCAACTAAAAGCCCTGGAGATTGTCCCAAATTTGATGGCAAGTCTGGAGAATACCCCCAAGTGCATGTTATGACTTACCAAATTTGGTGCTCCTCTAACTCTTGGGTTGACAATTCGATTCGACTATGTCTTTTCCAAAGGACTCTCACTGGTTCCGCTGCAAAGTGGTACATTGAACTCTCTCGTGGCATCTTTCAATATTTCATCTCTCTTGCTATGGCATTTCTCACGCACTTTGAATTACCAGTTCGGCATGAGATTGGGACACACCTCCTCACATCCTTGAAACAGGATCGAGCTACTCATATCTTCGATCATATTCATGAATGGAGGTGGTGTTGTCGTTTGTTCAAGTTTGCAATTCCTTATCAACTTATAACAAATTGGTTCACTACCTCTTTTATTGGTCCTATTGCTAAGGACATCACTATGGGAACATGTGTTACTAAGGAACAAGCCATTGCGCTTGCCCAGTACCTCGATCTCATGTACTCTCAATCCGGTACATTGTATGAACTCTTGCCCGATGCTCCACGACATGGAACTACCAAGGCACCGGCGATGCCATCTGTCAAAAGTATCATTAGTCTTATGTCCTAGACTTCTCGAAAGTCTTCTCTAAATCCTGCAAAGCAAAAATATACTCCTTCCATTGATACTGCTTCTCAAATACCTTTGAATCCTATTAAGACCGTGGAAGTGAATGTCGTCCAGTCCAATCCGACGGATAAAACTTACAAGGGTAAGAAGAAGGGTAAAGGTAAGGCCAAAGCCAATATCCCAAAACAGGATTCTCCGAAACCTACTGCCGATGATGGCTCCAAACGCAAACTGAAGTACCCTTGTCTAATTTGTGACGATGAGCACTATACCAAGGACTGTCCACGATGGGCTAAGGTGAGTCAACTTCTCAAAGGAACTCAAGGAACTACGGTTGTTCTTAAAGAACCATTCTCATTACAACAAACTCAGATGGTGGAGCAACCTCAATCCCCCACCCCATTTGTCTCTCGCGTTTTCATGATGAACAGTCCTGCACCCGTCTCTATTGCTACCCGATCACATGATTATACCGAACCATGTTAGGCAACAGGGAAGGAAATCGTTGATGGCCCTTCTGCCCCACCTGCTTCTCGCCCTCTTCACATTGAAAGGCCCAATACTGAGCCTGTTGTCTGGCCACCTTCTAAAGGTGTACTCCAAAATTCTTCCTACAACCCAAACACACGTGTTTCTCATCATTACAGTATTGTTGAGGATTTGGCTCAGGCGCCATCTGCTACATCTGCATTGGAAGTACTTTAGAGTTGTCCATCGCAATAGAAGGCTTTGTTATCTGCCATCGGAGGGATTTACCATGCCTATTCTAGCCTTATCACTTTCGATTTGGAAAATTTCGTCCCTCATCTCCCTCACCAGCTTGCACTAATCATTCAAGTTGGGATTAATGGGAAAAATATCCATCGAGCGGTCGTGCACAAGGGTGCATCTACGTGAATCATGTCTTCTGCATGCTGGAAAGCACTTGGTTCTCTACCCCTCAATCAATCTCCAAATCCTTTAGAAGATTTTGATGGAATGGAATCTCGCCCTCTCGGTGTTCTCGCTAATTTACCTATTACGTTATAAGGGAAAACTGTTAACGTTGAGGTTGAAGTCGTTGACACCAAACTCGATTACAATCTCCTCCTTGGTCGTCGTTGGACTCACGCAATGATGTGTGTCCTGTCCACCCTCATTCATGTTCTTCAAATTCCACATGAAGGAAAGATCATCATTGTCGATCATTTGTCCTTTTTCACTTCCACGTCTTTCAAGAGAAACGTTCCATATGTAGATAGTATTCCCATGCCTTATGAGAGTATAGTACCAGGTCTTTTCAAAGATCCTGCCCTTATGGGTATTTTTTCTCTTCCTCCGCCCAACACTGCTCAAGTCAACATGATCTCCAGGTCTTCTCATCTGTGGATCATCCCTTCGCCTGAGCGGATTGATTCGTTTGGTGTTGTGATGATGTTAAGCCTAATAGAAATTGATTATTGTGAACTTATTTTGGCTTTGGCTCCTCCTCCCTCTGATCATACTCATTTGAGTGTGTCTCTTGACACGTATTCTCAATCCCCTTGGCTCGGCACTTCAAATTTGCCCGATCCTTCAAATGAGATATTTCCCACCGATGAAGCCATCGTGGAAACCATGTATCTCAAGGATCCTCCTTGGGATGATAGTCATAATCGTTCCTCTTTTATTCTTGGCCTTGGGGCTATGTCTACTTGTCTTGAGAAGTTCCCTTCCCATGTTCCTTCTCATCTGCTTCAAACGTCCATTTTGATACATGAAGTCTTTGTGGAAGGTAACCTGGGAAACATTACGCAAACGATGCCTATTGACATCTCTGTTAAACCAGGGGTTGTCGAGAACATCCATATTGGGGTGACCTGTTCTCTTGATGAGATCGAGGTCTATACTAGTCTCTTTTGCAAGTTTCGAGAAGTTTTCACTTAGTCTTACGAAGAAATGCTCGGCATTGGTCCGAGTATAGTAGTGCACAAGATCCCTACTTATCCTAGTGCAAAGCCTGTTCACTACCTTCTTCGTCCCGTGCACCCTAGAAAGATAGCCGCCATCAAGGGCGAAGTTGAAAAACTTTTTAAAGTTGGCTTAATTTATCTGATTCCCTTGACAAAATGGGTTTCTAATATCATTCTTGTGGATAAAAAGAAGGGTAATATTCATGTTTGTGTGGATTACCATGATATCAACCACCCTTTCCCTAAGGATAACTATCCCACTCCTTTTATCGACCAGATCATTGACGAATGTGCTAGGAGTGAGATATTTTCCCTTATGGATGGTTTTAATGGGTATAGCCAGATCAATATTCTTCCGGCTGATCAACACAAGGCTGCCTTTATCTATCCTTGGGGTACCTTCATCTACAAGAAGCTCCCTTTTGGCCTTTAGAATTTTGGGGCCACATTTCAGAGAGCAATGTTGTACACTTTCCATGATATCAAGCGCATTGTTAAACCTTACCTAGATGACCTTCTGACTCATTCTGCTAAGCGTAAGGACCACCCAGATCATATCTGTCAAATATCTCTTTACTGCAGAAGCTATAACATTCGGCTCAACCCGCAGAAGTGTGTCTTCTGCGTTGATTCCGGTAGACTCTTAGGGTTTATCGTCTCTAAAGAAAAAATTCGTATTGATCCCCTCAAGATAAAATCTATTGTTAATCTCTCCTCCCTATCCTCTTTACATCAATTTCAGAGTATGCAATGGAAAGCTAATTTCCTATGTCGTTTTATACCGAACTATGTTGAAGTAGCCAAAGGATTCACTTGATTACTTAAGAAGGGCATCTCGTTCCTCGGGGATGAGATCGCCCAAAAATCCTTTGATGCACTGAAGACATTGCTTGTCAATGCTCCTCTATTGTGTCCTCCCAATTATCATCACGACTACTCCCTCTATTTGGCTACCGCATTTAGCACTACTTCCATGGTTCTGGTGCAAGACAACGATGATGGTGACGAGCACGTCATTTATTATTTGAGCTGCAATATTCTTGATACTGAAACATGTTAAGCACATGTCGAGAAATTGGCGTTGGCTGTTGTCCAAGCTATCCAAGTTTTTCGCCATTATATTCTACTGTGCACAGTAACCGTGATTTTTGATTGCAACCCCATGATACACATATTGACTCGATAATTGAAGAGGGGGAAATACTTAAAGTGGATTGTTATCCTCCAAGAGTTCGATTTGGAGTTTACTGCCGCCAAATCGAAGAAATCATTGGTTTTTTCCGATTTGATTTTCTCTCTCCCTTCTGATACTGCTCCATCTAGTTTTGAGCAACGCATTTCGAACGAAATTCTTTTTCTCATTACCCTCGATCCATGGTACGGTGATATCATTGTCTATCTCAAGATTTCCACTTTCTGATCTGAATTGATGAAGGATTCTCGTCGATGCCTCCACCATCATTCGCAACCTTATCACATAGTCGGAGACACTCTCTACTGCATCAAAGTTGATTATGTTCTCCGCCGGCGTTTAACCCTCAAGTAAGTTGAAAAATTCCTCAAGGATTGCCATTCTAGCGCATGTGGTAGTCAGATGTCTGGATATACTACCGCACAAAATATTCTTCGTGCTGGATATTTCTGGCCTACCATTTTTAAAGACTGCATTGTTGCTATCCACACGTGTCATGATTTCCAGATTTACCAGTACAAGATGCGTGCGCCACCCGCTCACCTCCACCCTGTCATTATCGTTGGTCCCTTTGCGAATTGGGCCATCGATTTTATGACGTGTAACCCTCACTTGGCCGGGGGGCATGCTTATATTATTGTAGCCATTGACTACTTCACTAAATGGGCCGAAGAAATGCCTACACTCATAGCAAACGGTAAAACAGCTGCAAAATTTATGTTCAATCATGTCATTACCAGGTTTGGTGTCCCTCAAGCCATTGTCACCGATCATGGTTCTCATTTTCACCATTACATGATAGTTGAGTTGACTTCTAAGTTGGGTCTGCGTCACGACAGCTCAAATCCGTACTACCCTTAGGCCAATGGCTAGGTTGAAGTTGTTAACAAGGTTCTAGTAACTATGCTTTAGTGTATGATTGGGATGCACAAGTCCAACTGGCATCTCATGTTGTTTTCATCTCTCTGGGCTTACCAAACCTCAGTGAAGGATGCGAACCGATTCACTCCATTCCAGCTTGTTTACGGTCTGGAAGCTACCCTTCTGATTGAATGTGAAATCCCTACTCACAAGATAGTTGTTGAATTACTTCCTAACACCTCGCCAGAAGAAGAACGTCTTCTATATTCAGAGAGGCTTGATGAAACTCACCACTTTTCTGCTCGGGTTATAGAAGCACAGAAAAATCGGGTCAAAGCTCATTTTGATCAAATAGTTTCCCCTCGTACCTTCGTAGAAGGAGACCTCGTCCTCTTCTATGACCAAGCTCATGATAAGCTAGGGGCAGCCAAATTCGAACCCATGTGGCATGAGCCCTATATCGTTAAGCACATTTTACAGAATGGGGCTTATGAGGTAATTGGTTATGAAGGCTATCCTTTGAATCAACCCATAAATGGGTTGTACCTCAAAAAATACTATGCATGAGTTTACTTGCATGTCCTTTTGTACATAGGTGTGTTTTTCATTTTTGTACATTTTTTGGCTTGGTGTGCTTTGTGAGCATTTTTTCCTGCTTATTATGTTGTTGTTTACTATGCAGATGTCTGCCACTCCTTATGTTTGTTTCGCGGATGGTACCTCCCGCAGTACTCGGAATATGTCTTCCGCAGCCTGGGTGATATATAATCCTAATGGTGAGTTGATAGACCTTCAAGGTATTTGTCTAGGATGGACAACGAACAATGTCGTTGAGTATAGTGTCGTCATTGAACTCTTAACTGAGGCCATTACTCTTGACACTCATGCATTAACCTAGACTCTCAATTTTTTGTTCTTCAGCTTAATGGGCATTATTCCATTAGAAATCCCCAAATATTAAGGATGTATTTGCATGTTCGTTTATTAGAAATGAATTTTGATTACATCACATATCAGCATATTCCTAGATGAATGAATGTGTTAACTAATGCAGTAGCCAATATTGTATTAGATAGACATTTGCGTAATTTGTGAAAGAATCATCATCACATAATAAGATTCATACAAGAAAATAGACAAACATACATACATACATACATACATACATACATACATACATACATACATACATATATATATATATATATATATATATATATATATATATATATATATCGAGTGTTTTCATCCATGTGCATCATAATTTCAAAAAATATGTGTGTTTTGGTTACATCATGAGACATCATGTTTCTCAAAAAATATGCAGAAATAAAAGCCTAGGCGTCTAATCAGCATGATGCTCATGGTAGCATGTCACTGCATGCACAAGCTGCCTCATTAAGCGGTGGACACAGTTATACACCCCCGTAGTGTGCCTCTGGTATGCACGAGGAACATCGTCAAATCTTGCGTAATCTGTGATTCTGTTGGTACGTCCCTCCAGGTTGTGTATGATCTCCTCCTCCTCGCTTCCCTCACCATGAGGGGCCACCTCAAAATCACCCGGAAATCTTCGTGCTATATGGGAAATTCCTGTAGGTCTCTCCGGGCCGACATCTACAAATACATGGATATACATCAGAACACATATATATATAAAAAAATCATAATACTCATCAAAATCAAAAAATGAGTCTTACCCAATGCTTCATCCCAATTCTCTCCTTCCGGGAGTGGGAGATCTGTATCACCCATGAATTCCATGCCATTATAAGGCCAGTCCTCCACGATGATTAGTTGACGGTGGAGCCAGTCAAAGAATTCTATTATCCACAACATCTGTTGAGCACCTCCTGCTCTAGGCATGAGAGCCGCCCAAAAAACCATCTGTGGCTCTCATAATGGTGGTGCAGGGACTATCACTTCCTGGCGTTGGAATATTGGCAACCGTTCCAGTATGAACAGTACCAAGATGGACCCATAGCCGAATTTTTTTAGCTTTTCATTCTTTTATTTTGTCAGTTGATGTTTCAGATTGATGGTTACAGCCTCTGCCCAATTTAAAATGGTTGGGGCCATACAATCCACTGCAAGTAAGAGCTTTTTTTTTGTGGCTTCATGAGGAGCTTGAGACCCATCATCTCGTGTGATGGTGTCTAGCACTACCTTTAGTGCCAAATTGAGAATGGTTTGAATATCCACTTTCCCACTCTTTGACCCTTTCCTTTCCCCTCGACAAACTCTGTCTATGAGCATGCTCATGTTTTCCATCGTGGGTCAAGTACCTGTCAGGATAGACGCTGCTCCCCTCCGCGATAATCCAGTAATGAAATATACGTCAGATAATTCAATCTCTCACTCTTGATCGTGAATCATAAATCTTTCCTGATTGGTGTCGTATACACTAATCAGATATTTTAATAACTCCGGTTAAGCCCGAAGACATGGTGCCATGAAGAATTTCAAAAGCCCGCAGTATCTTAGGGCATTCATGCATCTTACACTCCTCATGGCTTGGTCATCTTCCTCTCCATGTTCTATGTCCTTCCATTCGATCGCAATTTTTACTTTCAAACACCTGCAACATCATCATTGGGGCTTTCATCAGTCAATTATCAACTTATGAAGTGATTCAAATGGACTATTTGTTAGAATTTTTAAGCTAAAATAGGTTGTGGCAATTGGCGCAACTGTTTTAAAAATAGCAGCGCCAATTGGCACCTCCCCGTTAATTTTCACGGCGGGTTGGCGCGACTCTGTGCCCGGAACCAGTGCTGACCACTGTGCCCAAATTTGAAAAAAAATCCCTAAAAAACGCATGAAAAATTGAAATGAAGGAAATTAAATTTGATTTAAAATGCAGGCAAGGATAAGAGCTTTTACCTGAAGAAAACATATTCACGATTGGTCTCCTGGATTTTCCACTGTCAGCTCCACAAAATCACAGCTAAAAATGGAAAAAATGCTCACAAGAGGTGAAAAGTAATTTATTTTTACTATTTATGTCATTTTATAACCTTTTCAGAACCCTAATTAGGTTTTTGAGCTTGTTTTTTTATTATTTTAACATTTATCTCGAAAAATGGGTTTTACATGCGTTTCTTGTGCAGCAACAGGTCCTGAACGCAATGACGATGAAGTGACGAGTTGTATTTTATTAATTTTTCGGACTCAGTAAAAACACGAAAAATTCACTCCCTGGAGTCATCTTTTAGCTCTTTTCTTACTCTCTAAAATTAAAAATATTGTCAAGACTCTTATCGTTTTGAACTTGTTAAAGACTGTGAAACGTCATCAACCCAGTATATGTTTACCCCTTTTTCGGGCTGGGACAAATTATTTACGAAAAAGGAATACCTTAGCCTATCGCGACTAAGAGGTTCTCCCAGATATCATTTCTACCTTTTTGGATCTGTGAGAATACCTATGAAAAGGGACCTGTTGGATTTTTATTTTTCGCTTCTTTTCAAACTCTCTAAACATGAAAATATGTCGAGTTCTTTGTTTTTCAGACTCGTTAAAACCTAAATGACATCGGAAATCGTCACCGTGACGTAACTAAGTTCCTCCTTCCTAGGGATTGTAAAATGTACTAGGATGGATTTTTTCGAAGGACAAACTTATATTAAAATAATATTTTATCCCCTTCAAGCTTGTTTCCAAAAATAATCGGGGTATTCGCCAGCAATGGTGGGGGGAAATGGAACCATTTCTCAGTCGTGTCGGTAGTATGTCGCTCTTGAACATGAAACTTGTCTACAATTTGTGTCTGGTTGGGGACATCCCATTTCATCATTTTTTCCTCCATGGGTTTGGGTTATCCGTTTTGACCTCTCATCTACTCTTTGCCACATCATCATGACCTCAGATCCCTTGATGTCAAATACTTCCAAATTTCGGAATCGTGTCATCGATATGTTCAAGAGAAGTTTCTTTCTGCAGTTTTCAACCTATGAACCTCTGTTTAGTCCTAATTTACTATCATCTTATTCCTCTGTCTCGTGTCGATGATGTGGGAAAATTTATGGCCCTCCTTCGACCAGATCACTTCCTGTCGACTTCAGCTCATTATCCAGGAAGTTAATCTAGAGGCTCCCTTCCGGTACCTTGGAACTTGCATGCCTTAATGGCAAGTTCTTCGCATTCGATGAAAGGTCCTCATCATTGACCTTTGATCGAGTGATTTCATGCGTGTTTGACTCCATCTCATTGTTCGCATTCCATGGATTGTATTATTTTTACCTTGAGAACCATTGTCATTATTTGTGGTTTCTCTCGCGCATGTTAACAGCTTTCATTATTGGCTGGTAATTAGGCGACTTTCTTTCATGTTTGACTTCAGCTTACTCATTCGCATGCTTGAATTTGTACTTGTTCAGGTCGAGATGGAGCGCAAGACCCTGGGTTTTGTCTAATGAAATCCAGGTTGCGAGATGATTTGGTTATCATAACTATATGCATGACTCTTCTGATTGTATGGTTGCGACCATACCTGAGTCTATTTGATGATCCTTCTTACTGGATGGCTACGTCCATATCTCGGATCTTATTTTTATATGTACTCTATTATGGATGGTTGCGCCCATACCACATATTCATGTATTAGAAAAATCAGTTGTACTTGTTCTTGCAGGTCTTCCGACAGCGGTGTTTTGGTTTGGGCATGTTCTCATAAATCATTTCACCTCTCCCTTTCTCTCGGACCTCATGCTTTAGGGGACATCTATTACACATTATTTTGTCACCGTCCCTACAATCCCCATCCAAAAGATTGGAGTACCATTTTAGTGACTTCTGCGTATTGTAATACATTTCCATAAGTGTCATTGCATCCGTTGGCATGTCAAGAACATTTCCTCTGTTGATCATTCCTCAAGTAGATCCTCAAAAACATGTGATTCTAGGTCGGCGCTGGTAGGTAGTTATGGCCTCATGCCCATAATGAAATTAACATTGGGCCCCATGCCCATTGGCTCTCTATCTCAGTGGGGCACCCGCGTCGAGCTGCTTTTGGAAAGTTTTTTAAAATAGAAACGAAGTTTCCATGCCTAACCACTTTGTGAGCGTAGTCATCATGGTTTTTTCGTTTGAATAATGTCAAAGTCCTCCCTTTGGCTTCTTGTTTCCTAAAATTGTGCAACTCCACAAAGGGATAAGACCTCTCTTCCACCTAATGAGGGATCCCAAACCACCTCCTCCTCTCCTATAAATACTTCCTTCTCACATAGTTTCAACTAGCTGAACAGACCTTACTATAGCTGGAGTGAAGAATAAGGCAGAGAGGAATCCATAGTCAAGAGAGAGTTTAGGCCATTTCCTAATCAAGTTTGATCCCCAACGAATGCTTTAGACGCGCCCGACTGAACCCGTTGAACGAGGCTACAACGTCAAGGCATTAAGGTTGTAAACTTCTTTTCTCTATCATTAATACATGACTGGTTTTTTTGCTCCAATTTTGTGTTCAATCATATGCAAAATGTTTGATTCTCCTTGACCAATTAAATAGCTATAGATGAAAGTATGTTTTCATATGTTTTCACCGTTCACTTGATCCTTGTTCAGGTACACGGAAATTATCACTGAAGGACCGCAACGTGTGAAGACAAATATCATAGGATCACTGCTTCAAGCCACGATGAGAGCGTTGGACCAAGGTAGGTCATCTATCCAAACTCATTGTTTATTTATAAGCTAGGAGTTTGAAAGTCCAACATGTTCCCTTGTTGCTAGACCCACGCTAGGGCTACAAGGATTGCCTTTTTCCGCAAAGGGGATTTACCTTCTCAACACCAAGGAATTTAATTCCTTCCTATACCCAGCACTAGAATGTCAAGTGATGGTTGCAAATGGAGGAACTATAAATTGCTATAGAAAATGCCATAATATCAAGCTAACCATGGGGAAATATGTATTGAATAATCTAATGCTTTCCATTCCAATGGGAGGTGTTGATGTTGTACTAGGAGTACAATGGTTACAATACTTGGGGACGGTAGCTTTTAATTTTCAAGAATTTTTCTTGAATTTTTTTTCGGAAGGAAAGGAAGTTGAATTACGGGGTATCGCATGGAAGTCGGGAAAGATAATAAGTTCTAATGTCATGACAAATCTTCTGAATAAATAACAAAGAGGTGTAATTGCACAAATATTCTCACTACAAGTTCCAACAACAAAATCATATATTTCTCCATATCGCCAGAAAGTCTTGGACAATCATTCCAAGGTGTTTGAAACTCCCAAAGGACTCCCACCTATTCGTGATTATGATCATGTTATTCATTTGATTCCAGGAATTGTTCCTCCAAAAATCAAGCCTTACTGGTATCCTTTTTCCAAAAGAGTGAAATTGAACGTATGATTGTAGAAATGTTAAAGGCCAGTATAATTCAACCGAGTCAAAGTTATTTCTCTGCTTCAATAGTTTTGGTGCACAAGAAGGATGGATCATGGTGCATGTGTCTGGATTATAGGGAGATCAATAATATCAATATTAAAGATAAATTTCCCATTCCTGTGATTTATGAATTATTGGATGGATTACAAGGAGAAATTTATTTTACCAAGTTGGATCTTCATTCAGGATATCATCAAATTAGAATAAAGATTGAAGATATTCCAAAAACAACATTTCGAAATCATGAGGGTAATTATGAATTTTTGGTCATGCATTTTGGCCTTACCAATGCACCTTCTACATTTCAAGGGTGGGTGAATTCCATTTTCAAACCTTTCCTTAGAAAATTTTTGTTAGTATTTTTTGATGATATACTAATCTACAACTGGTCTTGGAAGGATCATGTTCAACGTGTTGACAGGGTGCTCAAACTATTGGAAGAGAAACAATTATATGCAAAAACCTCCAAATGTTTATTTGGAGTTCAAGAGGTGGAATATCTAGGTCATATTGTATCTCACAAGGGTGTTAAGGTAGACCCTAAAAAATTTAAAACCATTAAGGAATGGAAAGTCCCCACAACCATACACCAGTTGCAAGGATTTCTCAGGTTAATATGGTATTATCACAATTTTGTTAAGAATTATGGGAGAATAGCAGCACTTCTAACAACATTATTGAAGAAAGATGCATTTTCATGGACTCCTGAAACAACCAAGGCCTTTGAACATCTATAAGAGGCAATGTGCCTAGCACTGGTCTTAGCTATGTTAAACTTCACAAAAACCTTTATTATGGAATGTGATGCCTCAGGAAATGGAATTGGTGTTTTTTTAATGCAGGAAGGAAGAACCATTGCTTTTGAAAGTCGTCCAATCAACAAAAAGTATTTACATAAAGCTATTTATGAGAAGGAAATGTTGGCAATACTACATGCACTAAAGAAATGGCAACCTTACCTAATGGGAAGACAGTTCAAGGTAAAAAATAATCATGATAGTATTAAATACTTTTTGGAACAAAGACTATCTTCAAAAGGGTAGAAAAAATGGGTCACAAATATGTTGGGTTATGACTTTGAAATCATCTAAAAAAAATGGAAGCTAAATGTTGTTGCAGATGCACTCTCAAGAAAGGATGAAGAGGTGGAAGCATTTCTTTGTGCCATTTCTATTATTCAAACAGATTGGATAACCAAAGCAAGGGATGAATGGAAGAAGGATGAAGAAGTGTGGACATTCATTCAAACGTTGTAGCAAGATCCTAGTACATATGATACATTTAGTTGGAAAAATGATTCATTATGGTACAAAAATATCTTATATCTTTGTAATAATTCCTAACTAAAACAAAAAAAATTATTTTGAAATTGCACACTTCTCCCTTAGGAGGACACTCAAGATTTTTAAAAACTTACCACAGGGTGAAAAAATAATTTTTTTGAGATGGACTTAAACCTGATATTCAAAATTTTGTGGCGGAATGTTTGGTTTTCCAGCAAAATAAAGTTGAGAAAATTAAGACACCGGGTCTTCTACAACCTTTATCCATTCCAAGTCAACATTGAGAGGAGATTTCAATGGATTTTATCATAGCTTTACCTAAGTTCGAAGGAAAGGGTGTCATCATGGTGGTAGTTGATAGAATTGTTGGAAATACTGAGAGGGGGGGGTGAATCAGTATTCCTTTCAATTAGAGCATTAGTTAATCTTCAATTATTATCAGTGTTTGTACAATGATAGCATTAAACAAAAGGAACATAATGCACACAATTTTTAAGGTGGAAATCCACTCCGGGACAAAAACCACCTAATGCTTTTCTAATAATTCTTTAATATTCAACTCCAATTGAAAATAAAGCTCCAACTTCCTAGAATCTAGAAAAGCATTCTTCTCCATATCCCACTAGATGGACACTCCAACACCCGAGATTCTTCGGTATTCAACTGAACAGATACCCCAACACCCAATAAGCTACAACTCACCCTAGCACCACCCTACCACCCTATAGAAGAATAAAAGAAGAATGGACTCCCGTACCAGGGAAAATGGTCCACTTTAAAATGATATAAAATGATGTAGAAGAAGAAGACACACTAGACAATAACCCCAACTATGACACAACCACCTAATGATGATCCTAGACCTCCTGAGACTGCCTCTTCAACTCTTGGCAAATAGACACTAGAACAATTTTTACAATAATGTATTTACAATGACTTAGTACAATGATACCTTTACAGTGACTGTATGAAGTGTTTCCCACTTGAAGACTTTATGTGATGAACTTATTTTTGCTGTTATACACCTTGGTTGCTACTCTTTTCATGCTACCCTCTGCTGCACCTTGCTTTGCTTTGTTGCCCTAGAAATTCTAGTCCTTTGCAGCCCTTGACAACAGATGATCTAGCTTTTTCTTGCCTTCTAGGAGCTCGATATTGAATCTGGTGTATCTCTGATATTTCAGATACCCAATATCTAATATTCGGTCCTGTAGTATTCCTCTGAGTTATCTTTCCAATGGCACAGTTCTGACCCAATTTGGATTCTTCAAGAGAGATTTATGCCCAATCTCTCACAATGCCCTAACTATGGACTGTTTCAGTAGAGCGAACTTGTACGGCGTGCCACCTGTCATTGTTTCTTTATTTGGCTCTGAAATTTATAGAGAGAAACCTACAGTCTATGCACTATGTTACAATTTTTACATAATTCCAATATGATACTCAGCGAGAGAGTTATGACATTTTTCCCAAGGTCACTTCTTTGAGATGAATTTCAGGAGCCTGCAAAAACACTGACTTCCACAGATCATATCTCCGAAACTATTGCACACCTTGATCTGAAATTTCTACAGGCACTTCCTCAGTATCTTGGATTCACCTCATAAAAATTTCAGCTTCTGAACCTTCGTATAAAAAACATTAGAGCGAAAATTCCACGATGACATGTTTCAGATGGCGAAATCCCTTGCATGAGGAGGATATGAGGATCACAATTTATATAAGTGCTTAGGTTGAGAGGGGCTTCAACAAGTGAATGTGGTAGGGATTTTAGGAGCTTAAAAAATATTAATTATTACTTTTCAATGAACCATGCCACAACCCCATGGGGTTTTAGCTCACTAACTAGGGATACAAACTTCAAACATGAATATCTCTCAAACCGTGAAGAATTACATGGTGTGCCATATATCAACGGAAACATCTCGAAAATTAGAAACCATCAAAAGCATTCTTGACCTAGAATATATTAATTTGGTAGGTAAAAATTCCCATGCAATATTGAGGTAGTCCCTGGTGTTACTTGGGTTGACATCAATGACAACTGTTGATCAACAAGAATTACCAAGTGTGCACATTTTTGTGCATTATCTCATCCATTTAAAGCAAGTACAGTTGCTACTGCATTTATGGAAACAATTTTAAAGGTCCATGGAAAACCAAATATTATTGTAAGTGACAAAGATCCCATTTTTACTAGAAATTTTTGGACAAAATTATTTTCTTGTTTGGGTACTCAACTAACTCATATCTCATATTATCATCCTCACTCCGATGGGAAAACTGAGATAGTGAACAAATGTTTGGAAGGATATCTTCATTTTTTTGTGTCTGATAAACAAACACAATGGGTCAAGTGGGTACCTCTGGCTGAATGGTGGTATAACACTTCCTTCCATACTGCAGAAAAATGACCCCATTTATGGCACTTTATGGATATCATCCATCATCCATCACATCATCTTTAAGAGAAAATTCTAAGGTTCAAGCAATGGAATATTACACCGAGCATCAACAACAAGTTCTCCAACTCTTAAAGGATAACCTAAATTTGGCACAAAATCGAATGAAACAACAGGTAGATTAACATCGTAGCGAGAGAAGTTTTTATCTAGGAGACTGGGTATTTTTATAGCTACAACCATACAAAAAAAATGTCCCTCAAGCAAGCTAAGAAGGATAATAAATTATCGCCAAAGTACTATGGTCCTTACAAGGTGTTGCAAAATATTGGTACTATGGCATACAAATTGGAGGTTCCTGCTTATTCTCAAGTACATCCAGTTTTCCATGTTTCATGCTTAAATAAGGTTATAGGTGACAAACTTCTAGTTCAAACAATATTGCCAGAACTTGATGAGGAAGGAAAAATCATATTGGAACCTAAAGCAGTCACGGAAACAAGAACTCGACAGCTATGAAATCGATCAATTTCAAAGTATCTCATCAAGTGGAAGAACTTACCCACTAAAGATTCTACATGGGAGGATGATAATTTTATACAGAAGCATCCAGAGCTACTCAAGCGTTGAGGACAACACTTTTTTGAAGGTGTGGGGCATGTTAGGTCCCTATATTACTAGTGTAGTCCCTTATTGTTGTTAGTGTAGCCCCCTTACTGTTATTGTTGTACCCCTGTAACCCCCATATTGTTATTATTGTGCCCTTACATTATTATTGTTAGGTCGGCTAGGATTATATTGTGACCCCATGGACTCCTATATATAGAAAGGAGGTTTTTTCATTTGTATCATCCAAGAAATATTCATTTATGTAATGTAAAGGAGGTTTCCCCCTCGAAATGGTTGATTTCTAAGGCATTGATATCTCTTTTTTTCTATTTTTGGAGCTGGTTTCATAACAATTACAATCTTTGGGGACGATCGCTTTTAATTTTCAAGAAATTTTCTTGAATTTTTTTGGGAAGGAAAGGAATCTGAATTACGAGGTATCACAAGTAAACCAGGAAATATAATCAGCTCTAACTTCCTGACGAATCTTTTGAAGAAATAACAACGAGGCGTAATTTCACAATTATGCTCACTAGAGGTTCAAACATCGAAATCATCTATTTCTCCATATCTCCAAAAAGTCTTGGACAATCATTCCAAGTTATTTGAGACTCCCAAAGGCCTCCTACCTATTCATGATAATTATCATTCTATTCATTTGATTTCAAGAAATTTTCCTCCAAACATCAGGCCTTACATATATCCTTATGCCCAAAAGAGTGAGATTGAACGCATGGTTGCAGAAATGCTAGAGTCTGGTATAATTCAACCTAGTCAAAGTTCTTTCTCTGCTCTAGTAGTATTGGTGCACAAGAAGTATGGATCATGGCATATGTGTATGGATTATAGGGAGCTCAACAAGATCACTATTAAAGATAAATTTCCCATCCCCATCATTGATGAATTTTTGGATGAATTAAATGGAGAAATTTACTTCACCAAGTTGGATCTTCGTACAAGATATCATCAAATTAGAAGATTAAAGACATTCTAAAAACAACATTCAGAACTCATGAGGGTCATTATTAATATTTTGTCATGCCTTTTGCACTTACAAATGCACCTTCCACATTTCAAGGTTTGACGAATTCCATTTTTAAACCCTTCCTTTGAAAATGTGTGTTAGTATTGTTTGATGATATACTAATCTACATCAAGTCTTGGAAGTATCAGGTTTAACATTTTGACAGGGTGCTCAATCTATTGGAGGAGAAACAATTATATGCAAAAACCTCCAAATGTTTCTTTGGAGTACAGGAGGTGGAATATTTGGGTCATATTGTATCTCATGAGGGTGTTAAGGTAGACCCTAACAAAATTAAATCCATTAAGGAATGGAAAATCCCCACTGCCATAAAGTATCTTCGAGGATTTCTCAGGTTGACAGGGTATTATCGCAAGTTTGTTAAGAATTCTGGGAGAATATCGGCACCTCTAACATCATTACTGAAGCAATATGCATTTTCTTGGACTCTAGAAGAAACTAAGGCCTTTGAACATCTTAAAGAGGGAATGTACAAAGAACTGGTCTTAGCTATGCCAGACTTCACAAAAACCTTTATTGTGGAATGTGATGCATCGGGAAATGTAATTGGTGTGCTTTTAATGCAAGAAGGAAGACCCATTGCTTTTGAAAGTCGTCCAATCAAAGGAAATTATTTACATAAACCTATTTATGAGAAGGAAATGTTGGCAATAATACATGTGATAAAGAAATGACGACCTTACCTAATGGGAAGACACTTCAAGGTAAAAACATATCATGATAGTCTTAAATACTTTTTGGAACAAATATTATCTTCAGAAGAGCAGAAAAATTGGGTCACAAAGATGTTGGGTTATGACTTTGAAATCATCTACAAAAAAGGGAAGTTAAACGTTGGTGTAGATGCACTCTCAATAAAGGATGAGGATGTGGAAGCATTGCTTTGTGAAATTTATATTACCCAACTTGAGTGGATAACCAAAGTAAGGGATGAATGGAAGAATGATGAAAAGGTGTGGACACTCATTCAAAAGTTGTAGCAAGATACCAATACATTTGATACATTTAGCTGGAAAAATGATTCATTATGGTACAAATATTGCTTATATCTTTGTAAGAATTCCCAAATCAAACAAAATATTCTTTTGGATTTGCACAACTCTCCCTTAGGAGGGAACTCAGGATTTTTAAAAACTTACCATAGGGTCAAGAAGGAATTTTTTTGGGATGGCCTTAAATCTAATATTCAAAAGTTTGTGGCAGAATTTTTGGTTTTCCAACAAAATAAAGTTGAGACAATTAAAACCCCAGGTCTGTTACAACCTTTAGCCATTCCAAGTTAGCGTTCGGATGAGGTTTCAATGTATTTTATCACAAGTTTACCCAAGTCTGAAGGAAAGAGTGTCATCATGGTGGCAATTGATAGAATTACCAAGTATGCACACTTTTTTGCATTATCTCATCCTTTTAAAGCCAGTACAGTTGCTACTGCATTTATGGAAACAATTCAAAAGCTTCATGGATACCCAAATATTATAGTAAGTGATTGAGATCACATTTTCACTGGAAATTTTTAGAAATAATTATTTTCTTGTCTTGGCACTCAATTAGCTCATAGTCTAGCTTATCATCCTCAATCTGATGGGAAAAATAAGCTAGTGAACAAATGTTTGGAAGGATATATTTGTTTCTTTGTATCTGATAAACAAACAAAATGGGTCAAGTGGTTACCTTAGAGTTGAATGGTGGTATACCACTTCCTGCCATACTAGAACAAAAATGACCCCATTTATGGAACTTTATGTATATCATCCACCATACCTCACATCATATTTAAGAGAAAATTATAAGGTTCAAGCATTGGAAGATCACATTGAGCATCAAAAAGAATTTCTCCAACTCTTAAAGGATAACCTCACTCTAGCACAAAATCAAATGAACAATAGGCAGATCAACATCGCAGTAAAAGAAGTTTTGATGTAGGCGACTGGGTAATTTTACGATTACAACCATAAAAACAAATGTCCCTCGAGCAAGCTAAGAAGGATAATAAATTATCACCCAAGTAATACGGTCCTTACAAGGTGTTGCAAAATATTGGTACTATGTCATACAAATTGGATCTACCCACATATTCTCGAGTACACCCATTTTTCCATATTTCGTGCTTAAAGAAGGTTATCAGTGACAAGCTTCTAGTTCAAACAGTGTTGACAAAAATTGACGAAGAAGGAAACATCATATTTGAAAATGAAGCAATCACAGAAACAAGAACCTGGAAGCTACGAAATTGATCAATTTCAGAGTATCTCATTAAGTGGAATAACTTACCCACTGAAGATTCTACATGGGTGGGTAAGTTATATTGAAGCATCGAGAACTACTCAATCATTGAGTACAACACTTTTTTGAAGGAGAGGTGCATGTTAGGTCCCCATAATACTAGTGTATCCCCTTATTGACACTAGAGAATTTGGCGGAAATTCCGACGGCCAATTCGTCGCTATTCCGACACATAGTCGTCGCAAGAGCGACAGTTCGGGGGCGGACAAACCGTGGTTTGTCATGCCGTCGCCATTCCGACGCAAGTAAAAAGTGTTGCACTATCGACACTTCTTCCGTCGTTCCGAACAAGCGTCACTCTTCCGACGTCTCACAAACCGTCGCGCCTCCGACGTTTGTAAACTGTCGCACTTCCGGTGAAATGTGGTTCGACGTTTGGAACGTCGCTCTTCCGACACTTATAAACCGTCGCAATTCCGACGTAGCGTGGTCTGACGTTTTGGACGTTGCTCTTCCGACGCTTATAAACCGTCGCAGTTCCGACTAAACGTGGTCCGACGTTTTTGCATCGCTCTTCCGACGCCTGTAAACTGTCGCAATTCCGACTAAACGTGGTCCGACGTTTTAGACGTCACTCTTCCGACGTTTTTAACGTTGCTCTTCCGACGTTTTCATACTGTCTCTCTTCCGACGTTTCTGGTTTGTCGCAGTTCCGACGTCTACAAGGCGTCGGTAGACCGACGGAGGGTTCAATTTATAAAAAAAAATTAAAATTTTAAAAGACGAGAAACGTTGTTTTGAAGATATTATATGAAGTAAAACAGTCCATGAAAGTGAAATAGCAGTATGTAGAATAATAAAGCAACGGATAGAGTACCGACGTCCATTGTTCCAAATACAAATTAAAGTACCCAAAACCCTACAACAGTGAAGTAAAACAGTCCATGAAAGTGAAGATATTGTATGAAGTAAAATAGTCCATGAAAGTGAAATAGCAGTATGTAGAATAGTAAAGCAACAGATAGAGTACCAACGTCCATTGTTCCAAATACAAATTAAAGTACCCAAAACCCTACAACAGTGAAGTAAAACAGTCTATGAAAGTGAAATAGCAGTATGTAGAATAGTAAAGCAACAGATAGAGTACCGACGTCCATTGTTCCAAATACAAATTAAAGTACCCAAAACCCTACAACAGTGAAGTAAAACAGTCCATGAAAGTGAAGATATTATATGAAGTAAAACATTCCATGAAAGTGAAATAGCAGTATGTAGAATAGTAAAGCAACAGATAGAGTACCGACGTCCATTGTTCCAAATACAAATTAAAGTACCCAAAACCCCGCAACAGAGAAAAACGCTAATCATAATCATGTGAGGAGTGTGATATGTCCAAAATATAAAAAGACCATCAGACCATATCAATAAACCAGCAACATAGACCAGCATCGCTAGTTTTGAAGGCAGAGTGATAAACATTAATCATTTTTTTTTCACAAGAGAAAAAAAGATGTTTTCAATATATTGTATGAAGTAAAACAGTCCATGAAGTCATTACATTTTCACATCTTAAGATTGGAACCCAAATATCCATCCAGAAAAGTGGAAGTCCCACCCCAGACAATGATAGAAAAATACCCCATGTCACATACAGGGACTTGATATAAAACCCAGCAACGGTCCACATGGAGATTATCGACAATCTGAGAAAGCATCCAAATATGCCCGAGGCATCTATAAGAAAGTGAAATAGCAGTATGTAGAATAGTAAAGCAACAGATAGAGTACCGACGTCCATTGTTCCAAATACAAATTAAAGTACCCAAAATCCTTGAACAGAGAAAACGCTAATCATGTGAGGAGTGTGATATGTCCAAAATATAAAAAGACCATCAGACCATATCAATAAACCAGCAACATAGACCAGCATCGCTAGTTTTGAAGGCGGAGTGATAAACATTAATCATTTTTTTTTCACAAGAGAAAAAATGTTGTTTTGAATATATTATATGAAGTAAAACAGTCCATGAAGTCATTACATTTTCACATCCGAAGATTGGAACCCAAATATCCATCCAGAAAAGTGGAAGTCCCACCCCAGACAATGATAGAAAAATACCCCATGTCACATACAGGGACATGATATAAAATCCAGTAACGGTCCACATGGAGATTATCGATAATCTGAGAAATCATTCAAATATGCCCGAGGCATCTATAAGAAAGTGAAATAGTAGTATGTAGAACAGTAAAGCAACAGATAGAGTACCGACGTCCATTGTTCCAAATACAAATTAAAGTACCCAAAATCCTTGAACACATCAAGAAAAACGCTAATCATGTGAGAATTCAAAGTAAAGTTAATCTATTAACATTGCGAATAAAATTACACCGAAGTCAAAAACATTGCCTGGCCATACTCATGGCAAATTTGTCATCAAAAAATCAAAAAATTAAGAAGACCGCCCTCATACGGGGAAACCAGTCTTGAACGTTTAATTTACAGAATTCAAAAATATTACTTAAAGGTCCAGCACAGTAAAATAAACTAAAAGCAGCCCAATTAACTGGGCCTGCTAAGCAAGAAAAACAAATTAACCAAACTAATCCTCCGCCGGTTCCTCCACGATTCGGCACCATCCTTCGGAAGGTCCAGGATCGCTAGGTGCTACCTCCACATGCATGCCACGGCTCCCCTCCTGAAGGCCCGAATGCTGGCCGGCTTTTTCCGAGCTCAGACCCGCCGGACGGGTGCATTCTTCCTCCGTTTGGGCCTCTCGTGGAGACCACAAGTGACGGCGGTACCGTGATTCGTGCGGTTGAGAGTGCAATCAAAGGGAAAATCGCGCAGTTGCGCGTCGTGGGAGAAGGTGAACTAGCGGTGGGGCTTGTTGTGGGGAATCCATACGGCGTCGTATGCTGCTGCCGACCCCGCCCACTCCTAGTATTTGGATATCGACTCCAAGTAATAATCACCGGACCGGCCGAAGTCATCTCTTGTTGAGGTGCTCGAGGGTGCGCGCCGGGATATCGACCTCTAGTGCTCCCCCGCGCAATGCATCCTATGACGCACGCGAGGCATGGGTGCAATCTCGTGCGCAAAGGGCACAAGAGACGAAGAAGCAGAATTCCAATTACCGCAGGAAGACAAGACAGAGATTTAACCACTGAAACTGAAATATGGCAAAGAAATTTGTATGGGGTTCCGCTGGCCACTTCTCCTTATCATCACAGTTACCAGGCAGTGTAATCCAGCAACCGGCTTGTCTGAAAAACCATGGCTAAACGCCATTTTGTATGTCGACCCGTCTGCAATGCAATCAAAGGACGCCCGTCATAATGAATCTCTGATCATTAATAATGAGAGCCGAAGGCCGGATCAAATTGGAGTGTGCGGAATCGCTCAGAGGAGTGGAGGTCCGATCTTGAACAGTGTTAAAAATTAATTAATCTAGATTTGATGTGAAAACTTAATTCAACAGCGTTAAATGTTAATGCCAATGATATGAAATCGCCATATCCATGTCCCATCACCTTAAACGCCATCGAATGCACCCGCAGCCGGGAGCAGGGCAAGTTTTTATTGAGGACACGTGGCAAAAATTGATGGGAGCGGATCTTTGTTTGGGCCGCTCGCGCAGTGGAAATCCGGACCCGTAAAATATTAGGGCGAATTTGATAAGAAATTCGCGTCACAAAATTGGCCGACGTCGCAGGCTATTTTGGAACGCGAATTTGGTTTGAATTATGGTTTATCGCCGCTTGAAGTCCGGCGGGCCCGACTTTTGAACAATTTTCTTATAAAATTTGTGTTGGTTTTCTTTGATAATACACATATTAAAATCCCGCTTAATAAAGAGACAAAATTGTTGTGCTTTCAGAACCTGACCCGAGGATTGGACATGAGTTAACAAACAAAAGGATAGCGGAACCAGACATGCACCCGTGGTCAAGCCCTCTACCAAAACCACGAGCGGAATCACGAGGGTTGCGGAGTAGGCGGTATTTCCTATTCGCGAGCGATTCCATAGGGAATGCGACACGTGGCGAAGTGACCCCGGAAAACAACCGTTTAACCCACGCCATCGCACGTTAAAGCCCGACGTTGGAAGCCGAGAAAAATTTCCAAGAGTCGTTGATTTGGAGAAGGGCCATCGGACGGTGGTCGCACGTTGAACTTGCCCGGAGGTTAACTAAGGTGTGCGGAGGATAGCCAGGTACGATACGAGTGTTTGATTGGTTATTGATATATATAGGTGGGGCCGTAGTATAATGAAATTGTTTAATTAAACGATTGGCGGATAATTAGCATAAGTCTCGATTGGCGGATAATTAGCATAAGTCTGGAGCGTGATTGTTGTAAGGTTGGGTGGTGAAATATAGAGCCGAAAGTTCATTACAAGTTATTTATTTAAAAAGAAACGTGGAGTATAAATACAAAGTGTTGAAATTTAAACATTGGTTATAAGGATTGGAGATAATATAAATTCGGGAATATAAATTAAAGTCCAACCATTGTGGATAGTATTTATTTATCAAATTCTACGAATTTGATAAATAAGCCCGAAGAAAGAAGAAGTCAATTAAGACTCAGGCTGGAGGAAAAGAATGGGGTACACCAAGGGAAAATGCTGACAGAGCGATTGTAGACACACCAACTCTCCTTGGGGGTCCAATTTCAGTTTTGTTGCGTCACACGATGATCTCTCTTCTCTGGCATTTACTTGTATTGAAGATCACTATTCTAGGAATAAGGAGTTATTTTCTCCAAAAATAACCCTAGCCAAACATTGACAATGCATCGAGGATATCTTTCTATGCTTCATAAGTACATATGTTCTACTTCTAAATCATGTCTTGGAAGTGGTTGTTTTGCTGGAAATTATTCACCAGTTGGTTTCATACCAAAGTCTTTTTCACATTTTCAGCATCCATTACATGAAAAAGATAATGGTTTAAAACAACATAAATATTTGAAATTTTGCAAGAATTGTCTGGCACACTTTGAATATGAATTTTGAAGTCAAGTGCATGATCTTGTATAGGATCAAGTGTCATTTTGAATACCAAATGTTTCACAAGAAACTTCTCAACATGCTACCCTGCAGTAAGGATTAAATGACAATATTGCATCAACTATTTCCATAATAAAAGTGCACCTCGGCCATAAGACTAAACAACTACAAATTTTGTAGATCTAACAAGACCACACAATAAAATGTATTCCACAAGGCCAATACTATATGAAAAATGAAAAGGAGTTTGAAACCAAAAATACCTTAGGCAACTAATTCAATTAGATACACCAAACCATCAGCAAAAAGGAAAACCAGCCTACTCAGAAGGCAAGCGTTTACCTCCTTTGACAAAATTTTGAGTTCCGAAACAAGGGCCTTTATTGTCTTGTCAATGCCCCTAATAATTTGAATGGGGTTTGCACCTGCTGCAACAACCTAAACAAAAAGGTTTCATTTCAAATTATTTTCCACAAATTTAAGATACAACCATTGTGAGTTTTGTATTTCCTAACAAGCTCATAAATTTTGACAAAAGAACCAAAATTTTTTAATACCTGATAGCAATTTTTTCACTCAAAAACTATCTTAGACTCAATAAGCCCAACCCAAAACTAAAAAACCAAACACCATAAGACCCTACGAAAATGAATAGATGATCTTAATCCAGTACTATCGACAAAAAGTTACCTTTACACCCTCACTTATTAAACCCTGTGCTGTTGAATTTTAACTTCAACTGCTGCAGCAGAAGGACGGATGCAGCAACAACATTTTTTTTTGGAGGTTGCTTGCATGCCATCCAGAAATTTAATTCAGCATTTAAAATTCCTGCAAGTTTTTTTTGTAGATGGCCGCAGCCATATTTCTGTACAGGATTGTATTTAAACACAACAACCAACATTAACGCAATTCACCAACCAGAAATTAAACAAACAGAAATTTACCCCCCAGTTTTGTAAATTCAAAAGGAGGACACGTGGAGCATTAATATTGGATCGCATGAAATTGAAGGGAATCTGAAAACCTAAAAACCGGACCCGAATTTTTTATAGGGCACATTGGATTGAGAATTCGAGTTAAAATTAGGCAGACGTCAGCATCCCATTTTGGAACGCGAGTTTGGTTTGAAATTCAATCTATTTAGACTTTTGAAGTCCGACGGAAAGGGTTCTTTAATGTTTTGATAGTTTAATATATACATATGTTATATATATATCATATGCGAAACGAAAGGTGGGCCATAGAATTTAGTTTTAATTTTATTTTTTTTAAAAGAGGGTTTATTATAATATGTTTTATATGTTCCGGCATATAAAAATAAAAAGGTCGAAAAAACTTGGTAGTTTTTTTTATAGACAGTACGTAAATTTTTTATTACATAGCAGTGTGTAAAAAGTGAAAAACTGAGTGTAACTTTTTAAGTGTGTATGCACAGCAGTGCGAAAGGGAAAATCACAGCAGAGTGTCTTAGAGACAGAGTATGTTTGTTTTGAACAGACAGTGAGTTGGTTTTATGCACTGCGTTTTGTAGCAGTCATAATTTTGTAATCCCTCTCGGTGAGGAAGTAGTGTAATAGTTTTTTTTTGAGTTATTGAAGGGAATAGAAGTTTGTTTTCAAAGTATTGAAACTCTGTCTCCTGTCAAAGAAATTTTTATTTTCTGTGTGTTAGAGGAAGGGAGATTTATGGGTGGTTCTTATGAATCAACCAACCATTCAGAACATGCTCATCAATCCAAGCCATAAGTATTATGTGACAATATTCAAGCAGGCACTGAATCGGATTTCTGAAGCTATGTTAGAGAAACCCTAAACTCTCACTGAAAATAGGTGAAATGTGGCACCACTCAGAGATTGACATGTGCCAATTAGTACAAGTGGTAGACAATTGGCATGCTCAAACAACGAGGTGATGCAGGAATGACATGAGGGAGAAAATATCAGAAAAGCCCCAAATCTGGAGAACTAAAGCTCATCACCAACCTGAGATTGACAACTTTACATGATGTAACCTATGAAATCATAAATGGAGAAATCATAGTAGCAATAAAGTAACCTATGTAACAATAAAGTCGGATTCATCCTGGGAGTGGTAATGGGAGAAATCATAGTGAACAACAGGAAACATGCATAGTTGCTTAAAATCAAATAGATGAAAAAACACATACAAAAAACCTAGATAATAATCGTGAACAAGCTTAATATTGAATTATGAACTGTAAAGGAACTTACAAAATGTGACATTACGAACCTGGTCAAGCGCACAAGCAAAAATATCCTGGACATGACCCTAGTTGACAAGTTGTATTGCTCATGATGCAAGAGGATTTGTACCTACACTGCCGAGTCAATCAAAATCCATCATTATCTATACAATAAATACAAGTAATTGATGTAGTATTTTTTACTCTAAGATGCATTCTTATGATAATGTTAGAACATATGTTGAAAATGTCAAAACATACCTGAATAAGCTCCTCTTCGTTTCAAGAACAATTTATTGAAGTCGCATGAACTTGGAACAAGCCTCCCACGATCTGAAAGAGTAGCAACTAAGTCAACAGTGACTTTTTTGTTGCTACGCTGGATCAAGGGAGGTTTGCTCCAAGATTAAATCGCTCCAATAAATTATTCTCTACTAAACGGGGCCAACCACGTGAGAGCGACATTGTCGGCCGGGTCCCCACTACAATGATCAGGTTGCACGAGAGGATCATCTACATCTGGCTCTAAAACTGGGTTATTTACCTCGTCGGTAGTGTTGCTCCCCTGATTTAAACAAAGTTGTTAGACATTAAATTTATGGACGAAAACAAAAATATTGAAAGGTTAATGTTTTACCTTATCGGGCATTGTAGATCTTGGGACCTGCCCCAAGCTTCTGCGACGTTCAACTACAGCTTGATAGCCAAAACGGAAAGCAATATTTTTATCTTCCTCTGTAGTTATTGTTCCAAAGTCATCACCCTACATTATATATGATTGTGTATTTTTAATCATATCTGATAGGATTACAAAAACGTTGGAAGGCGATACAATTAATTATAAGATGTTTAACTACTTAATTACAATTCTTGCAGCTAATTTCAAGTAGCCACCCTGGCCGAGCTTGTGATGGCCCTTTTCCTCAATCCTAGCTTTGGTTTCCTTTGAGGTGTCAGGCAACCTAGCATCAAAAGATTGAAGTCAGATATGACGTAGCACACTTTTATTTTAGACATAAAGAAAATTAAAGCTATTGAATTAAAGTTGTAATTTACCTTGCGGGTCAAGTTGGCATTTTTCCTTCTTTCTTTGCCCTTTTCTCTTTTCCGTCATGGATGAGTGCTCTCCACTCACTCTCTGAAACTGCGAGAGGACGCTCATATCTAGGGTTAAATTGCAATTGCGTCCTATAGGTGTCCCTGGTATATTTCAAATATTTGCCGGCTACCTGAGCCACCGCTTTTCTGTCAAATGTGCCGACCCCAAAAGGGCTTCTAGATAATCTAAAAGTTCTTTTTTCAGGTTGGAATTCTGGGAATTCCACCCTGTACGTATGGTTGGGCCAAAAATTACCAACGCATGGCTCTCCAGAATCCTGTAGAACTCATTGTTTCCTACACAGAATAAAACCAAAAGAAAAAGAAGATATTATCATTAATTTAAAAATAAAATCATGATAAATATGTTTTAGATAAAGTACATGAAATAGTTAAAATATTAAAATTTACCTGGGAGTTGTACATGCTTTATAGGGACACCCTCATCGTTCACCAACAACGTGCCATTAATGGTCCCTGTGGAGCTGACACGTGTAGCTCCAGGAAACGCAATAATGTAGTTGGCCATATCAACCTCATCATTGCCAACACGTTCAGCAGTTGGCTGGGTGTCAGCTTGGGCAGGGTGTGTTTCTTGGCTAGCACCTAAAGGAGTAGAAGGTGTACGAGAGGGTTGTTGGGCAATCTCTTGCCCTTGTGTCCCACTACCACCAACATCGGGTTCAGAAAATGCTAGAAAATGCTACATACAAAAGAACTTTTGTTAGTTTAGTCAATGTAAAAATTAAAAATCAAACTATCACAATTCATCTCATGCAGAACAAAAAAAATATCCTTTTGACTTTTTATTATTACCTGATATCTTTCTAGTTGCCTCATAAGATGTTGTATCCTCTCTTCTGTTTCAGGTGTTTGAGGCGCGTCTATCAAAGTATTAAATTCCGACCTTGCATCTCGTGCCTTTTTTTGCAACAAGAACACTGGAGATAGGGATGAAGAAAGCTCTTCCTCAAAGAGGGAATCATCAGGCGTACCATGGCTAGGTGTCTGCATATTTGAACAAAATAAATATTATTTCAATTATGTAAATAACTAAAATACCTGAAGATAGAGCAATGCTGGCACTTTACATGTTCTTCCGCTGGCCTCTTTCCGCGATCATCCCGTCTCGGGGTTGTTCCTGTACTGCCCTGATCAGTCTGCCACATTGCAATAAAATTATAAATGTAAAAACTTTAAAACAATATCTAACTTGAAAACACAAAATGAAAACTGAAATAATTTCTAATAAGACACCGGAAGACAGAGTTAGAGTTTCAAATATGCCTTGCATTGAATTCAGTCCTGGAAACATGTCATTGCACATTAAGGCACCCAAGCATTCAATCCACAAATGATATATTTAAGTAGGCTTCTCCTATTCTGGGAAAACACCATACCTATAATGCATTCACTTGCATGTATAAAGGGAAAGGAAAACATGTTTTCATACAACGGTGACAAAGGCATCTTGAGGAAAGGTATCTTCACTTTTTATTTATGTTGTTCACCCACACCACTCTCGTGTTTTCACTAATCCTGTTTTGTCATTTTTGGATTCAAATTAAGTTAAGGCCTTAAGTATTTTTTGACCTTTCGGTGTAGTTTTTATAAGTGGCATGTATGGATTTTCCATTAATTCCGCACTTTTTCTCTTCATGCGCATGTTTCCCTGGAAATCAAATGCATGATTTAGTCCCATACATTTAACAAGTTGTTGGATCAACTCCATAGGAACTATCATGTTTCCTATTAAATCAAAATTATCTCAGTTAGGGTAGGTAGGAAGGTTTTCCCTTTGTATTAATAGGGCACTTCTAGCTTGCATTTTTATTATATCTTTCAAATTTAGTGTCGTTTCAATTAGGGCATGATTTTTTGCAACTTTCAAGGTGAGAATGAACAAAGACAATTTTTTGTGATGGATGACTGTATATGACTCCATGGCCAGAGGAAAAGGCACTAATCTACTTCTTCAAATATCTATAGTTCTCATTCACCTCATACGGAGATGGTCCCTGATTTCGAGCCAAATGTTGTAGCAAAAAGTTCCCCCCTCCATAATTTGATATTCAATGGAAATTTCTTAAATTGATGATGGGGCATGATTATGGAACATTGGCACATACATATGTAATGGAATTCCAAGATCATGATATATGTTTGCATATGTTTATGGCAATGTTCCACCAAGTCCCTTGGAGGTGGGAGCGAGGGGGCGAGGGAGCGCGGGAGCGGCCTATGCAAAAGCTCCCTACCAATTTTCAGGAAATGTGGGGGGACGTCGGGGTCATAAAAATTATAAAATTTAATATTTAAAATGTAACTATATTTTTGCAAGGAATGTATATACGGTCATCATACACTTGCATCATGAAAGATAAATCATAAATGATAAAATTACAAATCGATGAATGATGAATCATATAATTGAAACAAATTTAAAAGTTAAAAGTTAAAACATACATCATACAATCATGCATGTAAGTTTGTAAGTTTGTAACTATATAATCATTAATGTAACTACTAACGATGTACAATGAAAATAAAGTTTAAGATATCATATGACATATTATATCAAGATTCAAAATAGAGTTTAAACTGAAGTTTACAACTCAAGTCTGAAACATAAAACTTAAACGCAAATAAGTTATGTATGAAACATAAAACATAAAACATAACATATGAATATCAAATGATATCATCATACTGATAAATGAGCATAAATGCTCAAGTTAATGCCCCACTAGTCTTTGCATCCAACTTCTTCACGAATATATCAAGATCAACCATGTCACCATCTGAATCAGAATCACTTGGATTCTCAAATATGCTAAGTGGCACATCAACTTTTAACACGAAACCATAAACTAAAAGGGGCGGTGAGGGGATGTGAGGGGGCGTGAGGGAAACATCCCCTAGAAGTCCCCAAGACCCCGGAGCGCGAGGGGGCGAGGAATCTAGACCCCTAGGTGGGGGGGCGAGACCCCGTGTAACACTGGTTTATGGAGGTGGTGGAGCACAAAAGAGCTCAAATAGAGCTGAAATTTTTCACATAAAAAGGACTGTGGGCTTGACTAATGGTTCCATTTAAAAAATGATATCTAGACAAAGAATAAGTGTAGCATGCAAACATGCATTGAAAATCCATCTGAGTTTGCATTGTATTACTTATGATGGATTCAAATTTGGGTTTCAAAATGCCGGGTTATGGCATGATTTTGTCGAGAAACCCTTAGTTGGATTCTCATGTTGGTTTAATTTATATTTTAAGTTTGTTTTGCAATCTTTGGGTGATAGTAACTCATGAACTAGGTTACCAATGTGTAACAATCATATTTCAAGAATAAAGTTATGATTTTTTTATATTATTATTATTATCTATTAGCTACGAGTATTGACACCTAATGCCTGGAATTTTGACATCTTGATAGCATGGATAATTTCGAAAATGTTTCTAGTAATGTTAACATAATAACTATCATTAAGTGTCTTCACTTTTGTCACCATAATAGACCTGTGATATGGACTCATCACACAACTTCATATGCTATGTCCCAACAAGTTCAAACTGGTTGAACCTACCTCATAGTATGGTTATTAAGGACAAGTTGCTTGATATATAACTCGATAGCATAGACCACGTTGCAGTTCTAAAAAGAATCCTCAAGTGTCAAAAAAACTTCACAATATGTTCTACTATCAAGCCTTTTGGGATACCTGAAATAATATATGTATCATTGATGACTTTTAAAGTATGACAAGATCCAGAGGGAAAGGAAATCAATGGAAGAGTGATCCACCAATGAGAACCTAGAATTTAGCATCAGATGAGTTAGAGTCTAGGAAATTGAAACCCTATAATTTTAATTAGTGATGAAGGACATCACATAGGTAATTATATTTTCATGTAGAATAATTTGTTAATTCAAATTTAAACTACATAATATGAAAGGCATACCATAAATTTTTCCATGTAAGTCCAAACAACCTATAAAAAGGGAAAACCTTCTTTTTCCATGGGAAATAATTTACCTTTCCTTTTTCAAGATAATCTAAATCACAAAATATATGAACTATACTGCACACATTCTTGGATAATGTGAAAGTGGAAAAGGAATACCCTACACAAGTGATGCACACATGTACATTTGAACACTAATAGATTTTTTTAGTTGAAATGCAATGCTTGTTTTCATTTAAATGTAGGGTTTTTAAAGCAGGGAGAAATAATGGCTGCCAAATTAATAAGCGTTTCTTTGGAAAAAAATTAAATCTTGTATTGGGTGATGAAGATAATAGAGGGTATTGAATCTTGATTCTTGACATCTAGAGAGAACCATACAGCCTAACACAATCCAATAGAATTGACCAAAAAAAACCCAAATAGAGTCAACCCTACTATAGGAGAAAGGGCCTGCAGTAAGAACTTACCATTTTGCAAGAGCTGAGGGCGAATGTTGTTCTGCAAGAGCTGAGGGCGAACGCTGAGGGAAAATGTTGTTCTGCAAGAGGGCGAGAGCGAATGCGAGAGGGGCGAATGCAGGCGAATGTTGCTCCGGAAGAGCCGAGGCGAATCCAGGCGAATGTTGTTCGTTAAAGAGCTCGTGGTGGACGTCGAGGCGAATGCTATTCTCCAGGCAAGAGCTCAAAGTACGTCGTGCGAATGCCGTTCGCAAGAGCTGAGGGCGAATGCCGAGGGCGAATGGTGTTCTCAAGTGAGCTTATGCTAATGAACTAATGCGCGCGTGATATCAGACGTTAATGTAGCACACATGGACATTTGAACACTAATAGATTTTTGTAGTTGAAATGCAATGCTTGTTTTCATTTAAATGTAGGGTTTTTAAAGCAGGGAGAAATAATGGCTGCCAAATTAATAAGCGTTTTTTTGGGAAAAATTTAAATCTTGTATTGGGTGATGAAGATAATAGAGGGTATTGAATCTTGATTCTTGACATCTAGAGAGAACCCTACAGCCTAACACAATCCAATGGAATTGACCAAAAAAACCCAAATAGAGTCAACCCTACTATAGGAGGAAGGGCCTGCAGTAAGAACTTACCATTTTGCAAGAGCCGAGGGCGAATGCTGTTCTGCAAGAGCTGAGGGCGAACGCTGAGGGCGAATGCTGAGGGCAAATGGTGTTCTGCAAGAGCTGAGCGCGAATGCTGAGGGCAAATGTTGTTCTGCAAGAGCAGAGAGCGAATGCCCGCGTGATATCAAACGTAGCTATTGCGACAAATACGAAACATTTTTATGTAGCGCGCATATAAGTTTCGAATTTTTATGTAGGGCCCATATAAGTTTGGTATTTTTATGTAGCGCGAAAATAACTGTCGCTATACCGACGGCGGAAAAGGCGTCGCTATTAGGACGGTGCCTCCAAACGTCGCAATGGCGACACCTAGACATTGTGTCGCAGTTGCGACATTTAGAGTCGTCTCAATAGCGACGCTTTAGGCCATGGTGTCGCAATTGCGACGTCTTCCTTTAAACGTCGCAATTGCGACACTTGTTTAAGTGTCGGTATTGCGACACTTTTCTATAGACGTCGGTATAGCGACGGTTTCGGGCGGGATGGAGAAAATTTGGGAAAATTTCTGACATTTGGTCAAAAGCGTCGGAAATAGGTGTCGGAATTTCCGCCAAATGTAGTAGTGTGATATTGTTAGTGTAGCCCCCTTATTATTATTGTTGTGCCCATGTAGCCCCCATATTTTTATTATTGTGCCCCACATAAGCCCACTATTATTGCTGTTGTGCCCATGTAGCCCCCATTGTTATTATTGTGCCCCATAGAAACCCACTGTTGTTATTTTTTTTCCCTTACATTATTATTGTTATGTAGGCTCTAATTATATTGTGACCCCTTAGACTCCTATATATAGAAAGGAGGTTTTGTCATTTGAATCATCCAAGAATTTTTCATTTATTTGACGTAAAGGAGGTTTCCCCCTTGAAGAGGTTATTTTTCAAGTCATTGATATATATTTTCTTCTATTTTGTGAGTTGGTTGCATAACACATATTGGTATCTACCCAAGCTGATAGGGCTCTAGGAACTATTAAATCAAACCATAGCCTCCAGGAAACCCCAAATATTTCAAGGCTCCAGAGAATTTTTCCCAACCCACAACCATAGGAAACCTAAGAACCAATCATAAAACCAAATGGGGAATCCACTACATCATGGCTATCCAAGAAATGGCTAGGCAAGACTGAAACAACTGCAAATCCAGAAAAATATCCATGCCAATGATAACACATAACCAAGGATGTTAGGATATTTCGACACATATGAAATAGGCTCCTTTTGTGTCACCTTTGTAAATCCTTCAATCCTACCCCAAGTTGTTCTTAAGGGGGGATGTTAGGATATTTCGACACATAGGAAATAGATAAGAATAACATAGTCTGGTGTAAAGTTAGGTAAAGTCTGTTTCTTTATTATGTACAGTTGTAACTTATAATCTGATGGTCACGATTTGTAGTGATCTGACGGTTCACTCTCTCCTCAGTATTAACGACACTTGATCTATCGCTTAACACCCGATTGGTCCATGATCTCTATTTAAAGAGCATGGAGGTTCATTTGTCCGGAAACTGTTTATGAGAGAAACATATGTAATCTTTCTTTTTATATTAATAAATTTCCTGAAGTGGCCGCGTTGGCTCAGGTCATGGAATTTTTCCCTCTTCGAGGGTTTTAACCACGTGATAATATTGGTGTATTGATTTGTGATCTGTTTGTGAGCGGCAACCTTTGGTTTTTTATCTAAGGAACTTACCCTGTAAATTCCTAAATGGTATCAGAGCCAACGCAGCCACTTCAGGTAATTTATTAATATAGAAAGAAATATTGCATATGTTTATCTCATAAACAGTTGCCGGAAAAATGACCCTCCATGCTCTTTAAATCGAGATCATGGACCAATCGGGTGTTAAGCCACAAATCAAGTGTCGTTAATATTAAGGAGAGAGTGAACCATTGGATCACTACAAATCATGATCGTGGGATTATAAGTTACAAATCTACATAGTAAAGAAACACACTTTACCTAACTTTTCACTAGACTAAGTTATTCTTAACTATTTCCTATGTGTCGGAATATCCTAACATCCCCCCTTAAGAACAACTTGGGATAGGATTGAAGGATTTACAAAGGTGACACAAAAGGAGCCTATTTCCTATGTGTCGAAATATCCTAACATCCCCCCTTAAGAACAAATTGGGATAGGATTGAATGATTTACAAAGGTGACACAATAGGAGAAGGAAGGAGGCATTAGAACATATCTCCCCTTAATGATAAATTTCTTGAACTCCAAGCATGGATCGAAGTTTGGTAAACTTCGCTTCTGTGAGAGCCTTTGTAAAGATATCGACTACTTGATCATTGGTTGGACAGTACTGCACTTCAAGAACATGATAATGAATGAGCTTTCTTATGAAGTGTATGTGGAGCTCAATGTGTTTCATACGCTAATGCTGAACTAGATATTTACATAGATGAATGGCACTCTGATTATCACACCAAAGTGTAGTTGGATGTTGTTGATGAAGACCAGATTCAGACAGGATCTGACGAAGCCACATGGTTTCCTTGTTGGCTTCAACTGCACCACGATACTCTGCTTCTGCTAAAGAAAGAGAGATGGCACTTTGTTTCTTACAATATCATGTTATAGGTCCTGAACCAAGAGTGAATACATATCCTGCAGTAAAATTTTGATCATCAAGGTCACCAACCCAATCAGAAACAGTGAAAGCAATCAACAATGGAGATGTTCCTGCACCGTAATGAATCCCAAACTGAATTGTACCTCGAATATATCAAAGTATTATTTTAGCTACTTTCTAGTGACTTTAATGAGGTTGGTGCATAAACCGAGTGACAATAATGGCAAAGGAAAGATCGGGACGACTATGGGTTAGATACAAAGTTTTACCAACAAGTTGACGGTAAAAGGTAGCATCAACTTCAGGGGTAGTATAAGTGACTGAAATTTTGACTCCAGAATGAAATGGAGAAGGATTTGGCTTACAGTCGTCCATGTGAAAGTGGTGTAGACGATCACAGGCATACTTGGATTGAGAGAGGGAAATACCTACTTTGGATTGCAAGACTTGAAGACCAAGGAAATAATGAAAGTGTCCTAAGTCTGTCATTTCAAACTTATTTTTAAGGCTATACTTCACATGGTTTATATGGTTGGGAACACTACTAGTAAGGATAAGATCATCAACATAAAGAACAAGGATGGTTAAGGACTTACCCACTTTCTTGGTGTAGACAGTGTTGTCAGAATGACAGCTAGAAAAGCCATTATCTAATAGAAATCTATCCATTTTGGCATACCAAGCCCGAGGAGCTTGTTTGAGACCATAGAGAGACTTCCTAAGGTGTCAGACAAGGCTAGAGTCATTTTGGATAAATCCAGGGGGTTGTTCCATGTAGATTTATTCATGCAAATCTCCATATAAGAAGGCGAATTTAACATCCATATGATGGACTTCCCATTTAAAGGAGGCAGGAATGGAAATAATAAGACGGATAGAATTCATTTTGGCAACAGGGGAGAAGGTTTCAGTATAGTCAATGGCTTCAACTTGTGAAAATCCTTTAGCAACAAGACAAGCTTTATGTCTATCCACTTTTCCATCTGATCCAAACTTTGTTTTGTAAACCCATCTGCATCTAACAATTTTTCTTCCTTTTGGAAGAGGAACAAGATCCCAAGTATCGTTTGCCAATAAGGAACGATATTCTTCATTCATAGCTTCATCCCAATATGGATGACCGGAAGCTTCTTCAAAGGTATCTGGATCAGGATTTTCTGGAATTTGAGACAATAAGGAAGAGGCTCTTTGGAATTTAGAACGTGTACGTCATTGATCTGTAGGGTCACCTTCAAGAGAACCTGTTGCATCCCGAGTAGAGCAGACACATCTTGGAAGTTGTGGAGCTGAAGGAACATCTTCAAGTGGTGGAGGAGGATTTTCATCCTCGTTGTCATCATCTGAACTAGAAGGAATGTTGTCAAAAATAGAAGAAATAGAGAGAGGTGGCACATATGGAAAATCAAGCTCGCAGGCCAAAGGTGGCACACCCGTCGAACTAGGCTCGCAAGCCGATATATTTTCATCAAATTTTACATCTCTTCTAATGATTATATTTTTGGATTTTGGTTGAAGAAGTATATATCCTTTGACATCTTCAGAATATCCAACAAAAATGCATTTTTCACTCTTAGTTTCTAAAGCTTTATGTTTCACATCTGGAATATGGGCCCAAGCATCACTTCCAAAAACACGAAAGTGACTTACATCTGGTTTGATTGAGCTCCAAGCTTCTTCTGGAGTTATATTCTTTAAAACCTTAATAGGAGTGTGATTTACTATGTAATTTGCATAGTTAATTTCTTCTACCAAAAAATTGAGACCAAGTTCTTTAGATTGAAGCATACAATTAGCCATTTCTTTTAAGGTGTGATTCTTCCATTTAGCTACGCCATTTTTTTGTGGAGTATATGGAACAGTATGTACCAATTGAATTCCATGCTCAGTGCAAAAGTTGATAAATTTGTTGTTAACATATTCTCCTCCATTTTCTGATCTTAACTTAAGAATTTGATGTCCATATTGTTTCTCAACAAAGGCCTTAAAGGCCAAGAACATGTTAAAAAATTCACTCTTGATTTTTAAGAAGTATACCCAATTGCGTCTGGAAAAATCATCAATGAAAGTTAAGAAGTACCAGCAACCATATCAAAATAATCCCAAGAAGAAGTATCCTAAAAAGTATGGTCCTAAATCAAACAAGGGTCCTAAGCAATTTCAGTCGCAAACTGAAAAAGCAACTCACCAAAATTATAACGCAAATAAAAACAAAGGGAAGAAGACAGATACACATTGAAACTTTTGTAATCGTGATGGCCATATAAATTCCAAATTTTTTAAGAAGATGGAAGCATTAGAAGCAGCAATGAAGAAGCACAAAATCAATTTGGAGCACTCTTCACCTTCATCTTCAGGAAAGGCACTTTGTGCTTGTGGTTGTCAAGCATCAAGATCTGGTTATGCATTAGATGTATCTTCTTCTTCTCATTTATGGAGATAGGTGTCTTCATAAAACGTTGTCTCTTCACCACATTGTTGAACTTCAACCACACCAAGAAAATCCCTAGACATCCCAGCAGAGAAAACCTGCGACTCTGTCCTTCGAAGAACGTTCTCATGCACCGTGCCAACAGCGTACTGCAGGCGGAGCAGCGTAATTTATCAACACCATGTTGTTACCATGCGGCATCCACAAAGGCAGCCACCGCTGCTTGCCAAGATGTTCTTCGCACCACAACAGCAGAACAAGGCAACACCGGCGCTAACAGCACCAAGATAAACAGAAGAACAGGCACAAACACACACACACATGGCTAAGCTTACAGTGAGCCATCATCGTTGCCAAAACCACCAACACATCATTAAATCAGAATTTATCTAAGGAATGGGCATCCTCTGATCTTCTAAGAGACCTATCATCAACCAACATAAATATGTTTCATGCAAGTTACAATGATTCAAAGTAAAACATACAGTTACCATGTGGTAAGAAGCTCCAGAATCAATGATCCACTCATGAGAATGAGAAGAAGAAGATACATTTAATGCATAACTAGATCTTGATGCTTGACAACCACAAGCAGAAAGTGTCATTCCTGAAGATGAAGGTGAAGAGTGCTCCAAATTAATGTTGTTCTTCTTCATTGTTTCTTCTAAGGCTTCCATCTTCTTAAAACATTTGGACTCTATATGGTCATCGCGATTACAAAAGTTGCAAGGTCTATATATCTTCTTCCCTTTGTTCTTATTTGCCTTATCATTTTGGTGAGTTTCTTTTTCAGTTTGCAGCTGAAATTTCTTAGGACCCTTGTTTTATTTAGGACCACACTTTTTAGGATACTACTTTTTGGGATTCTTTCGATATGGTTGTTGTTGGGCTGTTAAGGCTTTCTTAGAAGTGTTTCCAGAAGTGATAAGACCAAGGTGTAAGAGTTTTTCTTGTTCTCTTATCAAAGAATCGTAAAAGGCATCAAAAGTGGAGTTATTATAGGTAGTTCCTAAAGAAATGATGGCTTATCTAGTGGAATGGAAGGTGGAAACAAATACAAAGTATGCAGGGCCAATCTTAGCAAGAATGGAATAGATGAGGCTACCATCGTCCTTTTTGACCTTACAACCTTCTAAAAGAAGTCTAAGGGTCTTGAATTTGGACAAAAAATATTCAATAGAGGAGAAATTATTGGGGTCCAAAGTAAGCAATTCATTTTCAATTTGGTGGGCCCTAATTTGATTTTTAATGCCAAAAAAAGTATTTAGCTTTTCAGGGCTTCATCAGGGGTGTCAATGTCAAGGATATGAAATCAAAGATCTTGAGAAATGGACATTCCTATCAACCCTCGTGCTTGATCTTGTTTATTTTCCCATTTAGCGACTTTATCATCATCGGAAGGTTTAGCTTCTTGTCTTGTGGCTATTCTATAAATCCCTTTACTTCTAAGTAAATCTACCATGTGAGGTAGCCATTGGAAATGATTGGTGTTGTTAAGAATAACCAGGCATGCACTTTCCATTTTTTTTTAAACTGAAGCTGAAAAGAGCTGAAAATAAATGCTCTAGTGGAAATATCTCGAAAAAATAGGCTGATTCAAACAAAACGGCTCGAAAAACAACTTCTGGATGAATAAGTTATGCCTTTTTGAAAAACCGAGTTGTAGATGCCGAATAGTTATGGGAACGGTTTGGAATTTGATGATGAAGTTCAACTTTTAAAAAAAATCCTGGCCCTTTAACAAAAAAAAAAATTACAAAAGAAGCTTGAGAAAGAGACTTGAACCCAAGACCTCTATTCTAATAAACTAACTTCTCGCCAAGTGAGATAGTAAAAGGATTCTAAAATTGTTTGAAAGGAGGAAGGGGCTTCTTTTTTCCTTTTTTTTCTTTCTTTCTTTCTTTCTTTCTTTTTCTTTTTTTTTTTTTTTTTAGTCTTCGGTGTGTGTGCCTTTTTCCTGCACAAAAAACACAAAATTCGAGCAAAAAAAAAATGAAATGCAAACCTTACGACAGAACGTTATATTTCTGGTTAGCCTTACCGGAAACTATCTATTTTTTCACTATTTCTGATTTCCCGAGATCGCACAAAGACGCGGGTAAAGAGCATACCTAGCAAAAAAAAAAATGTCCCTTCTTCCTGTTTCTGATTTGCTGAGATCACACACAGCGCAGAGCAAAGAGCATACACAAAGAAGAGGGTATAGATCCGGAAAATAAATAAAACCTAAAAACTTAAATAAACAGAGAGAACCGAAATAACCATAACTATTAACAAATATAACTACAAAACATATACTTTATACCTCCAGATCTAAACTAACATAACTTGGGCAACCGGAAACCTTTTCGCATGAAACGAAAGGGGTTCCTCACTATAACAAACACTTCGGACACAACATAGCAGTTCTTCAGGCCTGATAATGTTCAGAAATAGTAGATGTAGAAAACAACAGTCGCATGCAGTCAAACCGGCTTCAAATTTGGATCAACAATGGATGCGGCCCTCAAAATAGCTCTGATACCATGTAGGAATTTACAGGGTAAGTTCCTTAGATCAAAAACCAAAGGTCATTGCTCACAAACAGATCAAAAATCAGTACACCAGTATTATCACGTGGTTAAAACCCTCGAAGAGGGAAACAGTCCACGGCTTGAGCCAATGCGGCCACTTCAGGCAATTTATTAATATAAAAAGAAAGATTGCATATGTTTCTCTCATAAATGGTTGTCGGACAAAAAACCCTCCATGCTCTTTAAATAGATATCATGGACCAATCGAGTGTTAAGCCACGGATCAAGTGTCGTTAATACCGAGGAGAGCGTGAACCGTCGGATCACTATAAATCGTGACCATCGGATTATAAGTTACAAATGTACGTAGTAAAGAAACACACTTTACCTAACTTTACACTAGGCTAAGTTATTCTTAACTATTTCCTATGTGTCGAAATATCCTAACAAATGAACCATATGCATATACCATGCATCCAAAAACCAAAAAGGAGATCACACATGCAACTTGTTACATGCAAAGTAAGATTTTCATAACCCTTGATCCAACAGTCACCTTGTGCTTCCTTGCTTTCCTTTGATTTCCCATTGCTTTCCCGCTTGTCTTCTTCCAAATCCAAGTGAATGCTAAAGTGCTCCAAGAATACTCTAAGTGTGCAAGAGTGTAAGAGATCCAAATTCTAAACTGACAAAAGCTTAAAAAAAAGTTGTGAAAATCTTAGCAAAATCCATGAAATGTTTCTCTTGTGCCTTGGTATCATTGATGTCTCCTTTTTCCTTCATTTTCCTTAATTTTCCTCTAATTTACCTTTCATGCAAATTTGTGTCTCGTCACCTTCCTTTTCTCATATTTTCCTTTATTTACATAATTAAATATGATTTATTCCATCTTTTCCTTTGCTAATTCCTTTTTCCAATTTCCATAGCCATTATTAATCCATAAGTGAAGCCCACTATAATTTTTACCCACCATATAACTTGGAATATGTGTTCCATGACCTTGGCCTTATTTACTTACATGGAAAATAAACCAGGGGTTGTTACACTCGCTTAGATTTTTCCAAACCTCAAATCCAAGGAAGTAATACATCAGTCCATCTTACATTGATAAATGAGAGAGTTGACACCAGTTAGAAATAGATCATCTACATACAAGACCAAAATAAGAGGCATGTCCTTTTCAACCTTGAACTATAAGTTTAGATCAACATAGCTCCTTGTAAATACCAACTTCATAAGATAGCTATCAATCCTCTCATACCAAGCGCTAGGGGCTTGATTTAACCCATAGAGGAATTTCTTCATCCTATATACATGTGTCCTTATATCTTGCACTTAAAACCCTTGAGGTTGTTCCAAGTAGACTTCCTCCTTAAGTGAGCCATGTAAAAATGCAGTATTGAAGTACATTTGATGTAGGATCTATCCTTCATGGGCAGCAACATTGAAATTTTTTTTTTTTCTCTAAATTAATCACATGTAAAATGGCTCAGCTAATTTCTTAGAGTTCAAGAAAAAACCATGCCAGGGTATCCAAATCTACAACAGAACTTAAGTAAAGCTAACTTAGCCTCATTTAACAAAATTTTAGAGAGACTCTTTTACAATAATCAGCGGCATGGTGATTCACATGCCTAATCTAGCCTTACAACCAACCACAAAAAGAGTTAACTAGATAACCTGTAGGAAGGAAGTAAGGAGTTAAAACCTATGGATGCATTGTAGTTGAACCCTAACTTTGAACTTAACTCTGATATCGAACCTTTCACCTGCAAACAAAAAAATTGAGACCAAAAATTAGAAAATGAGTACTGAAATCATTGTATCATGGAAAGAATATTAAAACAAGAGTTAGCAAAAAGAAAATACCCGAGAAATTTCATTTCTCGAAGTGATGAAGAAATTCCTCTCTGAAGAAAATAATAATTGTCATTAATGGAATCCAACGGATGAAAAGACCCCTTTGTAATTGCAGAAAAATTTGTATACATAGATAACCTCATTCTCGAAGAATAAAGGTTCTTGTAGGTGGTCCCTAGCATAAGAGATAACTATCCCATTAGAAACCCCTATAAATCAGAATACTGTCGGTTACATTATGGACAAAGAACTACCTTAGCAGAGTGAGAAATTATCAATAAGAAAAAAAAAAATTTAAATCATACTTGTACAGGAAAAGCAGTCACATGGGTTTGGAGGAACCGATTTAGGTAGGGCTTCTAAGAGTTGTAGAGCTCTGCCTTCGGAACCAATGGGCAGCAAATGAGTGACTGCGTAGCAAGGGAATGGGTGGCAGTTACCCTAACCGGTTTGCAGTGAACATGAACCATTAGATCAAAATTCACAAATCGACGGTGGTAGAAAGAGCCACCTAAGACTGTCACATATGTCATCCAATCCTTCTCCTTATGACGGCTGGAGACAAGTCGACTTTAAAGAAACATCTTAAGGTCAGCGATACTCATCGTAAGTTTATAATGCGTAATCGGTGCAATTGGTGCTCTCAAGCAAGCAAGGTGAGATTATAATTAAGCATGATTGTCTACATACTTACATTCCAGGCGATATAAATGTAGCTTTAACCTTGTACAGAAATTATCTGAAAACGAACTCTTAAAAAAAAAAAACAATAGTGAGAGAATAAAACATAAAATAGATATACACATATATTTCCCCTGGATCCCAAAACCGGGACTACGAGCTTGATTTTTATTATATTCCTTTCAATGTTACAACACACACATATATATACATGTCGAAGCATTCATAAACTCCAATCCATTAACCCTAGATTAGAACATAACCACAGTTCCCTTGACCGGATCTACAAAATACCATGGACAGAAATCATCATGCCCAAAACCATGTGCTAAACCCATGCACAAAAGCAGAGGTAGGTCCGCCCACCTAATATAGGGTCCAATTTTTTTTCCAAATCCCCCGACTGTGGGGGTTGCGCCCCCCCCTGTGACCCCCCTATTTTGTGTGGAGCTATTCATGGAAAGAATATAACACACAACCAACAATAAAGTTGTACAAATAAATAATTACGACCAATGATAAACCAAACAATTTGGTGTCAAATAAATTTGATGCGCTAAATGTAAATAAGTTGTAGTGAAATTAAGTGATTACCATTAAAGGAAAAACAAATTGAGGTGTATATGGATGTTACATGTGGTATCAGAGCTAAAGTGTTCAGCATTGTGGCCTATTTAAGGGCGAGTAATAAAAAAAATGTGTTTTCTTTCCCAGAAAAGAAGAATTGGATATGACAACCTCGCCTACCGACGAAGTTTTGCACCTTTATTTGAATCAAATCTTAAGATGCGAGTGCAGCTAAGCAAAGAGCCTTGGTATTTTTTCACTATATGGTTTGATACGATGCAGACAATGGGAGCAGAGGTCACCTATATAATGGTCAACAATGAAAAATAAAAAGAGGAACTAAATAAATTGATATGTTGGGTGCCCATGAAACCAACTACTACTTGGTAGACTCATCTAATAACAAATTTTATTTAGTAAATTGTATCCCATGATTATCAGATAGTGAGTGGGGACAGAAATTTATGGTATATATAAATAAATGGAGGCATATACATTGAATCTATCTGAAAAGTAGCTATCTTTGGCTAGTATTCTTGAAGCAAATTAGGGTGACCAGGGTTGTATTAGGGTATTCTAAGAATAACCTCAAAAGGGAAAAGGGATGAAACCAAAGTATGTATATGTCTTAGTAATCATAAGGCTGTACCTTTTAATGAACACATGCATTGATTAATGGAAAGCCCTTGTTATGGACTCAAATGTAATATTGATACAACATTAGTATAAGCAAATCAAAATTCTTCATGTAGATAAATGAATAATTCAAATAATTCAAAATAAATCCAAGTGGGGAATCTACATCATTGTAAGGCTTACTTAATCAAAGACCAAACACCAATTTATGTGAAACATACAAGGTTTCGTTAATATTATAAAGAAAAGAAACATTATTGTTGTTGGTTTATATATATACCAATCATTATCCATATAATTTGGGTAAGGAAAACAGGTAGTTGTAAGAGTACATAATGACCCCTACTGAAATTCAATCTCAAGAAAGGAATATGGACAATTATTAGTGCCCTATGGAAACACAGATAATTAGGACACTATTGGTAAACCATAGTGGAAGTATTATCAATTATTACACTTCCAGAAACATAACTCTAGAATCAGGGGAGCACAAGCTCTAAAAATTACCTAAGGATGATGATTCCCTAAAGACTTTCCAGCCTGTGCTTGGAAATGATGGTCATTTGGGGAGGCAAGGTCAAGCAAAAAAATAGAAATACAAAGTTAGTCTATGATAAAAAAACATTGCTATTAGACAAGAGACAAAACAAAAACCCAACAAAAATAAATAAATTAATGGTTCTATTCTTATGATTCCAAAGGAACCAAAAATATATTGTAATTCTAGTTAGGGAGACATTGGGAGAGATGAGGTAAACAATGATAAATGCATGGTTGTAAAATTTGGTAGTCCAGCGAAAGGTACAAGTGCATCATGACGACTAAGAGAGTTTGAGAACCTTCATCGTGAATACTTAGAATTTGGGGTATAAACAAAAACAAAAATGTGTATTAAATGCTCCTAAGGGATGTAAATACCTATGAAATTGCATAGGAGAGGGTGTAAAACTCTATATTACGTGGAATAAAGTATATTGCAATGCAAAAAGGCACCCAATGTCAACATGTGTTACAACTAAACTGGATGTATGGAATATCTGCATTAAAGGAAAAACATAGTAGCAACTTAATATGAGTATAAGTATGTTAAATGTCGTAAATGTGACGGTGATTATACTACCATGGCTTACAACATTAGGTTCGACAGTTAGGACTGATAAAAGTGGAAGAATTAATCATATGCCTCCCTAGAAAGAGATAGGACAAAAAAAATTAAAAATTTAAAAAGGAATCTTTTGTGACATTCTCAAGGAGAGGAAGAGTGTGAATCAAATAAGTGTGTGTTTTAGAAGAGGTTCCAACTTAAAAAACCCATCGAAATTCGCAGAGTGTTGATGGAGTGACATCTTACTTTATTGATTTAAAAAAAAAAAAGTGACAGTGATAATGATGTTATGGTTGCTCCCAGAACGGAAAATTTGAGGACCCATAGAATTTGTACTGAAAATATTCATAAATGATAATTTTGCAAAATGCATGAGCAAGGTGATATTAGTAAAGAGGAAGGTGACAGCCAGGAAGGTTGGTTGTGTACAAGGAAACAAAGGACAATAACATGGCAAAAAGGGAATTTTCTTAAACCCTGGCTTGGAATTTCACATGTGCTTATGTATGGAAGTGCCATTATGTTCAACACGGTTGTTAGGGGGTCATCGAAGTATAAAGATAACTACTTACAATAGTATGAAAAATGAAATTATATATATATATATATATATATATATATATATATATATATATATATATATATATATATATATATATATAACCAAGAAGTACTCTTATATTGTGATTAGAGATAGTATCATTTGGTTTACAAGCATATAGACGATGCAGTCTCTAAAACTGTATGTGGTAAGTGTTGAGTAATGTGATGATGTTCATGTAAATTTGTACATGTGTATATGTGCTTTTTCTATGGGGTTGTGTGTACATGCCATTGTGAAAAAATAATTTTAAAAAAAAAAAAATCAAAGGTCATTGGACCTGTATGAGGTACAAATTGGTGTAATAGTTAACCAAAGCACTGATTGAGTTGGTGTTGCAGTGTAAAAAAGTATGCATTGATTGTGTCCCCTGGAACAATCCAGTGGAATTGCAATATTTTAGGACATGGAACAATCTATGGGAGAATTAAAAAAATGGTGACTGGGTGGTACATGAATAACTGTGGAGAGAAATTAATAAACATAATTATTGAGACAAACCAATATGCAAGTGAATATATACAAATAAATTGTGTATAACAACCTACAATGCGAGATGAAAAAGGGCCAAAGCTGAAAGAATATTACAATATGGACTCTTGGTTTTGCACAAAAAAAAAAAAAGGAAATAGCAAAGCAACCCAAGATGGACACTACTTGGACAAGTAGGCAGCAATATAACCACCTTGATCATAGCAAGAGAGGAGGTTATATTAAACTTTATCCATGCATGATTAATGCATATGCAACATTGCAATTAAGATAACAACGTAGTAATGCTACCAGGACGATAATACGATAATTGCAATCTATCATAAAAACATGTAAATTATTTTTGAAAACATTATTATTTCAAAAGTAGTGCAATTGGAATTAGTACTTTTGTGGTTTGTAATTTATAATGAACTACAGGGTGAGATACTTGTCGATTGACATGACCATTGGGTAAGTAAAGATAATTTATTGCTAATATGATAAGGTTGCTAAATTTTATTGAGTGCAGTTTTCTAACCCAGTTGTGTTGTGATGCATACAGATGGCCCTTATTGAATGCATAAATAAAAAATAATGATTCCTGAAATAAAGTTCAAACAGTTATATACATGTTTCTTAAATAATGGTGGATGGGAAATTATGACAACAATTGTGAATGTAGGATGCACCAGACATAATATTTCGGGTGGAAGCTCTGTATATTCACAATCAAAGAAAAATTTGCTACATAAGCAAGTTATTGTCCACAATAAAGCGCAGTGAAAGCACTTCAGCCAGGAGAGGCTATATCAGAAGACGAGGATAAATATTTTATGTGCTAGGCATATTCCAACCTACTTATGGGCTAGAAGTAAACACCAAGGACAATTTTCTGCTCAAGGGGGGGAAGATGTAACACCCCTCAGTAAAAATCAAAAATTTAATTTACTTTTACTGCACAAACTTGGTAAATTATGGGCTAAGTTAAAAACATAGTAGAAAAATTTAATTTTCAAAAGTTATATTTTAATTTATTTTGAAAAGGGTTATGACTAATTTTGGAATTCACACGGAAAAGACACTAAATGAAAAATCTTTCACTTACCAGACAGTTAGAAGACAATTATTCCTCTTCCTGGAGATAAATGATATCATTTGGGACAAGGGAGACAAGATGGTGACAGGAGAGAAAAAAACCTGAGGCAACCTTGAAGATTTGGTACCCAGTTGGAGGAGGTCCAAATAAGGAGAATGAAGCTGCAAGCTTGAGAACCTACAACAAGAATTGGTTGAAAGAAGGGAGGACACTTCCAGTTACGTTATTCCTAAGATGGTTGGAGTCAGTGGAATCCCTATGACATACTTGTAAGTCGGTTAGTTCTCTAGATGGACTAGTACAGTCTTTATGCCTTTGAACATACCTTTATAGGTCTCTGTCAAGCAATGTTATAGGATTGGTAAACCCGTTGAACAGGAGGATTGGATGTAATTTCCATCCTCATTGGTTGGGATGAGTGGTATTTATCTTCTATGCATTTCCTTACAGTCTAACCCTAATATATGAGTACTTTATATTTTTTGTGTTTTATCAGAACAAAGTGTTATTGTAAATGATAATAGTACATGAAAATATTTATTTGCACTTAATGGATTATTATGAATAATTTCATAAGTAAGAAAGAAAGTATTTAATTTCTGGTTTCAAACACATAATATTAACTATAGTTCCTGTAAATATGGAGGTTTATACAAGTTTACATAAGGTATGGTGATAGAAGAAAAAGGAATGTTTGCCTTGTAGTAAAGACATTTCTGTGAAAGGATTTAGGAACTAGACAAAGGTCTTCGTCTAGAATAAATTTCCTGACAGTATTGACTAAACAGATAAGTGGAATTTCCTTCTGGAACCTATGTGAGCTTTGCAAGCGTTGAGGGTTCTTGTGATTAATATGAAGTAAGATTTTTCTTTTGTAAATATTGTCATTATATAGGTAGACAAAATGGGATGAATACATATGAAATGTTTGATTGAAAAGTTGTTGACTTCTAGTAATCATAGTGGGTCAATAAATTTTGGGCACATGCTCTTAATTCAGTGTTATTTATCTCAAATAATAATTGGGTTTCCTACACTATAATATATTTTCATATTTGTAGGACATCCAAATGGAAATAAAAGTAGTTGTACCTTGTGGGAACCTGTAGGGAAAAATGATAGTGGTACTCCTAAAGAATATTACCAAATTGCAATTGATGGAAGGTTGGATAAATATAAAATAAACCCGAGGGAATCCAATGAGGAGTATAGGGAGTAGTTGAAGCTATAAATACTATGATAATGGTTTTACGAACATGTTAGTTTTGAACCCATGAGTTGGATCTCGTGGATGAAACAATCCTTGTTCTAAAGAATATAGGTAATTCAGTTCAGTGGGTCAAGACATATCCAAAAACAAGAAAAATTGGGTCCTCTCAGCCTGGACGGAATGTATAACTTAACAAAACAATGAAATAAAGTAAATGATAAATTTAAAATTAGACTGTAAACCCTTTCTAAAGAAGACCGTAAAAAGAGTAACAAAGAAAACTAAGCACATACCCTTACTTCTATATAATTATATACTATAAGATTCAATTCATAGGTGTTCTCATTGTGGTAATGTGAATTCCAACAAAAGCAATACTGAAATTTATCTAAAGGGAATTGTATATAAAATAAGAAAAATAATAGTCGATAAGCATTTTCGTGCCTGAAGAGCTCACAGCCGGTTTAATTCCAACACTATTGGTGAGAACTAACCATTCCAAAACTGATATCTATACTCAAATTATACAACCAAACCTATGGAGAGGGGAGTTCCATATCATATACATTAATAAATTAATAAAAGTATAAAATAAGCTCTGCACATAAATATATATTTATCCTGGACTAAAGATCGAGTAAAAGTAAGAAGGTATGCATTCAATTTTTCTTTTACAAATGATGTGATCACAAATAATCACCACGGGATGATGAATTCATGCAAACATATATATATGAAATGCAACTACGGTTAACTACATAAATAGAAATATTTGAAGGAAATCCTACCAGGGAATCGATGATATTTGAACTTAACTATGATATCGAACCTTTCACCTACAAAGAAAAATATTGAGACCAAAAAATTAGAAAATGGGTATTGAAATCGTTGTAACGGGAAAATAACATTAAAAGAAAAATTAGCAAAAAGAAAATACGTGAGGATTTTTCTTTCCGAGAGTGTTGAAGGAATTCCTCTCTTGATCAAATAAGATTAATTATTGTCATTGATGGTATCCAATGGATGAAAAGACCCCTTGGTAATTGCAACATATATAACCTCATTCTCAAGGAATAAAGGTTATTGTAGGTGGTTGCTGGCATAAGAGCGAATTATCCCATTGGAAACCCCTGTAAACTGAAGTATTGTTGGTTACATTACAAACTTAGAACTACCTTAGCAAAGAATTGGAATTTCCACATCACACTCTCTCTTGGCTCCAACAATTACGCGACTGCATCGAACCCAACACCTGGTGGATCCCTTCCGTGATTATAACTGGAGAACACATCTTTCAACGTTAAATGCCCCATCTCGATCAATGCAAAGTGCATATTGTGAGTTAATGCAGGAAATCTTTTGTGATTTTGTGATCTCAGAGAAGTAATGGAGATATATTATTTGGACAACTCTATGAATGGGCCAGGACTTATTCCTTTCGTCATTGACAAGCCACTGTGAACGAGGAGACTAGGATTTCAAAATGGGTAGCTCTATATATCGTTCACAACTAATATTCAATGGCATAATTTAGGTGGGCTTGATGGAATACAAGGTGAATTTAGTGTAATAATAGTTCTACGTCTAGGAATGCAAATGGAGAGTGATATCATGTTTTCCCTTGCCAAGGAGTAAGCACAGAGAAAAAATATTTTACCAATTCCTGGGTAAAGGAAAATTCACACATGGATTAATGACTACCGGTTACATAATTTTATTTATCCCATGTGAATAAGGAATAGTTTTCTTTACTCATAAACATGTATAAATGTTTACCTTCATTATAATTATTTAGAATTTTATTCGGTAATAATCACATGTGAAATAACGCTTTCGACACGTTTCGAATTAGCTAGTGTGATTCATCATCATTATTATTCCACAAACCTTTTCATGGATTGATTTTGCAACGTTGCTCCAATAAACATATTTGTTGTGCTTATAAAGTTTTCATTGAATTAACCTTCAACATGGAATGTACACAAGGTTTATTCATTTAATGGTTGCTTGTGACTAATTTAATGACCTTGAAAATGAAAAATTAGGAATATTAGAACCTTGAGTGAGAAAGATTGATGATTTTTTGTGGTCGGATTTTTATATTTTAAAAATCCCACATCACCTACGCAGCTTTTCCTTACACACAATGCGTTTTTGCGCAGTTTTTCAGCTAAAAAACCACACAGCCAACGTAATTTTGTATGTGAAAATTCATCGCGGTGCGCAATCCTGATGAATAAAAACTCCGCACCTTCGCGGGCGATTTCTAAAAACATAAACCTCCCCAAAAAATTATTTTAAAACCTAAAAACTAAAATTAAATGGTTGAAATGCAAGATATGGAAGAGATATATTACTTGGAAAAAATGATTTGTCGATTGGTTCACTGATTTGGTCGATATCCGCTCTGGAAGTTTTGTGGTAAAAACCCTTTTATTGCTCTCCAAATGTTTTAAAACTAAAATGGTGAAAATAACTTACGTTTTTCAACTTTTATAAGTTTTTGGTGAATAAAATATTATTCTTTTATGTCTTAACCTATTAGAAATCAATTTTTCACATCTTTACCAAAATGAAGAGAAGTGATCATGATTTATTGAGTTTTTTGTGCAGAGTATAGGTTGCGGTAAAAAATGAATCATTTTGATTATGAGTAAACTTTTATCACTTTTTCTAACTCTCGAAAAACACGAAAAAGCGAAACCTTGGAGTAATTTTTTAAGTCCTTTTCGGACTCCCTAAACATGACAATATTGTCGAGCACTTGACTATTCGAACTCGTTAAAATAAATGAACAATCGTCTATTTGGTATAAGTTTACCCCTTTTCCAAACCAAACTAAACTATTTATGAAAAAGGTATACGTTGACTAAACATGGTTAATAGAGCTCTCTCCTGCATTATTTTATCCTTTTTCGGGCTTGAGGGACTAAATTTATGAAAAATAACACTATGGAGTTTACTTATGCTTTTCTCTTGACTCCCTAAAATTGAAAAAAACTGAGTATTAATTTCTCTGGACTTGTTAAAAATCTACGTTGAAAGAACTGATTGAGTTTTCTTTACGTGTCTTTTCAAACTCTTTAAACATTAAAAATACCAAACCACTCCTTCCTAGGATTCGTTAAAAATACTTCGGAGGACTCATCTAAAGGATGAGCTTATATGAAAAGAAAATGTTATCCTCCTCAAACTTGACAAAAATAAAGAGGTACATATCAGTAATGGTGGGAGGGAATTGGGAAAAGGTATTCATATTTGTATTCATTTTAAGCGGCAACATGTCGCTCTTGAACACAGCAATTCATCACACTTGTGTCTGGGTTGGGTAATCCATTTTTCTTACAGTTAATCAAACCTCATTGAAATTTTTCAACTGGTTTTGGGTATTATCGTTGAGTCAAATGCTTCCAAGTCAATTGTCGTGTCATTATGTGTTTAAGAGAAGTTCAACCTCAGTTCATATTCCTTTGCAAATATTAGCCTCCATTCGCATTGGCCATCCCTGAGTAGGTCCTTGCAGAAAACATTTTGTTATGAAACCAGCTCACAAAATAGAAGAAAAGATAGATCAACGCCTTAGAAATCAGCCTCTTCGATGGGGCAACCTCCTTTACATTACATAAATTAAAAATTATTGGATGACACAAATGACAAAACCTCATTTCTATATATAGGAGTCCATGGGATCACAATATAATTCTAGTCGATCTAACAATAATAATGTAAGGGAACAATAATAACAATATGGGGACTACAGGGGCAAACCAATAACAATAAGGGGGCTACACTAACAACAATAAGGGACTATAGGGCCCTAAAATGCCCCTCTCCTTCAAAAAAGTGTTGTCCTCGATGCTTGAGTAGTTCTGGATGCTTCTATATAAAATTCTCATCCTCCCATGTGGAATATTTAGTGGGTAAGTTCTTCCACTTGATGAGATACTCTAAAATTGATCAATTTCGTAGCTATCAAGTTCTTGTTTCCATGACTAATTCAAGTTCCAATATGATTGTTCCTTCCTTATCAAGTTCTGGAAATATTGTTTGAACTGGAAGTTTGTCACCTATAACCTTCTTTAAGCATGAAACATGGAAAACTAGGTGCACTCGGGAAGATGCAAGAAGCTCCAATTTGTATGCCATAGTACCAATCTTTTGAAACACCTTGTATGGACCATAGTACTTTGGCGATAATGTATCATCCTTCTTAGCTTGCTTGAGGGACATTTGTTTGTAGGTTGTAGCTGTAAAAATACCCAGTCGCCTACAATAAAACTTCTCTCGCTGCGATGTTGATCTGCCTGTTGTTTCATTCGATTATGTGCCAAATTTAGGTTATCCTTTAAGAGTTAGAGAACTTGTTGTTTATTTTTGAAGTGATCTTCCACTGCTTGAACCTTAGAATTTTCTCTTAAAGATGATGTGATGGACGACGGATGATATCCATAAAGTGCCATAAATAGGGTCATTTTTGTTGTAGTGTGGAAGGAAGTGTTATACCACCATTAAGCCAGAGATAACCAATTGACCTATTGTGTTTGTTTATCATATACAAAGAAACGAAGATATCCTTCCAAATATTTGTTCATTGTCTCAGTTTTCCCATCGGATTGAGGATTATAAGATGAGCTATGAGCTAGTTGAGTACCCAAACAAGAAAATAATCTCGTCCAAAAATTTCCATTAGGTACATTAGGGTAACTACCTTGCAATTCCACTGCATCGACATCTCATTTGAACCATGCTCTATTCGGGAGAGCTCCACTGTTGGTGATGTAACCTTAATTCAGTTAGCTCGGGACTTATGGCTATAACTACTATGTCCACATGTAGTATACCTAGGGCGGCTAATATGGGGTATTCATAGGGGGGGTTATATGGGGTACAAAGGAAGGTACCAAAAGAAATAATGTAATGTAAGGATAATAAATACATGGGCCATAATTAATAAATAAAGTGGTTAACCCACATTATGCAAGGGACCACAAGTAGTTAGGAAATAATGTGATAAGCTCATGGTCTTAGATGTATGACCCATGGTAATTACCCATTGTATTGTATGCATGAAGCCTACACAGAGGCTAGAGACTCTCCATTGAGGATTTCAAGGATTATTGTATTAACCAGCATATGTCTTGTGGAGTGATCCCCTTCCTTAAGGAGTAGTCATATGGTGTTTCCCTACCTCAAAGGTTTTCTCATTAATAAATATTTGAAGCTTTTATACTATGTTCTTGAATTTATTGTGCCTATTTGCAGATTTTATTATATTTTCAGGTCAGATCTATTACAAGTGGTATCAGAGCACTTTCTTGGGCAGAGTTGGGGAGATTTTTTTTCATTTTTGCAGGACATTTTTGGGCGGTGAGTTTGCAGAACAGATCTGACAATTTTCGTACAATATTTTAAAAAAATAATAGCAGATCTAGATTCTTTGTGAAAAAATAGTCAATTTAAAAAAAATCAGTCGAATTAGATTCCAGATGAGGGAGATATCATTGATTTCAAATCAACGGTGTTGTAGAAATTTTTCTGACGAAAATTCGTGGACGACAGCTCTCCTAAAGTTTTTTGAAATTTTTGGTGTAGAATTTCAACAAATAATTATAGATTTAAGCTCCACTTTAAAAATCACCCAATTTCAAAAAAAAATCGGTCAAATCGGAGTTTGGATGAGGGAGTTATCATTGATTTAAAATCAACCATTTTTTTCTGAAATTTTGTGACGACAAGACAAGTGCAACACAAATCTAAGTTTCCAAAGTGCCCAGATCATGATTTCAACCACACGGGCAGATGCAGAATGACTGTTCCATTTCTGAAAATAGGTTATAATATGGCTTCCAAGCTATATTGATAGATTAGTGGTCATTTTAAATTTTCACCCAACCGTAAGTAATTTCTAAAATTCCTCACTCTATTTTTATGGGTTCTAGCAAGATGCTTTTTACAGGACGACATGATGGCCCTACTATTGAAGAATTTATACAATATAAAAAGTCTCTATCCAAATTTTGGACAACTCCCCTAGGGTTTGATCTGAAAGATGAGGCTGCTAAATGGTGGTTCTCACTTGATAAGTCAGTGAGGTACGATCCTGATGAAGAAATTGAAAAAATCTTTTTGGAAAAATGGTCACAAGTTAGAAGACAGGATAATGAGACACACAAGGTGTCGTTTTTTGGTATTTCCTTATTACAGGTTCATGGAAGTATTCAGAAAGAGAATATTATTGTGTCTATCAATCCCAGTTATAATACCCCATATGATCCCCCCTAAGAATACCCCATATTAGCCCGCCTAGCTATACTACACCACACTTGGTGAGTGTGACATCTTTTATCAAAATTTTCTATCTAATTTCCATATTGATTTGAGTATGCACACTATTTTAACTCTAATTCATTTTCTCCTTTCCTGTCTTCGTCTTTCACGGGCATCTTAGCTATTTGGGGATTTCTTGTTGTTGTGGCGAAATTAGATCCCACATACGCCATTTTGCAAGTTAATCAAGGGTAAATTCTAATTTGTTTAAGAAACCCTATTCTTATATATCGCATGGTTTCTGCTCCATCATGGCTTCTTGCTATTATAAATGATTCCATTCAGGATGGCATCAACCGACTGCCAGGAAACCCTAAGGTAAATGCTTTCCTTATATTTCCTTACGTACTTTAAATTTCCTGCAAAGTATAAGTATGATTGAATTTACACCTTGTTCTGTAGAAATTTTAGTCCCCACTCTGGTCTTCAATTTCACCTTATCACTCCCATATAGTTAAATTCCCATTCCCATAATCATACATTCAAAATTCTGGAAATGAAAAAAATTTCTGAAAACAAAAATTTGGTAATTTCACAAGTGTTGGAAATACAGAAATAAAAACACAGGAAATTATAACAGCCACACACAGAAAAATAACACTTTGATTTTTTGTCAATGTGACCCTGGAAAAACCCCCTACAACTCTTGGAGAAAACTAGCTTGAGAGCTCTTCTTTATTTCTGAAAAATGATTTTACAGTGAAATAGAAATACACAGAAAAATTCTAGCAACAACAAAACAGACTTATCTCATTTTCCGTGCTTGACTCCACCTCGAAAAGCGTGCCAAACATCAAAATTGTCAAAACAGAATAATTACAGCAAGAGATACCAACATTAAATGTTGTACGGTCTCCTCGAATTTTGTGCCCAAAAATTTCGTACTGTTGTACGGACTATACAGAAAGTACAACTATATTTTCAGCCTCCAAATTCGTGCCCACTCAGCCTCGAAATGTGTGCTTCCCACTGTTGTTTCTTTCCCTCAAAATATGTGATGTACAGACCTCGATTTTCATGCCCGATACTCCTGTAATAAATGTTGCCTTCTCTATCCTTGATTTTCGTGCCGAGGTGCCTCGAAAATCATGCCTCTAGACTGTTGTACTGACTGCTGAAATAAATGCATAGGGATTCATGCCAAGGTTCTGCTCTCCTTCTTCTCCCTGCTCAGAAATTCTCCTTGCTCTCTCTTGCTTCTTCTCTCAACCTGCTCATGAAAAAAATGAATGACCTTTTCTCTTCTTTTCTCCTTTTACCCTAACCCTAAGTGACTTTTGGGGAATCCCTAAATCCAGTGACTGAGATAGCTTTAGATCAAGGGCTGAGAATAAGTGTGCATTTAATTCTCACTTTCTAATTTTTTATTCACCCCACTTAAATAAAAACACACTTATCCTTTTATTACCATAGTCACTTTTTCAATTTCTAATTTTACATTGACTTTAATAAAGTCACTTTAAAATTAGATTGTAAATTTATCAATTATAAAGTCACTTTAAAATTAGATTTGACTTTACCACCTATAAAGTCACTTTAGGAGAAAAGTACAAAATACATTTAGACACTTTTCCCTAGGCTAAAGATCAAAGCCTTAGGGAACCACTTGTCCTCTGGTACCCAAATTTTAACTCTCCCTCTTACCAAGGAAGTGTTCCTCACCACTCCCATCTTCTCTATGAAGTAGACATGCTTGCCCCGTGGTAAGCCTTTGGTGAATATGTCTGCTACCTGCTCATCTGTGGGAATATACTCAAGCTTTACCGCTCCCTTTTGAACATAGTCTCTGATGAAATGATATTTGATCCCGATATGCTTTGACCTGTCATGAAAAACTAGATTCTCCATGATTTTAATGCAACTCTGATTATCACAGTAAATCATTGAAGGTCTCAATGCCTAACCAAATAGCCCAAACAACATCTTGTGAAGCCATATGGCCTCACAACTAGCCAAATTGGCTACCATGTACTCTGCTTCCACTGAACTCAATGCAACTGACTGTTTCTTCCAACTGAACCATGACACAACTCTCGAACCCAGCCCAAAACAAGACCCTAAAGTACTCTTCCTATTAGAAGCACAAACTACCCAATCTGAATTAGTGTACCCTTCCAGTCTCACTCCATCTCCATGTCTATAATCTAGACCAAGATCCACTCTCCCCGGCAGGTAATGAAGAATGTGTTTTGCAGCCACCCAGTGCACCTTCCTGGGCTCACACATGGACTGACTCATCGTGTTGACTGAAAAGCATATATTTGGTCGAGTATTGACCACATACATCAAGGAACCAATCAGTTGTCTATAAAAATTAAGATCCACCAACTCGGAATCTGAAGCGTGAAGCTTCTTCCAGTTAGTGATCATAGATGTAGACATGGGTTTGCAATCCTCCATGTGAAATCTGCTAAGAATGTCCACAATATACTTCCCCTATCCCAGGAAGAAATGCCCCTCCTCCTGCCACACCTCCAATCCCAAAAAGTAATGCATCAAGCCAACGTCCTTCATCTCAAAGTCTGAAGAAAGATCTCTCTTGCAGCCCTCAATGAGTCTCTATGCACCTGTAATGACCAAGTCATCAACATACAACACCAGAATGAGAGGCTCCTCACCTACCACAATAAATTATAGGTTTGGATCTGCATCACTCGTTGTGAAACCCAACTCCTGCAAGTATGTATCAATCCTCGAGTACCAAGATCTAGGAGAATGCTTCAGGCCATAGAGTGTCTTCTTCAATCTACATACATGGGACTCCTTCCCATGCAACTCAAAGCCCTACGACTACTCAATATAAACCTCCTTCTGTATGACCATTGAGAAATGTGGTCTTCACATCCATCTGGTGGATCTTCCAACCCATCTCTGCTGCTATCAATATAATGGAGCAAATGGAAGTATATTAAGCCAAGGGAGCGAAGGTCTCCTCATAGTCAACTCCCTCTACCTGTGAGAACCCTCTTGACACAAATCGAGCCTTGAACTTCTCAATGCTACCATCTGCATCATGCTTTATCTTGTAAAGCCATCTAGAAGTAACAACTGATTTACCTTCAGGCGTCAACACCACCTCCCAAACATCATTCTTAATTATAGAAGAATACTCCTCCTGCATGGCCTCTCTCCAGACATGTTGGCTAGCTGCCTCCTCATAGCTAGAAGGCTTAGAATTAACAATGCTAGTGATCAATGCCATATAACTACAGAACCGCTCGGGCGGTTTTATCTCTCTAACGTGTCTCTTTGGCCCAACAACAAATGTTGCCTCATGCAAGGTGTCCTGAAGCCACTTGGAGTGAAAGAATCCTCATCCTCATCAGAAGCCTGAACTCCTGAAGGCTTGCCAACTGACCTCATGCCTGAACCTGTGCATGTAGATGTTGAAGTATTGTGTGAACTGTCCATCAGTGTACTACCCTGTGAACTACTCTACGGATTGCTCTACATGCTGCCCAAAGCACCACCCATCTGACTCTGAGAGCCACTACTAACTGATGGACTTGACACTGTAATCGATGTATCTCCTAATCCATGTCCATTGGATCCCTGTGTTATAGTGTAATTTATCACCTTCATGTACTTGATGATTTACACTTTGGCCTTGGGCACCCTTTCCCCCAAACTTGAACATTTTCTCAAAAAACAGTATCTAAAAAACCCATACGCGACTCTGCCCAGACTATTTTGTGTATACATGCGAGTCCATTCATAGAGATCCGCGTATACCCTTTTAATTATTAAAAAATACATAAATTCCCTATATTTGAGGTAGGTTTGATGGTTATTCTAGTAATTGAACCACCCCAACCCATGGCCTAACTGCTCCTAACTGCAGAAACTAAATTGAGGTAGTATAAAAGCCCCTTAAAGGATTGGTCTAAGGGAGAGAGAAAAGATATAGATATTATACTCTGTTGGAGCCCTATTCAATTCTGATATTCCCATGCCTCCTGCACTTCCAAGGTATATTCAGGAAACCCTTGTTTCCTTGATATGTTCATCATCCTATATGACATATATTGTGCACACATCTTGGAAGAATTCTTGGATTGATCCAGAGGATGGTATGCTTGAAGGTTGTGGCAGGATTCAGGTGATCTCTCCACGTTTTGATCACTGTACATGTCATTCATAATAAGAAGAGCCATCTTGTTCTCGATGTTCACGTGTTTATGATGTTTTATATACATGTAATAATCATTAATTGAATGTTTCATATTTTTTTTATCATATTATGTATGGTTTTAACTGACATCTAGGAACCATATATGTTGTACAACTAGGTTTTTGGGTCCGTTCTTTGTGGATTTACAGGTTTCGGAGCACAAAGTGTTGCAGGGGGTTTGCACCCCGCGGGATCTACATCAACTGAGGGACTTTCGGGTATGTTCTGCAATCAGTAGGATCAAATTTTCAGTATAGAAGTTGGCTAAATTGAGTCCTTCTTGAATGGCATGCCCCTGATCTGTGAAGGTTGTCAACCCAAGACCTTTAGGGTATTATTTCCCAAAACACCCTGTGAATGACTCAACTGTTGTTGAGGGTCTGGTGAATCCAGATACTCTAACTCCCATGACCTCTTGAAAACCCTATCCTCCTCGAAATTCACATCTTGCCTGACAATAACTTTCCTCTTCGTAGGAATATAAATCCGAAATTATTTTGAGGTTTCACTATAACCCACAAATATGCCCTTATCTGCAGTGGGCTCTAGCTTGGTCCTCTTCTCCTTGGGAACATAGGAGTATGTAATGCACCCAAAGATACAAACGTGACCAACATCAGGCTTCTTCCCAAAAAAAACCTCCTCCGGAGTCACATTTCCCAAGGCATGATGTGGACTCCTGTTCTGCAAGTACACAATAGTGTTGTAGGCCTCTTTCCACAAAAACAAAGGTAACCCCTAATCATGAAGCATGGCTTTGGCATCCCCAACAATCGATCTGTTCTTCCTCTCTTTAACCCCATTCTGCTGGGGGTTGTAAGGAACAGTGAACTCCCTCCTAATCCCTGCCTCCGCACAATAATCAACAAACTCACCAAGGGTATACTCCCCTCCATTGTCTGATCTGAGGACCTTGATCTTCCGACCTGTCTGAGTCTCCACAAGAGCTTTGAACTCTTGAAACCACTTGAATACCTCACTCTTGGTCTTCAAGAAATAAATCCAGGTCTTCTTGGAGTGATCATCAATGAATAAAACATAGTACTCATAGCCACTCAAGGATACATGAGACATCCAACCGCTCACATCGGTACAAATCAAGTCAAGAATCCTTGTCGCTCTGTTGTCACTGCTGGGAAAAGGGGATTTGGAAAACTTCCCCATTGCACATCCTCTGCATGTATCAAGGTGATCAGAACTGAAATTTGGCACATCTGTGGTGATCTCCTACAATGTCCTCAAGGCCCCATGATACATGTACCCCATCCTGCGGTGCCAAATCTCACACAACTCTGAACTACTAGATCTATTGTCGGTACTGATACTCAATGCCATCAGAGGTTGGAATGAAAACTTGTACACCTTTGCATGGCGCACACCAATCACTCTAGCTGAATCAGCTGGAGTGCCCCTAGGATATATAAGCATTTTCCCTCTCCTGAACAACACCTCATACCCTCTATCCTCCAATGTTGAAACGGATATAAGGTTCTTCTTCATTCCATGCACATATAGAACATCTGACACTTTCAAGAGAGGTTTGGGTTCCCTATCAAATGTCAATGTCCCCACACCGACTACTCTAATAATGTTGTCATCTTTGAGAACTACCTCTATACCAGTGCCACTCTCTGAAAGCTACGAGAAGTACTCCCGGACTCTTGTCATATGAACAGAAGCCCCACTGTCAACATACCAAATACTTGAAGATGCTCTGCTAGTGGAGGGAAGTGCACACTCCCTCTGAACATGTGTGGCGTGTGATCCTGCACTAGTGGACTCACAAGCTACGAACCCAAACTCTCGGTCAAAGCTCTTCGAGAAGTCCTCTATCTCTACAGAAGCTGCCATGGTCTTGTCTTTTCCCTTCTTCTTCTTCTCCAGACACACAACTGCATAGTGTCCTGACTTCTGAAAATTCCAACATTTGACTTTGGAATAGTCCTTCTCCTTGTTTACCTTCTTACCTTTACCTTTGACTTTTCCCCCACCACCACTTGTGGAAGCTTGCTTCTTTCCTTTTCCCTTATTTCCCCTTGCCAACAATGCTACATTGTCATCCTCCTCCACCTGTTTGGCTGCCCTAAGATGGTTCTTTCTGATATCATTCTGAATGCAATCATCCCACAACCTCTCCCAGTTGGGAAGGTTCTCCCGTGCCACAATCCCATCCACAAAACTCTCCCAAGTATTGGGAATACCATTCAATGTAATCTGCACCAACTCAGTGGGTGGAATGGTCTTTAACAACTACCAACTCATCTCTCACTGAAGTGATCTTTGTGAGGTAAGTTGCAGCACTATCAGTCTTAGCCATTTTAATGGCCTTCATCTTCTCCCTTAGGACCATTTTTTTTGTTTTCATTGGTGCTTTGGTAAATATTGGTCAAGGTTGTACACATCTCATGTGCATATGTATTTCCTCTCATATGAGGAATTACATGGTCTTTAACACCATCCAGAATCAGTCTTTTTCCCTTAACATTCTTCTTGTTAAACTCTGCCAACTAAACAGGGTTAGCAGGTCTTGCTACTCGGTGTTGTGTGGTGTGAACCATTATTCCCCAGACTTTTGCCTCCTCAAATATTCTTTGGATTCTCCCCCTCCATGCACTGTAGTTTCTTAGCCCATCCAACCTATCCTCAACCCTCAAGCCGAAAGACATGCTTGTTGTCTTAACAAACTGAAAATCTCAAAACTGTGGTAAAGGTCCAATTTTCTATGTGAAAAATCAGCTTGTAATTTTTCACTTGATGTTCCAAACTGCACTTTTCAGCCACCCAAGCTCTAATACCATGTAGAAATTTTAGTCCCCACTCCGATTTTCAGTTTCACCTTATCACTCCCATATAATTAAATGCCCATTCCCATAATCATACATTCAAAATTCTGGAAATGAAATAAATTTTTGAAAACACAAATTTGGGAATTTCACAAGTGCTGGAAATACAGAAATAAAAACACAGGAAATTATAACAGCCACACACAGAAAAATAACACTGTGATTTTTGGTCAATGTGACCATGGAAAAACCCCCTACAACTCTTGGTGAAAACCAGTTTAAGAGCTCTTCTTTATTTCTGAAAAATGCTTTTACAATGAAATAGAAATACACAAAAAAAATTCAGCAACCACAAAACAGACTTATCTCGTTTTCTGTGCTTGACTCCACCTCAAAAAATGTGCCAAACAGCAAAATTGTCAAAACAAAAAAATTACAGCAAGAGATACTAGCATTAAATGTTGTACGGTCTCCTTGATTTTCGTGCCCAGAAATTATATACTGCTATACATATTGTACGAAAAGTACAACTGTCTTTTCAGGCTCGAAATATGTGCTACTCAGCCTCGAAATGCATGCTAACCATTGATGTTTCTTTCCCTCAAAATATGCGTTGTACAGACCTTGATTTTCGTGCCCATTGCTGCTGTAATAAATTATGCCTTCTCTCTCCTCGATTTTCATGCCAAGGTGCCTCGTAAATCGTGCCTCTAAAGTGTTGTACGGACTACTGAAATAAGTGTCTTGGGATTCGTGCCAAGGTTATGCTCTCCTTCTTCTCCCTGCTCATAAATTCTCCTTGCTCTCTCTTGCTCCTTTTCTCAATCTACTCATGAAAAGAATGAATGATCTTTTCTCTTCTTTTTTCCTTTTATCCTAACCCTAAGTGACTTTTGGGGAATCCCTAAATCCAATGGCTGAGATAGATTTAGATCAAGGGTTGAGAATAAGTGTGCATTTAATTCTCACTTTCTAATTTTTAATTCACCCCACTTAAATAAAGACCCACTTAGCCTTTTATTTCCATAGTCACTTTTTCACTTTCTAATTTTACATTGACTTTAATAAAGTCACTTTAAAATTAGATTGTAAGTTTACCACTTATAAAGTCACTTTAAAATTAGATTTGACTTTACCACCTATAAATTCACTTTAGGATAAAAGTACAAAATACATTTGGACACTTTTCCCTAGGCCAAAGATCAAAGCCTTAGGGAACCACTTGTCCTCTGGTACCCAAATTTTTACATGTTCGTTTATGTTCTTGGTTGGTCGCAGGTTAGGAATTAACACTACTCACTTTTTAGAAAAGAAGTGATTTTGCTCGATTGGAATTTTTCTCAGTTTCCATAGGTTTTTACCCCTCTTCTTTACTTCTTCAGGTTTTCCAGGATATGGTTTTCATATAGGAGTTATGGCATAAATAAGCGATTTTTCTTGTTTAAAAACTCCTAGGTTTTCCAACCCATAATCTGGGTGTTGGTAATATGGTTGGCGGATTCTGAGCATAACCCATTAGGGTTCTTCCCCATAGCTCCCGTGCACAGGGGGTTTGAAAATTAAGAACTTTTAAAGATTTTGTAATTCATCAAAGGTCCTTGGTTTACTTTCAGTTGCATTGCGCTAATGCAGCAAGACTTATTTTCGATATTGCAGTTTTATGCATTTTATTACTATACCTTTAGGGTTCATAATTATATTGAGTAGTCCTATTATTTCAAATGTACAGATAACGTTATAATTTTTTATTTTATGAGCTTGCGGGTTGTTGAGCCGAAATATTTTTCCTGTGTTCATAAGCTCTAACAGCCCATCTGGAATCTATTTAATGTTTTGCTACTGATTTTGAACTGAAACATTGTTGTATATTTCCAATGATATTTTATATGGTATCAATAAATGTGTATTTATAGGCGAGGAACGTCTCAAAAAAAATTCGTATAACCCAAGATGTCCCACAGACCTATGTAGGTTTTTTCAAAATTGCTTCTCAAAGATTTCTATTTGCAATTATGTAGATTTTAGAATGTAAATCTTAATTTTAGTTTGTGTGTGTAGTTCTTGGTTACATCTTAATAGCAAATATCTATAAAATTCTTTAAATCTTACACGTCCTAGTGATTTTTTCGCATAATATTAATGCTTTCTTAAACCGAAAAAATACCTTCGTATGGTTATTTATTAAAAGCAAAATAGACTTGTACTCTTTCCTTTTTTTGCATTCACATATAACAATTATAAATAGTTAACAACGATTGTATATTGAGAGTTGGTAGGATTTTATTTCCAAGAATTGTTTGTCCTTAATAAATAGTCTAGGAATTGTTTAGGCTAACCGACCCATTCCAGTTCAGGCCTAGAACTAACCCTTAAACACAGATTTATTCTTATATTCAAACATAAAAGGACAACAGTTCCTAAATCTTTTAGCTTTACAAATCAATGTTTTTAATTCTACATCCTTTACACAGTTATACAAATAAATTGCGTAGAGAATAACAGTTTCTCCAAAAGCATATTTTGCTTATATTTTGTTTGCTTTTACCAAAGGACTAAACTGACCCGTCTTTCCTTATATGATATAGCTAATTGGATATTATTCTGACTTACTCATATGGATAACTTTCCATTAAGGTAACTTTTCAGGCCACTATCTGCTTCGTTCACTTCCTTTAACCAGGAAATAATTTATTGCAACTAGTGACAAGAACATTTCACTAAAATAATTTATAGAAAGAGGTAATTTACAGAGTGTGCATAAACACTTATATGTTCAGGTGTAGGCTACCAGGGAATCCACAGGGAAGAAAGACCACTCCTCACAACCAATGAGAACAGCCACCACCATTTATTCCCCCGAGCAAGTTTTCACAGAGACCTAGCAAGGTTTATCAAAAGGAATCAATATTGTGGGAGTCCAACCCAGGAATTCACAGGCTCAAAAATTCTAACTTAGGGATTCCACTGGCTCCATGCAGCTCAAGAATACCCTAACTGGAAACATCCCGCCTTCCCTTAACAACGTCTTGTTTGAGGGAGTAATACTCCTCCTCTCCCCTCTTAGTTTCCTCAACTTCCTCTCAGAGATTCTTGGCTTCTTTTCCCAGATGAGATAATTTATCTCTATGGAAGGGAGTAATTTTCCTCTAACTATTGGTGAGTAAAAAAAATTCATTTGCTGTCTTTTCCCCGTAAATTCCATTGCTTGCCATAACCAACTTTTTTTTAAAGAAAATAATTTTAAACATTTAAGTTTCCAACTAATAAAAGTAGATTAAATATTTAAGTTTCACTGAGGGGCGTTGCATCTTCCCCTCTTGAGCAAAACATTGTTTTATGTGTTTGCTTCTAGCCTTTCAATAGGCTGGAATATGCTTCTTACATGAAATCTTCATATTCTAGGTTTCCTTTTCTCGACTAAATTTCCTTTACTGTTGTTATCACTCAAAAAATTAAAACATCACTTTGACAAGGTTACATAGGTTCATGGGTCAAAATAGGATTTTAGGAGTCATTTCAAGTTTGATCAAGGGAAGTAATAAATTTTTTATAGTTTGAGCTTACCCTAAGGTTTAAACACACTCATATTCAAACTCCTTCATGTCACATCATTCATAATTTTCTGATTCATTTCATTTTCCAAAGGTTTTTGTACCAAAAGTTCCAAATTAGCCAAGAAACCACAGTTTCATAGCGCATTACACTGTAAAAAGTCACTTTTTGCTACGAAATTGTTGAAAATTTCATAGCGAAATATGAAGCAAAATTCTAATTTTTGACTTTGAGAAGTCAACTTCAAAGGTGGTTTCTGGGCAAACAGAAAGGTATCTTAAGAAACTGAGAGAGATTATTTGTAAAAACATATCAAATAACAATAATACTTCTCACGTTTCTCATAGGTATTATCAATTGGGAGATGCAAGGATTTCTTTGAAGCCCTGTTTTCAAAAAAAAAAAAAAAGGAAGGTGTTTTCTTGATTTACACAAGTTTTGCAAATGTAGTTTCTAGACAGCTGGAGATGTGTTTCAAAAACCCAAGAGAGGTTTTTCTTCAAGACATACTGACCTACAAAACCCTCCTTCAATTTTTCAAAATACATCATGTATTATAATATTTAGGCTCTGTTCCAAGCCCTAATTTTGAGGACAAAACAGGAAAAATCTGCAAGGATGTCTTAAATATAAAAGGTGAGACTGACACCTAAAGACTCTTAGGTGAGTTGATTTATGGTTTTTTGAGGTTTATGAAATGATTAGCTACAATTTTTTTCCACTCACAGGTTTCAGTTTTCAAAATTATGCAAAAATCTACATTTTCAGCAATTTCATAGTGCCTCCAAGCTTGAAGGGCAGCAATGTGCTACGAAACTGTTGTAGCTACATTTTTGTCTTTTTGACCAGTTATGGAGGCTATTGAGAGATGAAATTGCTATGACACATGTTTTGGATGATGATAAATCTGATTCAAAAGGAAAGAGTTGAAATGGTTGAATATAAAGGCTTATTTTGCAGCGCTACGAAAAGCGCTACGAAACTGCCTTATTTTCATAGCGCACTGCATTTCATCCTTTTGAGTAGGTTTTGAAGCGAAATTTTGAAATATGGAGGTTATGGAAGAATAACCATGTCAATACATCATTCAACATTCAAGGACCACAAATTTAAGATTAAATGACAGCAAAAAATGTTAAAAAATAATAATAAGACCATTTGCCTAAAAAATAGGGTCTTGTTTCATAGTTTTGAGGAGGTCAGCTAAGTGGTCATAAAGGGATGAAGCCCATCATCTAAATTTGACCATGTGAATGTATACTTGTCAAAGATGTAATTTATTTTAGTAGATAAGGTTGTTAAAGATAATAAAGAGTAGTTTGAGTCCTATTTGAAATAGGACTGTCAAGTAGGATAGGTGTCTGTCTATCATTAAAGTTGATGTTTTATGGTTATGCAAGGTGTCATTAGGAAAAAATTCGATGTATCTAGCCTAGAGGCAGATCATATGATGATGTAACATGTCTATTAAAGGCCATGGGGTCTAATTTGTCAAGGGTTGGAGATTTTGGCACAATGATAGCTTATTGTAAATTGATTGTTTCAGCAATACAGAGATTTGTTACTTGACCAACTTGGTATTCTGAAGGAGTTTTTGGTGCTTACTTATCGTATTTGTACCTTTTATGTATCTCTCTTGCAGTGGATTTCATTCATGTTACTCAGAATTCATCCATTTGATGCTCTGACTTCCTTTATAAGTAAATTGACTATGTATTTCCTTGTCTCATGTGTGTGTGTCCTACTACTAAAAACTTTGACCTGCCTCAACTTCCATGTCAAGTAAACTCACTGTAATCACTGAAATTTTGACTCCATAAGCCCAATGGCTACATATTGATATTATTTTCAACCTACAGGTTGGAGATGTTATCTCATAAGACTATTTGATTGTAAAGCTATTGGAGTTTGTTGCTATATACAGTAACAACACAACTTTCTTCACCTGAGATTCTTATTATATTTCAATGAGTTTCTATCCTATCTTTTGAAAGGTTTTCTTCAATGTCTTAATGATTATTACTTAGAAATCATGATTGTTCATGCTCTGACTTCCTTTAAGCATTAAGCTATGGTATGTCTCTCTTAATTGTTTACCTTCAATGTCTTGATGTCTCATCACTCAAAATTCATGTATTACATGCTCTAACTTCCTTTGAACCTCAAGCTATTGAAAACCTCCTATATGTCTTGCTCTTCCATTGAAATATTTACAAGCCTCAGCTTCCAAAATGAAATCCTTGTTATTGAGATCCCTGTCACTGACTCCATAGCCCAATGGTAGTAAGCTCTGATCTTTTCAACCTGCAAACATATAAAAATAATACATAAATCATAGAGTTAGCCATCTATTTTTATCATTAACCAATATCATAAACCCCCTTGAGAGAGCCCTCTTAGACTGAAGAGGCTAAGCTTCAGTTAGAAGTGGTTTGAAATAGTTACACTGAAGTTGTCTGATTAACAGCCAATCAGGTACGATTTTGGTGATAATATTTTGGCACCATTGTCAGGGAGACTGAAGGTGTAAATTTTCCCTGGCAAGAACGACAAAGTTTCAGTTCTAAGGTTTGAGAGCAGCAGACACTTAGACGCATATTGGCTGTATTTCTGCTCTGGCGACTCCACACATCAAATAATCATTTGGAAAGTGACTCCACTTCTTTAAGATCAGTAGCTTGATGAAGTTTCAAGATGAGTTCCATTGCAAGAATAAATGCCAGGTATGCCCCTATGAATCGGTCTCATATCCCTGGTTTTCAAAATCCTATTCCAAAGGTCGAATGGTTAACTGATCTTCCTATATTTAAATATGAAAAGAAAGACAATGTTGCTCTTCATTTGGTTAGATTCCATATGCATGTACACAGTCTTAAGGTTCAGTTCCCTGAGGATTGTCTCATGAAGATGTTTATGGCCACTTTAGAAATAAAAGCATGGTCTTGGTATGAAAGCTTGCCAAATGGTTAATTATATTCTCTTACTGATTTCCATGTTGCATTTTATGAGATGTATGAAGAGTGTCATCCCTCCTTATTGCTGGTCAAAGACTGTTGTAAACACTGTGTGAGTTTTATTGAATATTTGGAGAATTGTTATGAAGATGATGAGTTCATGGATGAGGAAATTTTAGAGGCCCTTCATGACAATCCCTTTCATCACCAAGAAGAAAGTATATCCTCTCTCTTGGATGAAAATGAAACCCGGCAGGAGTTTATTTATGATAATCATGCTACATCCTTTGAGTTTGATGAAAATTTGCAGCAGACTTGTCAGTATTTTGATCATCAGGAGTACGAGAATCATTGCAAAAAACAAGAGGAAATATTGGAAGATAATTACTATAACTCTTAGGTAAAGGAAAAATTTGATTCTTCATGTTATTTCTTGCATCAGTCTACATCAAATAATGATCACACTAATGAAGAAGTGGGTGAAAATTTTTCTTTATCCTTGTCTTCTAATCTGAAATCATTTGAGTACAAGTCAGAAGTTAAGATTCAATTTGTGGATGAAGTTGTTAAGAACATTGAAAAAGACATTGAAGTTTTAGAAGATCAAATTCAACCTAGGCTTCAAGATCAAGATCAGTCTTTTCAAAATATTTCCATGCCAGAACACAAAGAGAGGGTGGTGCTTCCTTTCTCTTTTGAGATTGAGGAAGAACACACTGTTCTTGAAAATCAGTTTGATAGTGCACAACTGAAGTCTTGTGTGGTTGAAAAAATAATGTATGAGTTTTCCAAAGCTGCAGAATGTCATGAGAAGCATCAAACAGATCGTGTCTTCTTTAATCTTATAGCTGACTACATGGAAGAGTTCTACAGTTCAGATTTTCAATTATATTTTCATCATGAGGATCAGATCCATTTTGTGTTTCCTTGGTCATTTCAGTATCATGTTTATTGTTGGTTCAAGTGCAGTCAACAATTTCAAGTTTCAGATCAGATCAATGATTGGCTTCATTGGAAGTTTCTTGTTGCTTGAGTTGAAAATGGAGATTGCAGCTATTGGGGTAGGTAGGAGTGTGTGAATAAGCACAAAGTTGACTGAGCATCTTTTCAATAGGTACAGATTTGGTTCTTCTTCAGTGATCATCAAGCTTGAGCCCCAGGTGAAGGCCATAAGAGCTTGGAAAAATTTTCATAAATTTCAGAATTTTTATTTCTAAGAAGATGGATAGCACTGGAACTACAGGTTCTTTGGTGTACCACAGTGGCACACCATCCCAAGTGGAGCCACTGTTATCACTCAAAAATTTGAAACATAATTTTGACAAGGTTACATAGGTTCATGGGTCAAAATAGGGTCATAGGAGTCATTTTAAGTTTGATCAAGGGAAGTATTAAATTTTTTATAGTTTGAGCTTACCCTAAGGTTTAAACACACTCATCTTCAAACTCCTTCATGTCACATCATTCATAATTTTCTGATTCATTTCATTTTCCAAATGTTTTTGTACCAAAAGTGCCAAATTAGCCAAGAAACCATAGTTTCGCAGTGCATTACACTATAAAAAGTCACTTTTTGCTACGAAACTGCTGGAACTTTTGTAGCGAAATATGAAGCAAAATTATGTTTTCTGACTTTGATAAGTCAACTTCAATGCTGGTTTCTGGGCAAACAGAAAGGTATTTTAAGAAACTGAGAGAGTTTGTTTTCACAAACATATCAAATAACAATAACCTCTCTCACTTTTCTCACAGGTGTTACCATTTGGGTGATACAAGGATTTTTTGAAGCCCTATTTTCACAAAATAGAGTTTTCCTGTTTTACACATGTTTGGCAAATGCAGTTTCCGAACAGATGGAAATGTTTTTCAAAAAACCAAGAGAGTTTTATCTTCAATACATACTAACCTACAAAAACCTCCTTCGTTTTTTTCAAAATACATCATGTATTAGAATATATATGTTGAGATTCAACAAGATGATGAGCTTAGTGAAAAGAGTCGCCTTCACTAAGTGGGCCCGCAGGCTATTTTTGGCGTAAAGTCTATTTTTAGACTATGTCTATTTTTAGACATGTAGATCATATTCTATGAGTTGCAGGATGCTATTTGTGGATGGTTGGTCAAGTTGGAAAAATAGATGGACTTCTATTTTTAGACATATTGGGCAGAATCTATTTTTAGATTGCCAGTCTAAAAATAGATATGTCGAATATTATTAGCTCTTAATAATATTTGGACTCTAAACATTATCTTGTTCTCTTGGAGCACTTCAGTTATAACTCATGTGACATATTTTGGTGGAGTTATAGAAGTAGTTGATGGAGTTGTATTTAGTTTAACTCAATTAGACTCAGTTGAGCTAGTTGTATCTAGTCTAACTGATTGATACACTAGTGAGAGTTGTGTGAATTAACTAGTTAATTAATTCACCAAATAATAACTCATTAATCAACTGAAGAATACATCAGTTAACTATAGTGCATGGCAGTTTCAGTGGAGACCAGTGGAAAGATAGGTGAAAGGGCAAGATAGACTATCAGTTGTGACTATAGTGATGCATTGATTTCATCCAACACTCAGTGGAGATGCCAATGAGGATTTCGTAGTGAAATATTGGTGAATTCGAGTTCATTCAGAGCCATTCTTCAGTAGGGATTGCGCAGTAGAGGCAAGTTAGCAGGTGGCAAAGATCGGTGCATGGATTTGCGAGATCGGGCTTGATTAGTGTGTAACGATTGTATTGTACTGAGAGCTTGATATGATTAGATTTGTATGAGGATTGTTACATGATCTCTATGATATAAATTATATACATATATTTGGGGTTTTCAGCTTCAAGCTTTCCCGTTAAACAACTGTGTTAATGTGTGTGAATTTTTATTGTTTCATGTGTGCATTGCAATCTTGATTTAATTTCCGAAAATGATCAATGGTGAAATAGATTCTATATTTTGCATGAAGTTAAAATAGTGTGAGATCAGGAGAGTCTTGGACATATAACACATAAGTTATATAATTTCTACAATATAGGCTATGTTCCAAGACCTAATTTTGAGGAAAAAACAGGAAAAATATGCAAGGATGTCTTAAATATGAAAGGTGATATTGACACCTCAAGACTCTTAGGTGAGTTGATTTATGGTTGTTTCAAGTTGATGATATGATTAGCTACAATTTTTTTCCACTCATAGGTTTCAGTTTTAAAAATTATGCAAAAATCTGCATTTTCAGCGGTTTTGTAGCGCCTCCAAGCTTGAAGGGCAGCGATGTGCTACGAAACTGTTGTAGCTGAGTTTTTGTCTTTTTGACCAGTTATGGAGAGTTTTGAGAGCTGAAATTGGTATGACACATGTGTTTGATGATGATAAATCTGATGCAAAAGGAAAGAGTTGAAATGGTTGAATATAAAGGCTTAGTTTGCAGCGCTACGAAATTGCCTTACTTTCGTAGCGCACTGCATTTCATCCTTTTGAGCAGGTTTTGAAGAAAATTTTGGACACATGGAGGTTATGGAAGAATATTAGACCATGTAAATCCATCATTCAACATTCAAGGACCACGAATTCAAGATTAAATGACAGCAAAAAAAAAAATTTAAAAAGAAGAAGACCATTTGCCTAAAAAACAGGGTCTTGTTTCCTAGTTTTGAGGAGGTCAGCTAAGTGGTCATAAAGGGATGAAGCCCATCATCTAAATTCGACCATGTGAATGTATTGTTGAGAATGCAGCAAGATGATGGAGCTTAGTGAAATGAAGTCGCCTTCACTAAGTGGGCCCGCAGGCAAATTCTGGCGCAAAGTCTATTTTTAGACTATGTCTATTTTTAGACATACGGAGCATGATTCAGAGATTCCAGTTGAAGATTCTTGAAGCATGCGACATGTTGGTAAAAATAGATGAGACTCTTATTTTTAGGTCCCAGGCTATTTTTAGACTGCATCTCCTAAAAATATGGAAGTCAAATATTATTTACCCTTAATAATATTTTGACTATAAACAGCAGTTTACTCTCTTGGAGCACTTCAGTTCGAGTGATGGAGGTGGCTCATGCAACTGACAGAGGAATCACGTGGTTCCTAGGGTTTGATGGCATCTTGCATGGTTGACTTCAGTTGGACTTCAGTGGCAGAAGTTTTGGAGGAGTTAATGAGACAAATAGTGGAGTTGTGTTCTGTTTATTTTAGTTGAACTAGTTGAGATTAGTTTAACTAGCTAATCAATTAGTTATGAGTGGAGTGAATTAAATATTATTTAATTCACTAATTAGTAACTCATTAGTCAACTCAAGAACACTCCAGTTCACTACAGTGCATGATCAGTTCAGTGGAGACCAGTGGAAGAGGTAGATGAAAGGGTGAGTAAAGCTATCAGTTGGAGGATCAGTTTTGCATGGGATTTGCATTACACTTGGAGGAATTGTCCATGAAAATTGCGCAGTCAAGCCAAGGGGATTCGAACCTTGGATCTCTACATAACCAGGCCATGATTGCGCAATAGAGGCAAGGCAATCAGCAGTGAGTTTTGAACCAGTGACCTGTTCAAAACTGAGTTAGATTATGTGTGACTTTATGAGAAAGTACTGAGTACTTGTGAGGAGTATTGTACTTGTTTGGTTACATGATTTCTCCATTATAATATACACAATAGCTGCGGGGTTTTCAGCTATAGGCTTTCCCCATACATACTGAGTTAATGTGTGATTGATTTGATGTATGATCGCTTCTATTATTTCCGCATGTGACAATTAATTGTAGATGAGATTATGTATTATGCATGCAATTCGAAATTGATGTGTAATCGGGTTAATCTCCATTGAATAAGTGATTTATTCAGCTAATTTCTACATGGTATCAGAGTTAAGATTAATTTTCAGATCTATTACGGTGATTGCAAACTTATTTCCTCGTATTTAGTCTCGCACATGCCAGGTAGGCTCTCGATTCATCTTTCTTCTAAAGTGAAAGGTCCGGTAAAATCCCATGCAGTCAATCTCCTCTCGATTTGGAAATAATTTGTTCTCAAGTGTAGATCGGAAGCGGTTGAGCTTTGAGGTGGAATTCGAATTTTGCAGCAGTCTTGTTTTCTTGGTGCCGGTGTTGAAAATGTCTTTCAACGGTTTGCGACTCGAATATGCTCTTGAAGGCAGTTCGAATTATGTTGCATGGAAGGATCGCATGGAAGAAGTGTTAGAAGATAATGGTCTGAAGGAGTTCGTAGATACGGATGTCCCAAAGCCCACTGATGCAGCTTTAGTCGATGCATGGCAAAAGAAGATAGCGAAATGTCGAAGGATCCTGTTGGAGGGCGTCAAGGATCATATTGTATCCAGCCTGCATGGAAAGGCTACTCCATATTTAATGTGGAAAGCTTTGACAGATCTATTCCAGAGTAAGAGTGACCAAAGGAAGCTAGCGCTCAAAGATAAGCTCGGGAACATCAAGATGGAGAAGGGCGACAGTATCGCCAAATACCTCACGAAGTTCACTCAATGCAGAGATGAGTTGGGAAGTGTGGGGGTTACTGTCGATGAAGAGGACATGGTCGACCTGGCTCTCCTTGGTCTTCCGAAGGCTTGGCACTCATATCAAGATAGTGTAAATGGTCGGGAGAAGCTGCCGGGATGGGAGCGCCTTTGGGCGGATCTCATGCAGGAGGAGATAAGGAGGACTACTCGAGATGGATCTTCATCAAAGGGAGCTGATGAAGAAAACTGCGCTTTGGTTGCCAAAGCAAAGAAGGGGAAGGGTAAGAAAACCTCTCATTCCGGTGCAAAGGGCAAGAAGCAGGATATGGCGAAAGTGAAGTGTTTTCACTGCCATGATCACGGACATTATGCTACCAATTTTCCAAAGAAGAAGAAGAACAAGCAAGCGGGAAGATCTGCAGATGGAGAAGCTTTGGCTTCACAGTTCGAGCTTGACTTTTCACCGATTGCATGCTTGGTTTCAAGTGTGATGGGATCGGTGTGGTTCTTGGACAGCGGTGCGTCATTTCATATGACGGGAGATCGGGAGTTGTTCTCAGATCTGGAGGACAAGGATTTGGGTATGCACATCGAGATGGGCGATGACGGTAGATACAGTGCGACTGGTATCGGTACCGCATCCTTTCAGAGGGAGTCTGGTAAACCCTTTGTCTTAAAGGATGTCATGCATGTACCTGGATTGAAGAAGAACCTGATTTCAGTAGCGATGTTGGAGGATAAGGGTTATGATGTGGTCTTCAGCGAAGGAAAAGCTTTCCTGCGCAGGAAGACTACTGGAGAGACCCGGAAGATAGGGGTTCGAACTCAGAACCTTTATCAGTTGCAGGTAGATGACTGCGCAGCTATGGCATGCAAGGCGGGAGAAGTGGTGAGTCGGGATGATGAGGGCGAACTGTGGCACAGGAGATTGGGCCACCTTCACCATGGAGCTTTGAAGATTCTGCAGCAGATTTCTACTGGGCTTCCTAAGGGCACTCTTGCGCAGTCAGATCAGTGCAAGGGGTGTACTTTAGGAAGTATGTGAAAGCCACCTTTCACGAGAAGGATAGTCGCGCCACGACGATCCTTGAGAGAGTTCACACAGACGTGTGTGGTCCTTTCTCAGTTGTTTCGACAGCAAAGCACAGGTATTATGTGATCTTTGTTGATGATTTCTCTCGAAAGTGCTGGATCTTCTTCATGCAGAAGAAGAGCGATACATTCGCGAAGTTCTGTGAGTTTAAAGCACCGGTCGAGAAGGAGTCGGGGAAGAAGGTGATTGCTCTAAGGAGTGATAACGGTGGTGAATTCATCTCGGCTGAATTCAAGGAGTTCTGCAGCGCAGAAGGGATTCGGAGAGAGCTCATCGCATCCCATAACCCACAGCAGAACGGGGTGGCTGAGCGGAAGAACAGAACGATCGTGGGTGCTGCACGAACGATGTTGCATGAACAGGGCCTACCCCTTCACTTGTGGGCCGAAGCATTCAATACTGCAGTGTATGTGCAGAACCGTTGTCCTCACAAGGTTCTTGGCATGAGTACACCGGAGGAGGCTTATTCTTGCAAGAGGCCTGATATTTCCCATTTGCGGATTTTTGGTTCTCCTGTCTACATGCATGTGACGAAGGATGCGAGAAGGAAGCTGGATCCAACTGCTGAGGTTGGAATATTTGTGGGGTACACTGATACACCTCATAACTATCGTGTGTATGTGCCAGACAGTCGCAAGACTGTTGTGCGACGGGATATAAAATTTCAGGAGGAGAAAGCCATGCAGTGTTCGCTTGAGAGGGAGCTACACTTGCATGCAGATGAGGAGCTGTTAGTTCCTAAGGAGGAGCTTCCTGATGTGGATCAACCACAAGAGGAGGTTCAGGAGGTGGAAGAAACCACCCAGGCAGCGCCAACCATCAGAGGGCGCATGCGCACTACAGAAGCTGAGCGACTGGCTCGGGATGCAGAGAAGGCTGTAGGACCACCTACAGCACAGCGCAGACAGAGACAGTCACCGGATCGGTACACTGGATACATGGCTCTTGTGAGTCAATGTGTTGTGACGGAGCCATCCTCTTTTGAGGAAGCTGTGGAGGAACCCGCATGGGTTGATGCCATGATCGAAGAATATGATTCGATCGTCAGGAACAGTGCATGGGAGATTGTTCCAAGACCGGTTGGGAAATCAGTGGTGGGTTCGCGATGGATCTACAAGGTGAAGCAGGCGGCTGACGGGAGTGTGGAGAAGTACAAGGCGAGATTTGTCGCCCGTGGCTTCTCACAGATCGAGGGGATTGACTATGAGGAGACTTTTGCACTTGTCGCAAGGTACTCTTCCATACGGACGATCCTTGCTCTCTCAGCGCATATGGGGTGGCACATTCATCAGATGGATGTGAAGACTGCGTTCCTCAATGGAGTTATTGAGGAAGAGGTGTACATAGAGCAGCCTGAAGGTTTTGAGATCTTCAGCAGTGAGTCGCATGTGTGCCGACTCAAGAGAGCACTATACGGGCTGAAGCAAGCACCTCGTGCTTGGTACACTCGGATAGACAGCTACTTCACCGGGCTTGGATTCTCCAAGAGTGAGGCGGATCCAAACCCGTACCAGATTGTGGTGGAGGGGAAGCTGTTGATCATCGTACTGTATGTAGATGATCTGATTTTGACTGGCGACGAGCAGTTGATACTTTCATGCAAGGAGGATCTTGCACGGGAGTTTGAGATGAAGGACCCGGGCATCCTTCATTATTTCCTGGGATTGGAGATTTGGCAGCGCAGTGGAGGACTGTTTGTTTCTCAGGGCAAGTATGCCCGGGAGATTCTGGAGAGGTTCAACATGCAAGGCTGCAAGCCTGTTGATACCCCTCTTCCTGGAGGTTGGAGGAAGGGAGATGCTACTTCGGATGAGGTAGTGGATGCCACTGTCTATCGACAGTTGGTGGGGTCGTTGATGTATCTGGTCAATACTCGACCCGATATATGCTATGCAGTTAACCAGCTTTCGCAAGCAATGGTTAAGCCTACCAAGCTCTTTTGGAAGGCAGGCAAGCATGTATTGCGCTATATCAGAGGCACATCGGGATATGGTCTATGGTACAGACAGGAGGATGGAGCGAAGCTTTCTGGCTTCACTGATGCAGATTGGGCAGGGAGTCCAACGGACCGGAAGAGCACTTCGGGAGGAGTTTTCAGCATTGGGTCGACAGCAGTTTCCTGGTACAGCAGGAAGCAGAGATCCGTGGCACTCAGTTCAGCAGAGGCCGAGTACATGGCAGCTAGCTTGGCTGCATGCGAGGCTATTTCGATGAGGAAGATCCTCGCAGGATTGTTCAGGTTGCATTTGGAGCCTACAGTGATCTACTGTGATAACCAGAGTTGCATTAAACTCTCGGCTAATCCAGTATTTCATGATAGGTCCAAACACATCGACATCAGGTACCATCATATCAAAGATTGTGTTCAGCGGAGAATCATGATGCTTTCATATGTTCCCACGGAGGATCAGGATGCCGACATCCCGACGAAGGCGCTCACCAGGAGCAAGTTCGAATTCCACAGAGGCAGGATAGGGATTGCAGATAATCCATATCTTGCTGAGAGGGAGTGTTGAGAATGCAGCAAGACGATGGAGCTTAGTGAAATGAAGTCGCCTTCACTAAGTGGGCCCGCAGGCAAATTCTGGCGCAAAGTCTATTTTTAGACTATGTCTATTTTTAGACATACGGAGCATGATTCGGGGATTCCAGTTGAAGATTCTTGAAGCATGCGACATGTTGGTAAAAATAGATGAGACTCATATTTTTAGGTCACAGGCTATTTTTAGACTGCCTCTCCTAAAAATATGGAAGTCAAATATTATTTACCCTTAATAATATTTTGACTATAAACAGCAGTTTACTCTCTTGGAGCACTTCAGTTCGAGTCATGGAGGTGGCTCATGCAACTGACAGAGGAAACACGTGGTTCCTAGGGTTTGATGGCATCTTGCATGGTTGACTTCAGTTGAACTTCAGTGGCAGAAGTTTTGGAGGAGTTAATGAGACAGATAGTGGAGTTGTGTTCTGTTTATTTTAGTTGAACTAGTTGAGATTAGTTTAACTAACTAATCAATTAGTTATGAGTGGAGTGAATTAAATATTATTTAATTCATTAATTAGTAACTCATTATTCAACTCAAGAACACTTCGGCCGCGACTACAAGCATGATCGGGCCTGAGACCAAGAGGTAGATGAAAGGGTGAGTATAGCTTACTGGCTTGAGTGATCAAGCATGGGATTTGCATTACACTTGGAGGAATTGTCCATGACAATCGCGTCAAGCCAAGGGGATTCGAACCTTGAACCTCTTCATATACAGGCCATGATTGCGCAATAGAGGCAAGGCAGTCAGCAGTGAGTTTTGAACCCGAGACTTGTTCAAAACCGAGTTAGATTGTGTGTGACTTTATGAGAAAGTACTGAGTACTTGTGAGGAGTATTGTACTTGTTTGGTTACATGATTTCTCCATTATAATATACACAATAGCTGCGGGGTTTTCAGCTATAGGCTTTCCCCATACATACTGAGTTAATGTGTGATTGATTTGATGTATGATCGCTTCTATTATTTCCGCATGTGACAATTAATTGTAGATGAGATTATGTATTATGCATGCAATTCGAAATTGATGTGTAATCGGGTTAATCTCCATTGAATAAGTGATTTATTCAGCTAATTTCTACATGTATACTTGTCGAAGATGTAATTTATTTTAGTAGATAAGGTTTTAAAGATAATAAAGAGTAGTTTGAGTCCTATTTGAAATAGGACTGTCAAGTAGGATAGGTGTCTATTTATCATTAAAGTTGATGTTTTATGGTTATGCAAGGTGTCATTAGGAAAAAATTCGATGTATATAGCCTAGAGGTAGATCATATGATGATGTAACATGTCTATTAAAGGCCATGGGGTCGAATTTTTCAAGGGTTGGAGATTTTGGCACAATGGTAGCTTATTGTAAATTGACTATTTCAGCAATACAGAGATTTGTTACTTGACCAACTTGGGATTTTGAAGGATTTTTTGGTGTTTAATTATTGTATCTGTACCTTTTTATGTATCTCTCTTGTAGTGGCTTTCATTTATATTACTCAGAATTCATCCATTTGATGCTCTGACTTCCTTTATAAGTGAATTGACTGTGTATTTCCTTGTCTCATGTGTGTGTGTCCTACTACTAAAAACTCTGACCTGCCTCAACTTCCATGTCAAGTAAACTCACTGTAATCACTGAAATTTTGACTCCATAAGCCCAATGGCTACATATTGATATTATTTTCAACCTACAGGTTGGAGATGTTATCTCAGAAGACTATATGATTGTAAAGCTATTGGATTTTGCTGCTATATAAAATAACAACACAACTTTTCTTCACCTGAGATTCTTATTATATTTCAATGAGTTTATGTCCTATCTTTTGAAAGGTTTTATTCAATGTCTTAATTCTTATTACTCAGAACTCAGGATTTTTCATGCTCTGAATTCCTTTAAGTATTAAGCTATGGTATATCTCTCTTAATAGTTTACCTTCAATGTCTTGATGTCTCATCACTCAGAATTCATGTATTACATGCTCTAACTTCCTTTGAACCTCAAGCTATTGAAAACCTCCTATATGTCTTGCTCTTTCATTGAAATATTTACAAGCCTCAGCTTCCACAAGGAAAGCCTTGTTATTGAGATCCCTGTCACTGACTCCATAGCCCAATGGTAGTAAGCTCTGATATTTTCAACCGACAAACATATAAAAACAATACATAAATCATAGAGTTAGCCATATATTTTTATCATTAACCAATATCACAAACCCCCTTGAGAGAGCCCTCTTAGACTGAAGAGGTTAAGCTTCAGTTAGAAGTGGTTTGAAATAGTTACACTGAATTTGTCTGATCAGCAGCCAATCAGGTACGATTTTGGTGATAAAAACTGCACTCCAACTTGAGTGATAGTTTACTTCCGCAACACGATTCCTCTCCTACAGAGAGTATACAGAGGTTCGACCAGGAATTATTTGTCTCGCACTACCTACATTCACAAGAATTAAGACTGTCATCAATTTCCATCAATCATTATTTAAGAAGTGTGTATATATGTATATATAATCATTTCAAATTATCTTATAGGCACTGTCCATTATTATTCATATATCCACACAAGTCATTCGCATGCTTCAAAACCCCACAAGTGTTGAAAATACACTCTACCAGAGTTAGGAGCATCGTTGTTCCTTTATCAATAATAGTAATAAATCTTGTATACTTACTCAATGACGATGCCAATCTACAAGAATCCCACTGTGTGGTTCTACTGTAAATTCTGGACCATGGAAATACCAATTCCATTAGCACTATTCACTTAAAGGTAGTAATATTTTAGAAACTATTTATTGTTCTTTCATTTTATAATAAATTGCAACTAGCGTATTATTAGTTTTCCATTTTGACTTCATGTGTTACATACGCATTGGTCATGCATAAATAAATTTCAGGATAACTTCCTCTTCCTGCCTTGTTTAAGGTGTCCACGTTGTTGTTTGTATGTTCAAGTAATTGTTTATGCCCATCATGGGTTGCTTGTTAATTTTCCAGGATCAAAGTTCTTCTAGTTTTAGCCCTTGATGAAAGTCATATGTAACTTTCTCACTTATGCTCTCATAAGCATATTTCTTGCCTCACACTTACGATGTTATTCTAGTGTAATGGTTTTCCTCTATGTCGATTCACAACATGTTTCCCACTTATTCAACAGTAGGTTATTTACCACCCTTGACAACACTTTTATCCAAGCATGAGAATACCTAACTTACACAATAATCATATTTGTTATCATCATCCATTCTTTTCTTATATATATATATATATATATATATAATTCTATTCATTTATAAATTTCTAGGATGGCCTTTCCTGGTCCCCATGATGGCTCACAATTAGTGATTTTCCTTATAGACATCATCACAATTTTAAGATAAAATATATTACACAAAACATTACCGAAGTTCCTTGATAGTTTTTTCAACCTCTACGACAAATATTATATTTTTCCTTTGTTCAAGTGGGCTTGGTCCTGCTCACATTTTTTTTTATAATTTCTTTCTCTTTACTTTTTATTCAATATGCCATCAAGGCTCAAAATCACTAGGTAATACCAAGAATAAATTGCTATGACAGTTCAAGGGATTAACTTAGAGTAATACATGCATGCTTACAATCCACAACAAATGAAAAGTTACATCATAAAATCTTACCATTGTACGACTCTTACTCGCCTGTATTTCAATTTGTTGATTAAAGTACCTGGGGTCATATGTGTCATGAGGTTTTTCCACTTGCATCTTTCGTGGTTGTATGTTGCCTCAACATAATGTGTTAGTATGATTGTCTTAAAAAATTGATTTTGTAATTATATGTTCAGTCCCATGAGTCACTGATTAGATTCCATTTGTTCCTAGAGAAGTCAGTGCAGTTATTTAGGGTACCTGTATGGGATAGCTTTAACGGGGGGCACGCTACACCTTCCTTTCATGTCATCACATCCCCTGATGGCCACACGGGATTCACTAGGGGAGAAATATCATACCACGTGGGTTCATATTGGGGGATATATTTTGAGGGAAAATGACATAATATATTGGGGGATATACAGGAGGTTAAGGGTTTTAATATTGGCAAGCATAAAAAATGGAGTTCAAAGTTAATGAAAAAATATAAATGGGTATAAAAAATGTTAATGAAAAAATGGATACCTACAATATCTAGTGAAAGTAGGGGTTTTTTAAATTGGAAAGGTGTGTTGGGTTCGTATTGATAGGGAGTTAGATAATGTGATTTTCAGAGGTATTTTCCAATATGTAGTAAAATTAAGGGTATTGTTTAATATGCCACGAACACACGCGATATGTCATAGTTTCATGTAGTGAAGCCCCCGAGGATAGCCAACATATGTATGTTGATGATAATATGATACCTACGTTCTCATTGCCATAACTTAACATTTATACGATTATGCTCACATTTCTTTAGTCACCTCACTCGACTACCCATCAGTTTTTTACCACACTCTACCTGTACTCACTATTCATCCTCTAAGTCATCTTAAGACATGAGACTCCTAGAAGCATTTAATATACACATTCATTGTTGTACGTATATATATATATATATATATATATATATATATATATATATATAATTTATTTTCCTTATGTTGTCCTCTTTCATCTTAGGGTATTAATCAAAATTCCCTCAGGAAAAGCATCAAACCAACAGGGTAATCTTTGAAATTTTAACTAAATATCCCATGACATTTAGTAAGCAATCATTCATGTATATCTTATTACTATAATTTATCTCAGATCTTTAGACATCAGAATAAAATTTAACAGTCATTTCGATCAATCACACTACCCTTTTCATCTAGTTTTGGGTTGTACTTAACCTTCCCACTTGTGAATAGTTATATTTATCGAATCATTTTATGATTCAATATTGCGAGTATGCATCTTTTCATACCTTATTTTTTACAACTTCTTTGAAATTTAAAGGTTTGGTTTGAATGATAATACTCATAGCAACCAAGTATCCTTGATACTTGTTAGGCTTCTTACTTTCTCGAAATTTTCCTCTAGAGGCAAAACGTTTTTCTACATCTTTAAGAGTATCTCAGAGCCATAGTGGTATTTTATTTTAGGTAGAGGGATCAAAAGGAGGTGGATTAAGAGGATCCATTGGGCCATCAACATTGGGAATAGGTTCACCCATTGACGTTTCTTCTTGTTTTTCATTAGCAACATCATCCTTCCTTGAGATGGGTAGATATATGAATTTCCCGAGGGCATTGTCTTCATCAAAAGTAGCATCTCTACTTACTTCTACCTCTCTTTGACCTTGTACATACATTCTATATGCCTTTGAATTTTCATTGTATCCAACGAATACACCTTTCTTCCCAAAATATTCCAACTTGTTCCTTTTCTATTTAGGCACATGAAAATAAACATGACAACCAAAGATTCTAAAATGAGAAACATCAAGTTTCTTACTAGTGACTAATTCTTCAAGTGACTTGAAATCCAAGGCTTGATGAGGGCTCCTATTTTGAACATATAAAGTAGTGTTAGCAACTTCTATCCACAAGAATTTTGGTATACCTTGATCATAGATAATGGCACGAGTGGTTGCCATAATAGTTCAATTTTTTCTTTCAACAACTCCATTTTTTGTGGAGTATATGGAAGATTTTTCTCCCTCTTAATGCCTACCTCTCTGCAAAACACGTTGAATTCATTAGATTCATATTCGGCTCCATTATCAGTGCTCAACTTATTGATCTTCTTTCCTGTTCGATTCTCCACCAACGCTTTAAAATAATAGAACCATTTGAACACTTCATCCTTCTTCTTCGAGAAATAAATCCTAGCATGTTTTGTGGGAGAGTTCATCCACAAATATTTCATAGTATGAGTATCCTCCTAATGAAGTTATAGGCAAGGCACCAGACAAATCATAATGTATCAACTGAAGAATATCAGTTTTCTTGCTCTCACTAGAAGGGAATGGCCCCTTTGTATGTTTCCTAGCTGCACAACCTTGACAGACTCCTTCATGGTTCATGTGAAACTTGGGAATTTCGATGACAATCTTCCTTACCCTAGGTAAGGATTTGTAATGTAAGTGGGAAAATCTCTAGTGTCATAGCTCACATTGAATAGAGGTATCACTTGCCAACGCTCCCAAAGGACTTCCACCAACTTGATAAAGACCTTCAAGCCTAAACCCAAGAGTAAAATCATATTTGAAGTTATTATGCCATGCACGCACCTTTACATCAATGAAATCTACATTGAAACCTATGTCTTCCATTGGAGAAATAGACACAAAATTCCTCTTCAAATCGACACATACAACACTTCTTGTAGATGTATCATTTGACCATAGTATAAGTGAAGAGTAACAATTCCTATCCCTTTTATGGGGTAGGTGGCATTATCTCTTAGAAAAATATTTAGATTAGTATTCCTCTCAACTAAATTTGAGAGAACCTCTTTATATCTAGTGAAATGCCTTGAGGCTCAACTATCAATTAGCCAATGATCCAATATTTCCAGAGGAGAGGAAGTAGATAAAGAATGAATAAGATAGACCCTCATGTTGTTTTTCTATAATATTATTTTCATCATACCTTGCATTTCTTGTCCTCTTGGAAGGTCAATTATTTCCTTCTCAGGAAACATGAACATTCCTTTTTCCTTTATTATTATAATGTTGTTTCTTTGATTGTGGTTGTTGTTGTCCCTTGGAGGAGTCTTCTTGTTAGGACATTCTCAAGCATAGTGGCCCAACTTGTTGCAATTGTAGCATCTTCCTTTACCTTTTCCTTTGAATGCCTTCTTATATCCTTGACCTTGTCTCCTTGAATTGGATGGACCAACATCATTCCTTCTATTAGCGTTTGCAGAGAAAGTAGTAGGTTCATTTCCATTGTAGGACTTATCTCTCTCCATCATCCTTGTTTCCTCTTGAATGCATCTAGCCAATATCTCATCAAAACTAGGTATCCAGTCATTATTGAGAATGGTGGTGACAAATGTTTCCCATGGTCTTGTAAGACTTCCAAGTGGAATAAGAGTGAGTTCCCTGTTAGCAATAACTTCTCTAATAGACAACAAATCATTCTTAATTTTATTTATTCTCATGAAGTAGGATTGGATAGAATCCCCTTTATCCATTTTGATATTCTTTAACTTGTTCTTGAGAAAGAGGATTTGATTTTCATTGTTGGCTTTGAACATCCCAATCAACTTATCATACATTTCCTTAGATGTTCCCAAATAAAAAATATAGGCAACTAAATTATTTTGAATGGAGTCAATTAAGATTTTCTTAGCTTTGACCTCACCTTTTATGTACTTTGTTTTAACATCAGCAGATGCATTTGAAGGAGGCTCCACCACTTTCCCTTGCACATAGTCCAATACTTCATGTTATTCCAAATTCAAATCCAGTTTCATCGTCCAAGCACGATAGTCAGAATTTTCATTGAGCTTGTCCTTAGTCTTGAAGTAGGAGATGACCATGGAGACTAGTCCTTGTCAATAAATATCTCAGTGATTGCCTTTTACTCTTGCTTGGGATTGTCCTCACCTCTGTTCTAATACCTTCTTAAGTTTTAAAAATGGTATGTTTTATGCTTACAACAAATACTTCAATGTAATTTTATTAGCCCAATGACAATTTCCACTTAGATTTCAAGACTAAATCACATTAACCATTAGATCAACATTCACAATATTTGTAGATAGAACATAAACAATAAAATGCAGAAGACAATCCAAGACAAGAGAATACAGAGATTTAGGCTAATGCTAGGGAAAACCCTACAAGGAGAAAACCCAACTGATATTTTCTTCTTGTAAACATCAAATGTTCATAGAGAGAGAATCCAATAATGTACAATGATGATGAAGTCAAATTCAAGCCTTTGACTATCAAATTGTCCACAAAAACCCAACCAACAGTTGTCTAAACGATGAGCATAAATCCAAGACCAAGTGTCACTTCTAAAATGGCTCAAGAGGTATAAATTTCAGACTATTATTGATCTGTATGAGATCTTAATAAAATTTTGCTTGAGGGTTTGAAAATTACAAGTGTTTAAATTGAGTTTTTGAGAGATTTTATGCTAATTTTTAAACACATAAATCATGTAAATAAACTCTGAAATATATATAAACAACATAAAAATGCACCATAACAATAAACACAACACAACAGATGATGCAGGAGTTCACCCCTCCTAGGCTATGTCTCCTTGGTGTTGAGAATTTGGAGGGCTGGTCATTAATACAAAATTTTCTTCTTGATAATTACTTGTGAGCTTACTTCGATTACTTATGTCTTCTCTTCTTTAACTTAGTTAATCTTTCATCAAGTAAATTATCAAAATACATGAGACACACAAATTAGGCTCCTAGAGCCAGCAAAACCTCTTCCTGTAGGAGAGGAAAACCCATGACAAATTCTTCTTATAGATTTCATATGACAAGTACCATGACCCATAATTAGACTCTTTACCTATTCATGAATCCAAGACCTTGTCCTTACTGCTTTGATGTCCTTCAATTATAGTCCTTCTCTTCGCCAAGTTGCACTATTCTACACCAATACTTCCTTTTACCATTCAGTTGAATCTTCGGTTACTTGAGATATATATATAGGTTTAAGTTTAGGAAATTAAATCTCAGATTTACTTTCCTACTTTCTATCACCTTCTTACTGCACTGTCTATGTGGAATATTTATGAGAATTTTCCATATCACTGATTCAACTTTACAAGGACCAAATTTACCCTTTTATTTGCAATTTAGCTTCAGGACAGTCCGCATATTGTTCTCATACAAATCTGTACTTCAATATATAACCAAAACCTTTAAACGTTTCATTAATCAAACATTATACATTGTAACTACTTCTGGTTTTATCCACACAATCTTTCATGAATAAATAGAGACAGTTCGCATATTGTTCCTGGTAAACCGCAGCTCTGTTTTGTACTTAGATATCACACGATAATATATATGTTGAACAGTCCTGAAATAATTTAAACATCCATCCTCAAATCCACACTGAACTTCTCCTTCTGATCAACATTTCTCTTGTCTTTAACCACTTCTAGAATCCATAATCAACTTCAGAACATCCCCACCTTTTTCCAAAGTTGAATCTGCATGTTGTTCAGACCAATCCTCAATTTTTTTACTTAGAACAGTCTTCTCTTTATCACGCACTTCAATTAAATATATGACCGAAACTCTTCTTCAGGTTGTTCGCACTTCTTCCTCAGAGAGATCCACAATACTTAGTGTCTAATGGACCGTAGAGATTGAGTATATATAGTGGCATTTTCCCTATCTGTAGGTCAACCATACATTAGCTTGTAGGCTGACTTGACTATGAGTGTGAAGCCTAATTTTATCATTTATTTCCAGCATTGATTTAAGGGCTATCTCATGCCATTCTTCCACAGCTTCTGAACTTTGTCTTGGATAATTTCTACATCCTTTATATATGACACTTATTACATTTATATTTGTAAGAAAAAACCCTAGATAGACATCAAGAAGAAGTCTATTTAACCTATAATAAAATCTTGCTCATGAACCCATGAAGTAGGTACAGAATACATTTTATTATCTTTGTCTTCTTCTTTACATAAAATACATAATTACATACTCAATATGAAGGCCGACCTAGTTACACTTTTCAACACTCCCTCTTAAATAGGGAGGTATTAATACAAGTACATGGTCACTTTCAATCTGAAGAATTGGATTGGTAATCACATCTGTATATCATCATATCAACCAGCATTGTCATAGTGCAAGGCCTTGACTAAAAACCCCATTTCTCAACGAGACAATGGGCTACAATGCTAGCTAGACACATGACTTATAGAAACCATAGTCATTGTCTCTCCAAGGTACATACTCCACCTGGGTGTTCCCAAATTATGACCTTCTTAGACTATTCTTCACTTGGGTAGCTATCCCTCAAAGAATATCAGTCCCCGACTACTCTTATCTTGAATTCCCTAACACATTCTCAAAGACTATCGAATTCCAGATGATTACCCAATCCTCCATTCTGTCTTCCCAAGTGAAGACCAGAATGATGTGTCTATCTCTCCCTCTTAGCCAGGGAGGACCTATTCCGCAAGGGAATGTACTCATTCCTGTATAATGAATGTACCTAATCTCATTCTTAGGAATTACCTAGTTTCTTCCAAGTAAGAAACTGATCACTAGGCTCCCTCTCAATCAGAGAGCTGCAGCAGCAATGGTGAGACACCCAACTTCTCATGAAGAATTCCTCCCCTCGATATCATGGATTTATATATTTAGGAATCTTCAACTTTAGCTTCATATGACACAGATCATCCATCACTTTCATTCATGAGTCATGTCATCTTCCAGAAAGTGATTCATCTGTATTTCTCGTCTGGTTCACCTTTATGCCATGCTGCTTTCCTTCGAATCATCTCCAAGGATCATACATCCTTTCTCATGATTAGAAGCCCTGCACAAATTCATCTAGATAAACATATACATATAAACTTTTAAAACAAAAGTTACCTCGGTGATGATCTTTCACCATGACATCTTCCTTTAAGCATCGGCATCCTTTATTCAGACTGATACATCTCCTAATGACATGTTTTGTGTTAGATCCCTATATTACTAGTATAGTCCATTATTTTTGTTAATGTAACCCCCTTATTTTTATTAGTGTACCCCTGTAACCCCAATATTGTTATTATTGTGCCCTTACACTATTATTGTTAGGTCGGCTAGGATTATATTGTGATCCCATGGACTCCTATATATAGAAGGAGGTTTTTTCATTTGTATCATCCAATAATTGTTCATTTATGTGATGTAAAGGAGGTTTCCCCCTCAAAGTGGATTATTTCTAAGGCGTTGATCTCTCTTTTCTTCTATTTTTGGAGCTGGTTTCATAACATTTGGTATCAGAGCTTTGGATTCTAGGGTTTCGTTGCTCCAAATAGGTCATCGTGGAATTTTCGCTATGAAGTTTTTTCTACGAAGGTTCATAAGCTAAAATTTTTATAGAGCGAAGCTGAAAATCCTGAGAAATGTTGTGTAAAAATTGTAGATCTTGGTTCGTAATATTTTCGTAGATATGATCTGTGGAAGTTAGGGTTTTTCAGGCTCCTGAATTTCACCTAAATAGATCATCGTGGAATTTTCGCTATAACTTTTTTTATACGAAGGTTCAGAAGCTAAAAAATTTAAAGAATGAAACCACAATCCTGAGGAACGGCGTGTAAAAATTTCTTATCTTGGTTCGCAATATTTTCGGAGATATGATCTGTGGAAGTTAGGGTTTTTTCATGCTCCCTAATTTCAACTCAAAGAGGTGATCGTGGGAAAATCATCATAACTCTCTCTCTCTCTCTCTCAGCATTGGATTGCAATTCTGTAAAAAGTGGCCGCAAGTACACAAATGGTAGTTTCCTGTGTATCAATATCAGAGACAAAGGAGGAAACAGTGACACGTGGCACACCATACAAGTTCACTCTACTGAACCAGTCCATAATTAGGTCATTGTGGGAGATTGGGAATAACTTTGTCTTAAAGAATCCAAATTAGGTCAGACCTGTGGCATTTGAAAGAAGCTTCAGAGGGTTACTACAGGGTCAAATTTTAGATATTTAAGATTCACAATCACAGAGATAATTCAGTTTCAATATCGAGCTCCTTAAAAGCAAGAAAAAGGTGTGTATTTTTTTTTTGAATTGCATAAGTCTTGTGTGAAAAATCAGTTTGAATTGATTCCAAGGGAATATTGTGAAATAGATATCAGTATTGGGTTCTAAAATGCCCCCTAAAAAGAAATCAACACCCATTAAGCCTTTAGAAGGCTCTACTATGACTCATGAAGACGAAGAACTGCAACATGACATGTCAAAATTACAAGAGCAAGTGCACCAAATTTCGCTCTCGCAAAGAGAAAAAAAAAATGAAATGGAAGTTTTGAAGAAAGAGGTGGAATAATTTCTTTATGACATTTATCTTATCCAACCAGATTAGATAACCAAATCAAGGGATGAATGGAAGAAGGACGAATAAGTGTGGACACTCATTCAAAAGTTGCAGCAAGATCCTAGTACATCTGATACATTTAGTTGGAAAAATGACTCCTTATGGTACAAAGATCGCTTATATATTTATAAGAATTCCCAACTAAAACAAAATATTCTTTTGGAATTGAAAACTTATCCTTTAGGAGGACACTCGGGATTTTTAAAAACTTACCACAGGGTGAAGAAAGAATTTTTTTGGGATGGCCTTAAATCTGATATTCAAAAGTTTGTGGTGGAATGTTTGGTTTTCCAGCGAAATAAAGTTGAGACAATTAAGACTCTGGGTCTTCTACAACCTTTATCCATTCCAAGTCAATGTTGGGAGGAGATTTCAATGGATTTTATCACGGGTTTAACTAAGTCCGAAGGAAAGAGTGTCATCATGGTGGTAGTTGATAAACTTACCAAGTATGCACACTTTTGTGCATTATATCATCCATTTAGAGCAATTACAGTTGCTACTGCATTTATGGAAACAATTCAAAAGCTACATGGAAACTCAAAGATTATTGTAAGTGAAAGAGATCCCATTTTTACTAGGAATTTTTGGACGGAATTATTTTCTTGTTTGGGTACTCAACTAGCTCATAGCTCATCTTATCATCCTCAATCCGATGGTCAAACTAAGATAGTGAATAAATGTTTATAAGGATATCTTCGTTGTTTTGTATCTGATAAGCAAACACAATGGGTCAAGTGGTTACCTCTCGCTGAATGGTGGTATAACACTTCATTCCATACTACCTCAAAAATGACCCCATTTATGGCACTTTATGGATATCATCCACCGTCCATCACATCAACTTTAAGAGAAAATTCTAAGGTTCAAGCAGTGGAAGATCACATCGAGCATCAATAAGAAGTTCTCCAACTCTTAAAGGATAACCTAAATTTGGCACAATCGAATGAAACAACAGGCAGATCAACATCGCAGCGAGAGAAGTTTTGATGCAGGAGACTGGGAATGTTTATGGCTACAACCATATAAACAAATGTCCCTCAAGCAAGCTAAGAAGGATAATAAATTATTGCCAAAGAACTATGGTCCTTACAAGGTGTTGCTAAAGATTGGTACTATGGAATACAAATTGGAGCCTCCTGCTTCTTCACGAGTGCATCCAATTTTCCATGTTTCATGCTTAAAGAAGGTTATAGGTGACAAAATTCCAGTTCAAAAAAAATTTCCAGAACTTGATGAGGAAGGAAAAATCATATTGTAACCTGAAGCAGTCATGGAAACAAGAACTCGATAGCTACGAAATCGATCAATTTCATAGTATCTCATCAAGTGGAAGAACTTACCCACTGAATATTTTACATGGGAGGATAAGATTTTTATACGAAAGCATCCATATCTACTCAAGCGTTCAGGACAACACTTTTTTGAAGGAGAGGGGCATGTTAGGTCCCTATATTACTAGTATAGTCCCTTATTGTTGTTAGTGTAACCCCCTTATTGTTATTGTTGTACCCTTGTAACCCCAATATTGTTATTATTGTGCCCTTATATTATTATTGTTAGGTCAGCAAGGATTATATTGTGATCCCATGGACTCCTATATATAGAAAGAGGTTTTGTGATTTGTATCATCCAAGAATTGTTCATTTATGTAATGTAAAGGAGGTTGCCCCCTTAAAGTGGCTTATTTCTAAGGCATTGATCTCTCTTTTATTCTATTTTTGGAGATGGTTTCATAACATTTTGTCAAGGGTCTTCTTCTTTACCAGACTTCTATCAGAGTCTACATATCCTCCCAAGAGATCTCCTAGTCACATCTTCTTGGCTTCTGGATGATAACTGCCTCTTGACATGGTTGCATTTCATGATCTCTTCCTTTCTGCACATTCTTCATTCCCATGAACTTACACATTTTTCAGTTCCTCGTTCATATACATCCACCTCATATTCCATGAGGATATATATATTATGTTGATTTCATATGTTAGTGCATCAAGATATCCTCCTTCATAGATCATACTTCTAAATATAGAATTCTATTACTTGCAACCATATGACATGACTTCACATCATCCAATGTCAGTATATAAATATATACATACCTCATACCTCATACCTCAACATATAAGTCATCCTTAAGTAGTTTTACTAGAATGAAGAGCTTCATTCCCTTGGCATGTTCCATAAATATGTCATCACATCCCATAATTATGTTTTTCATGATGACCCTTGATCTTGATGATTGCCTTCCATCAGTATTGTTATCATAGAGGTTTTCCAGGAGTTGTTTTACCAAGAACTTCTACCATGCTTTGATCAGGATGCTACACTGCTTCCTATCATACAAACAATAGAAATCACTTAAAGGAGAATATGATCTCAATCATAGTGGATATCCCTTGCTTCTTCTTTCTTAGATTTCTTTGCATCAAGTTCTTCTCTCATTTCTGAGATATGGGCTTCTGCCCTATTTATCTTGTCCTTTTCAGATTTAGGACAATCTCTTTTATTCATCACATCCAAAGCATTGTGCTTTTTCCATACTATTCTGAGGACCAATCTTACCGAACCTTCCTTTCTTCCTTAACATGGTTGCAAAGGCTTGATTCCCTTCACTTGATCCTGTAACACCTTCGGCTTCAATCTTGTTTCCTCTATTTTACATAGAGACCCTAAATTGTGGAATGGTGTGACTTCTTTCTTCCCATATAAACCTGAAGTGAATTTTCCCCATTCTTCTGGCAAAGCATTCAGCACCATTGTAGTCATCTTAGCGTTAGAAATTAATTCTCCCAGTTCCTGCAGTTGATTTAAGAGAGATTTTTTCTCGTGAAGTACTCACAGAGAATAGCTACACCAATTTCTCTTATATTTCTTTTGATGATTCTAGATTTTGTACATCAGAGATGAGACAGTATTTTATGGATTCTATAAGAATCCTTTTGGGCTCTTATATATCCCTTCATGTATTTTGGCATGACTTCATTGCCCTTATCTTCTATGCAAGAAAGTTTGAAACCATAACCATTTTGTTGCTTTATTTGCAAAGAGGAAATTTTGATGAAGTCGTAAGGATACTTACTTGAGTATATGCTTTTCTTCTTCTATCAACTTTCTTGTTGAATATGATGGCAGCAACTCCCTTTTAAACTGATTTCAAAATAGGTGATCTTGGATCCTTGATGATCAAGGATTACTTCAGAATGAAGATGTTTTCAGTAGTGTTGGGTGCTACTTAATGATTTATCTTCTAACAATGTCAAGAATCTTTAATGTCAAAGATCACCTCATTGTGCGGATTATTTGAAATTCTTCTTGAGATGGTTTGAGGATTTCCTTGCAACCTTATTTGACTTTTCAATGAAGACTTTGACTTTTACTTTGATGCTTTCCACAGAACTGAACTTTGATCCTTGAGTGTATTCTTTGTCAAGCAGCCTTTGAGTTCAGTGCCTTAGTAAATTCATATAAAAAAGGCAGTAAATAGGAAGTATAAAAGTGGAAAAAGGTAGGTCTAATAGGCTAGGCATAAGTGAAGAACCAGGGAAAGCAGGGTGGGATGCTCACTTCATAACTCCTCTGGGGGGTTCGTGGGGCCACCCCGGATAAAAAGGTAAGCAAGGTGCTCTTAAACCATGTTGAGAATTTGGAGGGTTGGTGATTAATAAAAAATTCTATTCTTGATAATTACTTGTGAGCTTACTTGGATTACCTATGTCTTCACTTCTTGAACTTAGTTAATCTTTCATCAAGTCAATTATCAAAATATACGAGACACACAAATTAGGCTCCTAGAGCAAGGGAAAAACCTCTCCCTCTTGGAGAGGAAAACCCATGAGAAATTCTTCTTATAGATTCCAGATGATAAGCACTATGACCCAGAATTAGACTCTTGACCTATTCATGCATCCAAGACCTTGTCCTTACTGCTTTGATGTCCTTCAATTCTAGTCCTTCTCTTCACCAAGTTGCATTGTTTTGCACCAATACTTCCTTTTACCATTCAGTTGAATCTTTGATTACTTGAGATATATATATATATATATATATAGGTTGAAGTTTAGGAAAGTAAATATCAGATTTACTTTCCTACTTTATATCACCTTCTTACTGCACTATCTATGTGGAATATTTGCGAGAATTTTCCAGATCACTGATTCAACTTTACAAGGACCAACCTTACCCTTTTATTTGCAATTTAGCTTCAGGACAGTCCGCATATTGTTCTCATACAAATATGTACTTCAATCTATAACCACAACCCTTAAACGTTGCATTAATCAAACACTATACGTTGTAACTACTTCTGGGTTTATCCGCACAATATTTCATGAATAAATAGAGACAGTCCACATACTGTTCTTGGTAAACCGCAGCTCTATTTTGTACTTAGATATCACACGATAATATATGTGTTGAATAGTCCTGAAACACTTTAAATTTCCATTCTCAAACTTGCATTGAACTTCTCCTTCTGATCCACACTTCTCTTCTCTTTAACCACTTCTAGAATCCATAATCAATTTCAGAATATCCACACCTTTTTACAGAGTTGAATCCACATTTTGTTCAGACCAATCCATAGTTTTCTTGCTTAGAACAGTCTGCTCTTTATCACACACTTCAATTACAGATATGACCGAAAATCTTCTTCAGGTTGTCCGCACTTCTTCCTCAGAGAGATCCGCAATACTTAGTGTATAATGGACCACAGAGATTGTGTATATATAGTGGCAATTTCCCTATCTGTAGGCCGACAATACATTAGCTTGTAGGCCGAATTTACTGTGAGTGTGAAGGTTGATTTTATCATTTATTTCCAGCGTTGATTTAAGGGCTATTTCAAGCCATTCTTCCACAACTTATGAACTTGTTCTTGGAGAATTTCTAGATCCTTAATATATGACACTTATTACATTTATATTTAGAATACAAAACCCTATATAGACGTCAAGAAGAAGTCTATTTAACCTATGATAAAATATTGCCCATGAAACCCATGAAGCAAGTCTAGAATACATTTTATTATCTTTGTATTCTTCTTTACATAAAATACATAATTACATAGTCAATATGAAGACCGACCTAGTTACACTTTTCAACACTTGGTCCAGCTTCCAATGGCTTGGCCCTCTTTCATTATGCTAAAAATAGTGATTACATACATTTATAGTGCTCAAATGGCTTCAAAACATGTTCCATCAACTTCAGAATACCTAAAAATGCTTGTCTAACCTCTTTCTGATCCGAAATTGGTCAAAAGTAGAGAAGTTATGAGCCTCTCTAGTTTTCCTGGTAACCGCACCACAATTTCCCCAAAATTTAGACTGGTTCTACAATTTCACCGCATTTTCGGCTATCAGAGTGAAAATTTTCTGTAATTGTGGGTGAAATTTTTGGACCGTTTAAATGCATAATGGCGCCTAAAATCTAATTTTAAAACCATTATAATATGGTTTAAATTACAAATTTTTAATATAAAAGTTGGACAGTATGGTAATCGTCGACGTTTGGAGGAGTATAGGTCACAAGGCATGGTGACGGTGGTATTTTGGGGCGACGGTTAGTCTCTGCGCCCCCGGTTCTCGACAATGGTCTCATGGTGAAAACATATGGGGGGTCGGGGCTAAGCCCTGGTCCCTTCCCCCACCTCCACCATACATACACCTTAACTAAGGTTTGCGCCCATAGATATAATAAGGAACTCATGTGGCTTAGCAGCTAGAGCATTGTATTGTTATGTGGGAGGTTTGGAGTTCGAATATTTCGGAGGGGCGGTTTTGCCTTCAACCAATTTTGGTGGCCCTCATGCTGCCACGTGGCTGCCTCTGGTTGGGCCACGTGGCAACATGTGGTTGGCCATATTTCAACCAATCAAAATTCGCCCACAAAGAACCAATAGGATTTGGACAAGTGGCAAGGACAGATTGGCCTAAAAAAAATTAGCTTTCAACCAACCAAAAGAGGCCATGTGGCAGCTTGCCACTGGCCCAATTTTTTGCCCTGTCAGCTGCCATTTTTGAAAATTTTGATTTTTTGGGAAAACAAACATAATGTGTTTTTGGGAGCATATGGTGTTGATTTTTTACGAAACAAGTTGCACCAGATTCAGAATGACGAGATCTATGCGGTCGTTCAGGTTTCACACCATTATGACAACTCTCATTTTTTAGAATAATTTTGAGCACCTAATAAATTATAGACCTCTGAAATTCAATCAATTGTTGCAGAGTTGACCTGTGGTCAACGTAGCTCAATAGGGAGGTCTGAACCTGTGGAAAGATGCTCAGAATCTTAGTGTTTGTGCCTAGGATCTCGGTCAAAGAAGTCTCCCAAAGCAACCTTCCTGAACTCGGTCAAATAGTGAGAGAGATTGCTCCATCAATGAGAGTCAATGGAGAGAGAGAAAGCTAATCAACAAGGAGAGAAACCCTTCACATATGCCTCAAAAAATCGTCCTCTTCTTCTGCCTCAAGTCTAAGATGCTTTAGGAGAGATGTCGAGTTGTCGTGAATGTGCCAAATGGGGTGAGCATATAGCCCTATTTATAGTGGTTAGAGTGGAGTAAGAGACATGTCTTTTCATCCATGAGCCGACATAAAGAGAAGTCGACTTGAGCCAACCTGAAAATGAAGCATTTGGGGGAAGACAAAAATTCTAGAATTACCAATGATAAATGATGCCATCAACAGCTCTTCAAGGGTGAAGTGTGTCATAAAGAGGAGCCTTCTAAATGAGTGAATTGATCCTTAGTTTCCATCTTTAACACTTTTTCATATGAGCTCTGATTGACACGATTCTTACACCATTGGAAAGGTACTTGTGTATAGATTATGGAATCTAGTGAATTTGGGACCATAAAAAGTGGTAATTTAAGGCCTCAAAATGGCTTGTGAAGTTTTTCACCGTGAATTTTCCAAACTGGGACCACTGGTAAAAATGACCCTACAAGGTGATTACTCCAATTTTCCCATTCTAAAAGAATTAAGATTGATGGAAAACAATAAAATTATCAAATTTGGATTAAATATAAAATTAACTATGGAAATTTCAAAGAGGAACATCAAATTAATTAAGGAAATTATGAAGAGGAATATCAAAAGATAATAAGAGATATATATAAACACTACAAGTAAAAGACCCTCTAGTGGATGTTTTTGAGGAACCCCACAGAAAAATACCCCATACATCCGTTTCTAGTGGAGGTTACTAGAGGAGGTTGGTGGGCAAAGGGTTTTGTGGATGTTTTCTGCTCGATGCGCTTATCATTAAGCATCGCACCGATGCTCTTGAAACTCGAAAGAACCAGTGCGCACAAAACATTGGCACACTAGAAACCGTGCACTCCGTACACACCCGCCCGGTGCATCGTATTATTGTAGAGCACCAGTGTTTCACAACTATTCTGCACCGGTGCATTATAAAACATCGTGCCAAAACCAAAACCGCCCGGTGCGGTATTAAGAAACCGCACCGGTGCATCATAAAACAACAAGCCAAAAAACAAACTGACCAGTGCGTTCGTAAGAAACAGAACTAGTGCGCCTATAAACCACGCACACCGGAAAAGGGTAAAATAAAGAAAATAAATACGGCAAAAAACTTGGATTTTTCATTTTTTCAGTGCTCCTGAGCTCTCAATTACCGATGAGCTCTACCATAAAAAGCCCCAGTGTGCACAAAATATTGGCACACTGGACACCATGCGCGACGTACACACCCGCTCGGGGCGTCCTATTACTATACCGCACCGGTGCTTCACAACTCTTCCGTGCCGGTGCATCATAAAACACCGCGCCAAAACATAAACGTGTCGGTGCGTTCTTATCCAAGAGCACCGGTGCGCCTATAAAACGCACACATCGGAATAGCGTTAAATAAAAAAAAAATTACGGCCAAAAAACTGGTGCTTTACGACTATTCTGCACCGATGCTTTACGAATATTCCGCCCCGGTACATCATCAAAACATCGCACCAAAACTGAAACATCCCAGTGCGGTGTTAGGGAACCGCCTCGATGCATCATAAAAAACGCGCCAAATCTGACACCGCCCGGTGCAGTTGTAAGCAAGCATACCGGTGCACCTATAAATTCCTGCGCACCGGAACAGGGTTAAATTAAAAAAAAAAATTACGGCCAAAAAATTGCATTTTTCACTTTCCTCAGTGCTCTAGAGCTCTCAAGCATCGGTGCCATTTCCCCTTCTCTGAATCGCCCTGACATCAGTGCTCCCATTGCACCCATTGCATGCACTGCGGCTATGCATTGGCCACCAATCTCTAGCTTGCATTCTGAAAAACTGTGGGCAATTTTTCTTTTGCAAATTCTACAGCCAATATGCCTCCTCGACGGCGAAATGTACAGGTATTTTTCTAGTTTTTCCAACATTAAGCTTTTTAACAGATTAGAATTTGAAATAACCTTAAAAATAACCATTAAAAAAGAAAATAAAAATTGTCACGCGGTGCGACTGAGCCATTCGGCTCGCACCGGATAGCAGTGCTGCCTGTAAAATTTACAACCCGCACTGCCATCGGTGCTAACGGTATCTGCACCGTTTCCGGGGCGTTACCGAAAGGCACCCCACATTATTTTAAATCAAAAAAATAAAATGTGGTGCGCTCATTTAGCCAGGTGCACCGTTGATCAAGGGAATAGTAGTGTGGTGTGTTGATGGAATTATCTACCCCGGAGTCTGTCAGTGCACCGCATTCGGCATTCCGAAAGGGTCAATGGTGTGGCTAGGTAAAATACCGCACTGTCAACTACGTAATTGTCAAGAAGTCGGTGCTATGACACGACTATACACTCCGGGGCGTATATTTCAGTCAGCAGACCGCTATTCTGACATCATATATAGTCAACGGTTCTTGAAAATTTTTTAGCTGCACCGAGGCCGGTGCATTGTATTTCATTTGGTGCACCGCCACCAATGCGCTAGAAACACAAGCCGCATCGGAACCGGTGCGTGACTGTTTTTGTGGTGCACCGACTTGTCTGTTTTTTTTTTCAATATATATATATATATATAGATATAGATATATATTCCTAAATACATGTCTGTTTTAATAAAAAAATATTATTTAATATGTCAATGATTCAAAGAGAATAGGAGGAACAAAAGCAATAACAGGCAGAACAGTATGACATGATTCGCTAGTGGGAGGCACGAGAGAGGGAGAGAGATGCATACCCTCGCCCTATTACAGCAGATACCCAAGGGATCTTTAGGCAGGTAGGCCTCCTTAAGTTCTATGAGGAGGCTACTTTCCTAAAGGCCCATAGTGTGTTTTTGAGATATCTTATCCGCAGGTGGAATTCCCATTGATAGGCTTTCCAAGTTGGTCATGACCAGTGGTACACACCCACTAAGGAGGATATTTATTTTATTACAGGACTATCGAGAAGAGGGGTGTATTTTCCCTCATTCCCAGAGGTTCCACCAGGTTGTGTAGCAGGGAGTTAATTAGTTTACTCCCAGAGATACATTGGAGCACATGTACTGTCTCCTTCAGAGTTTCAGGTACCTGGAGGTCAGTTACGATAGGTGCATTTGGTAGACAAGACGTGCAGTGCCTCTCACTTATCATTTTGACCATTTTGCACAACACCAGTGATGGGCAACGCATTAGTTGATCGCTTTTATATTATGTTGATTCTTTAGTACAGGAGCCACGACTTGTCAGGTGGTCTGCCATTTTTTTGCGGCAGTTTTGTACGGCCTTAGATAGATTTCATGCTCATGCACAAGGGAGGGTCAACTTCCCTTTTTCTTCAAAGCTGTTTTGTTTATTTTTTGAGAGGTTTCCAGAGATGAGGCCTTGTTTTTTTCAACAGCCTCGTAGGCCGATGTTGGAGGCCCGGATGCACATGTGGGGGAAGATGATGCCCAAGAGGGGAGATACTATGTTTCCAGCCAGGATATCGCATGATGCACTGGAATTACTAGCGAGTGTTGATGATCAGCTGCATCCCTTCATTATGGTCCCATGTCCTTATGTTGGATTAGACTGACAAGGGTGTGCCAACATCCTCTTCACAGATGATGAGCCGCCAAATGATAGAGGTAATATTCTTGTTTTATTTATATTTATTCTAACATGTTATTTAACTTGTTTTTATTAAATTGTGTAATGAAATTGTCTAATTATTGTTGTGTACTTGTATATATTTTGCAGACATTGGATCTTTGAATGGCGAGGAGATGCCAGAACCACCACATGATCCAGGTGTGGATCTTGATGACGATCAGGACATGGCCGACGCTGAGGATCATGATCAGGATGAGGTCGATGCAGAGAGACATCCTCCTGTTGGTGCACCGGTACCACCTTTTTCTAGGTGTGGTCGACCTGAGACTAGATATAGGATGGAGTTGGGCAACCAACTCAGTGCATTGATTGTTGAGGCGGGCATCAGGTCTGCTCATTACAGAGACATACAGGTTGATGATAGGCTATTACAAATGTGGAGAGGCATGCTGCGTGACATGTACAGCCTGATGCGGCATGTCGTAGGAGCTACAACAGTTGCTACGCGACTGAGGAGGACTATTTCACGTTATAGGCGTAGTCGAGCCACGACACATGATGGACAGTCCGCGAGCAGCGACTCATCATCTCATGATCGTTCACCTCGCGCCGCGCCTGATGAGCATGAGGCTCCACTAGCAACATCTAGCAGTCATCATGGAGATGAGGTTGGACCAACAGCGATGTCCAACCAGCAGCCTGCAGCATCCATCAGTACTAGTCATGATCATGAGCAGGCTGGACCATCGACCGTCGAGGTTGCACTATTGACTGAGCAGGCCTTCACTAGTACTATTGTTTATATTGATGTTGTACTACCAGTACTAGCTGATACATCCATCAGTACTAGTCATGATCATGAGCAGGCTCCACCATCGACCGTCGAGGCTACACCATTTACAGAGCAGGCCTCCACTTGTACTTCTATTTATGTTGTAGTACTACCACCAACTGATGATCCATGAAATTTATATTACAGTTGTATATTTTTAACATTATTCAGTTATATATATATATATGCTCCATGTATTTTATGTTCATGTTGCAGTTGTACTTAATTTACATGTTGGTGATCATTATGATGTGCATATTGTTAGGTCATGTTAGATATGTTCATTTAATGTTTAGCTTGCAGATAGATGTGTATATGTGATAGCATGAGTTATTTGACATGAGATGTATATTTTATGTTTGTGTTGTGATGATGTTAATATATAATGTTAATTTGATGTTTGAATGTGTTTTTTAGTCGAATATGATGTTTGTACGATGGTTATCATGATCGTGATGATGTTTATTAATTAATTTAATATTAAATGACCATGATATATTTTATTAAATATTATGTCGTGATTGTAATTTAAATTTAAATTTTAATTGTATATAAAATTGTAAAATTGTATTTGTATTTGTAATTGTAATTTTAACCGTAATTGTATGTAAAATTTTAATTGTAATTGTAATATTTAATTTATTGTGAAATGATTGTAATTGTAATTTTAATTGTAATTGTATATATGAAAAATTGTAAAATTATAATTGTATGTAAAATTCTAAAATTTTAATTTTAATTTTAATTGTAATTGTATGTAAAATATTTGTAAAATTTTAATTGTAATTGTAAATGTAATTCTATGTAAAATTGTAAATGTAATTGTATGTAAAATTAAAATTCTAATTCTAAATGTAATTCTAATTCTAATTGTAATTTTAATTTTAATTGTAACTGTATGTAAAATATTTGTAAAATTTTAATTGTATAAATGTGAAATGATTTTATTAAAATATTTAAATTTGTAAATTTGCAAATAATTGTAAAATAACAAATCTAGAATAATATGAATTTTTGTAACATAATAAAGTTTAGAAAATAACGAAAACAAATTCATGTACTTTAGAATTATCATTATTTTATTATGATCTTACATACAAAAAAAGGAACTTTATACACTCTGGTGCGCTTATCATCATAACACGCACCAGTGCGTCGTATTACTCAAACGCATCGGTGCTTGATAACTCTTCCGCATCGATCACGAATAAACGCAAATAACAAAAACGCAACTCTATTTTCTTTAAGTGAAAAAAAAAAACGTCAATTTGAAAAGTGGGCAGCAAAATATTTTCGAAAATCTAATTTCATAAAATAATTTTTTAAATACTAAATACTTTTCATTATTTCACTATTTTTGCTAAAATTTTCAGCCAGATATTTGCAAGAGAAAGAACTGAAGCAAGAAAGCACGAGGGCACTGTGGAGCAGCGAAATACGTTCGAACAGAAGTATTCAGACAATCAGAAACCAAACCTTTGGTGATTCAAACCCTGTATCATAGAATTTCAAACCATCTCGTGATTAAATTTGATTATTTTTTTTACTTTTTCTGCAGTTTTATCCATTTTTACCCTAAACCCTTCATTTTTTTGTTTTTTCCCTTTCTTCTCCCTATTTTTGTGATTTCAGAATTAGGGTTTTTTATTTTAGATTAACATCCAACCCACGGGATGACTTGCATAGTCGGATCCTATAATCCATTTGGCCATTGCTTGAATTTTTGGAAAAAATGGATTTTTCTTTATCGGTGCACCCTGCGTACCCTAGTGCAACGATGCGCTCTATTATACAGTGCACCGCGCAAGTACTGTATAATAAAAAAATTGAAAACATTTTTTCTAAATTAGTGCGCCATATCTGAAATAGGGCACCGGTGCTCCATTTTACGAGGATAGCGCTGTATGGTCTATTAAACTATTTTTGCGGTGCATTTATAATACACCACGCACCGTACAGTCTATTATACTGTTTTGCGGTGCGTTTTTAATACCCCAACGCACTAGTCGTGGTGCGTAACTCATGAAAGGCGCACTGGTGTCTTGAGATTTATTTTGTACCTGAAAAGTTGAGAATTTATTTAAAAATATATTAATGAATGATATGGTACATGTTTCAGACTGATAAAGAAATGACTGACAAGAGATCAAGTAACAAAAATACTGATAACACATCAAGAAAAGCAAAAAAGACAAGTTATTTATAAAAAAATATTATTTTTGAACTATATGTAAGTTTAACTAATATATATTGTTTACTGTGTATCATGCAGATCCACAAAATGACAAAGTTTAATATGATTAATTCTGATCTAGGACCATAAGAGCGTAAAAGCTTAATGGAAAAATTGCAAAAGGATGAATCGGGTGAATGAAAAAATACTATTGATCCAATATGAGTTTCTTTTTTTAATTATCATTAATAATATACTTTAATTTATTAGATAACATGTGTCAAACAGTCTATTAATTCACATCTGTTTAATGTTCTACAAGGATCAACAACTCAGAAAATGAATGGTGTTCTAAGAAAAGAAAAAAAATAGAACATGCAAATGAAAATGAATTGTTCCTTAGCTCATCTGGAGTGGTGTTGGAAGTTAATGAAAGTGGCTCAAACTTTTACAAAAGTTTGAGGGATCTAATGGAACGAATGTATAGACGTTCTTTCCACTTAAAATACAAAAATCAATCCAATGATTCCAAGAACCAAATTTTATCTAAACTAGAGGAAGAGTTTCCAGAGAATTGGTCAATGAGACATGTCAAGTTTTTAATAGAAAAAATGTATAACAACAAAAAAGAAGGAAAGAAAAAGTAATATTCCTTTAAATGTTTGTCTAGAATTATTTATAAATATCACTTTTGTTATATTTACTTTTCATATATGAATATAAAAATTAAATATTTTATTGTCATGTTAAATTTTCAGGAAGATTATGAAAATCTCAAAAGATGAACGAGCTAATATCAGAAATATGCCAGTAGGAATGTCCAAAAAGGTGTACAAGGAGATGGTCAAAGAATTGACAAAATTGCATCACAGGACGAGCGATCTCAACAACAACGTGCTTCAAATGTAATATGTAATCATGGAATTTTTTGATCATTAGGTACAATAAATAAACAATTTAGCATTAAATATTAATTTTCAAGAATTTTCTTGCAGAAAAGAAAAGAAAATGGAACTCATTCAGCACATAAAACAGGACGACAAGGAAGAAAAGGGTTAATCTCTAAGTTTGTGAGTAATTGTTACTTCCTTATAACAACTTAACTAGATTTCATTTTTGTATTTTTTAAGTTGTTTTACAAAAATCATCATTGAATGTCTTCAAAAAGGTGCTAACATACAAAGAAGAACCATCAGACGAATTGATTGAAATTGGGTTAAATATGGGTTGTGAGTATATGTTGGCATATCAGAATTTAATTGTGGAATTTGTAAGCATCTATCGATCTTGTTTTACTTAGCTCCGTCTATAATTAATAGAACAAAAACATGTTTTATATTAAATATATGATTTGTTATGTGGTATAAAACTTGTAGGAAACAAAGTATGGAACTACGCCAACAGATGAAATTTTGAAAGATGGCACGGTACATGGTTTTGAAAGAATGTGTATAGTTTATGAGTCAATTGTTGCTATGGTACATCATTTTTCTTTTCGATTTACATTGATGTATATTATTTAATATTGCAATTTTCATTATTCTCACCAATGTATATACACTCATTTCAGTTTATTTTTATGTTTGTAGATGGAAGGTGAAGAAGAAGATAACAATCAATGACGCGAACAAAACATTCCTGAAAATAACCCCAAGTCATGGAAGTAGCTCTAGCAGTGACAACAGTTCAAGCGAAGAATGATGATCACTATGTTTGGATATCAAAGCAAGACATTTTATTTTTTGAAATATGTCTGTGAAATCAGACATTTTGTTTAATGTAATGGACATAGTGTCCCAATTGAAAGACAAAGGGATACGAATAATTTTCCCATTTTGTATGATAAAGACTGTCTTATATATATATATATATATATATATATATATATATATATATATATATATATATATATATATATATATATATATATATATATATATATATATATATATATATAATCATAAAATATGTTTTAATTTATTTTATTGCATTCTTCATTGTCGCTATTGTGTTCTCCATTGTCGTTCTCAAATGCGCTAATAAAATTTTAATTCATATGAATATTGTTATAAGATATATATGTGTCGACTTTTGATGAATAATGAATTCTAAAAAACCACAATAATTATGATATGATATAACAAATTAATCCAAACATCACACTCAAATGCATTAATAAAAATGTAATTAATATGAATATTGTTATAAGATGTGTCAACTTTTGATGAATAATGAATTTAAAACAATCACAATAATTGGACTGTCACAGGTCGATGTTTATAAAAATACAACATGAAAAGCGGTGTGTGTCAGTAACTGTACACTAGTGCGTTTATGTGTCTATATGCACCGGTGCCCTTGTACGATCTGGGCACCGCAAAAATACCGATACCAGTTATAAATATCGGTGCATTTGTGTGATACTGCGCACTGAGGCGTTTACGTATCTATAAGCACTGGTGCATTTTTATGATCTATGGGCATCGCATGAATATCGATACCAATTATAAATCTCGGTGCCTTTCTCTGATATGGTGCACCGGTGTTTTTATATAAGTATACGCACTGGTGCGTTGATATGACCTATGGGCATCGCACAAATCCCAAGACCAATTTGAACGGCCCCATGTGTTGTATGACCAACACTATGCCCGGAGCGGTTTTACACCTAAACGTCTCGGTGCGTTGGACTGAGACAACCTCGGGGCGTCGTCGGCATGTACGCACCGGTGTGTTAAAGGTAGAGTAGCGCACCGATGAAAAAAACATCCATAATAACCTTCGGCCGCCCATTTTTTTTTAGTTGTGTTGAATTTCTGTTAAAAGCTCCGCAAAAACCTCTGTAACCATAAACGAATGTTGTAGCAAATTTTTTTTTGACAATTTTGGCCAATTTTATAACACTAAAAACCTCCTTTATAACCTCCACTAGAGGGTCTTTTCCTTGTAGTGAAAGATGTGAAATATATATAAAATATAAATAGTAGCTATAAATTACAAATCCATCTTACTATATACAATAAAATAATAATGTTTCATATTGATAATTGTTATAGGTCAATTTGGGCACCATTCCCAATGACTTGGTTAAACTAGACATCATCCCCAAAACCAATGAATAGGTTCTATCATCCCCTATTATTTCAGTTGCTATATGCCCTAAGACAAAGAACAAGAACAAATCATCCATGAACTCCATTTGCAAGGTTTCCAATATTTGAAGTACATGTTATATCACCTATGAGCTCACCAACGCAGTCTCTCAAGGGGCTAATTTCTTTGCATATACAGGAAACCCCGCTCAAGGGTGCTCTGCAAAGAATTTTCCGATACTCAAGGGTGTGTTGGTCAAATTGGGAGCAAAATTATCATTGTTCCGGAATCTCCACTTGGCCAGTGCCTTCTAGAAGAGTGAATATGTGTCAAACTTTGAATCCATGTGTCCATTTGACACCTCTGAACTTGGGAACATGTCTTGCCTATTATTAGAAATTCATTGATTATGAAACTACCTTCGGCTCATCTATTAATTCAGCAAAAATCCTAGTGCTTGAGAGAGAAGAAATTGAGTAAAGAAATGCTGGTGGAATTTCAATTGAGGATTTGATTTGAGTGATATGCTGCTGGAGAGATATTCATTTTGATAAGGCTGGGATGATGCTGGATATGGTGACATTAGATCAATCGCTAGTTGTAACCTCCCCTTATATCCATTAATAAATATTGTTGCTTACTTTCCCACATATGTATCTGTATAATTTTATGTCTTTCATTTGTGAATTCTTATCTGATGTATATGGTTCATGTTTCATTGATTTAACTCAATAACTTGAATAGGCATCTGTATATTGCAATCTCTTTGTTGTTTAGTGTTCATTCTTACAGGAAATATTTTGGCGATCTAGCTTGGATTTGAAGCTACAACAAGAGTGACAAAAGGAGAATAGGAAGCGCTTGGACCCCAAGTGTTGAGATTGCAACAAGATGATGAGCTTAGTGGAAAGGAGTTGCCTTCACTAAGTGGGCCCGTAGGCTATTTTTGGCGCAAAGTCTATTTTTAGACTATGTCTATTTTTAGACTATGTCTATTTTTAGACATATGGATCATGTTCTATGAGTTGCAGGATGCTATTTGTGGATAGTTGGTCAAGTCGGAAAAAATAGATGGACTTCTATTTTTAGACATATTGGGCAGAATCTATTTTTAGATTTCCAGTCTAAAAATAGATATGTCGAATATTAATAGCTCTTAATAATATTTAGACTCTAAACATTATCTTATTCTCTTGGAGCACTTCAGTTAAGTGCACAGATGTGGCACAGGAGCTGACAGAAGGAATTACGCTATTCCTGAGGGTTAAATGGAGCTATTGCATGGATACTTCAGTTAGAACTCATGTGACAGAGTTTGGTGGAGTTGATTGAGGAAGTTAGTGGAGTTGTATTCAGTTTAACTAATCTAAACATAGTTGAGCTATTTGTATTCAATTTAACTAATTGATAAAATTAGTGAGAGTGGTGTGAATTAATTATTAATTAATTCACTAATTATAAACTCATTAATCAACTAAATAATGCATCAGTTAACTTCAGTGCATGGACAGTTTGAGTGGAGACCAGTGCAGAAATAGGTGAAAGAGCAAGTTAACTATCAGTTGTGACTATACTGTTGCTATTTGCAACACACAGATAGGTGGAGAAGCCCATGAGGATTGCGCAGTACAAGCCAGGTGGTTTATCTATTTAATGAAGCCATCCCATAGCATTGAAAACGCAATAGAGGCTGGCTATCAAGTGGAAAAAGATTGGAGCATGTGTTTTGCTAGATCTAGCTTGATAGTGTGTAGCAATTGGAGGTAGTGCTGAGAGCTTGTGAGGAGTTTTGTACTATGATTGTTACATGATCTCCATGACATATAATATACAGATAGTTTGGGTTTTCATCTTTAAGCTTTCCCATAAATATTGTGTTTATATGTGTGATTGTTTATGGTTTTAACGTGCGCATGTGATTGTTTATATTTCCGCATGTGATGATCAATGGTAGAAGCGATTTTGTATTATGCATGAAGCTAAAATAGTGTGTGATCAGGAGAATCTCGGTGAATAATATCTCAGTTATTCAAATTTCTACATGGTATCGGAGCGATATTTATCATTGGAGCAATTGCAAAACATTGAAGCGGTTGAGTTTTGTGCTAGTGGAATTTGAATTTGCAGTAGTGTTTTCTTAGTGTCGAAGTTGAGATGTCTTTCAACGGATTACGATTGGAGTATGCCCTTGAGGGCAGCTCGAATTATATTTCATGGAAGGACAGGATGGAGGCGGTGCTAGATGACAATGGGTTGAAGGATTTCATAGATGCTGAAGTCCCAAAGCCTACTTCTACTGATGTTGTCGTACTTGACGCATGGAAAAAGAAGACAGCAAAGTGTCAAAGGATTCTGTTGGAGGGTGTGAAGGATCACATAGTGTCCAGCCTTCATGGTAAGGCTTCTCCATTCTTGATGTGGAAAGCCTTGACAGATTTATTCCAAAGAAAGAGCGACCAGAGGAATTTGGCGCTCAAGGATAGACTCAAAAACATAAAGATGGAGAAAGGCGACAGTATGCCCAAGTACCTCACGAAGTTCATCCAATGCAGGGATGAGCTGGGAAGTGTGGGGGTGACTGTTGATGATGAGGACTTGGTGATCTTGGCTCTCCTAGGGCTTCCGAAGAGTTGGCACTCCTATCAGGACTCTGTCAATGGTCGGGAGAAATTGCCAGGATGGGAGCGACTTTGGTCGGATCTTGTGCAAGAGGAGATAAGGCGAAGTACCAGGGACAGATCTTCATCAAAGAACTCTGATGAAGAGAATTGCGCTTTGGCTACCAAAGCAAAGAAGGGGAAGAGAAAGAAATCTTCTCAATCCAGTGCGAAAGGCAAGAAGCAGGACATGTCCAAGGTGAAGTGCTTTCACTGTCACCAACACGGACATTACGCCACTAATTGTCCACAAAAGAAGAAAAATAAGCAGGCTGCTGGAACTGCAGCTGGAGAGGCCTTAGCCTCGCAGTTTGAGCTAGATTTTTCATTGATCGCATGCTTGGTCTCAAGTATGACGGGATCAGTTTGGTTTCTTAACAATGGTGCGTCTTTTCACATGACAGGAGATTGATATTTGTTTACTGATCTGGATGAGAAAGATCTTGGAGTGCACATTGAGATGGGTGATGATGGTAGATACAGTGCAACCAGTATCGGTACCATTTCCTTTGAGAGGGAGTCTGGTAAACCCTTCAGATTGAAGGAAGTGATGCATGTTCCAGGATTGAAGAAGAATCTTATCTCTGTGGCGATGTTAGAAGACAAGGGATATGATGTTGTCTTTAGCGAGGGAAAGGCTTTCTTGCGCAGTAAGGCAACTGGTGAGACCTGGAGGATAGGGGTTCGAGTTAAGAACCTTTATCAATTGCAGGTATATGGTTGCGCAGCAATGGCAGGCAAGGCAGAAGGAGTGGTGAGCCAGGATGATGGCGAGCTGTGGCACCGGAGATTGGGCCACCTTCACTATGGAGCTTTGAAGATACTGCAATAGATTTATACTGGGCTTCCTAAGGGTACTCTTGCGCAGTCAGATCAGTGCAAGGGATGTACCTTGGGAAAATTTGTGAAAGCCACCTTTCACGAGAAGGATAGTCGCGCCATGACGATCCTTGAGAGAATTCACACAGACGTGTGTGGACCTTTCTTAGTAGCTTCGACAGCAAAGCACAGGTATTATGTGATATTTGTTGATGATTTTTCTCGTAAGTGTTGGATCTTCTTCATGCAGAAGAAGAGCGAGACATACTCAAAGTTCTGTGAGTTCAAGGCACTGGTTGAGAAAGAATCAGGGAAGCAGGTGAAGGCTCTTAGGAGCGACAATGGTGGTGAATTCATCTCTGGCGAATTCAAGGACTTTTGCAGTGCAGAAGGAATTTGAAGAGAGCTCATAGCACCTCATAACCCACAGCAGAACGGGGTTGCTGAGCGGAAGAACAGAACGATCGTGGGTGCTGCACGGGCGATGTTGCATGATCAGGGCCTACCCATTCACTTGTGGGCGGAGGCATGCAATACTGCAGTATATGTGCAGAATCGTTGTCCTCACAGGATACTTGGCATGAGTACACCCGAGGAGGCGTTTTCTGGTAAGAGGCCTGATATTTCCTATTTGAGGATTTTTGGTTCACCTGTTTACATTCATGTGACGAAGGATGCCAGGAAGAAGCTGGAGCCGACTGCAGAGGTTGGGATATTTGTGGGGTACACTGATACGCCCCACAACTATCATGTGTATTTGCCAGACAGTCGCAAGACTGTTGTGCGACGAGATATCAAATTTCAGGAGGAGAAAGCCATGAAGTGTTCGCTTGAGAGGGAGCCACACTTGCATGCAGATGAGGAGCTATTAGTTCCTAAGGATGAGTCTCAGGATGTGGATCAGCCACAAGATGAGGTTCATGGAGTGGAAGAGACCATTCAGGCAGCGCCAACCATCAGAGGGCGGAAGCGCACTACAGAAGCTGAGCGACTGGCTCAAGATGCAGAGAAGGTTGTAGGAGCACCTACATCACAGCGCAGACAGAGACAGTCACCTGATCGGTATACCGGATACATGGCTCTTATGAGCAAGTGTATCATGACAGAGCCATCCTCTTTCGAGGAAGCTGTGGATGATCCCGCATGGGTAGATGCCATGGTGGAAGAGTATGATTCGATTGTCAGAAACAGTGCATGGGAGATCGTCCCAAGACCGGAAGGGAAATCAGTGGTGGGTTCGAGATGGATCTACAAAGTGAAGCAAGCAGCTGACGGGAGTGTGGAGAAGTATAAGGCAAGATTTTTTGCCCGAAGCTTTTCACAGATAGAGGGGATCGATTATGAGGAGACCTTTTCACCTGTCGCAAGGTATTCTTCCATACGGACGATTCTTGCTCTCTCAGCGTAGATGGGGTGGCACATTCATCAAATGGATGTGAATATTGCGTTCCTCAACGGAGTCATTGAGGAGGAGGTGTACATAGAGCAGCTCGAAGGTTTCGAGATCTTCAGCAGCAAGTCGCATGTGTGCAGGCTCAAGAGAGCGTTGTATGGGTTGAAACAAGCACCTCGTGCTTGGTACACACGGATAGACAGTTATTTCACCGAACTTGGATTCTCCAAGAGTGAGGCGGATCCTAACCTATACCAGTTGTGGTGGAGGGTAAGTTGCTGATCATTGTACTTTATGTAGATGATTTGATTTTGACAGGTGATGAGCTGTTGTTACTCTCATGCAAGGAGGATCTTGCAAAAGAGTTTGAGATGAAGGACTTGGGCCTCCTTCATTGTTTCCTGGGATTGGAAATTTGGCAGCGCAGTGGTGGACTTTTTGTTTCTCAGGGTAAGTATGCCCGGGAGATACTGGAGAAGTTCAACATGCATGGCTGCAAGCCTGTTGATACTCTTCTTCCTGCTGTCTGGAGGAAGGAGGATGCTACTTCAGCGGAGGTAGTGGATGCCACTGTTTATCGATAGTTGGTGGGGTCGCTTATGTATCTGGTCAATACACGACCCGACATATGCTATGATGTGAACCAGCTTTCACAAGCTATGGTTAAGCCAACCAATCTCTTCTGGAAGGCAGGCAAGCATGTAGTGAGATATCTCAGAGACACATATCTCAGAGGCACATCGGGATATGGATCATGGTACAGATAGGAGGATGAGTTGAGGCAGCATGGCTTCACAGATCGGTATCATCATATCAGAGATTGTGTGCAGCGGAAGGTCATGTTACTTTCATACATTCCTACGGAGGATCAGGATGCTGATATCTTGACGAAGACGCTCACCAGGAGAAAATTTGAATACCACAGGGGCAGGATAGGGGTTGCAGATAATCCATATCTTGTTGAGAGGGAGTGTTGAGATTGCAACAAGATGATGAGCTTAGTGGAAAGAAGTCGCCTTCACTAAGTGGGCCCGCAGGGTATTTTTGGCGCAAAGTCTATTTTTAGACTATGTCTATTTTTAGACATATGGATCATGTTCTATGAGTTGCATGATGCTATTTGTGGATGGTTGGTCAAGTCAGAAAAAATAGATGGACTTCTATTTTTAGACATACTGGGCATAATCTATTTTTAGATTGCCAGTCTAAAAATAGATATGTCGAATATTATTAGCTCTTAATAATATTTAGACTCTAAAAATTATCTTATTCTCTTGGAGCACTTCAGTTAAGTGCACAGATGTGGCATAGGAGCTGACAGAAGGAATTACGCTATTCCTAAGGGTTAATTGGAGCTATTGCATGGATACTTCAGTTAGAACTCATGTGACAGAGTTTGGTGGAGTTGATTGAGGAAGTTAGTGGAGTTGTATTCAGTTTAACTAATCTAAACATAGTTGAACTATTTGTATCCAGTTTAACTAATTGATACAATTAGTGAGAGTGTTGTGAATTAATTATTAATTAATTCACTAATTATAAATTCATTAATCAACTAACGAATACATTAGTTAACTTCAGTGCATGGACAGTTTCAGTGGAGACCAGTGCAGAAATAGGTGAAAGAGCAGGTTAACTATCAGTTGTGACTATACAGTTGCTATTTGCAACACACAGATAGGTGGAGAATCCCATGAGGATTGTGCAGTACAAGCCAGGTGGTTCATCTATTTAATGAAGCCATCCCATAGCATTGAAAACGCAATAGAGGTTGGCTATCAAGTGGCAAAAGATTGGAGCATGTGTTTTGCTAGATCTAGCTTGATAGTGTGTAGCAATTGGAGGTAGTGCTGAGAGCTTGTGAGGAGTTTTGTACTATGATTGTTACATGATCTCCATGACATATAATATACAGATAGTTGGGGTTTTCAGCTTTAAGCTTTCCCATAAATACTGTGTTTATATGTGTGATTGTTTATGGTTTTAATGTGCGCATGTGATTGTTTATATTTCCGCATGTGATGATCAATGGTAGAAGAGATTTTGTATTATGCATGAAGCTAAAATAGTGTGTGATCAGGAGAATCTCGGTGAATAATATCTTAGTTATTCAAATTTCTGCACCAAGTAGGTTTCTTGATCTATTCTGTGTCTGTTTACTGTTAGGAAGAGTATCTACAAAGTCTTTAATCTGTTGTTCTAAATGCATAACACTACATTTAGGAAAGAATGTTTTATTCGTAATTCATAATTTTGCATAACAAAATGGCGACTCCACTAGGGAATTTACCCTTCATCCTTGGTGTATTTTCCTTTGTTTATCTACCCAGTAGCATTTACTCTCAAATATTAGGCTTTTTGAAATCAGAATTGCATTAGAAGTGTGTATGTAGCTTGAGTTTTGAATCTCTGCTGCACCCAACGCACTATTGGTCAAGAAAAAATGCTTTGCAGAGCACTCTCTCCCACTCAGGGGTGCGTTGCAGCGCACTCTCTCCCACTCAGGGGTGCGTTGCAGAGAACTCTCTCCCACTCAGGGGTGCATTGCAAAGCATTGTCTCCCACTCAGGGGTGCTTTGCAGAGCACTGTCTCCCACTCAGGGGTGCTTTGCAACGCAATTTCTCCCCTTAGAGATTGTGTTGCCCCCTAAGCCAACCAAATTACCTTTTAATTTATCATTGCAATTTTATTCAGCCTTTTGTTTGCTGTGTTTTCAACTATCTGATGCCTCATAGAGACCAGTGACTTTACCTAATTCTTCCTCCTTTGAAAATTAATTTTGTTCAATGTTTATTTAAAGTGTTTTTCTTTATCATTGACAAATTCATTTCGAAGTATTTTCATTACTGCATTAGATCCATTCGCTTTTGAAAAGGAAATTGTCGTTAAATTCTTCGTTTCCTATAGGATAAATTGTAGTTAAATTCTTCATTTTTCCTAAAAAGAGAAATTGTTGTTCAATTCCTCATTTCTCAAAGTAAAAGGCATTTGTTTTTATTGCTTTGATGCACATAGTTTCCTTTTCTGCATTCACATTAAAGGGACTGAAAAGAAAAACCTGCATTTGCATGTAGTGGATTGTGTGTTTTGCATAGGAACAAATTAGGAAAGTTTCATATTAGTTTGTGCTCTTTTTTGTTTGCTCTCAAATTGATTGCTCTTTCCTTCTAGTAGCTAGGATTTTCATTGAAGAAACTAAAATTGAAAGTTTTCTTATCATTTCAGTTTTCATTTTATGAATTTCCATCACATCATCACGGTGAACCTTGAAAGGAAAATTGATAAACAAGATCAACTTAAAATTTACATCAATTTACCTAACAAAGCATTGAAATCATAACGATAACATTTATAAGGTCTAGGCTAGATACGTGTTTCGGCGTCGTAAAACATAGCAGTTGTCGTTAATTATCTGCGATACATTCCGAGTGTGATACCTCACTCGACGTACGTAAGCATATCGTAGCTCGTCCATGTACCTTCTGGTATATCGGACAGTGTTATAGTACGAAAATTATAAATGGGTGCTCTCACTGTGGGGTTTCACATTAAACAACGCTAATACGGACTCAAGCCTCCACATACCATCAGGTATATTTGGGAGGACAAATTTAGGTTGCTATCCATCCATAGTGACCTGAGTCGACCGCCTTGTAAATTGTGATACACCAAACACAACATTCGGGGAGATTGCCTACCTGTACTTCTTGGTTCGCCGGGAGGTATTCTGCAGTTCACAGTTTCTTGGTAAACCTTTTGCCTAACATTACCCTTTTATTTTGTTTATTTGTTTTTTGTTATAAAATAAATCAGTCATCGTGGAAGAATAAAATCCCTTTCCCCGTCGTTCGCATAGACTTACATTGAAACCACCTTTACCACCGGAAGTTACTTCTAGTCGGCGAAGGCGACATCGATCTACCGAAACCAGTACCATTATTACCTCTAGTGAAGCATCATCTTCACATATACTAGATTTGGCACAAGTTGTTTCTACAATTCCTGGTTCGTCTACTGTTGTCGAGACGGAGTCCTCACAGCTACCCATGGTCACGATCCATCCAATCAGTGAGACCATACCTCCTGAACCTGACGTTGTTCAACTGGAAGTTGATCCGAATCCCATCATGCTTTAGGGGGAAGCTGTTATTGGTAAAATTGGACTTCATCCCCAGGACCAATGAAATAGGGTCTATCATCCCCTTATATTTCAGTTTCTATATGCCCTAAGTGGAGAAAATCTCGATCCTGAAGTCAAACAACCGGAAGTTGTTCCTGTATTGGTCACTCCACAATCTATTGTAGCCATTGAGTCTCTCATATCGCGCAGTCAACCACCTGAAATATACTTTTAGCCTGACAGTGAAGTTCTTCCACTTGGTTTGATTTTGAATGAATAAATACCACAAGACGAGACACCTTTAACTCCAACTCATTTTCAGTAGGAGCTTTACCTGTACGAGTCTTTTCCTCAATCACCTTCCTTTGCTTTTATTGATCATGTTTCACTTTTTTTTCCCATAGATTCTATAGGGTATACATTGGGTCATTTGACCATGGCTGAGATAACATCCCATACTGAACCATCTATTTCAGCTACGACAGCATCTATTGTTTCTTTATATTTGATGTTTTATCCATTGATTTCACCCATGCCATCATCTAGAATCCTATCTGGTTCCTCCCTTATGAGTATTGAATGGCTTGATGCTTTATTCACATATTCAGTGCAATATCAAGCTGGTCCCAACAGTTATTCCCCTTGGTGGCCAGTGATTTCACATAAATTACACTCTGAAATTCCAAAATTCAATTAAAACCCTAGAGAAGACCCGTCAACGCATGTTATAAATTATCATTTGTGGTGCTCATCAAGCTCCTTAAATGATGACTCTGTTAGACTATGTCTTTTTCAGCGCACACTCACTAGTCCAACTACACAATGAGGATGGTTCTTTTACTGTGTCAACCTCGTTAAAAAATGAAACAAGTGCCTTTGAGGATAGTTATTTTTTCTTGTGTCAACCTCGTTAAAAAATGAAACAAGTGCCTTTGAGGATAGTTATTTTTTCTTGTGTCAACCTCGTTAAAAAATGAAACAAGTGCCTTTGAGGATAGTTCTTTTATTGTGTCAACCTCGTTAAAAAATGAAACAAGCTATGAGGAAAGTTGTTTTTACTGTGTCAACCTCGTTAAAAAATGAAATAGATGATGAGCATAGTTCTTTTCTTGTGTCAAGCTCTTTAAAAAATGAAACAAATCATCTCCTAATGAACCTTCATTCCATCCAGCTATTAGTAACCAGTAGTCTACTTAGGTGAATGAAATGAAGCTTGGGGGGAATGTGCTTTTGCAAGGGGCATTCAACATGTGCTCTTGCAGGGGGCACTCAAAACATTCTTACTAATTTCACGCAATCGACAGTTGAAGTTCGGGGGCAAAATTAGGTTTAGAGCTCCAAAATGCAAATGGTAACTTTCAAATGATAAAAATGAATGATAAAAATCTTTTAATTAGTCATTTGATTATTTGCAAAACAAAATTATTGTTGTGACTATAATTTTATTCGTTTTTTATCATGAAACATGTATTTTTAATCCATTTGATGTTGTTCTGAACAGGTTGGCAATTGATAAGCATATTAGTCATGCACATTTATTTCAAGAAAGATTTGACCACAAAGCATACTTTTATCCTTATTTTTCAAGCTTTGTTAAAAATGAAAAAGGACTTGAAGCGCACTTTTATCTCTTTTTCGAGCTTCGATAACAGCAAAAAAGGAACCCCTGGAGTCTTCTTTTAACTCTTTTCAGACTCCGATAATATGAAAATGTTGCCGAGCACTTGTCTTTTCGAGCTCATAAAAGTAAATGAATTGATATCTACTCAGTATAAGTTTAACCCTTTTTCCGGACTAAGATAGATTATTTACGAAAAAGGAATACCTTAATCAAACATGACTAAAGAGGTTCTATCGGATATTATTTTACACTTTTTCAAATCTGAGTGACAGCTTTACAAAAGAGTACTTATGGAGTTTTCTTTCGTCCTCTTTTTCAAACTCTCTAAATATGAAAAAGGACCAGGTTGTCACTGTCATTAGGCTCGTTAAAACATAAAATAGCGACGGGCTTGTCGATCATGGCAAGAATCAAGTTTCATTCATTGCTATACTCGTTAAATTATTAAATAGCGATACACTATTCGCCTGAAAGGTTGAATTATAGATCAAGCATATGTTATCCTCCTCAAGCTTGTTAAAAAATAAAGAGGTACTAGTAAACAAATAACTGAGGAAAATTTGGGAAAGTGAATAGAACTTTTTACGGTAGCAGGTCGCTCTTGAACATGACAGTTCACTCCATCATTGTGACTATTTGGGTTGGGTAATATTCTTGACGGTTCATTCATACCTATGGTTCATCATACCTTCACTTCGTTTTTGGGTCAATGTTTCCAACTCATCTTAGTGTCGCCGATATGTTCAAGATAAGCCATCCAGTGAATACTCATCCTTCTGCAATACTCATAAACATTCATTCTCATGACAAGCATCCCTGAACATTGCTATATAAAGTCATACCTTTGTCTCCAAAATCAGTAACTCCCGTTTTTCAATAAAGTAGCTTCCTGTCGACGACAAATCATCATCTAGGAAGTTCACTTAGGAACATCATATTCCAGTACCATGAGGCTTGTTACAGCATCAACAAGATCTTGGCTTCCAGACTTTTGACCGAAAGATTTTGTTTAGCGTTTGACATCAAATAATCTATTCACGCCTTACAAAATGTACTATAGTACCTTGAGGGCCATTGACATCAATGATGGTTCTCTCACGTTTGTTAACAGCTCACATCATTGGTTGGTAATCAAACGATGTCTTACCATGTTCGAGTACAAATCATATATTCGCATGGCTAGACTTGTACCCAAATGATCGAGTGAACAAGATAAGAAGACCCGAGATCTAGTTTCATCCATCCGGGCTGTGATTTCAGGATTGTTGTACACATCATCTGTACGGTGACCTTACATACAGATCGTCATCCGAACATGGGCCTTTATCTGTAAGCATGTCTATATTGGGAAACATTCCAATGTAGACGACTTTCTGCATTATGTACATGTTATTAGATAGTTTATGTGCTGAGAATGGGAATGTCTTCCCTCAGCGATTCGTGATTAAGAGGATATATCATGATGTAATGTATTGTAGTATTGATGCAGGTCGCCACTCCACTTCAGCTCCAGAGCATCACAGTGTAAAGCATCTCATTCAAAAAATATTGTTATTATTATTCTGACTTCATGCTTTAGGGGGAAATCTGTTATAGGTCAATTTGGGCACCATTCCCAATGACCTGGTTAAACTGGACATCATCCCCAGAACCAATGAATAGGGTCTATCATCCCCTATTATTTCAGTTGCTATATGCCCTAAGACAAAGAACAAGGAAAAATCATCCATGACTTCCATTTGCAAGGTTTCTAAGATTTGAAGTACATTTTATATCACATATGATCTCACCAACGCAGTCTCTCAAGGGGCTAATTTCCTTGCATATGCAGGCAACCCCACTCAAGGGTGCTCTGCAAAGAACTTCCTGACACTCAAGGGTGTGTTGGTCAAATTGGGAGCGAAATTCTCATTGTTCCGGAATCTCCACTTGGCTAGTTCCTTCTAGAAGAGTGCATATGTGTCAAACTTCAAATCCATGTGTCCATTTGACACCTTTGAATTTGGGAACATGTCTTGCCTATTATTAGAAAGTCATTGATTGTGAAACAACTTCAGCTCATCTATCAATTGAGCACAGATCCTAGTGCTTGAGAGGGAAGAAATTAAGTAAAGAAATACGGTTCATGTTTCATTGATTTAATTGAATAACCTTAATAGGCATCTGTATATTGCAATCTCTTTGTTGTTTAGTGTTCATTCTTGCAAGAAATATTTTGGGGATCTAGCTTGGATTTGAAGCTACAGCAAGAGCGACAGAAGGAGAATAGGAAGCGCTTGGACCCCAAGTAGGTTTCTTGATCTATTCTGTGTGTCTATTTACTATTAGGAAGAGTATCTGCAAAGTCTTTAATCTGTTGTTCTAAATGCATAGCACCACATTTAGGGAAGAATGTTTTATCCGTAATTCATAATTTTGCATAATAGTAATCATGATATTTTTTAACTTTATTACACCGAGAGGCGCTCTATAGCCCAATATGGGGGAGATGTTGTAGTGTTTGTAAATGAGTGTAAACATTCAAATGTTGGCTCAATATGGGTGAGATGTTGTAGTGGTTGTAAATGAGTGTAAATATTTAAATATCGACTTAATATGGGAAAAAATGTTGTGTATGAAAAATGAAGCATTAAATAAAATAATAATAATAATAATAATAATAAAGCACAATATAGACTAAATTAAAAAAGTAATAAAAAGTAAAAAATAATAAATTGATTCAATTCAATTTGGTGTATTGTAAATTTTCTTTTATTAATAAAATTACAAACAATTTTTTCCATGAAAAACTCATAATACACATCACATTAAAATAAATTTAAATAATAATGGACTGATAAAGATTATAAACATATAAAAGCTTAATAAATTTGATTAATAAACATACAATTAAAAACAAAAGTATTATTATTATTATAGTAAATTACTAGTTCTATTGATTAGTCATAAAGAGTCTCCAATTACAACTATAAAACCTTTCTTTTAGCTATGATTTGCGACACATGAAACCAAACCATTGGTGAAAGAGAAGGATCTTAGTCCAAAAAAAAGATAATATCTTTGTAATATTCTATCCATGCCATACGCAAAAAAACATGATTGTTGTATTACTATGCCACGACTAACTTGGTATCTACAACAAACAAATATAATTGTTCATAACATAGAAGCAATGCAATTGCATATGGAAAACATAAATCCAAAACATTGAAAAGATAGTTAGAAGGGGCTCAAGATGCCCATGTGGCTACATGAATATCAAGTAGAAGTGGAGATTTCTATAAGGTTGCTAAAGTACCGGGGGAGGTAGACCCCTTACCCCTAAGAATAATTCTTTCAATGAGTCTAAGATGCAAAACTGAGTCTGTGTGCTCCATGGATGGTTCCTAATGCTTAGTGATAATGTCATTGAGTTGTAGTAAAATATTTTGACAAACCTCATGTGTTTCTACCAAGACTCGACCCAATAAATCTTTTATGTGCTACTAGAGCTCGACCGTGCAGATATACTGATTTTTTCAGACTTGAGTAAAACCCGGGTATGGGATCCACTTAGTGGTTGACGCCATAATCTTTGCACCGATGAACTCATTTCGCTCCTCCATGGCTGCAACAGAGGCTTTGTTTAAATGTATCATAGTAGGGTTTGAAGTGAGGGAATGGAAGTGTCTGCCAGCTCAGAAGTCTCTATGTTGAATGCAAACATTTCCAATGCCCTAATTTAGGGAGCCCTTATGGCTTCGCATGCACTTATGGTGTAGTGAGTGAGTGGGGTGACTAATAAAGGTGCAATGTTGAGATAGAGACACCAAGAAAGCAACAACGATGGAGGATACTAAAGCCATATATTTGAGATTGTATGGATTCAGTGGGAAGTGGGTGAGAGTGCGCCTAGGGATAAATGCATGTCCAAGAGGGGTTCATAGAGGCAACACCAGGGAGTAAATAAGTATGGGACCAACACCTATTCAAGAACTTGAGTGGATAAAGCTAGGGAACAAGAAGGTTCTCAAGAAGAACGAAAAACTAAGCTACAAAATTGAAAGACCTTTTGCAATTAGAAACACAGTGGAGGAATACCTAATGCTATGTGTTAAATAGCCAACAAAAACCAACATATCTATTGTAGCTAAGTCTTAAATCCCCTTGTAAAATCTAAGCGATGGACTACTTCTCAAAATCCAATGATGCTCTGTTGGATGCCAATGGAAGGTGGTGAGCCCGACACTCGTTCTAGCAGCAGAGGTAGAAGGGGCTCTGGAGGAGCCTATATTAAGGGGATGAAGAAGGGTGGCCTAGTTGAGAGGACCAGGGCCAATCCCTATGACCACAAGGGAAACAATAGGATGCTGAGAAGGGCAAGGGATGCTTGGCTCTCGAATCCTCCATATGGCCGACTCACTTGCCTCCACTTGTCGTCCCTAGTCATCATTACCTATTAGTCCATTCTTGAGATGCTCACATCCCCACCTCTGAAACTAATGTGATTGGGTCAGTCATCCCCATAGAGGTAATATTGATTCATATTAATAATCATTATATTTCAAAATTTAATGTTTAAATTTAATTACTATGTACATAAAAAAATCAATATTTACAATAATTATTTTTCTAAGTTATTGTTCTTGACGCTTTCCTCTCCAATATAGTAGAGATGTAATGTAATGTCTTGTTTAACATTTTGACTTAATCAAATTACATAAAATAATAAAAAAATTAAATTAAATTAAATTTTAAAATATAAAATAAAATTAATTTTTAAATTAATAATTATAATTATTAACAAAACATTTTGACTTTGCAAATTACATAAAATAAAATAATAAAACAAGAAATAATAAAATAAAATTAATAATTATAATTAATAATTAAACCAACCTAGATTCATCATAACTCCAGATCATCCAAATGGATCAAATCTCTTGAGGTGCAAACTTCTATGAGAATGGATCTAGAATGGTATATTTATCTATTTGTCTATCTATACATATCATCAATACTATGCATATCACATTAAAAAATTAAATTATAAAAATTTTAAAACATGTAACTATATGCATTATAAAGTTTTTTAATAAAATTAAAAATAAGAAAATATATATGTGAAATTGTGCTTGGTATGGTAGAGATGTTGTAATGTCTTGTTTAACATTTTAACTTCATCAAATTCATGAAAATAGAACGAGCTGTCTTTAGTGCAACTTTTTGGAAGTTTTTTTGGTGGATTTTTCCTAATTTTTCTAAAATTCGGCAAGAATTCATTGTGCCCTAGGGTCTTTTGAGGGTCCTGAATCCATATATACAATACAAAAAAACCAATTTAAATAACACAAATCAAGATTTCACCTCAGAATTTTCCGTTGGATTCCGACACTAAATACTCCAAAAAGTCATACTTAAGACAACTCCGAAATAAAATAAAATAGAATTATAATTATCAACAAAACATTTTGACTTGGTCAAATTACATAAAACTAAAAATAAAACAAACAAAATAATAATTATAATTATAATTATAATTAAAAAAATTTAACTCTACATCTACTAAGTGACTAGAGGGACCAAATAGATATTTGATCCTATCCCTCTAGACGCTCGGTAGATCCACAATTAAAATGGTTTTAGGCTGGTTTATGTAAATATAAAGGCTTTGTCTATGGGCGCCACAAATTCGCCCGAACCACAATTTTCTTGCTATAATACAATAATTTTTTTCCTTCAAAAAATCAGTGTTGGAGTTTTTGAATAGTTTTTTTTTATGATGGAAATAGATTCAGCACCATCAAAAACCCCAGTGGCACCCAAAATCTCGAAGCTTGACAATTATAACTCAAATTTTCAAAAATTTCTACTGATTTTTTCATAATCTTATCAGAATTCTTATTATTTTCGAGACTAATTTGTGAGTTTTTTTAAAATACCCTTAAATATAAATACTATCACTATAAACTAACATGAATTGAGATAGGAATGTCGAGGTCAAGACAGAGTACTTACAGTCTTTGCATGGTAAAAAATGTTGACGCCACAGACCCTGACAAACAATACAAGTTTGAGAACAGCACCACATGCAAGTATTTGAATTGTTTCTGGGGTAGCGAAAGCAGTGCAGCAAGATGGCAGATGGCCAGGGTGTCTGATTCACCTCCACTTGAGAAAGAGTTTTCAGATTGGGAACGGGAAGTAGAGCGCAGTGGTGTTCGGATGATTAGTCGATCAAAGTTGAGGAAAAAATAAATGCACTAAAAATGATAAATCAATTTGTGTATTCTGCAGAAACTGTAAAACAGATGTTGCGGGAAAAGAAGGCTTCCAAAAGGCCATCGAATGTGGCTGCTGAAAAGGACAGGATTAGAAGAGAGATGGAGTTGGCAGAGAGCAGGGATGATTATTCAGAAGTTGATAGAATTAAAGTGAGATTGAAGGAACTATAAGTCCTTTCCCTTGAGAGCAAAAGCCTTGATGCTAGCAGAAATGAATTAAAAAAACAAGGCTGAAAATTTTAAGAATGCTTATGAGATCAAGCTTTTTAATCTTAAAGCGCTTAAAGCGGGTGAAGCAGGGTATGATCTTTTCACTCCGGGTTGGACTCAATCTTATTTTTCTTTTTCTTTTTAATAACGGTGAATCAGTAACCAATTTTTTATGATTTAGCAAGAGTTGAGACTCCAAATGAGTATGAGGAGCAATAGTCAATTAGTAACTCTTTAGATTAATCTAAGAGAAGTCCCAGGATCAATCCTTGAGCCAAAAAGATCATAACAGAACAATATACTCAATGAGATTTGAACCTCAGTCTTGTGAGTTTCCCCCAGCAAAATTTGCGGTTAAACCACATATCACTGTATTAGACAAGAACTTAGTAGAAAATAAACAAACATACACAAGAATTTTTCCAATGATAATAACAAAAAGTTTAAAAATGAATGTTCAAAAAATAATACTGATTTTATGATACAAAAGCAAAGGTTGTGGAAGACAACACTGATGCCAACAAAGAGGCAGATGCAACCAAAGCAGAGGAAGCCATAGCAATGGAAACTGCCGAGGATGATGGAAAGCTTGTTGACACTGACGCTCCTGTATCAGAAGATGCAAAAGTGTATTTTTTGCACGATTTTGAACTTCCAATTTCGCTTGCTGGACTGCTAAAGTATGGGGGTGCTCAAGGGGCCCCTTTAGCTTTTATGGCTAGAAAGCAGAAGATTGAGGCAACTTGTGGAGTGCAAGTCCCTAGCAATGATGGAAGGAGGCAAAGCCTGACATTAACTGTGATTGATTACAAGCGTAGAAGAGGCCTGCTGTAAAAAAAAATAATGATATTTTCTTTCGCTACCTCGTTTCCCTATGTGTTACTTTTCTTCATGTACATATATATCATTATATGCGTTAAGTTTGAATTTTCCGAAGGATGGTGAAACTGATCCTATTATCTGAAATGGGATGAAATTTATAAAGAAATATCTATCAGCCACCATTTGGTTTCTTCTTTCTTCTGGAAACTTGCTCTTTGCATTCAAGTAGATTTACATTGGATGGGTTGTAAAGAGTTTGTAGAATATTGGAATGGGAACTGAGTCTGTTTGGAAAAACAGGTGCTCTTTTAAATCACAAGTGATAGGGCAGATGATTAATCAGCGTCTGAAATTAATTCTAAGATACATAAATCAGAGATAACATAGGGATTATGTGTAGTTTGTCATAAAAAGAAGCTATCATGCATACATTGCAATATGAAGTGTCTGCAGAATTGCCAAGTTCAGCATAGAAGAATGTTGCATTCAGAGCCAAGTTAGTTGGTCACAGGTCATCAAGATAAGTTGTTTTTCATATAAAGGTTGATATATTAGAGCACAGTGGTAAGCCTAATATGGTAGTGCCTCTCCTTTAAGATGGTAAAGAAGGCCATGTAGAGTTTTAGCCCAGGGATGTTCAGCTAGATGCATTTTTTATTAGTTTAATTAATAGAAGATGCATTTTTCTAAGTCTCAAGGGTTCCCAAGGCAACTAAACACCCAAAACCACAGCAGATAGATAAAAGCCTATCCAGGCATACACAGATACATGCTCGCAAAGAAGGCATGTCTTTCGATCTTAATGAATATGGGTGGAAATAGAGATTGGTGTAGTATTCAATTATCTGCCCAAGGACACAGTTTCAAGTGAGACCATACCATAGGTTAGAGGTTCAAATCCAGTCCTTTCAGGATACCAGTCACTATTCTCTATCCAACTATTCTGAGGATGCATTTTTCTAAAAAACTGTTTTTTTATTGCAAAAATACACCATATTTAAATTTAAACCTAACCATATCACAAATTAAAATAATCATAATAATTAAAAATTAAAAACAAATAAAATATAGGTTTTAGAAAATATTGCAGTTCAATAACCTGTCAAAATAACATTGAATACACAACCAGGCATATCAATCCAAGGTTTTTGCAGTGTTTTTGTTATGAATATAAGACTTATAAACTAATAAAAAGCCTACTACAAACAAGAAGGAAATAACCTTTTTTTCATGGTGCATAAATCTTATATGACCAATAAGAAAATAAAGGTCTGCTAACATAGAAGTCAGTAGTCAACAAGAACTTAGTAGAAAATAGATAAAGATACACAAGAATTTTTCCAATGATAATAACAAAAAGTTTAAAAATGAAAGTTCAACAAAGAATACTGATTTTAATCTACAATACCTCATTCAAAGGTGGTTTCTATTTTCCATTTCCGAACATTCCAACAATCACATGTTGCATCATAATAACGAGCAACCTTTAAGTATGTAACCACAATAATGAGTAATTACTTCAATCTTGTTGAAAAGTTCTCAATGATCCAGGTTGGATTCAGCTCATATTTCTTCTTGTGACATCATTGCATTGACGCCCAGGAAAGGAAGTTGCCAAGCTGACCAAGCCCACCATTTAATTAAGAAATACAGCCTGTATTCTGGTAGGGGTGACTTTGTAGGTACGGCACTATTCGATTTCACTTTACCCAACCTTCATTTTTTGACACTCTTCTTATCCAAAATGCTATATTGCTTGTGCTACTTATATGTCCGAGGAGGAAATCAAAAGTGGGGTCGTTGAATGGGATTCAAATGAAGTGTGAACTTCATTATAAATGTTACAACTTAGCTGTATGGCCAACTAAATTTCTGGTGCAAAGAAATATTATTTGATTTTTCTGGCCTTCAGCCCAGTTTATGAGTCAAATGTTTCATGAGTTGTATAACAACCATGGTTTCCCCACAAGCAGTTTCAAAAAATGCAACTGTGTTTCTCTCAGAAGCCCATGTGGAGTTGCTGACTGAAATCTCAGGATAGTTTACAGCAGACCAATGAGCAGCCATCCTCCACCAACTGCTAAATGGAGAGCCATCCCCAGGGCCAGATTCAGCTCTCCTGACCAATCATCTATACAAATATTCTTCACTTTGGCCTAGGATGGTAGATTAGTTACAAACCCAGCAGCAGATTCTTCAGGGCACTTTATTACAAATGTTACAACTTACATGTAAGCCCAATTGAATTTCTGATGCAAGAAATATATTATTCAAATTTTCTGGCCTTCAACCTAGCTTATGCGTCATCTGTTTCTTGAGTTTTGTGGCAACTGAGGTTTTCCCACAATCAATTTCAAAAATTGCCAGCGTGTTTCTGTCAAAATCCCACGCAGAGTTGCTGACTGAGATCTTGAGACAGTTTACAGAAGACTAGCGAGCAACTCTTCTTTACCACCTCTAAAACGATTCATCTCTGCCAAACAGAGAGCCATCCTCAGGACCAGATCCAGCTCTTCTGACCACTCATCTATAGTAGATACAGATATTAATTCCTTCGGCCTCCAATGGTAGGAGAGTTACAAACTTTACAGCGAAAATTTCGTAGGGGCACTTTATTACAAACGTTACAACTTGTATGGCCAATAAATTTTTGGTGCAAGAAATGATGGCAGCATGTAATGTTTCCATACCGTCGTCGGCTACTTCCACTGAAGTTCTCAGACAACCCTCCCTCTGCAAGGCACGGTTCCAAATGTTTTGTGTGTGGCTTTGGGCTTTGGAAAGCCATTACAGCGCCTTCACGATCTAAGGCTATGCCTTTCACCCACAAGAAAACCTCCATACCTTCAATCATAGTATTAAAAACCGGCGGGGTCAAACTGGAAACCGGTCAAACCAGCCGGTCAGACCCTTGGCCGGTCAAAACTGGTTCAACCTCCTACTTAGCGTGAAATCCTGGTCAAACCGGTGTTGACTGGTCAGTTAAGGACGGAACTGGCCGGTGTATTGATAAACCGGCCGGTTCCATCCTTAACCGGTCGGTCAGCTGCTATATGCCTGTTGGGACCCACACACGAACAGAATGGCGGTTTATGGTTGATTTGGAGGGAAGGGGAGGGTTGTTTCCCTCCAAAAACACCCTCTCCGATCCTTTATAAGTAGGGGCAGCGTTTCCTTTGTCTCACACCATCTCGTTTGCAGCCTTTGTGAGTTTGATTGAGAGCTTGGAGAGTGTTGAGTGTTTGCTGAAGCAGTGATCATGGAGGCTTGGACTTGGAGTTGGAACAATTTTGGAGATAGTTTGGAGTTGTCAGTAAAGTTGGCATCTTCGAGAGGAGGCTAAGAAAGCTAGTTTGCATTTTCAGGTAAGGATTTTCACTTGAAAAATCCATCATTTCATTGTTGTTCATGTATTTATTTTCTCATGTGTTTAGTTATGTTATTGCTATCAAATCTCTAGTCCTATGCTATCAAATTTTGTATGTTTGAATGTGCATTTTGTTTCGTAAATTTAGCCTTGGTTGTCCATTTATCTTAGCAGCAATTTTTTTTTAAAAGCAGATTTATTTCCAAATTTCAATTATTTCAAGTCAATATGGCTCCAAAATCCAAGGACAATGCATGGGCCCATTGTGATGTGGTTAATGGAAAGATGATATGAAAATCTTGTGAAAAAACTATTGGAGGTGGGGGTATTCTTAGATTGAAACAACACTTGGTTGGGATAAGAGGCCAAGTAAAGCCATGTGATGCACCTAATGAAGTGATAGATCCTGTTAGGGCAGAATACCGTGCGAAGTTTGAAAATTTTGAGGAGACTAATGCTAGGGAGAAAGCCATCCAAGATGAAATTGCAAGGAAGAGGGAACTAATAGAAACCCTGAGACAGAGTGGCTATGATGATTATGACATTCAAGACTCCACTTCTATCCCTTCCACCAATGACCCCTTTCACTATGTTCCTCCTGTTGGCCAAAAATCAAAACCAACAAAGAGACCCAACATCCAGAGTTATTTCTCATCCACTGATAATCCCACGGCCACTTCCTCCTAGTCAAGTCGTCAACCCACTTTGAATCAACATTGGAAAAAACAATGCAAAGAAACTTCTTATCAGTACATTGCTAGATGGTGGTATGAAACAGATATCCCATTTAATGTTGCTCGTTCACCTTATTATGTGGGACTCTGTTTTAGCTACAGGAAAGGGCTTCAAAGGCCTTACTGTGCATGACATTAGGGGATCTCTTTTGCAAAAAGAAATTTGTAATATTGATGAGGATTTGGCTTACTATAAGAGAGTCATGGCTCAAAATACATTTACAACCACACATGGGTATTGAGCCTAATGAGGAAAAACACTGAGGGAAAAGAGCTTGTTAGGCCTGCAATTATGAGATTTGCAACTCACTTCCTCACATTGCAATGTCTCAATTCTCAATAGAAAACCTGCAGAAAATGTTTTCTTTTGATGATTGAACTGAATCTCGGTGGGCTCGTAGACAAGATGGAAAAAACACCAAAAAGAAAGTCTTGGACAATTATTTTTGGAAAAGGTCTTCAGAGCTTGTAAAAATTATTGAGCTCCTTGTTAAGGTGCTAAGGATGGTGGATGGGGAAAAGATGGCAATGGGATACATTTATGAGGCTATGGATCAGGAAAAGGAGCATATACAGGCAGTTTACAAGGGTAGATTAGCTAAATATGGTCGTATATGGGAGATCATTGATAACAGATGGAACAATCAACTCCATCGCCCTATACATGCAGCTAGGTTTTTTTTGAACCCAAAGTATCATTATAAAGCTCGGCTAGGAGATTAGTAGTATGGGGAGATCAGATCTGGATTGATTGATTGCTTGGAGCACATGGTCCCTATCCATGCAGACCTTTTGGAAACACATAAGCAACTTACTCTTTTCATTATGATAGCTGGTACCTTTGGAAAGAACTTGGCGAAAATGGCAAGAGATGTGGATCAACCAGGTAAGCAATTCCAATTTGTTTTTCTTTTCAAGTTAAATTGTTTGTAAATAAGTAATGAAATGAACTATGTTACTAATTAATGTCTTTTTATTTGCAGCACATTTGCGGGAGCCATTTGGCGGCCAATGTCCTCAATTTCAAAAGTTTGCAATTAGAATCCTCAGCCAAACTTGCAGTGTTTCAGGTTGTGAGTGCAATTGGTTTGTTTTTGAGCGCATACAAATAAAGAAAAGAAATTGTTTGGAACAGTTAAATGACCTTGTGTTTATGCAATACAACCTTCGCTTGAGGCAGAACCAACTGATGAACAAAACACCTAATCTAGATCCCATTGTGTTGGACGATATTGATCCAACATCAGAATGGGTGGAGACTGAAGATCCAGTGTTTGAGGAAAATTTTGATTTTGATGCAGCATTAGCGAGGGATGATCTTGAAGCCGATTTGGTGGCACCATCAGACAAAGACCCAGGATTGGTAGCTGCATCAAGGAAAGGCAAACAACCAATGGAAGGCACTAATCATGCAGCTAGAGTAACTTGTGCTTCCATTAGGTCCATTTCTATTGTTATTGGTGGCAGTGGTATTGAGGTTGCAGATGAGCCTGAGGTTGAGGCATCCTTGGACTCTGATCCAGGTGATGTCTATGCAGCTGCCGATGTTGATCCTGTGTTTAATAGTGGTGATGAATTTGATGATTGATCATGATTCATGTGTACACTGTAGAGACTAGACTCTAGACTTGTAGTCTTGTATTAGGCTAATGGCCTCATAGCTTGTAGCATTGTTTTTGGAATTTATGGGTCATTTAGAGCCTCATTGCTTATGTATTTTTCAATGATATCTATTGCACTCGGTGCCATTTTGATATATTCACCTTTACATTGTATATAAATTAGCAAACTTTGCATATTTTGTCTCTATTGGCTTGGAATCATGGTTGCAAATCTTAAAAATAGCTTTTTATTAAAAAATAAGTATTTAATGTATTTTTTTAAAAACCGGTTCATCTAGACCTGACCAGCATCGGTTAGACCGATTTCGGTTAGAAACCCGGTTCATTAGGTCCACCAATCCGGTCACCGGTTCTGGTTTTTAATACTATGCTTTCAATACCAAAACCCTATATACCCTTTCTTAATCTCATCACTAACCTGAAAAAATTGCTCAAACAAAAAACATAATGACCAGAATAGGCCTAGGGTTTCGTTCAGTGATGACAATTTAACTCTGAACATTGGCATCTACAACCAGGTCATCAACATCTAAAGCCGGTTGGAAGCGTCTGAAAAAATTAAAAATTAAAAATAAATTAAATATTTTTTTAATATTTAAACATTTTGCGTCCTCTGATTGACAAATGGCATAATTTAATTGGTTCTTTAAAATCAGCAACTCATATATTTACCAAACCGTGTAGTGCCACATGCAATAATAATAGCGCTAATTTTGTGAATGGTTTTAGCACACTCAATGCACTTTTAGCACAATTAACAATGGGGAGTTCTTCATTCCACTCCTAAAGTATATTCTATGCAACGATTGAGTATTTTACTATCCATTCTAACCAAGAGCCATTTTAGGTTTTGCCTTTCATATGGTTTTAGCCACTCTAACCCGAAACAATTAGGCTCCCTGCTTGTTACTTTACTCCAAAAAATTTGAAGTTCTACAAGAAAAAAAACTTAGATACTGAAGACCTTACGCTGCTCTAAAAAAAGACATTTCTGCTATGTTGCTCTAAAAAAAATACATTTCTGCCTTCAAGACTCTAAGAGATTTAGTTTTGATCAGTGACTTTAATACAAGGACATCAAACAATCAGTCTATGCAGTTAGGTAGTGATGAGAATACGAACAACAATCCTCTTTGGCTAAATGAGAGCGAGGATCACACGTAGAAAAGGTTTTCACAAGATGGAAAAGGGAGTGTTTCACACTTTGGTGTTGAATTATTAGGCCTATGTAGCCACTATGACATGGTCATTTGCAGTGGCATGAAAGCTTGGCCTAGAGTCAGTGACATTACATGTAAAACATACAATGGTCAAAGTGTTGTGGATTATGTGATTTTCTGTCATAGCTTTATTTCTAATCTGTCATAGTTCAATATTGGCGCTTGTCCCATTGAGTTGAAACCAGATCATATGCTTCTTTTTATTAAGTTGGGCATGCACACAAGTGGGTTGCATGTAGAGCAAAACCAACATTTACATAAGAAATTTCATGCAAATGGTAGTCATTATGAAGCAGTAAAATCAAGAAATCTTTGTTGTTGCTTTGGAACATCAATTTCGGGTGGCAAAAGTCAACTTAGAAAGTGAAGAGGACAATGCAGTGATAGAGAACATTGGCAGCAATATGTTGAACTCTTTAATCCATAAGGCCTTAAAGGAGTGCAAAAGATCATGACCAATGAAGATAATTTCAAACACTTTTCCAACCAATCCCTGGTTTGATGAGGAGTGTAAGGCTGCAAAAAGATCACTTAAAGAGAAGGACGTAAACAGTGAAAGCATGAAAAGTACAAAAATATTATAAAAAGAAAAGTATGTGACTTCAAGAAGGAATGAATTAATTTCTTTGGGAAAACTCAATCCCAAAATATTTTGGAGGGAATTATAGCGAGAGAAAAAGAAAATGGATAACACTATCTCGGCTACTCAATGGTTATAGTATGTGAAGCTTCTATACGAGAGAGAACTAGAGAGAAGTATCCCTCCCATAATCAACACTTCAACTGAGTTATTTTCATTAGAAGATGTCAAGTGTAGTATAAAAAAGCTAGCAAATGGTAAAGCTCAAGATATTGATGGATTGCAAGTAGAATTTTTAAAGTGGGGGGTTGAAAACTTGGCTCTGATTATCAAAAGGATCTTCAACAATGTCACACAAAGCAATTTTCCAACTGAATGGACAACTAGTGTTGATATCCCTCTTTACAAAAGTGGAGACATTAATATCCCTCATGAATTAGTTTTGATGGCAGACCTCGTAATTTTAATGACAAGGGCACAATTCGTGAACCGCTCCTTTGGAACGATGCAGATGATCGAACCAATCAAGACTTATTTCTTGCCGAGGCTTCATTTTCTTCTAGCAACACCAATGAAATCACGCATGATATTCCAGTCAGAGAATACGGTGGCAGCATGTCATATCAAGGCCGACTCCAGATTGTTGATACGCAGCATTCTTCATTTCTTAAGAACATGGTTGAGACCTCATTTCCTAGTAGCAGCACTGATGAAATCTTTGATAAGATTCCAATCAGAGAATACGATGACAGTAATACAGATGGAGGCCGACTAGAAATTAATAATGGGCAGTCTTCACATATAAATATGGGTTATAAAAGTGACATTAATCACAATAATTCGCTTGGGAACTATAATAACAAAAACAACCCTCGCCCCAAGAACGATGTTTCAACTAACATGGTTCACAATAAGATAGATAATATGAGGGAGGATCCTAGGGTTTTTGCGGATACTGATGGACATATCCCACCTACCATAACTAATAACAAAAATAAAAACAATAAAAAAAGTTGTTAATTTATCTTCTCTAGAGTTAGGTCATGATTCCATCAAGGTTCTTAGCAAGGGTTTAGGATTTGCAGTTGCTCCCAAAAGCATCCCAAATGAAAGCATTTTGTGCAGCATAGAGGAAGGGATTAAAGGTTTAACTCTTGATGATAAGGAAGCACTAAGACAAGAATGCTCCATGATTTTGAAAAAAGCCAGAATTCCGAAAAGCAACCTAAGTAAGGAGGAATTTTTTGCTCTCAAAGATCTTTGCAATAATGACAACATTGTGGTGCTGAAAGCTGACAAGGGAGGGGTTGCTGTTATTCTAGATAAAGATGATTATATTAGGAAAATGAATGAACACCTAGACTGTGGCAACTACAGGAAACTTAACTCTAACCCCTTGCCCAAGGTATTAAGAGAAGTCAAGAAATCAATCAAGAATTCAGGGTTGGATGACAAATTAAAAAAGAGGTTAACCCCGTCTTGGGAGATCATGCCAAGAATTTATGGATTGCCCAAAATTCATAAAGAAGGAGTCCCCCTTAGACCGATTGTTAATACCATAGGGTCCCCCACCTATGAGCTGGCAAAATATGTTGCCAAGATCCTGAAACCTCTTGTTGGGAATACTAACTCTTTCATTAAGGACTCTAACGATTTTATCAAGCTCATTAAGGATCAGAAGGTTGAGGAAATCGACATCTTGGTTAGTTTTGATGTAGTATCACTATTCACAAAGATTCCTTTAGACGAGGCAATCCAGGTCATTAAAGATGTCACTGATCCTGTAACAGCAAAGCTTGCGGAGATTTGTCTACGCTCCACTTTCCTCAGCTTTCAAGGGGAATTCTATGAGCAAGTTTCAGGTGTCGCAATGGGATCCCCGCTATCCCCTATTGTCACCAACTTATACATGGAACACTTTGAGAAGAAGGCCCTTGCCTCTTATCCCTTAAAACCTGATTGGTGGAAAATATTTGTAGACGACACCAACATAAAGTGGACCCATGGTAAAGAGAATCTTGAGGGATTTTTTAATCACCTCAACTCCATTTCCACTGAGATTAAGTTCACGATGGAGGTTGAAGAAAATAGAAGCATTTCTTTTTTGGACGTTCTTGTCACTAGGAATGAGGATGGAACTCTTGGGCACCAGGTGTTTAGAAAGAAAACCCATACTGATAACTATCTCCATGCTGAGTCCTACCATCATCCAGCCCAAAATTTTGGTGTCCTTAATACCCTTACAGTCAGAGCCATGAGAATTTCTGATACTGAACACCTGAACGAAGAAATCAGTCACCTGTCATCAGTATTTAAGGATTTAGGTTATAAAGAAAGAGATATCAAAAAAGCCTTGAAAAGAGCTGAGGGCTCGATCCTACCTCAGAATCGCCACGAACAACAAGAAAACAGAGGGAGGATTTTTCTACCATATATTAAGGGTGTTACTAATAAAATCGCCAAGGTTTTGAAAAAGAACGATATTTTCGCACAATTTTCAGCGTCAGGGACTATTAGGCAAAGAATGCGACCAGTTAAGGATGGCATAAGCCCTAAACAACTCAAAGGAGTGTAAAAAATTGACTGTTCATGCGGGAAAAGTTATATTGGGGAGACTGGATGCTCACTTCAGAAAATATTGAAAGAGCATGGAGCTAATATCAGGTATGAACGTTCACGCACCTCAGCCCTTGCAGAACACTCCTCAAAAACCAAACATCAAGGTCGTCTTGGGGATGCAAAGATCATTGCAAGAGAAGAACACTATCAAAGAAGAAAGATAAGAGAGGCCCTTGAGATTATAAAGCATCCAGATAATCTTAATAGGGATGGGGGAATTGAAATCAGTGACACTTGGAGACCTCTTCTTCGACAAATCTGCTCCTCTAAAGCGCCATCCACCGAGACATAGTTTTTCAGGTATAAGATTCTCAGGTATGTTTTTCCTCCTCTTTTGAATTCTAATTTGGTATAAATTTGAAATTCTAATAATTATTCCTAAGTAATTAATTTTTATTTTGGTTAAAATAAAAATTAATTAATTAAACAATAATTATTAGTATTTTCTACTTTATTCCTTTATAGAAGTTATCGTTTATATAAATAATATTTATTAAATCATTAATATAATTAATTAAAACAATTCATTAATTATATAAAAATAATTAATTATTAATATAATTAATTAAAACAAATAATTAATTATATTTATAATTAATTAAATTGTGATTAATTATATTTGTTTAAATTAATCATAAAATTAATCATTAATTAATTAATTATATATAAACTATAATTTATTAATTATAGTATTTAATAAATTATAATTAATTAATTATACTTATGTTTAATTATATTCAATAATTAAAAACTAAATATTTAATTTATGATATATTAAAATTCCGATTTAGTTATTATAATAAATAGAAAACTTAAAAAGTAATAAACCAAAAAAATTTAGTTAAAAATTTTAGTGAAATAAAATTAATAACAATGAAAATTACTTTTAGAATTGTAATTATTAAAATTAATAATAAAATTTATTAATTTATTAAATAATTAGGAATACAAAAATACAAAATACCTGGTCGGCTCTTTTTCATGAGATTGATCTCTATTTAAGTTCTATAAACCCTTCTCTAAAATTCTTCATTCTAAAAAGTCTTGATGATGGATCCCAGTTGGGGTTCGAAACGTCAACACATGTTCCTCAATACAGTGGATAATCCGGAAAGCACCTTAAAAAATTAATATTCCCTCCAATTACCACACTATTATGGTTAATCCTCTTTTTGGAAAGCTATTTGGAAGCATGGTGGAACATAGAATTAGCAGTGGGGAAGAAAAGGAAAGTAAACGAGCAAAATGGCAAGCTGGTTTTAGGCCTCGACATTCCACCATTGATCATTGTATCACTCTTAGGAATTTCATAGAAAAAGTATGGGACGTACAGTGTGAGGAGGCTTTTTTATATAATTTTAATGTAGATTCAAAACTACTCATGCAATGTACTAAAACATAAGACTCAGATCTACTCTACTCATCTGCGGAAGCAAATTCACGATCAAGAACAGAAATCATTAACATGCATCAAGATTCAAAACATATACACAAAGATATATCTGTTGAGAATTTGGAGGGCTGGTGATTAATTCAAATTATCTTCTTGATAATTACTTGTGAGTTTATTGAGTTACTTTCGTCTTCTCTTCGTTATCTTGTTTATTCTTTCATCAAGTCAATTATCAAAATACACGAGACACAAAAATTAGGCTCCTAAAGCCAGGGCAAAACCTCTCCCTCTCGGAGAGGAAAACCCGTAAGGAATTCTTCTTATAGATCTTCAAATGACAAGTACCATGACGAAGGCTCATACCCTTGACTACGAATGCCTCCAAGACCTTGTCAATGCTTCATAGTATGCTTACAACACTGATCCTTCTCTTCTGTATCAACTAACCTGCATCACCATTAGAGAACTCGGTCTCTAATTAAGTCTTCCTTGATTTAGTCTTCGATTGCCAAAACACTTATTGCTTCATACTCTCTCGAGATATATTGCTTTCTTTCATGTACTGAAGATAGGAAGGTAAATCACATATTTACCTTCCTTCTATTCTCACACTCTTGCATCACATTAGACATTAGAAACATAATATATATATCACAATATATCATTTGAATTTTAGACCCAATCCGTAGCTTCTGTGTATTATACCCACACTTGTTTGTTGATCTCAAAACCGCATTGTATCTCTGTAATACCTCAAGAATATCCGCAAGAGTTGTCCACACTTCTTCACAGATATGAACTATTCTTTGCCACATGTATTTGTCTACACTTATTTATAGATATAATCCACACTAATATTACAGAGAAAGCCTGCACTTATTCATTGATATAATTCGCACTATCTTATAGAGAAAGCTCGCACTTATTCATTGATATTGTCCGCATTGTATATCATGTCTTGTCCGCACTTTATATCCTGTCTTATCCGCACTTATTGTTACATAGATCATCATTAAACACTTCAGGGATGACCGCATCATATTACATGTATTACTCGCACTTATTATCACAGAGATCACCGTTGAACACTTCAGGGATGACTGCATCATATTACATGTATTACTCACACTTCTTATCATAGAGATCACCATTGAACACTTCAGGGATGACCACATCATATGACATGTATTACTTGCACTTGTTATCACAAAGATCACCATTGAACACTTCAGGGATGACCGCATCATATTACATGTATTACTCGCACTTCTTATCACAGATATCCGCAGAAAAACTTAATGTCTGACTGACTACAGAGAGTGTATATATATATGGTGGAAGCCTTCTTGTTTTAGGTTGACCATCCACTAGCTAGTAGGCCGAATTAACTATGAGTGTGAAGGCCGACTTCATCATATATTTACAGTGATATAAGAACTATTTCAATCTATTCTTCCACAGCTTTTAGGAAAATGTCTTGGAGCATTCAATGATGACTAGGTTCTTCATATACATGACACTAAATACATTTATAAATAGAAGACAAACCCTAAATAGACATCAAGAAGAAGTTTATTAACCTAAGATAAAAATCTTGCTCATGAAACCCATGAAGAAAATACAACCAATATACATTTTATTATCTTTGTCTTCTTCTTTACATAAAAATGCATCATTACATAGCCAATATGAAGACCAACCTAGTTACATTTTTCAACACTCCCTCTTAACTAGGGAGGTATTCATACAGGTATATGGTCACTTTCAAACTAAAGAATCTCATAAGAAGAATCGGATTGGTAATTGCATCTGTATAGCTTCATATCAACCAGCATTTTCCTAGTGCAAGGCCTTGACTAACAGTCCCATCTCTCAACGAGACAATGGGCTACAATGCTGGCGAGACACCATAGTCATTGTCTCTCCAAGGTATATACACTCAGGTGTTCGAAAAGTTTGACCTTCTTGGAATATTTTTCTCTTGGGTAGCCAGCCCTCAAAGAATATCGGTCCACGACTACTCTTATCTTGAATTCCCTATCTCATTCTCAAAGAGTATTGAATGCGAGATGATTACCCAAACCTCCATTTTGTCTTCCAGGTGAAGACCAGAATGATGTGTCTATCCATTCTCTTCACATGGCCTTCACTAAGACTTACGGTTGTTAGTGTTGAGATTCAACAAGATGATGAGCTTAGTGAAAAGAGTCACCTTCACTAAGTGGGCCCACAGGTTATTTTTGGCGCAAGTCTATTTTTAGACATGATGATCATATTTCAGAAGTTGCAGGATGCTATTTGTGGATGGTTGATCACGTTGGAAAAATAGATGAAATTCTATTTTTAGAATATTAGGCGAAGTCTATTTATAGATCGTTGATCTAAAAATAGATGCATGTCGATTATTATTAGCTCTTAATAATAATCAGACTCTAAATAACAACTTATTCTCTTGGAGCACTTCAGTTCAGTGCACAGATGTGGCACATCAGCTAACAGAAGGAATTACGCAATTCCTGAGGGTTTACTGGAGCTAATGCATGGAGGACTGAGTTAGAACTCAAGTGGCAAAGTTATGACACAGTTGGAAGAAGTAGTTATGGAGTTGTATTCAGTTTAACTCAGTTAGACTCATTTGAGCTAGTTGTATCAAGTCTAACTAATTGATACACTAGTGAGAGTGGAGTGAATTAATTAGTTAATTAATTCACAAATAATAACTCATTATCAACTGAACAATACATCAGTTCACTATAGTGCATGGAAGTTTCAATGGAGACTAGTGGAGAGATAGGTGAAAGAGCAAGATAGACTATCTGTTGTGACTATAGTGATGCATTGATTGCATCACACACACATTGGAGTTGCCAATGAGGATTGCGCAGTCAAGGATGGAGTAATTTGAATTCATTCAGAGCTATTCTTCAGCAGAGATTACGCAGTGGAGGCAGGCTAGCAGGAGGCAGAGATCGGTGCATGGATTTGCAAGATTGGTCCTGATTAGTGTATGACGATTGTACTATACTGAGGGCTTGTGATAAGCTTTGTATGCTTGTATAAGATTGTCATATGATCTCCATGTTACATAATATATAGTTGGGGTTTTTCAGTTTCAAGCTTTCCCGGTTAAAAACTGTGTTATGTACGATTGAATATTTTTATTTATGCTTCACAGGTGTGTGCAAGTAATTTTTCTGCAAAATATTAACAAGTGGAATAGATTCAGTATCTTGCATAAAGTTAAATAGTGTGAGATCAGGTGGATCTTGGACATATGCATGCTTAGTGCATATAATTTATACATGGTATCAGAGAATTGTTGATTGAAGATTGCAATTGTGAAGTGAGTTTGTGCTGGTGGACAATTCGAATTTGCTACAGAAGATTCTTGGTGCAGAAATCGAGTATACATTGAAATGTCTTTCAACGGGTTGAGATTGGAGTATGCCCTTGATGGGAGCTCGAATTACATAGCTTGGAAGGACAGGATGGAGGCGGTGCTGGAGGATAATGGGCTGAAGGATTTCATCAATAGCAATGTTCCTAAGCCGGGATCTAGCGCTACTGCATTACTTGATGCATGGCAAAAGAAGACAGCAAAGATGAGGAGAATTCTGTTGGAAGGTGTGAAGGACCATATTGTGTCCAGCCTTCATGAGAAAGCCACTCCATTCTTAATGTGGAAGGATTTGACAGATTTTTTCCAAAGTAGAAGTGACCAAAGGAAGTTGGCGCTTAAAGACAAGCTCAGAAAAATAAAAATGGAGAAAGGCGACAGTATCTAAAATACCTCACGAAGTTTGTCCATAGCAAGGATGAACTGGGAAGTGTGGGGGTTACTGTTGATGAAGAAGACTTGGTGAGCTTGGCTCTCCTTGGGCTTCCAAAGAGTTGGCATAGCTACGAAGACTCTGTCAATGGACAGGAGAAACTGTCGGGATGGGAGCAACTTTGGTCGGATCTTTTGCAGGAGGAGATAAGGCAGGGTACCAGGGATGGATCTTCATCGAAGAATGAAGATGAAGAGAATTGCGCTTTGGCTACCAAAGCAAGGAAAGGGAAGGGGAAGAAAAATCCTTCAAAATCCGGTGCTAAAGGCAAGAAGCAGGATTTGTCCAAAGTGAAGTGTTTTAACTGTCACGAACATGGACATTTTGCCACTAACTGTTCACAGAAGAAGAAGAATAAGCAGGCTGCTGGATCTGCAGCTGGAGAGGCCTTAGCCTTGCAATTTGAGCTGGATTTTTCCTTGATCACATGCTTGGTTTCAAGCTGCATGGGATTGGTGTGGTATCTTGACAGTGGTGCATCTTTCCATATGACGGGAGACAAAGAGTTGTTTAGTGACTTGGAGGAGAAGGACCTCCAGATGCATATAGAGATGGGCGACGATGGTCGGTACATTGCGATTGGCATTGGGACCATTACCTTTGAGAGGGAGTCCGGTAATCCATTCTTGTTGAAGAATTTCAAGCATGTTCTAGGTCTGAAGAAGAACTTGGTCTCAGTCGCAATGCTAGAAGACAAGGGTTATGATGTTGTTTTCAATGAAGGAAAATCCTTCCTTCGACATAAAACAACGGGTCAAACCAAAAAGATAGGGGTTCGAGTTAAGAATCTGTACAAGCTGGAGGTAGATGGCTACGCTGCAATGGTGGGCAAAGCAGAAGAAGTGGTGAGCCGAGATGAGGGGGAATTATGGCACAAGAGATTGGGCCATCTTCACCATGGCGCTTTGAAGATTTTGCAGCAAATTTATACTGGACTTCCCAAGGGTACTCTTGCGCAGTCAGATCAGTGCAAGGGATGTACTATGGGTAAGTTTGTGAAGACCACCTTTCATGAGAAGGAGAACCGTGCTTCGGTGATCCTGGAGAGAGTTCACACATACGTGTGTGGACCATTCTCGGTTGCTTCAACAGAAAAACACAGGTATTATGTGATATTTGTTGATGATTATTCTCGTAGATGTTGGATCTTCTTCATGCAGAAGAAGAGTGAAACATTCTCAAAGTTCTGTGAGTTCAAGGCATTGGTGAAGAAGGAGTCGGGGAAGCAAGTGAAAGCTCTACGGAGCGATAATGGTGGTGAATACATCTCGAGCGAATTCAAAGACTTCTGTAGCAAAGAAGGAATTCGAAGAGAACTCATAACGCCTCATAACCCACAACAGAATGAGGTCGCGGAGAGAAAGAACAGAATGATCGTGGGTGTTGCACGAGCGATGCTGCATGACCAGGGCCTACCGATGCACTTGTGGGCGGAAGCATGCAACACTGCGGTTTATGTGAAAAACTATTGTCCTCATAGAGTACTTGGCATGAGTACACTCGAAGAAGCTTTTACTGGTAAGAAGCCTGATATTTCTCATTTGAAGATTTTTGGCTCACATGTTTACATTCATCTGACGAAGGACGCCAGGAAGAAGCTAGAGCCGACTGTAGAAGTTGGGATATTTGTGGGGTACACAGAAACACCCCATAACTATTGTGTGTATTTTCCAAACAGTTGGATGATTATTGTGCGACGGGATATAAAATTCAATGAGGTGAAAGCCATGAAGTTGTCGCTTGAGAGGGAGCTACACTTGCATGCAGAAGAGGAACTTCTTGTTCCCAAAGATGAGCCTCTGGATGTGGATTAGCCATAGGAGGAGCTTCATGGAGTGGAGGAGTCCACTCATGCAGAACCAAACATCAAACAAGGCAGAAAGCGTACCACAGAAGCTGAGAGACTGAAGCTTGATGCGGCACAGAATGTAGGAGTCCCTACATCACAGCGCAGACAGAGACAGTCACCTGACCGATATACTGGATACATGGCTCTTATGAGCAAGTTTATCGTGACAGAGCCATCTTCTTTTGAAGAAGCAGTGCAGGAGCCCACATGGGTAGATGCCATGGTGGAGGAGTATGACTCCATTGTCAGAAACAGTGCTTGGGATAATGTTCCAAAGTCGGTGGGAAAATCAGTTGTAGGATCAATATGGATCTACAAAGTAAAGTAAGCTGTTGATGGGAGTGTCGAGAAGTATAAGGCAAGATTTGTTGCCCAGAGCTTCTCACATATCGAGGGGATTGACTATGATGAAACCTTTGCACCTGTCGCACGGTATTCTTCCATACGGACCATCCTTGCTCTCTCAGCGCAGATGGGTTGGCACATTCATCAGATGGATGTGGTAAGCTGTTCTGTGGGATCTGTTGAGAGGTGTACATTGGCCGACCTAAAGGATTTGAGATCTTGACGGTGAGTCGCATGTGTACGTATAAAAGAAGCAGTATGGGCTGAAACTAAGCACGAAATGCTTGGTACACTCGGGATCGACGAGTTATTTCACGCACGGACTTAGCCACCAAGAGTGAGGTGGATGCAAACGAGGCTGCAGTTGTGGTGGAGGGTAAGCTTTTAATCATTGTTCTTTATGTTGATGATTTAATACTAACGAGTGATGAGCAGTTGATACACTCATGCAAGGCAGATCTTGCAAAGGAGTTTGAGATGAAGGATTTGGGCCTCCTTCATTATTTCCTTGGATTGGAAATATGGCAGCGGGAAGGTGAACTGTTTGTGTCTCGAGGCAAGTATGCCCGGGAGATACTGGAGAAGTTTCACATGCAAACTGCAAGCCTATCGACCTCCTCTTCGAAGTGGAAGAAAGAGGATGTTCATCGACGGAAGGTAGTGGATACTGCTGCTTGTTTATCGAAAATTGGTGGGTTATATGTATTTATTCAATACAAGGTATGGACATGTGCTATAGGTGAAACAACTTTCACAAGTGATGGTTAAACCTACCAAGCTCTTTTGGAAGCGAGGCATGGCAAGCATTTTTGAGATATTCTTAGGGGCACATCGAGTATGGTTTATGGAATGGGAAAGGCAGTGGATGAGTGAAGTTGCATGGCTTCAGGATGCGATTGGGCGAGGAAGCCCATATTGAAAAACACATCGGGAGGATTTTCGTATCGGGTCCTGATTTCTTGACCATGCGAGGAAACAAATATACGTAACTTTCACTCAGTTAAACCGAAGCGGAATACATGGAAGAAAATTTAGCTACATGTGAGGCTATCTGGATGAGGAAGATCCTGGTTGGTTTGTTCGATTCACATTTAGATCCCACGGTGATTCATTGTGATAATCAGAGTTGCATTAAACTCTTGGTTAATCCTGTGTTTCATGATAGATCTAAAAATATTGATATCCGGTATCATCATATCAGCGATTGTGTGCAGTGAAAGATCATGTTGCTTCAGTACATTCCTATGGAGGATCAGGATGCAGATATTCTGATGAAGGAGCTCACCAGGAGCAAATTCAAATACCATAGAGGCAGGATCGGGGTGAAGGATAATCCCTATCTTGTTGAGAGGGAGTGTTGAGATTCAACAAGATGATGAGCTTAGTGAAAAGAGTCGCCTTCACTAAGTGGGCCCGCAGGCTATTTTGGCGCAAGTCTATTTTTAGACTATGTCTATTTTTAGACATGATGATCATATTTCAGAAGTTGCAGGATGCTATTTGTGGATGGTTGGTCAAGTTGGAAAAATAGATGAAATTATTTTTTTAGAATATTGGGCGAAGTCTATTTATAGATCGTCAATCTAAAAATAGATGCATGTCGATTATTATTAGCTCTTAATAATAATCAGACTCTAAAAAACAACTTATTCTCTTGGAGCACTTCAGTTCAGTGCACAGATGTGGCACATCAGCTAACAGAAGGAATTACGCAATTCCTGAGGGTGCACTGGAGCTAATGCATGGAGGACTTAGTTAGAACTCAAGTGGCAGAGTTATGACACAGTTGGAAGAAGTAGTTATGGAGTTGTATTCAGTTTAACTCAGTTAGACTGAGTTGAGCTAGTTGTATCTAGTCTAACTGATTGATACACTAGTGAGAGTGGAGTGAATTAATTAGTTAATTAATTCACAATTAATAACTCATTAATCAACTGAACAATACATCAGTTAACTACAGTGCATGGCAGTTTCAGTGGAGACCAGTGGAGAGATAGGTGAAAGGGCAAGATAGACTATCTGTTGTGACTATAGTGATGCATTGATTGCATCACACACACATTGGAGTTGCCAATGAGGATTGCGCAGTCAAGGATGGTGTAATTCGAATTCATTCAGAGCTATTCTTCAGCAGAGATTGTGCAGTGAAGGTAGGCTAGCATGAGGCAGAGATCGGTGCATGGATTTGCAAGATTGGTCATGATTAGTGTATGACGATTGTACTATACTGAGGGCTTGTGATAAGCTTTTTATGCTTGTATGGGATTGTCATATGATCTCCATGTTACATAATATATAGTTGGGGTTTTCAGCTTCAGGATATCCCGGTTAAAAACTGTGTTATGTGCGATTGAATATTTTTGTTTATGCTTCACATGTGTGTGCAATTAACTTTTCCGCAAAAGATTAACAAGTGGAATAGATTCAGTATCTTGCATAAAGTTAAATAATGTGAGATCAGGTGGATCTTGGACATATGCATGCTTAGTGCATATAATTTCTACAGTTAGCCCTGGTCTAGTGCATGACACATGTAATAGAGAATGACATACGTCACTCCCTCTTAGCACAGGAAGGACATACTTCAAGTTTCTTCCAAGAAAGAAACTTACCACCAAGCTCCCTCTGAACCAGGCTCCTGCAGCAGCAATCCAACTACTCATGAACAATTCCTCCCCTCTATGTCATGGATTTCGATATTAAGGAATCTTCAACTTTTGGCTTCATAGAGCACAGATCATCCATCACTTTCATTCACGAGTCATGTCCACTATCAGAAAGTGATCATCAATCTTTCTTATCTGGTCCACCGTTATGCAGTGTTGCTTTCCTTTAATAATATTCAAGGATCATACATCCTTACTCATGATTAGCAGCCCTACACAAATTCATCCAGATAAACATATACATATGAAATTTTAAAACAAAAGTTACCTCAGTGATGATCTTCACCATGACATCTTATTGTAGGCATCGACATCCTTTATTCAGATTGACACATCTCCTTATGATATGTTTTGTCAAGGGTCTTCTTCTTTACCATACTTTTTTCAGCGTCTACATATCCTCCCAGGAGATCTCCTAGTCACATCTTCTTGGCTTCCGTATGATAACTGCCTTTTGACATGGTTGCACTTCATGGTCTCTTCCTTCCTGCACATGCTTCATTCCCAGGAACTTAAACATTTCCACTTCCTCTTTCATGTACATCCACCTCATATTCCATGAGGATATATATATAATGTTGATTTCATCTGTTAGTGCATCGAGAGATCCTCCTTCATAGATCATACTTCTAAATATATAAATCTATTACCTACAACCATTTGAAATGACTTCACCGCATCCAATGTCAGCATATAAATATATATAAACACACACACACACACACACATACATATACATATATATATATATATACATATATATATATATATATATATATATATATATATATATATATTTATATATACCTCTATGCCTTTCCTTATTCATTTAGGTCATCCTTCAGCAGTTTTACTAGAATGAAGAGCTTCATTCCCTTGGCCTGCTCCATCAATATGTCATCACATCCTAGAATCATGTTTTCATGATGATCCTTGATCTTGATGACTGCCTTTCATTAGTATAGTCATCACAGAGGTTTTCCAGGAGTTTTTTTACTGGGAGCTCCTGCCATGCTTCGATCAGGATGCTACATTGCTTCCTATACAGCCAACAGAAATCACTTAAAGGAGAATATGATCTCAATCATAGTGGAGATCCCTTGCTTCTTCTTTCTTAGATTCCTTTGCATCAGGTTCTTCCATCATTTCAGAAACAAGGTCTTCTTTCCTATTTCTCTTGTCCTTTTCAGATTAAGGACAATTTTTATTATAATGCCCAAGGCATTGTGCTCCGTCCATATTTCTTCTTTTACTATGAGGATCAAAACTTACAGAATATTCCTTTCTTCCTGGACATGTCTGCAAAGGCTTGATTCCCTTCACTTGATCCTATAATAGTGTTGGCTTTCAATCTTGTTTCCTCTATTTTACATAGAGACCCTAAATCATGGAATGGTGTGGCTTCTTTCTTCTCGTATAAAGTTGAAGTGAAGTTTCCTCATTCTTCTGGCAGAGCACCACTGTAGTCATCGCAGTGACATACATTACTTCTCCCAGCTCCTGCAGTTGATCTCAGAGAGATTTCTTCTCCTACAGTACTCACAGAAAATAGCTCCACCAATTTCTCATATATTCATTTTGATGATTCAAGATTTTATACATTGGAGATGAGAGAGTATTTTATGGATTCTGTAAGAATCCTTCAGGCTCTTATATCTCCCTTCATGTATTTGGCATGACTTCATTGTTCGTGTCTTTTAGGCATGAAAGTTTGAAACCCTAACCAGTTTGATGCTTTCTTTGCAAAGAAGACATTTTGATAGATTTAGATAAAGTCATAGATACTTACTTTAGTAAGTGACTTTCTCCTTTATCAGCTTCCTTGATGAGGAAGTTAGGAGCTTCTTCTTGGATAGAAAACTTCAATCTAAGTGATCCTGGATCTTGAACGAGTTGATATGGCTAGAGAGTCTTCCTTGCAAACTGATTTGATTCTTCAACCCATACTTTGATCTTTGCTTCCTGTAGTGTCTCCTTTATCAAGCAGCCCTTGCATTTAGCATCTTAGCTCTGATTCCATGTTGAGAATTTGGAGGGCTAGTGATTAATTCAAATTCTCTTCTTGATAATTACTTGTGAGTTTACTTGAGTTACTTACTTCTTCTCTTCGTTATCATGTTTAGTCTTTCATCAAGTCAATTATCAAAATACACGAGACACAAAAATTAGGCTCCTAGAGCCAGGGCAAAACCTCTCCCTCTTGGAGAGGAAAACCCGTAAGGAATTATTCTTATATATCTTCAAATGACAAGTACCATGACCAAGACTCAAACCCTTGACCTAGGAATGCCTCCAAGACCTTTTCAATGCTTCATATTATGCTTACAACGCTGATACTTCTCTTTTGTATCAACTGACCTGCATTGCCATTAGAGAACTCTGTCTCTAATTAAGTCTTCCTTGATTTAGTCTTCAATTTCCAAAACACTTCTTACTTCATACTCTCTTGAGATATATTACTTTCTTTCATGTACTGAAGATAGTTCCTTCTATTCTCACACTCTTGCATCACATCAGACATTAGAAACACAATATATATATCACAATATATCATCTGAATTTTAGACCCAATCCGCAGCTTTTGTGTATTATACCCACACTTGTTTGCTGATCTCAAATCCGCAGTGTATCTCTGTAATACCTCAGGAATATCCGCAAGAGTTGTCCACACTTCTTCACAGATATGAACTGTGCTTTTCCACATGTATTTGTCTGCACTTATTTATAGATATAATCCGCACTATCTTACAGATAAAGCCCGCAATTAGTCATTGATATAATTCGCACTATCTTATAGAGAAAGCCCACACTTATTCATTGATATTGTTGCATTGTATATCATGTCTTGTCTGCACTATATATCATGTCTTATCCGCACTTATTGTTACAGAGATCACCGTTGAACACTTCAGGGATGACCGCATCATATTACATGTATTATTCGCACTTCTTATCACAGAGATACTCGTTGAACACTTTAGGGATGACCGCATAATATTACATGTATTACTCGCACTTCTTATCATAGAGATCACCGTTGTACACTTCAGGGATGACCGCATCATATTACATGTATTACTCGCACTTCTTATCACAGAGATCCGCAGAAAACTTATTGTCTGATTGACCGCAGAGAGTGTATATATATATGGTGGTAGTCTTCTTGTTTTAGGCCGACCATCCACTAGCTAGTAGGTCGACTTAACTGTGAGTGTGAAGGCTGACTTCATCATATGTTTCCAGCAATGATATAAGAACTATTTCAATCCACTATTCCACATCTTTTAGGACAAGGTCTTGGAGCATTCAATGACGACTAGGTTCTTCATATACATGACACTGAATACATTTATAAACAGAAGACAAACCCTAAATAGACATCAAGAAGAAGTCTATTAACCTAAGATAAAAATCTTGCTCATGAAACCCATGAAGCAAGTACAACCAATATACATTTTATTATCTTTGTCTTCTTCTTTACATAAAAATACATCATTACATAGTCAATATGAAGACTAACGTAGTTACACTTTTCAACGATATCTAGGGGAAAGCAACTAATCAAAACCCCTTACTATATGTATTGCATTAATCAAAGAATCTTGATGAATACAATATGCTATGCTCAAGCTTGAGCTCAATCTACAAAAGTATCTTCTATCCTCTTCTTGACTCCCCGACTTTGGCCAATGTGAAAATTCCGTCAACTCAGGAATCCTACTGCAGCAACTGATGGAAATTATTCTATTTTTTATTTACTTAACAAATTATTCACTGTGTTCTACAAGCAAATATCGAAATTCATTCACTACAACCTACACAAATTAATTGCGGAAAAATTGCAAGTGCAGAAACAAATCTGAACAAACACAGATCACACAACCATCCCACATAGTTATTTTTGGACTAGTGTCCCCAGAAAAACTCAATGCGGGAAAACCAATGCAACATATATGAGGGTTTGTATATTATGTAGTAAATATTCTGAGTACAAATATATGATTGACACATCGTCAAATCATACAGAGAAATTGACAGAAGAGATCTTGTGAGACAAACCTCACTCCATGGGAACCCGACACTGATCTGCACCAAGACTGGACTGCCCTGTGCTGCCTGTGCGCAGTGACTGCATCGCCCGCACAGTATCTGCATCACAACTACGACTTCCCTTCTACCTTTGCGCTAGTCTCACTACTGGCTGGAAATTGAGGCCTTCTGGCCCCCAGAAAATCTTTCTGAAATCTAACACTGGCCTAACGTTATCTCCTCGGCAGGAAAACGACTTCCTCTTTGGCTCTGCATAGGCACTGCATCATTGGATTTGCACTGATGTTGTGGCTCTCTTCGCCTCTGCTGCTATGTACTCTCCAGCTCAGGATTCCTTCCAATCGGAATTACTACCCCTCGCTGCAAAAAATATCTCAATCAAATTTTCTTCCTGAGCACTACTCACTAAAGAAATCGGTCTCTAATCTCTGTCATGTGTCTCCAAATTTTTGTTTTCCAAATGGCCCTTTAAGCCAATGATAAGGTGCTCAGTTTTATGCTAAAAAATCAAATTTCTCATAATGACACGAAAATTGAACGATTGCATAGTTCTCATCGTTCGGAATCTAGCGCACTTCATTTCGCGTGAAATGGACTTAGTATGCTCCCAGAAATGAGTTCTGTTTGTTTTTCTAAACAAGGAAAATTTGGAAAAAAAAGGTAGACGGGTAGCCCAGTCAGAACTCTAAATTGCTGACGTGGCATGCTGACTGGGCTGAGTCGAAATTGGTCATTTTCCTCTAGCTAGTGTGGGACCGCCAAGTGGCAGCATCTAATTGGTTCAAAATTGTGGGCGATTTGATAGCTTTTTAGTGGTTGAAATTCAGAATAATGGGGAGAGGACATGTGGTGCAACCTGGGGCCGCCATATGTCCCCCCTTGCCGCCCCATGGTGGGTGGTGCAAATTATTGTTTGAAGACCAGAAGGGCCAGTGGGGGTCGAACACGAGACCTCCACCCTGCCAGCCCCACATGCTACCTCCACACCATACAATAGATCTTAACTATGTTACATTGCCACATACATTTAATGTTTCCAAAGTTTTCCAATCGGGGAGAGGGGGCCAGCTCCCAATGCTTATGACCAGCACCTATGACCATCGACGGAGCGTAAACCTTAAGTGCATCATTAACACATTAACCCGGTTTTGTTAAGCACTAATCCTCATTACTTAAGGTTAATCCGGAGTTTGCCACTAAGTGCAGATTAAGCGCTAAACACAATTAATTAATGTTAATGCGGGATTATTGTAACTAATTCGAATTAGTTTGGCGGTTCACCAAATCCGGCAGAACTGCCAGTTTTAGCGTCAACTAACTGAATTTATCTCAAGTTAGCTAAATTTAGGTCGGAAATTGTGGAAAAACTGGAGAAGGTCATAACTTTTGGAGTTTTCGACCAAATCAGGAGCAAAAAGAGGCTAGATGACCATTTTTGGGCATTCTGAATTCATTTGTGTAGGTTTCAGGAGCAAAAAAGCATTTTAAACACATCATTTTGCAAATTTTAGTATAATATAGAGGCCTCCCTATCCGTGTGAAATGTTGCTAAATGCGATTCTTATGTAAATCAAATGTCACTTTCAAAATTCATTGGGGGTAATATCAAAATCAATAAAAAATAGAGTCTCACTCCATTTATCCATTATAGCCCTGAAGTGAGGGGGATGGCAACGAAAGAAAGGTTATAGGTTGGGAGCTCCTCTTTCTTCGATCAATAGAAAATCTAGCAAGGCAGTCCCCATTCGCCACGACCTATGGACATATGAATCAAACTTATTTCCTACTTTACCGATGGATTCTATTAATAAATCGATACAAATCGTCGGCGAATCCGGAAGTTGGTTCAATTTATCTCTCCCAGGGTGGAGCCGGAGACCCAAATGATGCCCATATTCAATGAGGATTTTCCTCAAGTCATTCATGTACATATTCATTAATTAACTACTGCTTCACCGTATTACTTCTTTTTATTCTTACTGCCTTATCATATTTGTTCAGGGCCTTGTTGCTGCATTCATTCCTTCTTTTTAAACTCATTGGTGTAGGTTTCAAGAGCTGAAAAGCATTGTAAACACATCATTTTGCAAATTTGAGTATAATATAGAAGCCCAAGCCATGGAAGCTGGACCAAGAAGATGTAGTCCGGGAGGGGTGAACTCCTTCATCAAATCTATGTGTTGATGTGTTGTATGGTGATGTATTGTACTTTTATTTTTTGTTGTTTAATTTTTCTTTTATGTTAATTAGTAATGACATTCCCCCAAATTGGGTTGTATGCCATGTGATGGATCCCTATTTTCCCTCATTATAAAGGTTTATTTTCTCTTTTAACATTTACATTCATCACCTATGTCATGTGCTTCAACTTGACTGTAAATTTTTATGTATTGTGACTATTAGTTTACAACTGCAATTTTAAACTATTGTGGCAAGGAAATGGAAAGTGAATAACAACTACAGGCACAATTACTGTTATTCTGATTTTTTATTCTATTTACTGTTTAACATTTACATTCATCACCTATGTCCTGTGCTTCAACTTAACTGTAAAGTTTTATCTATTGTGACTATTAGTTTACAACTGCAGTTTTAAACTATTGTGGGAAGGAAATGGAAACTGAATAACAGCTACAGGCACAATCACTGTTATTCTAATTTTTTATGCTATTTGCTGTAAAGGGCTTACTGTCATGTTTTCTGTTAAACACTTCCACATGCTTTCTGTAGATAGTGAATGAAGCTGCAAAATATCAATATCGAAGTGGGAATCAATTCAATTGTAAAGGTATATTGCTCCCTTCATATGTATGTTACATGCTTCAACCCTTATATTACCTGCGTATGATTGGTTGATTAGGGCTGAGTTTCTAGGTCCATTCTATGAACCTTGAATTTGGTACCTATACAGGACTTACTATAAGAGCTCCCTATGGTGTTGTTGGCCATGGTGGGTATTATCACTCATAATCACCAGAGGCCTTCTTTTGTCATGCGTCCGGTATCAAGGTAATTCCTCTTTATTATGCCATTCAAGTTTTAAACAAGCGTTTCACTTTGTATCTACCTTCCATGTTTCCAGGTTTAAATATGGAATATTTAAACTTGTTGTGGAGAAAACTCAGTCAAACTATTTGTATTTGCAGTCTCTGCTCCAGCCAGGGAACGAAGGACTATTGAATCGACGTGGGTGCTTAGAGGGAAAAATAAAGAAAGTTATGGCTGAACTGGAGCATTTGCTGCTAGAAGCAGCTGGCCGAACATCTACCAATGATGGAAAGCAAAGTCGAAATCCTGCTAAAAGGAGACTGGAAGATTCTGATTCAGATGATGGCACTGACTCGAAATCCATTGATGACGATGATTCAGATAATGCTCGGACAGCAAATAGAAATCCTTCTGAGTCAAGAATGCCCCTAAAAAAGAGATTTGATTCCGGTGACAAGGATAATGATGACAGGGGTCGCCGTGATGATTCAGATAGCGAATTATCCATAGGAAGTGATTTTTACAAAGATGATGAAGATAGGGAGTAGCTTGGGAAAATGTCTGAACTGGACCAGGAGTTGATTTTGGAAGAACGAGCAGAAGCAAGGGATAATTATTTAATGTGTAAAAGGGCTCGCCAAAACGAGATTAGAAATCAACAACGGAAAGAAACAGGGCCTCTATCTTCACGAATGCGCTCTTTTGTGAAATTGACAAGGTCTGTGAAAGAAAATGCTTTGAGTGAATTGGTAGCAAGGAATCAAAAAGCACAGGACTCTCACATACAGCGGAAGCGGAGAGATAATACTGGTTCATCTAAGGGGCAGGATTCTTCACCTGGTAGAAGAAAATCTCATGCGAGTCCGAGTCTTAGTTTGTCATCCTCTAGTGAAGGAGAAGGAAGTGGAAACAGTGGAGAAAAATCAGATAGTGATGGTGATGGTCCCGGCTATGCTGAGACTCCCAGCTTTGAAGATATCAGAGGCATAACAGTAAGGAGATCAAAGCTTGCCGAGTGGTTTATGGAACCATTGTTTGAAAATGTCATTGTGGACTGCTTTGTAAGAATTGGGATAGGAATATCTAGGTCAGGACAGAGTACTTACCGTCTTTGCATGGTAAAAAATGTTAACGCGATAGACCCTGATAAACAATACAAGTTTGAGAATCGTACCACATAAAAGTATTTGAATTTTTTCTGGGGTAGCGAGAGTAGTGCAGCAAGATGGCAGATGGCCAGGGTGTCTGATTCACCTCCACTTGAGAAAGAGTTTTCAGATTGGGAACGGGAAGTAGAGCGCAGTGGTGGTCGGATGATTAGTCGAGAAGAAGTTGAGGAAAAAATAAATGCACTAAAAAAGATAAATCAATTTGTGTATTCTGCAGAAACTGTAAAACAGATGTTGCAGGAAAAGAAGTTGGCTTCCAAAAGGCCATCGAATGTGGCTGCTGAAAAGGACAGGGTTAGAAGAGAGATGGAGCTGGTAGAGAGCAGGCATGATTATTCAGAAGTTGATAGAATTGAAGTGAGATTGAAGGAACTAGAAGTCCTTTCTCTTCAGAGCAAAAGCAAGGATGCAATATCCTTGATGCTAGCAGAAATGAATAAGAAAAACAAGGCTGAAAATTTCAAGAATGCTTCTGAGATCAAGCCTCTAAACCTTAATCTTAAAGTAGGTGAAGCAGGGTACCATCCTTTCACTCGGCGTTGGACTCAATCTCAAAATTATTATGACACAAAGGCAAAGGTTGTGGAAGACAACATTGATGCTAACAAACAGGCAGATGCAACCAAAGCAGAGGAAGCGATAGCAATGGAAATTGTCGAGGATGATGGAAAGCTTGTTGACACTTACACTCCTGTATCAGAAGATAGGAGGCATAACTTGACATTAACTGTGAATGATTACAAGCACATAAGAGGCCTGTTATAATATATATAAGCATATAAGCAATCCGGTGTTGTAATATATATAAGCATAACTTTCCTATTTTTTATTTTGAAACATTTACGAAATTCCATGGTTCTATATGGTGAATGATAATTTTCGCTCCTCTGTTTCCTTTATGTTTAGTGTGTGGAAACTGATCTAATTAACTGTTTAGTATGTGGAAACTGATCTAATTAACCACTGTTCCATTGTTGCAACTATCTGAGTTCTATTGTTCCTGTTGCAGCTATCATTTCCTTCCATGTTGTATCCCAAGAGAATACATAGTTTCCATTGTTGTGGCTATTTGAGGATTCAAATTAGATCAGTTTACTACATATATCTATTTATTTAGACTTTTAACTGAGAATATTGCATATACCTATTTATTTAGACTTATTGAAACTATTATACTATTTCTTTAGACTTTAATTGAAATTATGTTGTTGAGTGCACAAACATATTCAATATACATTGAAATTTTGCATATACTTTATTCAAGTATACTGATGGATTTAAGTATATAAAGGATTTACAAATGAAACACTCTTTAAGAATATTAATATGGTTTGTGATTCATAAAATGCCAGTCAAAAGCTTCAAACTCTGGCTTCCAAATTTGTTAGTATTGTGAATTCATTTTGAGATTGATTGAATCTTCTTGAATAACTGAACTTAGAAAATTGTTAATGTTGGGTATGTTGATCCACTGTTGCCAGTAGCAAAGAATCAAAGCTAGCTACAAAGCGCAGACATGAAGGGAAAACAATCTTTACTCCAACGTTGAACCAAGTTAGTCAAATTGAGGCTTCTTTTACTGCACCAGAGATTCTGGAGGAAGTTTGCTGGTAACTCCTCATTAAAACAGGTGAAATCTTGGTTTTTTTTCTTACTAGCTGTAGTTTCTGACCCTGTCAAAACATTACAGGGGACCTTCCTAATGAACTCAATAGCTCATCAAGATCAAATTGTCCACAAATTAGGAAGGCTCACATGTTAATAGGCAACCAGAGCAAAGGGTGGTTATTGAAACTGTTTACAGTATTTTTGAGAGTTACTTTTTAATGAAATTATTAGAAGGCATCAGCCTGAAAAATGTATCCATGATTCTGGGTATCTTTAAAAAGACCTTGCACTGAGATTCAAGACAAAGAACCTCCTTTGCATGATCAGTAGGAAGAGAAATCAATATTTGTTTTCTGTTATTTAAAATGTCGTATTGTTTTTAAAATGCTGCAAATATTATTAGGCACCTAAGTTTTTACCATGACTTGGGAGTTCTGCACCATAAGCACCATTCTCACCGTGGTCTAGGAAATCAATTAGGAACTATGGTCTGGCAGTTCACTGTTTTCTAATTGTGATCATCGTGGTCTATACGTTAACAGTTAGTCTCATACGTGCCCTGATGACATAGATCAATTTTATGTTTTGTAGTAATTCCAACTTACCATGGCATTATATATTAATCTTGTGTTTCTATTTCCAGAAACAATTCATGATAGATTAATTTAAATTTTAGATTGGCAGCAATATCCAATGACCAAGGACCATACTACTGTAGGATTCAATATCTACTACTTACAGATGAGCCCAAACACGTAAGTGAGAAAATTTTATTCTATTTTTAGTTCCTAAGTGAGAAAATTTTGTTCTATTTTTAGTCCATAGATTACGTCCAGAGAGAACTCTGCATGCGAACAAAGCTCCTGTTTCCTATGGACTGTTTTTAAAGGTTAGCAAGTTTTCAAGTGTTTCTGTGAAAAAGTGCTTTTCATAAATTGTTGCAGGAACAAATTGTTGTTGAACTGATAGCAGTTGTAGGCATCCTACAATACATCTCCTATGAGTTCATTGTTTGGGATTCCTATATTTTATAGCTTTTAAACTTTTTCAGGGTTAATAGACTGGATTGAAATTTGAATATGACTAGTATTGTTCTGTTGTGGGTGTTGATCATGTCAGCATTCTGTTAAATTCTGTTAAATTCTGACAAGCAATCCCCTTTAAACCCCCTCTGTTTGGCCTAAAAAATCGTTTTTCCGCCTATCGTTCCCCTCCTCTAAACTCAAAATTGCATTAAAAAGGGCCAAAAAACCCACATTTGTAAATATATAAGGTTTGGCACCTTTCGGCCCTAGCCCCTCAGTGTTTTTCTCCACGTAACCTGGGTGCTAGACCAAGCTGTAGCCCGGAGAGCGCTTATCGCAAGGGGATATCGGGCGCAGTATTATCCGTCGATCTGTACAGATCGGACGACCTTCATTGATTAGCATCGCGCCCGTGGCCCAACCCGTTTACCGCTCCGATTGCGTATCCACCGTCCGATCAAACCATAAATCAACGGTCCACAGTTCACCCGCCCCGGTGGTCCCCGCGCCTGAGTACTATGCAGAAATCGGCGGTTTCCATTGCACCGCCTTTGGAGAGCGGGCGGTATTTTCCATTTCGGAGCGATTCCACTCAGCATATGACACGTGGCTCCGTCACTATTTCAAAACCGCCCCCCCATTGCGCGTTATCGTTCGGCATTTGACCCAGTGCGATATGCATAATAACCGTCCAATCTGGGGCTCTCCATCCAACGGCCATCACACCCCAAAGATGCGCGGAAGTTAACCCAAGGTATCAGTACCCCTGGCCCGCCAATCCATCGCCCTCCGATATGTTTCCCACTGTCGATCTCCTCTTGAGATTGGACGGTCCAGATTTATTCGCACGCCCGCCGTTGACCGGTCCCGCCACGTCACCATTCCACGTGTTTTGTCACGTTTTCCTCCGTCCCCCTATATTTTTCATTCAAAGGTCAAAATGTTAAGTTTTCGCGTTTAATTTTCTGCATTCCGCCAACCTTCACCAGAGCATTTCTCCGCCTTTCTGCTGCGTTTTTCCACCATTTCTCCAAGCTGCGCTGTCATCCTCATTATCCCTGTTGCATCCACCTTCCCTTGCATTTGTTTTCTTGACGATTTTGTGTATTTTGCAGGGTACGAACGATGGTAAACCGCCATGATTCACAGTCTCAATTACAGTAGCAGAGAACACCAGAAAGGACCATTTTTCAGAGGCTAGAATTATGGAGAAAGGGTCTGGGAAGCTGTTACGACATGACCGCCATTAAAGAAGCAGGGTTAAACTCTGTCAAACCCTCCAGAGTCATTCAAAGCGCAGATTGCGCGATCGGAGACATTAATATTGTAGACAGAGAGTATCAGTGAAAGGGAGAGAGTTAAAGGCACATAATTGAAGATTTTCAAGCCTTAACCTAACCATTTGAAGGCAGTGTACCAGATCGAAGACCCCGTAGATCACTCAAGAGGTCTATGCACAGAAAACAATACCCTCAAGGTTTCATTTCAGCAGAATTTTCTTTCCAAGGAAGGACAGACCGCCCATGAGGTTTTTATTTCTCTACCATGTTCCTGAAGAAACTTCCACCCAGTGCATTTATTTCAGAAAGCAGGCCACAGAGTACATACAGCATTACAGAGTCATCAAGCAGTATGGGCGTGCACGTTTCCTCCATCTTGTCTTAAAGAGGCAAATTAAATGTTCATCATCGACTTCCTTTACGAGTTTTCTTTTTCTCCTATAAAACTCCTGAAGAACAGAGGATTTAGGGTTCCAGATTTTATCAGAAAATTATGCAGTGAAAGAATTTTGGTATGCATTTTGTAAAAACTCTTATATGAATGTACAGAGCTCGTTGGGTTTCAGTGAGGAGGAGTTCCGTCTTTAAAGAGGATTCTGGTCTTTGATGTCTCACAGTGTGTAACTTTCTCTTATATGTGCTATTTTAATTGATCATTTCGTTTCATCCGCCTTTCTTGTATCATGTTTCTGAAATGCGAGTGGCTCACTAGTTTTCGGTATGGATTTATCCTAGATGATACCCATGCTCGAATTAGTCAAGCGCTTTAAATATGGCTTAGGCATGATATATTGTTTCACCATTCACTTCAACCATATTTCTGCTATATTAGTTTCTTTGGGAGGTTATTTTTAAAACGCTATTGTCATGTATGGATTCTTAAATTGATAAGCCCATCACATGGTGATATTGTGTATCTGGATATCATCTCAATGAAAACTAGTATTCTCTTAATCTTTCATACGCAGTAAACACCTTCTGATTATCTATTTCTGTGAGGTATTTTTGAATTGGCCCTCTTTACAGTAAGCTGCCTCTGAATTGTCTGATGCTTTTATATTGGAGTTTTGCACCTTGCCTCTGCAGTGTTACTCTCCCTGTATCTAGTTTCTGAAGATTTTGGTCCCATTCAAATTAATATTTCTTGTTTTCAGGAGATAGCATGAGAGCCTTTTATTGATAACTTCCTTTGTTATACCATATGCTCCTTGCTATATAATATGTCCTAGGCACTGGTCTTTCACAACTCAAGGCTGTCTCTAGGAACGAAAACAGTGGGGAAAAACAAGAAACGAGGAGAAATGTAACTGAATTGGAAACTGAACTGAAGGATAAATTATCTTAGAAACTTTATTGATCAAATTCTCCGTGTCTACAAGCCTCTCGGGCCATCTCTTTTAACTTAGTCTATTTCGTTATTACAACTATATTTCGTTATTCAACCTACATTTTAGTTATTCTAACTACATAGGTAAATTTACAATATTCGTTGTCACATTTTTAACAAACTCCACCTTGACAACAAATTGTCCATTCATCATCTTTTCTGCAAGCCGAGAGAAGCAAGACACCATCTCAGCTTCTCTACTGTAACTGGCTTCATGAATATATCTGCATGATTCTCCTGTGTGCGGACCTTCTTGAGGACTACTTTGCCGCTTTCGATTACATGTCTCACAAAGTGATACCTTACATCGATGTGCTTGGTCTTGCTGTGATAGGCTGGATTTGTAGCCAAGTGAATAGCGCTCTGACTGTCACAAAACACGTTTACTTTCTCCTGCGTCCTTCCAATCTCATCAAGTAGACCTTTTAACCAGATTGCCTCTTTACAGGAATCTGAAGCAGCTATATACTCTGCTTCAGTAGTGGACAAAGCAACTGTTTCTTGAAGCTTTGACATCCAACTTATTACTCCACCTGCAAGAGTAAAAACATAACCTGTAGTAGACCTCCTTTTGTCCAAATCACCTGCATAATCAGCATCAACATATCCGCAGACTGTACCTTCACGACCATCAAAGTTGATGCATTGGTCACTTGTGCCTCTCAAATACCGAAGCACCCATTTCACTGCTCGCTAATGTTCTTCCCCTGGATTTTCCATGAACCTGCTGACAACTCCAACTGCATGTGAAATGTCAGGTCTTGTAGATACCATCGCATACATTAAGTTGCCTACCGCATTTGCATATGGTAGACGAGACATATACTGCTTTTCTTCATTAGTTCTAGGACTCAAATCCGAAGAAAGCTTAAAATGGGAAACTAATGGAACATTAACAGGTTTCACATTGTTCATATTGAAATTTTCAAGTATTTTCTCCACATACTTCTGTTGTGATAACCAAAGCTTACCATTATTCCTGTCTCTGTGTATCTCCATGCCCAAGATATGTTTTGCCGCTCCAAGATCCTTCATTTCAAACGTCCTAGACAGCTGAGCCTTTAACCTGCTGATTTCTTCCATGCTTTTGCTTGCAATAAGCATATCATCAACATACAACACCAAGATAATGAATATGCCATTGAAAATTTTGAAGTATACATAATGATCATACTCACTTCTGATAAAATTCTGGCTCATCATGAAGGAATCAAACTTCTTGTACCATTTCCTAGGCGACTGCCTTAGGCCATACAATGATTTCCTGAGCTTGCAAACTAATCTTCTGCTGCGACCTTGTACAAAACCTTCTAGCTAATCCATATAAATCTCTTCATCCAAATCACCATGAAGAAAGGTTGTTTTAACATCTAACTGTTCTAACTCAAGGTCAAGTAAAGAAGTTAGTGCTAACACAGTACGAATAGAAACAAGTTTAACTACTAGTGAAAAGATCTCATGAAAGTCAATACCTTCAACCTGAGAATACCCTTTTGCAACCAGTCTCGCCTTATACCTTTCGATACTTCCATCAACTTTTCTCTTCAACTTGAAGACCCATTTGCACCCAACAACGCTTCTCCCTTCAGGAAGTTCTACAAGATCCCAGGTATTGTTCTTGGCTAAGGAGTCCATTTCTTCTTCCATAGCCTTTTTCCAAATCTTACTATCCGCATCATCAACTGCTTCCTGATAACAAGATGGTTCCCCATCTTCAGTAATCAATGCAAATGATGAAGCAGAGTCTTCATACCTTTTTGGTGTTCTTCTTTCCCTCGTAGACCTTCTTAGAGTGACTGGTTGCTGACTGGATTCAGGAATTTCTCCAGTTTCCTCTGCTTCTCCACCTTTTTTAGAAGTCTCTCCTTCCTTTCGACTTTCTGGAAAAGGTACAGTCTCCAATTGAATCTGCTGACCTGGCGATACCTACTTCTGTTCAACTTTTTCAACATCTGATTTTAAAAGAGATGATTCATCAAATGTTACATCTCTACTAATGACTATCTTCCATGAAGTAGGATCCCACAACCTATATCCCTTCACTGAATAATCATATCCAACAAAGACACAACATTTTGATTTTGGATCTAATTTTGAACGTTAATTTCTAGGAATAAGAACATAGGCATCACAACCAAAAATCTTGAAATGCGAATAATCACAAGACTGACCCGACCAAACTTCTTCAGGAGTTTGATAGTTTATTGCAACCGAAGGTGATCTGTTAACTAAATAATAAGCAATAGATACTGCTTCTGCCCACAACTCCTTTTGCAGATTAGCATTACTAATCATGCTTCTGGCTCTTTCCATAAGAGTCTGATTCATCCGTTCAACAACACCATTCTGCTGAGGAGTATAAACAACAGTTTTATGTCTAAATATCCCTTCATCCTTACAAAATTGTTCAAATTCTAAAGAGGTAAATTCACCGCCATTGTCAGTTCTTAAACATTTGATTGATTTTCCTGTTTTCTTTTCCACCATTGTTTTAAATTGTTTAAACACATTAAACACATCAGCTTTCTTTTTCAACATATAGACCCAAACTTTTTTGGAGAAATCATCAATAAAGGTTAAAAAATACAAGGCACCTCCATAGGACACAGTAGGAGATGGTCCCCATAGATCAGAATGAATATAGTCCAAAATCTGCTTACTATTATGATTGCCAGACTTGAATCTTTGTTTACATTGTTTGCCAAACACACAATATTTACAAAAATCCAACTTCAGGGATTTCAAATCAGGAAGTAGCTTGCGGTTCATCAGTACCTGAAGACCTTTCTCGCTCATGTGACCCAACCGCTGATGCCATAGACGAGAACCTTCTTCTTCTTTATCTGACACGATCGCTGCTTCACTAACTTGAGTACTTCCCTTGAGTCTGTACATGTTTCCAACCTTTTCAGCCTTCATAACAACCAAGGCTCCTTTTGAGACTTTCAGCACTCCATTCTGACCTGTAAACTTATAATCATGCGAATCCAAAACTCCCAAGGAAATCAAGTTTTTCTTTAGATCAGGTACATGCTTAACATCAGATAAGGTTTTAATTGTACCATCATACATTTTAATTTTCACATTTCCAATCCCAACAGTCTGACAAGATGCATTATTTCCCATGAAAATAGAATTACCATCTACAGTTTCATATGATGAAAACCAATTTCGGTGCGGACTCATATGATGAGAAGCACCAGAGTCTAATAGCCAATAGTCAGCATCTTGTGAGATATTACAAACAGGGAGTGCTTTAGCAATTAAAACCTCAGCATCCATACCTAAATCGACCTGATTTGCTTCCTTGTTGTTTTCCGCCTCCTTCCGTTTCCAGCAATCCTTTTTGAGATGTCCCGGTTTGTTGTAGTACCAGCATTTTGCTTTACTCTTCTTACCGCCCTTTGACTTCAATCTAGAAGAACCTCTTGTCTTCTCCCCCTGTTCCTTTGACCGACCTCTAGCTACCATGGCTTCAGGTGCAGAAGTCTCAATGCTAGATTGTCTTTGTACATCTTCAGATAAGAGAGCACCCACGACAGATTCAAGTTTTAATGAATCGGCAGTACTCAAACTGACTGAGGTCACGAAGTGATCCCATGACTCAAGCAGGGAACACAACAAGGTTATTGCCTTGTCTTCTTCCTCCATCTTTACTTCCATATCAGACAACTGACAAATAAGCGTATTAAAAACATTTAAGTGATCTGCAATTTTCGTACCCTCCTTCATCCGAAGGTTGTACAGTTGTATTTTTAAATAGATTCTGTTAGTCAAAGATTTTGTCATATACAGAGTTTCCAATTTCTTCCACAACCCTGCAGTTGTACTCTCTCCAACAATATTGAAGAGTACTTCATCTGCTAAACATAACCGAATGGTATTGAGAGCTCGGGCATCCAAGTCCTCCCAGTCCGAGTTTGACATGCTTGCTGGTTTTTTAGTTACCCCGTCAAGTGCCTTGTGCAACCCTTATTGCACCAGAAAATCCCTAACCTTCAGTTTCCACAGAGCAAAATTGTTTTTCCCGGTGAATTTCTCCACCTCAAATCTTGCGTTTGTCATTTTCGCCATTTCTCCCTCCTAGGTTTCCTCTTCTCTTTCCAACTAGGGTTTCAAAAAAATATTTCCCCTTTTTGCTAAGGTTTTTGATTTCCCAAATAAGGTTTCTAATTTCCCAAATATTTCAGCTATGATAATCTGAGTCTTTTAAATAATGTTCAACTCTTCTTCCATAAAAAAAAAAATTATGATTGAAATCTTTCAGATGGAGACACTCTACTCCAATTTAAAAAAAAAAAATCAACAGATTTCCTGAAACCCTACTCCATTAATTTTTGCTCTGATACCACTTGTTGTGGGGAAAAACAAGAAACGAGGAGAAATGTAACTGAATTGGAAACTGAACTGAAGGATAAATTCTCTTAGAAACTTTGTTGATCAAATTCTCTGTGTCTACAAGCCTCTCGGGCCATCTCTTTTAACTTAGTCTATTTCGTTATTACAACTATATTTCGTTATTCAACCTACATTTTAGTTATTCTAACTACATAGGTAAATTTACAATATTCGTTGTCACATTTTTAACATGTTCGTTGTTCTAATTGTAGATGGGGTTTTCAAGGTGTTGCAGATAATAGTATGGTTGGTGTTCCTTGCAGGTATTTTGGCTCTCTTAAAAGCATTGTCGTTGCAGTGAATTGTCATTGCATTGAATGGCATATTCAAATGGTTCTGATGTTTTTCAAACCCGTCCTCGAGATTCAACACCAAGATTGACATCAAACAAACCTACACCGACACACTATACTAGGATAAAAAGATGCAGTTTTCTCTTCGGTAACTTTTACCAAAACTGAATTATCTGGTTTGACTGAGATCAATTCGCTCACATATAATTAGAATAAATCCGGGCTAGATTCTGTGTAAATTCTACTGGAAAATATGCCCATAAAAGCTCTGAAACATATAATAGGTAGTCTACGACTTGTATATAAAGTGAAGGTAGTCTACGAATTGTATATATAGAGTGAAGGTAAAATGATTGGCAATGATGTTAAGGTTCTAGTGTGAAACTACAACACAATTATTTTAATTGAGCATCAAATGGTAAATGGATTCAATTTTCATTTTTTCTTTATTATTTGTAACATTTATGTTATCAATTAAATATAAGCATTGAATTTGAGCCCAAGAGAAAATTCAAGGGACCAAATATAATGTACATTTCTATGTATGATACATATGAAACGAGAATATAAAAGTTAATGACAGAAAAAATGCATAACATTTGCAAAATATGAGTGAAACAAGGATTCTACTCATGTAGGCTCGTTCAAAGATGGATTCCACAGAGAACAAAAGGTGATAGGATGACTCTTCCAACACACAGAAATACACCCATCCACCAAATAGAAATGATTCTTTGCGAAGATGTGGACTACTCTGTTATCCACCTCATCTACCTTTGTTGTTGCTCTTGCTATTGTTATTATTATTGTTTTTTTCTGTGGCCTCCCAATCTAATTGATTGTTTGATTCTGCTCCATGCAGAGAACTTAACTTAGTTTTTGGGGCCAACCAGTGGTTGCCATGATTCCTGTCTACTCATTTATCTAAAATTTCTCCATGATGTAGATTTTTCTTTAGAATTTTGAAAGCCTCAAATCTGTAAGTTGAATTTAAGACATGGATCTTCAAATTTAGCATCTAAACATTTTTATTTTATCATCTTTGAGATTTTATTGCTCGCAATGCATCTTGACTTGTATAGAAACAATGTCATTCTTTCTTGATGCCCATAATAGATCTTCAACACTTCAACTAAAGCATCGATTCTTCTACTTAGATTATCTTAGTTTTAGTAGCCATATCAGTATTTAGCTTCCTCCAAAGTAACATAGATACTTCACTGAAGTAGGATTAAAATCATAAGTACGTTATGATAGTTAGCCTTAGGAGGACTAGGAGGCCCAACTGGTCTTCTGGCCAATGCCTCCATGAATGTGGGCCATTGTATTCCATGAGAAACACTGTCTTTACATGAAGATATTTATTGGTCTGGTCTTTAAAGGCTTCGAGCAGATATTTATTGGCTATGGTGTACAACAACTGATACCATAGACTTACCTTATCAAAATTGATGAGAGCCTTGTGAAACAACTTTGGATATGTAGAGAAATTCCGAGGAAGGAAGAGATGCGCCTGGGTGCATGATCTTGGCAGTGAAGGCTCTCTTCCCATGCTCTACAAGCCTATGGTTTGTGTCACCTAAGATTGATGCAAGATCATGGAGGACCCATATGAGATGTTGAATGTGAACAATGTTATTGTTAGCTATAGGTACTACACAATGGTTTAGTAGTTGTTCAAGCCATCTCAATTATTTTGCGAAGATTACATGGACTACTCTAGCTGCCACCTGATATGCCTTTTTTGTTGCTCTTTCTACTGTTGTTATTATTGTTGTTGTTGTTGCTTCTTGTGGCCTCTTTGATAACATTACTAATGGAAGGCAGTCATCAAGATCAGGGGTCATCATGGAAACAAAATTCTGGGATGTGATGACATATTGATTGAGCAGGCCAAGGGAATGAAACCCTTCATTCTAGTAAAATTTCTACAGGATGAATTAAATGATAAAGGTATGAGGTATGTATATATTTATATGCTGACAGTGGATGTTGTGAAGTCATGTCATATGGTTGATAGACTTCCATATTTAGAAGTATGATATATGAAGGAGGATCTCTCAGTGCACTGACAGATGAAATCAACATAATATATCCTCATGGAATATAAGGTGGTTGTATATGAACAAGAAAATTAAATTTTTTAAGTTCCTAAGAATGAAGAATGTGCAGAAAGGAAGAAATCATGAAATGCAACCATGTCAAGAGGCAGTTATCATCCGGAAACCAAGAAGATGTGACTAGGAGATCTCCTGGGAGGATATCTAGACTCTGGCAGAAGTCTGGTAAAGAAGAAGACCCTTGACAAAACATATCATTAGGAGATGTGTCAATCTGAATAAAGGATGTCAATGCCTACAGGAAGATGTCATGGTGAAAGATCATCACTGAGGTAATTTTTGTTTTTAAAAGTTCATATGTATATATTTATCTAGATGAATTTGTGTAGGGTTGCTAATCATGAGAAAGGATGTATGATCCTTGGAGATGATTCGAAAGAAAGAAACATGGCATAACGGTGGACCAAATGAAAAATACTGATTAATCACTTTTTGATAGTGGACACGACTTGTGACTGAAAGTGTTGGATGATCTGTGCCCTATGAAGGCAAAAGTTGAAGATTCCTCAATATCGAAATCCATGACATCGAGAGGAGGAATTCTTCATGAGTAGCTAGATTGTTGCTGCAGGACCTTGGTTGAGAGAGAGCCTGGTGTTAAGTTTCTTACTTGGAATAAACTTGAAGTATGTCCTTCCTAAGTTGAGAGGGAGTGACATGTGTGATTCTCTAATACATGTGCCATGCACTAGATCAGGACCAACAGGCGTAAGTCTTAGTGAAGGCCATGTGGAGAGAATGGATACACACATCATTCTGGTCTTCACCTAGAAGACAGAATGGAGGATTGGGTAATCATCTGGCATTTGATACTCTTTGAGAATGAGATAGGGAATTCAAGATAAGGGTAGTCAAGGACCGATATTCTTTGAGGGTTGGCTACCCAATAGAAGAATAGTCTAAGAAGATCATACTCTGGGAAGACCTATGTGGAGTATGTACCTTGGAGAGACAATGGCTATGGTGTCTATAAGTCATGTGTCTCGCCAGCATTGTAGCCCATTGTCTCGTTGGGAGATGGGGCTATTAGTCAAGGCCTTGCGCTAGGACTATGTTGGTTGATATGATGCTATACATATGCGATTACCAATCTGATTCTTCTTATGAGATTCTTCAGTTTGAAAGTGACCATGTACCTGTATGAATACCTCCCTAGTTAAGAGGGAGTGTTGAAAAGTGTAACTAGAATCGGTTTTCATATTGACTATGTAATTATGAAAAGAAGAAGAAAAAGATAATAAAAATGTATTTTGTACTTGCTTCATGGGTTTCATGAGAAAGATTTTATTATAGGTTAAATAGACTTCTTGAAGTCTATCTAGGGTTTTGTATTCTAGGTAAAAAAATGTAATTTAGTGTCTCATATATATATGAAGGATCTAGTCTAATTAAATCCTCCAAGACCCGTCAAGAAAATCGTAAATGAATGGCCTCATTCAACCCTCCAACAACGCTGCAAGTTAAGCTATAAAGATGTGTTAATGTCGGCATGACTAGTCGGCCTACAAGCCATAGGATGGTCGGCCTAAAGTCCGCGAACCTGTTCCTATATATATACAATTGTTATGTGTTCATTTGAAACAAGAGATTTCAGAAATATTTGAGTTGTAATGCGGACCTTCGGACAACATCTAACGAAGACTTAAGATTGGTGAAGACGCGTATATACTTAATGATATCTTAATGTAATAAAAAGGCGTGTCTACTAGAATAGAAGTGCCACGGTTTACTAAAGTTAAGTGCAGACTTTCTGGATGAGTTTTAGTGCGGAATGTGAACAAGTTTCAGTGTGCATTTTGGACGAGTTTCAGAAGTGTTTGAGGTACATAAATCCTTATGATATCACAGTATAAAACGTGTTGCGGTCTACTAAAAGGAAGTGAGGATAGTGTATCAAAGGAAGTGCAGAAGTTACAGAGTGACAGATTTAGTTCAAGGGCAATATTGAAGTGCGGATCTGTCTAGAGATCCTAAAGTTAAGCTGCTGATCAAAGGTGATAATTGTATTCATCTCCAGTTCATGTAGAGTTGGGACAATGGTCTGCAAAGATAAGAAGAGATTAGACAGTGGCAGAAAGTAGGAAAGTAAATTTGTGATTTACTTTCCTAACTTCAGCTTATATATATCTCAAGCAACTGAAGTATCAATTGTATACAAAGGAAGTGTTGGTGTAGAACAATGCAATTTGGTGAAGGAAGAAAGGATCAGCATTGAAGGACATCAAAGAAGTAAGGACAATGTCTTGGATGCATATAGAGGTCAAGGGTATAAGTCTGGATCATGGTATTTGTCATTTGAAGATCTATAAGAAGAATTTCTCGTGGGTTTTCCTCTCCAAGAGGGAGAGTTTTTGCCCAGCCTCTAGGAGCCTAATTTGTGTGTTGTGTGTATTTTGATAATTGACTGGATGAAAGATTAAATAAGATAAAGAAGAGAAATAAGTAATCCAAGTAAGCCAACAAGTAATTATCAAGAAGAGAATTTGAATTAATCTCTAGCCCTCCAAATTCTCAACAACTATTTGATCCATATTTATGCAGGAACGCAACAGAATACACATGTAACCATAAATACAAATATGCAGTGGAAATAACACTTCATTTCATTAATATCAAAGAACTGAAATTTGCTTACAGACATAATAGAAATAAACTAGCTAGGGCATTGGTAGATTATCTCTGAGAAGAGATGTGGCGGCTACAGGCCTCTGAACTCAGTTACAATGAGACTTGAGGGCCTATTTATTATTTATAAACAATGGAAAACCCTAAACATCCAAAACCCTAACCCTAGGAGATGAAGCGCCAAAACTATGGGCTCCGTTTGGGTAAATTGGTGTTTCAACTTCCCAGGGACATAACTTTGGCATACGATCTCCATTTGACGTGCACCATACCTTGTTAGAAAGAGCTATTCGAGGACTAAAAATTTTGATGTGAGAAAGATAATTTATGTCACTCTCGGTTTTCCTCAAAACGGCTCCGGAAGTTGAGGACCCGAAAAACTGCCAAAAATAGTAAGTTTTGCGGAAACTGAAAAACTGAAAGAGAAAATGGTGGGGCCCCAAGTGGAATAGGTGGGTGGCCACCAATATCCACCTTGATCACTATTCCACTAAGATTCAAATCAAATTGAGACAAACCAAGACGGGCTAGACCAAAAGACCTTCCTCACTCCACCAAGTCAGCCTTCCAAGATGATTATACAAACTTCAGTGATCTCTTCTTTTCAACCAGTGTCAACCCAGCTACAACACAGACTTTTGGCCCTACTGCAGATTTGAAATTTCGGCCCTCCAGCAACAACCCAAAAACTCCACCAAGTCAGTCTTCCAAGATAATTATGCAAACTTCAGTAGTCTCTTCTTGTCAACTAGCGTCAACCCCTACTGCAGATTTGAAATTTCGGCCCTACTGAAGGTTTGAAATTTCAGCCCTCCAGCAACAACCCAAAAACTCGCACGTGTGGTCGAAGAGAGAGAAATTCAGATTCCTTTTTCTTGACAAGTGTCTCCTTCTTTGCTAGGGTTTTCTTATTCTCCTTAGGTATTTGGCTTTCCTTTTTCTTCTCTAGCTACTGCAGATTGAACTTGACTCCAAACGTGCTCTACATCCCAATATAGGGGTAATGTGTAGATGTGATGTAAAAAAGTTTGTAAACATTTTTCCTGTCTTATATGAAGATGTCCAATTTATAATATGTAAATTGGTAAAAATTTACATGTCAGTTATAATTAATATAGAGCCCAAGAGAGATGTTGTAGTGTCAATAAAAAATTACAATTAATAAAAATAGTTTTTATTAATAAAACTACCAATACCTTTTTAGATTAAAAATAATAATAATATACATATTATGATCAAATATATATGTAACAACAATAAGTTAAGATCCATTTTACCTTATATAATAGAATAATGATTATGTAAACATATTTAAATTTAATTAATAAGCACTTAAACTTACAATATAACAATATGTTTAACCATGGATATTCACACTCACTTTTCCATAGATATTATTAACTTGTAAAGGCTTTGTTACAATACCATGGTTTATCAATACAACATGCCCAAAAACCATCTCTCATTTCACACTCAAATATTTTATAAATATTTTATTTGAATTTAATTTTATAACATATTTTTATTAAATTAAAAATATATATATATATATTTACGCCGAAGGCGTTCTCTTTGTTGGCTTTGGGTGAGTAGACACTGTTCACCCCAGCGAATGAGAAGCTTTTCTTATCGCCCTTCCAGCCAATAAAATTTAGACACGTGGCACCTCCTCAAACCAATAAAAATCTTCCATTTGGCACTTTTACCGACTGTTACTTTCTGTTTGTCTATCTGTCCAAGGGTTTGCACATCACGGCTTCGACCTAGAACTGGACCACCCCTGCGTTGCCATACTCATCTTCATCCTCGCTCACACCCTACCAGAGCTCGGCCATTTCTTTCTAGACGGCTACGACATTTCCAAGAATGTTGCAGAAGAAGATGAACTCACGGCTGCTGTCGTTTCTGAGAAGTCGAAAATGAGGGTTTGGAATAGGGACAGGATCAGGCCGAAGGACGAGCACGAGAACACACAACCAGCGGTTCTGTTTTGGAGAAAGACATATGTTGGAAGGGTTCCATAGGGTTCTATATTCCTCGGTGGAAAATACTACAATATGTGTTGCAGGAGATCTCTGGCTATACCCAGTTCACCATTGAGCAATATTCCATGTCTAACAAGCTCTGCTTGCAGAATAAACTGCACAGCATCTCGGCCAACAGTACCTACTCCAGGTGAGACCCACAGGGTTTTAGTTTGGGAGATATTTGTGTTTTTAAGTCTATGTTCTATGTTGCCTGCAGGGTAGCCTCCTCTGTAGCACCAAAGGCTTTCATAGGCTTAAAGCATCAGAGGCTCATCGTTTCGGCCACTACGTCTGCATTTCAAAGCTGTTGCAGGAAAGAAATAATCAAGGGAACACCATGGGTTTCTAGCCGAGCGGCTACTTCAGTTGCAGTCTATATGAAATTGAAGACGAGATTCAGTGTGCGCTTGAATCAGACCCTCCCACCGAGGTAAAGTAAAAGCAAAACCCCTAAGAGCTTATGATATTGCTTTGAAGAGTTGCATATGGTCATGATTCCTTTGTATTGAATGTGTTTACAGGATCCTAAACCCCCGGGCACCATTCCCTGGGAGATCGAAGATACGTTGGGCAATCAGACGGTTATTTTGCGGAAGAAACATGGTAACGAGGATATAAAAGTTGAAGTTATTCCAGGGGACATGGGTGACGAGGAGGTGGAGGAAGAAGATAGTGACAGTGATATTGCTTATGTTGAACCCCATGTTTATCTAACAGTCACTATTTCTAAAGTAGAGGGTCCTTTCTTTGAGTTTATTTGCACTGGGTATGCCAAAGAGGTTTTAATCGATGCCATGGCCTTCAAACACACACAGAGAAATACATCAGATGAAGGAGATCGAATTCTAGATGATGGACCTGACTTCAAGTGAGTATCATGATGCCTTATTTCTCTTTCTGTTTTTAATATTTTTTCTTTCATTCTAGTCTTCTTAGGGTTTAAAGGGTCTTTAGGGGTAGGCTATCAAATTTCTTCGGGTTTAGTCGTTTGGATTTTCAAGTTTTCTGGGATCCTATAGGACTTGAGGGGTTTAAATTTTCATGCTTCTAGGGTTTAGAGCTTTGGAACTTTAGGCTTTTGAGGGTTTTAAATATATACAGGTTCGGTTTGTAGATTGGATTTTATTGATTGGCTTGGATCTTATGTTTATTGGGTTGTAGAGATTTCGATGAAAGTTTACATAAGGCCCTTCATAAATACCTGAAAGTATGAGGAATCAAGCTCGTTCTAACAAATTACCTGAGCGAATATATGATAAACAAGGAGAGGAAGGAAAATATCAATTGGTTGAAAACTGTTAAGGAATATAATGAAAAGTAGAACATAATCGACATCTTTGTTTTCGTAGCCTATTATGCATCAGCCAAAAGAAAGGATATTTGCACATCAGCCAACAAAATTGACTGATCTTTGAGTGTAGAGGAGAATGGAAGAGGTAAGTTGCCCTCAGTGGGGGAGAACACTAGTTTCTTTAGTGTTATCTTCTTATATACTATTCTAGACTACTCTCCAGTGGTCTGTTTAATGTTATTGTTGAGGAGGTTATTTTCAAAAATGTTATATGGGGAATGGTGGCCGACTTTGAATGTTATTTGTCACAGATGAATGTATTTTTTGTGTTAGAACGTATAAATTAATAAGCACTTTGTTTTGTATTCTTTAATCCTTTTTGGTTTGCATACACCTTTATTTTATGTGTGTGCATTCATGGATGTGAGCTCAACGATAGTTTTTCCCATTGATTTTGTTACTTAATGGGGTTGAATATGTTTTGGAAGATACAATTTTGTGTTATGTGTGCTAATATTTCTCAAATTGTGTCAGGAATATCTGTTACATTGTTTTTATACTTTTGATTTATGAATAGGTTAGTTCTGGATCCATTTTCAATTCACTGTGCAATGTGAACTTTTGGATCTTGTATTCATAAAGTGATATTGTGTGAGCTTATTAATCTCATTGTCTTCTATTTTGGTACAGTGTTTTCTTTTTTTTTTATTCTTTGAATTGCAGTTCTTGATCTTGTAAATCCTTATTCATTTTAGTATGCAGATAGATTGTGAATATGGTTCAAGTAATTAATGTTTTTGAGGACATGCACATCTTGAGAAATATACTGGGTACTTTCCCTCATTTCGAGGATGATACTTTGGTTAACCGTTAAATCAGTTGGTTGAAATTTTGGTGTTATAACCTTGCAGGGACTACACAACACTCAACTACCCAACCTAACCTACTGGGCCACTTTGAGGCAGTTGTTAATTTGAATGCTTTTATTGAAAGGATGGTGAGTTTGGACTCTGAATTATTATGTTTTGATATATATGCTTTAGATATAAAGATTCCATATGCTTAACTGGTAACTTAGTGTACACAACCTGTGATTTTTCAGATCTGATACGAGGAAGCTTGGCACTCAGTCCAAGCAAAGAAAAGAGGACGATACAAATGCAAATTTGTCTTCAAAGATTATTCGCAACAAACAATACAAAACTGTTACTCAGCCAGTTGATGAGTATGACTATGATGACATTGCTGATACAAGAGAGAAAAAAGAAGATCAATTTAAAACAACAGATGGGCAAGAATAGTCCAATGGAAATTCAAAAGCGCATCATAACTCAGCAAGAGTGTTGCCAGCTCTATTTTGAGAATCCTTCAAGACCGAAGCAACTAACAATCTCAATTGAAAATTTCACTTACTTAATGCTGCCTTCATGGTAACCACTTCTGACTGGGCACTACTATATTTTACCAATGCAGGTATAGTTATCATGTAGCTGGTTCTGTTTTGATACCAGCAATTGCCATATTTTTTTAGTTTTTTCTATTATTATCTCGTTGGGGAAGAGAAATGATCAATGATCTAAGTGGTTAATTTTTTCTGTACAACATGTAGCATCAACTAGAAATCTTGATGTCCCGGATGCGGGTAGCCATCATGCATGATAGGTGGCAAGGATAGTGGGCGAGCGCGTGGGGTTCAACCACCGCCAACCTTCTTTGCGTCCTCTGCGCCATTAATTGCATTAACATTGCACTGTCCGGGGCATTTATGCGGCACACTCGTCCAGACTCGCGCTCAATCCACAGAGATATGGCTTCTCCGGGACGCTACAGACCATATTTGTTACCCCTTCGCTCCTGCTGTGCTTCCGTGGTCTCTGAGCCAAGCTCTCGAACCAACACTAGTCGCAGGTGCTCGCTTTCCTGTTGTGTTAACCTTGCTCCTGGATTGCACTTCTCACAAAGCTCCTTCTGCACTCAGAGTTTTGGCTTTCGCTCTGTCTCTCTCCCTGTGGATATTGATTCTTACCAGCCTTCAGTCCTTAGTTTGGGCACTTCATGTTCTTTCAATTTTAGAACTTCTCATCTGAATTCCATGCCTCGATTATGCCATACAATGAGAAGCAGACGAGGCTCGAGTCGTGGTGGTCCTTCTCGTCGCCCTCCTCCCTCCTCGCCTAGCTCCTCCTCTCCGCCTTCTGATTCCATGAGGGGTCGATATCCTGAGACTCGTAGCGGTAGGAGCGCTTTGGTGGGGTGTGGGAGTGCTCTGCAGGCAAGAAACCTCTCCAGTCTACTCCCGGGTCAGCAGCACAGAGCTCAATTCTGCTTCCCCTGCTTGCTCAACATGCCTAATGTCACGGCCACTATCACCATTTACTTCAAAGAAGAGCTGCCTAATTCGATTGTCAAGTTTTCCAACTCTTCTACGGTGCATTTGCCGTCCGATAGGCCCTATTCTCCTCCTACAGCTGGTCAGAAGCGGAATATGGCTGAGGGCGGCTCCTCGCAGGACCCCTTCCTGGATTCTGTTGCGGGTGTCTCCAAGGGGGGCTATTCTACTGCTCCAGTTGTCGAGGATAAGGCGGACACTTCCATACAGGTTGCTCCGGATGATATTGTTGCTGGGCAGGACGAGGACGACCCCGACGCTCACGCCTGCCCTGTGGTCGAGTCGCCTCCTTCTTCTTAAGGTATTTAATGGTATTTCTTCATACAGGCTTGTTTTTGGCTTCTCTTTATGCCAGGCTCCGCTCTGGTATTCGTATGCTGACTCAGTTTAGCTGGCTCTACTTCTACTGCTCTTTTGATTGCCGGTTTCCCCTTCGTGGGCGGCAGAATGTTCTGTATAAGACCGTTCAAGTTTACATTTCTGAAGCTGAATGTTGTAGGTTGATATACTGTTTGGATACTTCGGCCGGTTTCCGCTATGAGGGCGGCTTTTTTGTGTTTAGATGCCTATATGTGCTTCATTGTTGTAACTGTCTCCCGGCACTATGTGTTGTTATTTTGACAAACCATCATGGTTGTACTAGAATGCCCATCTCTCGGGCCAGAATCTCTGAGGCCTCGGCCTCCTTGTAAACCTTTTTTGTATATTAATAGATTAAACTTACTCAGAAGAAAGAAAAGAAAAAACAAAAATAAATAAATTAATTAATTAAAAAATAAAATAAAAATAAAAAAAAAGCTAGAAATCTTGATGATAATGAGTGGGAGGAGCTTCGCAACTTCAAAAAATGTCTTCTGAGGATGTATGAAAAAGAGGGCAAGGATGTAATTTTTATAGAAACTGCAATGGGCCTTGCACAACAGCGTCGTCATTGCTCAGTTGAATGCATTCCTTTTCCCAATGATATTGCAAAGGAAGCACCACTTTATTTCAAAAAGGTTAGTCTGTGGTGTTTTCTAATGAACATCTTTGATCATGATTGGGATTTTTGGTAATATATTCTCAAATGATAAGCATTCCAAATCATTAATTCTCCTTGAATTTTTATTCGGTTTAAATTTTTAGATAAATGACACAATTTATAGATTTCTAGCTAAGGAATGGGGGTATATAGGGGGTTAAATGTATATGTAATAGTGGTGAGCCCAATAAAGGGCCCACATATGCAGTAAGTAAGAATGGGTGTATAGAGAGGTTAATATAGTCGTCATTATAGTTCCTTCTTGTTTGTTCTTTATTGGCACTGTAATTGTTGCCCTTTGCCAATTTGATGATAGCCTTTTTGCCTCGTTGAATTTGTTTATTGATCCATATGTTCCATCCCAACTTTTGTATTATTATTTTGCATGATCTGCTTTGGCAGATGAAACTATATGCCAGGGAAAATGGAAAAACTTCCAGCTAACAATGAATAGATTATCCAACCAATGCATTGCTTGAAGCATGTATGCTTCATTTTTTTTCTATATTAAGGTGCTTGTCTTTGTCTGAAATTGCTCTAAGCAAGCACACGGACAGCCATAGTTGGAAAGTTGTAGTTGATTTCTTTTAGTCTAAGGTCATCATTAAGGATCCATTATTCTTGTTAACATAATTTCTTTTATCTGGGTTTTCCATCCCAGGTGTTTCGTGACAATCAATCTGTTCGAGAAAGAATTATGGACTCCAATGCACTGGAGAGAGAGCGGGGCATAACAATACTCAGCAATAATACATCAATATGGTACAAGGATACAAAGATTAACGTCATTGATACTCCAGCTCATTCAGACTTTGGAGGGGAAGTGGAACATGTGATTAACATGGTGGAAGGTGTTCTTCTTGTGGTATCATTTATTACCTGAGCTATTATGCACATATTTATCATAAATAACTTGCATATGTTCTAGAACCACACAGTGATCCAGAAATATCAAAATCTTTGTGGCGAGTAGCATGATTGTTTTATTGTTGTTAATCACCTGCTCTTAGCAACAACAACAGCCTGTTTGGTGTTGAATTAATGCATCCCTAAAATAGAGTCGAATTTCTAACCTGTTGACAATGAGTTATATGTTTGGACTCTTAGTTGATATTATTCTGTATGCTACATCACTTTTCAAAAGTCAATTTTTAGCATGTTATGTTCAGGTTTCTTTAGTTTATTGATTGTCTTTAAATGCTCATTAAGTAGTAATTAGTAGAAGGGTGAAACATGAACCTTAGATGACATAATTTAGAAGACAATAAAGAGTTATATACGTCCAATGAATATGGTTCTTTATTTAAATGGTTCAGGCATGAAATACCACTGTATTATGCTTTTTAGTTCTAACATAACAAGCTACATATTGCCATTCCCTATTTGGTCAGATGCATCATTTCTGTTACTATAAATTGAAAATGTGGTTTTAAGTTTTAAACATGTCCTAAAGTAAAATTATTCTGTTCTTTAGTAAAAAAGGGCATCATTTTGGCCTATGAGACCTCTTAGATGAAAGACTTGTGGAAAATTATCAGGGGTGATACTACAGACTTATTTGTTTTTTTCTTTAATATAGATCAGCTTGGACTTCCTTTATTTTGACCAGTCTGGAAATTTTTTTATAATCGGTTGTCATTAATTGTTTTTCAGGTGGACTCTGTTGAGGGACCAACGCCACAAACACGATTTGTTTTAAAGAAAGCTCTAGAGCTTGGATTTTCTATTCTAGTGGTGGTGAATAAGATTGACAAGCCTTCAGCTCGTCCTGATCATGTGGTCAATGCAACGTTTGAGCTTTTTATTGAATTGAATGCTACTGATGAACAGGTAAAATTTTCAAGAAAGGGCATCAGGAATCATGATTTATAAAAGTCAAGGCTGATAATTTGTTTATGTATGCTTCTGTTTCCTTAAAGTTATGTGTTAATTCTATTGTAAATGCAGTGTGATTTCCAAGTCATATGTGCAAGTGGTGTCAAGGGCCAAGCTGGATTAAGTCCCGAAAAAGTTGGGAATGACCTTGGACCTCTTTTTGGGCATTAGGAATCATGATTTATAAAAGTCAAGACTGATAATTTGTTTATGTCTGCTTCTGTTTCCTTAAAGTTATGTGTTAATTCTATTGTAAATGCAGTGTGATTTCCAAGTCATATATGCAAGTGGTGTCAAGGGCCAAGCTAGATTAAGTCCCGAAAAAGTTGGGAATGACCTTGGACCTCTTTTTGAACCAATCGAGGGAAAGAAGTCCAATTTTGTATTATCTATATAATTTTTAATGCCAAATCCCCTTCAGTTTCAAGGTTCCATCGACATAATTTCCAAGAAAATAAGTAGTATGCTTATTTGTTACATGCTAGAGTGATGTAAATTAATACTTTTGGTTTTAGTTATCACCATGATACACTAGGCTATTAAAGGCTCGAGTATCTATATGTTTGTGAGTCTTACTTGTTCTCGCTTGATATAAATGCTTACATTAACAAATAAAGTTTTCTACAAAAGAAAAATAATCTTACATGAAAGATGTATCCCCACTCCCTGGCGTTACTTTGCACCTCTCGGTGCAAATGCTAGTATAATTACTTTTGAGATTTATCTACACCTCTATCACATAAAAATATGTAAGATATAAGTAGTAGCTATAAATTAAGATCTATTTCACCATATAAATTAAAATAATATCGCACTCAAATATTTGATAAATATTTTATTTGAATTAATATTTTTTATTAAATTTAAAAGAAAAATTATTATAATTACTTTTGAGATTTATCTACACCTCTATCACATGAAAATATATAAGATATAAATGGTAGTTTAAATTAAGATCTATTTCACCATATAAATTAAAATAATATCACACTCAAACATTTTATAAATATTTTATTTGAATTTATTTTTATAACATTTTTTTAATTAAATTTAAAAGAAAAAATATTATAATTACTTTTGAGATTTATCCACACCTCAATCACATGAAAGTATATAAGATATAAATAGTAGCTATAAATTAAGATCTATTTCACCATATAAATTGAAATAATATCACACTCAAATATTTTATAAATATTTTATTTGTTAATTTATAACATTTTTTATTAAATTTAAAAGAAAAAATATTATAATTACTTTTGAGATTTATCTACACCTCTATCACATGAAAATATATAAGATATATATAGTAGCTATAAATTAAGATCTATTTCACCATATAAATTAAAATAATAATTTTGTAACCTTATTTAAATTTGCTTAATAAGCACAAAAAAAACTTAATACTTACAATATAACAATATTTTTAGCTATGGATATTCACCCCACTTTACCATGGATATTATTAACCATACCATACCATGGGCCAATACGATTGCTCATTAATACACATGCCCAAAAACCATCCCTCATTTTATAATCAAAATATTTATGTTATAAGGCGTTCTTATTTGAAAACAACTTTCCTAGCTGCCAATGTGTCCATGTCTGAGCCACTGGATCAAATGTTAGACGATTGAAATGTTTTAGGCCATTAGATCCACAAGTAAATAGTTTTATATATTTTTTTTATAAAGTTAGTTTTTTTTTTTTGTTTTTTTAATAAGTTAGATTGATTTTAGGTGTATAATAGAAATGTTGTAATGTCATGTTCAACATTTTGACTATGTCAAATTACACAAAAGTAAAAATAAAAGTAAATTAAATAAAAAGATTGACATAATGTAATGAACATTTTAGCTAGTCAAAATACAATAAAAAAAATAATAATAAACTATTAAAACATCCCATGGTATTGACCTTATTGAAAACAACTTCCTTAGCTGCCAATCTGTCCGAGCCATTGGATCAAATGTTAGACAATTGAAATGTTTTAGACCATTAGATCCACAAGTAAATAGTTTTTATTATAATATAAATGTTGTAATGCCATGTTTAACATTTTAACTATTGCAAATTACACAAAAATAAAAGTAAAAGTAAATTAAATAAAAAGATTCACATATTGTAATGAACATTTTAACTAGGTCAAAATATAATAAAATAATAAAATAATAATAAACTATAAAAACAGCCCATGGTATTCATGTGGAATATAGTTTATTAAATTATTTCACATGACATGATTTATCTTGAGCAATAATGATGAATGTTCATAATTCTCATTTCTTAAATAACACTAAATTTACCTTTAATTACTTAATTGTAATAGTTTGTAACTACATAACAGAGTGTAATTTCATACATACTCTTTAGGATTTTTACTTTATAATCATAAACAAATTTCATATTATATGATGTCAAACTTACTCAACTTTTTATTCTGAAATTTTAAACGAAGTTTTTCACTACATAATTTTAGCTTTATAATTTTTTTTATTTTTCAATTCAAACAAAACTTACAAAAGAAACAATCCACCCACTTCTTATTGTAGATTATAGTTTTACAAAATTGGCACTATGTGATTAATAATAGAGTAAGTTGGCATGACCCTAAGGGGTTCTTTTACAAGTTTTATCATAACCTTTCCCTTCATCCAATATATATGGTAGAGTCTTCTCAAGAGAGAGTGTATTCTAGTTTATAACCTGATCCACAATCAAAGAAAATGGTTAGGGATTTCACAAAGTATTAGTTTGTAACCTAATCAAAGAAAATGGCCAGGGATGTCACAAGTTATCATTCACACAGTGATCTATTGGTTCTCAGTTGAAATGGATCCTATTAGATGCATGGTGGCCAAAGACACTAAAAATTCAATATAGATATCTATTATGACATCCATATTCTCTACAAACCATCCAAATTTCCCATCTTATACAAAAATTTCTAACAATAACGGCTCAATTTACTCTCCAAACTTTGAAACCCCCACCCATGTTGGGGAGATCAGAGTGTAAAATCAAATGTTCCTGTTTTTTTTTTAAGGGTTCATAAACAAAACATACAATGATAAAGTCAATAGTGTGGTATAATAACTTATTTTTGAATAATTGTGACAAACAAAAAATCACATTAGCTCACAAAATATATCTAATTCTATAAGGATCTGGGATGATAACAATGTTTTGAATCATGATAACTAGGTGACAACCAAAAATAAGTTTTAGCCACAAGAAAAAAAATCACAAAAACTCAGAGAATATATCCAAGGTTGCGATGAACCCCATACATAGTGATGGACATCATGGGAATTTTATTGAACATAGAACACCACCCTAAAATTTCTATACTCTTGATCAATTTACAATAACCTAAGATGTCTATATTGGATGAGAAACTAGATTTGTAATTATAAAATATAAAACTATAACTTAAAATTGTGAAATTACTTTGTATTTTTTGTTTCTTATGTATATAGAGAAAGAATAAACCAAGTTTGGAGTTAAGAAAATAAATCATAACATAAAGAACAATATATCCTTCCAAAAATGTCTCCATATTAAAATGAGATTCACTTTCTTGTGTACCAAGACTATTGTTATTCATATACAATATAAAATTTTTGACAACCATGATGTAGATGAACTTGGAGTAAACTCTATTTTTGTTAATAAAAAATCTCTTTATTTACATCTATGCTAGATAGATTGTACTTGAATGTATTTAAAATATCTTATTTGAGTTACATGCTCATTTCATGTTTATTTCAGAGGATTATTAATCACCAACGGATTTTCACCCCCAATTTCCTATTTCAATATCTATAACAATTTTTTTAATAATGTGAACATATTATGTGGTTATATATATATGTTTTCACCCACAATTTCCTATTTCAATATCTATAACAAAATTTTCTGGTTGATAACTCTTATCATCAATATTTTTGAAACCTCCACGACCTGCTTCCATGGAAGCAAAAATTTCCTTTCATTCCTTCACAATGGCTCCTTCTCTGCAACAACTTATTTCTTCTAGGCTACTCTTTCCTATGTTATTTCCTTACGGCGTTTCTTTTGCAACATGTGGTGCAATTGCTAGTATTTACAGTTACAAGACTTTTAACCATGGATACTCACCCCACTTTACCATGAATATTATTAATCATACAATACCATTAATCATACCATACCATGAGCCAATACTATGGCTCATCAATACCACATGCCCAAAATCCATCTCTCATTTCACAATCATATATATATATATATATATATATATTCTCTCATTTCACAATCATATATAGCGTTCCTCTCGGAAGAACTCACCTAGTTGCTACTTTGCACTTCTTAACTCCCCTAGTTACAAATTTGCACTTATTTGCATCTTATGTTAGACGATTGAAAGTTTTTCCACCCTTAAATCCCATTACTTTAAGTGTCAACTAAATCTTGATTTGTGCAACCCTTCTAACTTATTGAGCACCCATACAAAATCAAACATATCCTATCGAGAAGTGCCAAGGAAAATTTGATTGAACAGGGGTTTCACATGTGGAATTCCGTTTGAACGAGAGTTTTATTTGGCAGGGCCCTACACACCTGCGTGTGCTCTCCAAAAAGGAGTGCCAAGGAAAATTTGATTGAATTGGGGTTTCACATGTGGATTTCCACTTGAACAAGAGTTTTATTTGGTAGGGCCCTACACACCGGCAGGTGCTCTCCAGAAAGGTAGATACATTAAAAAGAGCAATGGGTGTGGAGGCAAAGAAAATGCGGAGATAAGTGGTTGCAAGGGAGGTGTTAATACGTTCCAATATTACTTCCAAAGGGTCTACAAATACTTCTCCTCGAGTTCCATGAAGGTACGAAAATGATGTACGTTGTATGAAATGGAAACTATTTTGCTGCACATCAACGCTCTTGATTTTGTTTTATCGTTCCTTCCTCCCCAATTAGTCATTTTCACTAAGCCTCAGGTCATTGGTGTGTTTTCCAAATCACTACCTTACCTAATTAATTCATCTGCTGGAGTGCATGTACGAGAACTAAATTGGTACTCCCAATGCACCACACCAAGTTATAATAAAATGAATGAATGATTTTTTAAGAGATGTATTTCATATATGACCAATTTTTCAAGTAGGATCATATACAGTTTTTAAATAAACAATTTATGAATCTCTCACTATAAAAAGGTGGGAGGTTTAATGAGCATCTCCATATGAAACATTGTATATTGAAATTCTGGCGAATAAAGGTATAAATGATGTAAAATTAAATGGCTAGCGTTGGGTGTGTAGAATCTCAAGGAACTCTCAACAATCTTCTTAGTTGTAAATAATGCTCGTTGACTGACGAGGCAGATTGCTAGCAACGCTATCAAAAGATTGAAAGGGAAGAACACTAACGTTCATTTTTACTATTTTTCTTCTTTAATGCGTTTAGGTGCGGGGTTTAATGAGCATCTCCATACGAAACATTGTATATTGAAATTTTGGCGAATACGTAGAAGTATAAATGTTGCAAAACTAAATGGCCAGTGTTGGGTGTGCAAAATCTCAAGAATCATTTATTGACAAGACAGATTTCTAGCAACAATATCAAAAGATTGAAAGCGAAGAATGCTAACCTTCTTTTACTATTTATCGTCTTTAATGTGTTTCTTGTGATCGATTATGGATGTAATTCTTCCCGCAGCAAGAATATAATATAGACGAGAGCGCATTGGCATGTATTTCTGCATGAGTGTTTTATCGCTCAATATAAGATGTGTAATTTTTCAGTTAGTACAAGGAAGATGTGTATTTCCATTATTCAGTTAACCCATAATTTTATTTAATAAAAAAATTATTATTTAAATTATCTACTATAATAAAATAACACTCATTTTCTTCATATACATTTAATATAATTTTCTAATATCTTACATAAAGGAGAAAGGAGATAATAAACAAATAGAAGAAACAAATAAATCAATATAATATATTGAGTTCAAGATGTTGGAAATACTGAGAGGGGGGTGAACCAATATTTCTTAGCAATTAGCGTTTTTTAAACTTTTTCAACGCATTAGTTAACCTTCAGTTATTATTATTATTGTTCAGTAAGAGCAATAAAAAACAATGCAAAATAGATATAGTAGACACAAGATTTTAGGTGGAAAACTCCCTCCGGGTCAAAAACCACCGAATATTTTTCTAATAATTTCTTTAATCTTCAGCCTCTACTGAAAAAAATGCTACAACTTCCTAGAACTCTAAAATTCATTCTTCTCCAGCTCCCACTAGAAGGATGCCCTAATGCCCTGGTTTTATCAGCTGTCAGCTGAAAGGATGCCCCAACACCCAAGTGAGCCACAACTCACCCTAGCACCACCCTACCACCCCGAAGTGTTTACAGGCCCCAACCTGAAGGTGACTTCATTCACCAACCTAGCACCACCTTACCACCCTATAAAGAAAAATAGAATAAAAGATGTTGACTCCTATACCAGGGAAAAGGATCCACATTACAATGATTTATAATAAATAATAGGCAATACTAGGACCTATCCTTATCCTCACAAACTTGGACAATACAATAGAATCTCCCCAAAAATGCCTTTACAACTCTAGGCAATTTGACTCTTTTACAACTCTAGAAAATTTTGACTCTTTTACAAGATGGGCTAGTGATTTGACTTTTGACATTGACAATGTTTTACAACATATGGTCAACAGTTGATGATGGTTGTTATGTCTTCAAAGAATGTCTCGTTGCAATGCTTCCTTTAATAGATATTGATTTGACACTTCAGACTCTTGAATGATTGCTTCTTTGTCACTACCTTCTTGTCCTTTCACTTCTTGAATTCTTCTTCAGTGCTTTGCTGCTCGTTTTTCAATGAGTTCCAACACTTTTCTTGCCTTCAATATGATGGTCAATCCTTCAAGAGAAGGTTCCCATACATCCCAACCCAAAAGAAAAATTGAAAGTAAATCCCAACCTTAATTACTTACCTTTGCCTGCAATCACAAGTTAGTTTAATAATAACAATAATGACTGTAATAATTCTGCAATGAATACCATCACAAACCTAGGTTTCCTTGATGTGATGAAGTGCCACCTTTTCACAACACTTTAGTACACAATTATTGATCTAAAGACAAACACAGTCCTAAATAGAAGCCCCTAACCTAACCAACATTAACACATCACAACAAGCTTATATCTGAGATTTTCAAGAAGAAATATACAATATTTCAATGCAAAACATAGCACACATATACTTACCTGACCTTGATGTTTGTCAAACCTTTGAGAATACTCAGAACTTACCAAATTTTACTTGCTTGTTAATCTATGCAAATATGTCTTAACATTAGCCCTAGACAAACCTAACAATAGTAATACAAGATAATACAAACAAGGGATTGTGACTAAATTTTACTTGCTTGTTAATCTATGCAAATTTGTCTTAACATTAGCCCTAGACAAACCTAACAATAGTAATACAAGATAATACAAACAAGGGACTTACTTGAAGTGCTTATGTTGAAAATTCACTTGCAATAGATTAATGAAAAGCAAATGAAGTAAACAATAGCTAAAACTTACCTTCAGACATGTACATACCATTTTCCAACCTTCTTGAAATAATTCGTAATGAGAGTGAATTCCAGAGTGATGAATTTGATTATTAGATCAATTGTTGAATGGATAGTCCTTCAATGCTCTAGACAAAATACTCTTGCTTCTCCCATAACTCCTTTTTGTTGGATTGTGATAGCCTTTATGCTCATAATTGTATAACGAACCTTTAAGAGAGGCCAAGTTTTTTTAGATCAATTCACAGCACTTCGCTCCCTATGGAAGCTCCTTAATCACACATAATTTTGGCTAGTGTTTCCTTAAATGAAATCCTTTCTGCTCAATGTGTGTAACGTTGGTATTTTCACAATTCAAAACACAAAAACTATCCTAAACTTTGCTTACTTGTAGTAATGACAAACCCAAGATCTTCAAACATGGTGTTGAGGTTCAACTCTGAAGTACACTTCTACTTAGCTAGGATTATGCATCAGAAAAACCTGTAATACAAGCGAATCACCAAGCCTTAACAGTGAGTTTAGAAGACTTTGGGAGGGGCTTCTAATATGCATGTTGAGATTAAAAAGAATGTGTATCGTATACTCTAAGGTAGGTGAGCCATGAGTCAATGGTCTCATAAATAAATTTATAAGATTATAATAATGAAGAATTATTTAAATTTTTAATGGCATAATAATAAATTAATTCTATGATTAATTACTAACTTTTTTTGGTGTGCTTGCAGGTGATATATGAGTATATTAATTCAATGATTGATTTATTGTCTTTGATTCATGAATTTATTCAAAACCGTTAGTGAATATGATGTCATGTCTCTACCCCCTAGGGTTTTAGCCCACAAAATTGGGTCTTCAACTTTAAATTCAATTTTCTCTCAAACCAGAAGGAACCACAGGGCGTACCATATATCAACGGAAACATCTCGTCGAGGAGAATCTATCTAGAAGGATCTTGACACAAGATTCCATGAATTTCTATGCCAAATTTTCCATGGAAGATCGAGGTACCTCCTGGCATTGCTTAGGTTAACATCAATGACAACCACCTATCAACACAAGATTTCAGTCTAGACCAATATAATTTCTTATTATTCAGTAAAATGATATTCAAATTCTCAAATTTCACACATGCAAATTGCAATTTTGATATATTATGGAGCTGCTCACAAAAACCCTAAGGGTTTCACTTGGTAAATCTAGAGTTAAAATGAATCTAGGTTGGTTTAATTGCCTCTTTAAATAGGCTATATTCCAGATGAATACCATGGGTCAATATCATGGATTCTCATAGACCTAGAGCTCAAAACCCACCAGTAACTTGACTAAGACAAGTTTACAAGAAAGATTTATTTTATAGCTCTTTCTCATAATGGCCTTGTGAAATTTTGGGACAAAACCTCTACACAACCTTAGGACCACAAAATCCAACTATTTCATTATATAACTTTTTTTTAACTAAAATATAATGATTTTACTTTTTTAATACTAATTACTTCTAACTCAAATTCAATGTTTTTTTATTTTTTTATGCCTCTGCCATTAAGATTATGCAGATATATTTCTTTCAGCTACATCGCATCAGATAACTTATGGTCTAAGAAACTAGATTCATAGTGTGGGGCCCACGTGTCTTGAATCCGTTGTGTCAGACACGACACGTACGAATTCGTACCCTTTTCGCCAGATTCGATAGTGTCTGTACAGGACACGTCGAATCCCGATCGTGTCCTGTACAGACACGATTGAATCCCGTACAGCCAGACGTGTAGCGCTAAAGTGCGAGTTTGAGGTTATAAAACTTGGTTTTCTGTCATTCTTTCTCACCGAAGTTTGTTTGTGAAGTGAGCAAGGAGCAAGGGTTAGAAAGGAGAAAGGGAGTGTTTTTAAAGAGATTCGAGCATCCGGTAAGTGCACTGTCTCTCTATGTTTTTTCATTTAGTATGTTGTTAGTGTTTGCATGTGCATATGTTTTATATATTTGGTCATTTTTGTTTATTTTTTACAGTATTCATGGCTCAATCAAGGGAAGAAAGGCAGGGGAAAATAAAGGGGAAGAATGTCCCCATTGGAGATGCCCCTCGTGTCCCTATTTCATCAGGGTCTGCAAGTATTCCATCTATTGGAAGTGGGGCTGCAACAACAACTTCAAATGTTCAGGGAAAACAAACTCATGACCCCAAATACCCATTGTGGAAATATGTGACAAGAGAGGCAGGGGCAAGATCAATGCAAAGGGAGGAGGCAATGTTTCATGGAAATGCAATTTTTGGAACTCCCATTTCACTAGCACATATTACCGTGTGAAAGCTCATTTGTTGGCTTTGCCAAGTTGTGGCATTTCAGCTTGTACAGTAATTGAATCGCCACAGAGGAAGGAATTCGAGAAAGAGGCATTTTTTGGTGCGATAACTATGGCATCAAAATCAAAACAAAACAAGAATGACGACCCCCTTCCATTCTTACGGAAAAGCGACAACAAGTTCCCTTTGAGAGTTTTAGCAGGGGACAATCAGAAAAAAGAAAGGCAATTGCACTTGGTGCAATGGACAATATTTTCCAAAAAGAGAAGAGAGAAGAGCTTGATCTCACCATTGCATTTTTTTCCTATCTAAAATTTGTATCCTTTAATGTTGCACGATCACCTCTATTTATTGAGATGTGTTGAGATCTTAGTCATGGGGCTCTATCAGGGCATGTGCCTCCTGGGTTAGAGAAGCTCAGAACCACATTGTTGACAAAGGAAAAAAAAGAGGTGGACAAAATGCTTGAGCCTATTAAATCAGCATGGCCAACATCTAGGGTTAGCATTGTTTCTGATGGATGGACAGATCCAACAAGCCACCCACTCATCAACTTCATGGTGTCATCCTTGAATGGTTCAGTTTTCTTGAAATCAGTGGATGCACTTGGACAGTGCAAGGATGCACAATATATGGGTGAGTTATTTATTAAAATTATTGAAGATGTAGGTGTCGATTCTTGTGTGCAAATCATTACAAATAATGCACTTGTTTGCAAGGCTGCTGGCAGGATTGTGGAAGAAAAATATCCACAAATATTTTGGACACCTTGTATTGTCCATTCATTGAACTTAGCACTGAAATCTATTGCCTCTGATGTGCTATAGATTGGAGGCATTATTGAGTATGCACGACATATCCGCAACTTTGTACAAAACCATACAAATGCCCTCACTATCTACAAGGAGTACACCAATCTATCATTGTTGAAGATTGTGGATACACGGTTTGCCTCTTCATTCATCATGTTGAAGAGGTTGAGGGAGGTCAAGACTACTCTAGGGGCCATGGTTATTTTAGAGTTTAGGTCTTTTTGGAGAAAGAAGGTTCAAACAGCCTCAAAGAAAGTGAAGGACACAGTGTTGGATGATGTTTGGTGGGAGAAGGTAGATCTAGTTATTCAGGTCATGGAGCCTCTCATTTCCTTGCTTTAATTTGCAGATACAGACCAACCCATCCTAGGAGAGGTTTATGAGGGATGGGATTCCATAATTGAGTCTGTGAGGACCATTTTTTTACAGAGTCAGTGCCTAGATTATGAGACATCACCAGAGGCCTTCTTCACCAGCATACAAGATATTCTTGTCAGCATATGGGACAAGAATTGCACACCTTTAAATTGTTTGGCTCACTCCTTGAACCCAAAATACTACAGCCATGAGTGGCTGAAAGGTGGACCTTCCTACAGATTCCCTCCTCACATGGATGGTGAAATATCACAGGGGATGAAAGATGCATTCAGGAGAGGGCATCCCTTGATGAGGTGGAGGATACCATTGCATATTTTTCCACTAGCACTGGGCAATTTTCAGACTATGATGTGATTCAAGACAGGGGGGCTAAGAATCCCTATTCTTGGTGGGAAACTCATGGGGCAACAAGCCCTCCTCTACAGCAGTTAGCCATGAGGCTCCTCTCTCAGGTGACTTCATCCTCTTGTTGCGAGAGGAATTGGAGCACATATGAAAATTTGTATAGTGTGAAGAAGAGCAGGCTTGAGTAGTCCAGGGCAGAGACAATGGTGGATGTGCACACCAACCTTTGTCTCATATACAGGAAGAGGGAGGATTGGTTGAAGGGAAAGACAAATATTTGGGATGTATTTCTTGATGATATGGGTCTGGACAACAGTGTTGAGTTGGCATTGGCCAACTTGGATCTCAATGCGCCAGTGCTAGAGCCTGTCACATTTGATGATGGCGATATAGTAGAGGCGTCATCCTCCACACCATCAGATGCAGAGATGACAAAGGAGGAGGATGCAACAAAGGAGAGCAGTGGTGGGCATGATGATCAGGATGAGGACAATGATGTTAATTATGATGATGAGGATTGATGACTCATTGAGTCTTGTAGACTTGTAGACTGTAGTTGTTTTGTATTTTCTATTTCTATTTTCCATTGGCAATATACTACCTAGAGCCTAGAGGCTAGTACTTATGTGAGTTTGTAACACATTTCGATTTTGATGACTTAATGAGAATTAAATTAAACAAATTGCAATTCACCCAGATCTTTCATTTCAAATTCCTGAGACAACTAAATTTTAATTTCTTCAATTAATTTGTAAGCACTGCCTGTGATAATGAGATCATCCACATATAAATATATTAAAGCAACATTTCCTTCTTCATCTTTCTTAACATACAGGTTAGGATCATTTTTGCTTTTCACAAACCCATTCTGATGAAAGAAGGCATCAATATTTACATACCATGATCTCGGCGCCTGTTTCAAACCATATAAGGCTTTTCTTAACCTGCAGACTAGATGCTCGTGTCCCTGTTTGACAAGCCCTTCAGGTTGAACCAAATAAACTTCTTCCTTTAAATCACCATTCAGAAAACCAGATTTGACATCCAATTGATGTATATTCCAATTATGTTTTGTAGTTAAGGTAATCAATACTCTAATCGTATTCAATTTAGCTACTTGTGAAAAAGTATCTTCATAATCAATTCGCTCCTGTTGAGCATATCCTTTTGCAACTAATCTTGCCTTAAATTTATCAATGCTACCATCTGCTTTAAATTTAGATTTATACAACCATTTGCTTCCAATTAGAACTTTGTTTTCAGGGAGTTCAACTAATTCCCATGTTTGATTTTTCATAAGAGAGTCATATTCATCATTCATAGAATTTCTCCATTGTTCATGCTCTTTAGCTCGTTCATAATCAACTGGTTCTACAACATTCATGATATTAGACATCAAGGCATAATCTCTATACCTTGCAGGAAGCTAGGTTTTTCGGGTTGACCTTCTTGGTTATACAATACCTGTTAGAGTCCCATCCATGATTCTCCTGCTTTGAGGTGAATCTTCCTCTCGTGATGAATCACTGTTGCTGGATGTGCTCATGCTGCTTTCATCTTGATCTTGAAACTTTACCTGTACCTGTTCTTGTTCCTGTTTAACCAAAGTATCAATTTTGACATGATCATCATTAGATATATGGCAAGCATCATTCATCGTATCTCTTTTATCAGCATTTTCATGAAACACCACATCTCGACTTGCAAGCAGTTTATGTGAAATGGGATCAAATAGTTTATATGATTTCTGATCAGTACAATACCCAATAAAAACACACTTGATTGACTTTGCATCAAGCTTTCTTTTGTTATCCTTAGGAATATGTGCAAAGGCAGTACATCCAAATACTCTTAAATGACTGACATCAGTTTTATGACCATAAAGAATCTCAAAAGGAGTTTGAAAAGATAATTTCTTAATGGGACTTCGATTCTTCAAATAAACAGCAGTATTAATGGCTTCTGCCCAAAAACCATTAGAAATGTTTTTACCTTGAAGCATACTGCGAGCACACTCCACCAGTGTTCTATTCCATCTCTCAGCAACACCATTTTGCTAAGGAGTATGGGGTACTGTAAACTGTTGTTGGATCCCATGAAATTTACAATACCTATTAAATGCTCTTGATTTAGAATAATGTAGAAATAGATTTGGTTATGATTTGTTGAACGAGAGTTTTTATTTAGGGTTTAGTTCCACTAGTTAAGAATTTTTGCCTCAAATTTAGGGATATTAGGTGAGTGCCTATGCTATAAAGTTGTAATGTTATCGTGAAGCTAACATAAGTTTTTGTGTGAGCTCTGTCTCACGTATTGTGAGTGTTGCAATTTGTTTAATTTAATTTGTTAAATGCTCCCGATTTATATTCACCACCCTGATCTGATCTGAGAATTTTAATGTATTTTCCTGTTTGTTTTTCAATCAAAGTTCTGAATTCTTTAAAATACTCAAAGACATCACTTTTTCTTCGTATGAAATAGACCCATGTATATCTAGATCTATCATCAATAAAAATAACAAAGTAGGAAGCACCACCAAGCGACCTAGTTTGCATAGGTCCACATACATCAGTGTGAATTAATTCAAGTATATCATACCGTCTTTTCTCTGTATGAACGGGAAACTGCTCTCTATGCTGCTTACCAAGTGCACAAGCTTCACATGGTAAATGTTCACACTTCATAACAGGAATACCTTCAACCATTATTTTTCTTTGCAACAACAATAAATCATTATAATTTAGGTGCCCATACCTGTGATGCCATAACTCTGCTGTTGACGTTGCTATGGATGTCAATGCAACATGACGCTTCATCGTCACATCCAATTTATACAATCCACCAACCCTGGTACCCGTGGAAACAACCCTGTATTGATCTTGAACATCTTTCACAATATAGCCCAATTTACCAAATTCCACTTTTAAATTATTATCAGTGATAGTTGAAACAGATATCAAATTATTTTTGATAGCAGGAACATACATCACATCATGAATCTGTCTCATTTGTCCATTAGGTAAGTACACACTTATTACGCCATAGCCTTGGAATTTATGTGACTTGTTATCTCCTAGGTAAATGTGTGTGTCATCAGTTTTCTCATAATATTTATCATACCATTCTTTATTACAAGTCATATGAGCTGATGCACCAGAATCTATGAACCAAGCAGTCTCATCATCAGTTTTAGCAGACAATGCAGCATCAGAAAGAAACAATCTAAGATTTTTAAATCCATCAGTAATTGAAGTGTCTCTGTTCATGAAATTTCCATTATATCTTCTATGTATCTAATTTGATTCATGATTATTTCTTTTATAGCAATCTCTAGCTAGATGTCCAGGTTTTCCACAATAATCACATTCAATATTTCTCTTAACATAAGAATCAGGATGTGTCATACCTTTCTGCTTTGCTTGAAAACAGCCTCTGTTCCTATCCCATGGTATCCCTCGGAATGATCTTTTACCTCTTGCAATCAATGCCAAATCAGAACCATTTGAATCCAGTTCAAAAGGTTTCATTCTCTCTTCTTCTTGAAGAAGAATTCCAGCCAATTCATCAAATGTAGGAGGCGTTGGTCTAGCTGAGAGTGCTGAAATAAAGACTTTATAGTCTTGGACTAAACCCTTCAAAGAAACAGTTACTAAATCGCTACTAGACACTTTTTCACCAATGTCACCAAGCTTATCACTTAAATCTTTAATTCTAGAAATAAAGTTGTTGATGGTTTCATTGGCTTCCATTTTGATAGATAGTAGCTTTGTTTTTAAAAATAAAATGCGGTTTGCATTAGTCGTTTCGTACAAACCTTTGAGAGTTTCCCACGTGTGCTTTGAAGATGTACAATCCCAAATGTGAGGAATGATGTTGTCCTTAACAGACATGCGCAGCAGCACTTTCGCTTTCATTTCTCGCTTATCCCAATCTGGAATCGCGACGGCAGCAGTAGGCTTGGGCTCATCACCTTTGACAATCGTCCAGAGGTTGTATGCCTTGAGAACAATGACCAGCTTAAACTTCCAGTTGACGTAGTTTTCGCCATCAAGTTTAGTGGATTCATTTAAATATGAATCGGCAAGAGGATTAGCCATTGTTTTCTTCAGATTCAATTGCAAGAAATTAATTCACTGAAATGATCACTGCTCTCAACTGTCCACGCACAAGCAGATTTCACACTAATTGATTTGCTTCAAATGCTTGTTTTCTTGATGATCCATCCAAGGTTTTAATCTCAAGATGTAAAGCTTGCTTTGACAAATAAACACTACCAACAGATCAAAATTTTCATAAATTGTAACAACATAAGCACCAGTACAACCTAAATTTCTCACAAGTGAGCTCAAAGGATTTCACGTTGAATTCAATAGAGAATACAACTCTGTCACAGAGAACAACAGTCACTAATAACAGAGTTAGAAAAAACAACGGTCCCTCACCATTTCACATTCCCATCGAATTTGAAAACGTGATTTGAATTCAGCTGTGTATTGTATAATCACATAAAAAAATCCACGTCGCTGCTCTCATGCTAGAATCCGTGGAAAGATGGTTCTAACTCGGCACTGACGCTATCAAATTTCAAATGCTAGGGGACTTCGATAACTTTTGTGAACTCGGCACTGAACGCTATCGAAGGTAAACTCACGAGACGAAGACTCCAACGCAGATCCGCTCACTGCCGGTATACCCAACTCACAAAGCTTATGACTTTCTCTCACAGATATTACGATGATACAGCTCTCACAAACATGAACTCGGCTCTGGTCTCCCTGCATTCATCGTTGTCTTTCTACGTGAGGCAGAACTCATGACTTTCAAGGATACTAAAGCTCACAACGGAATTGCTAACTCGAAAACCCTGTTCCTAACCGTCCACAGAGGAGGCGGAGACGAGATAGAGTCTCAATTGCAGGGACTTGAACACGCAACGGATCTCGAGACAGATAGCAAGGAAGAAGTCATGCGTGGGGGTTCGCTTTCCAAATGGCTGCTTCTACTCAAACACCATCGTTTCAACTCGTCCGCTGTGTAGATCATTCATGCACCCAAGCAGCACAGCTTCAACTTAGCTCCGATACCAAATTAAATTAAACAAATTGCAACAATGAAAAAACTATAGTATCTTACTATCTTGTCTTTCTGAGTTTCTCCTATTGGATCATTGATGAATATTTCTATTACTAATACTTTGTAAAATTGTAATATGTATGATTGACAATAGTATGATGTATCAATGTATCAATGTATCATGTATGAGTATCTAAGATCTTAAATCTATATTTGAATCAATGAATTTGTGTAAAAAATATCTAATTTTTAATATATATATATATATATATATAACGTGTCCTGTTTCGGGGGTCACCGAGTCCCGAATCCGATTCTCAGATCCGCATGTCCATCGAATCTCGTGTCTCTGTGTCAGGGGACTTAGCTTATGATGCATTCAAATTCACCATGTCAAATAAAGACACCATTAAAATTACGACAAAGAATATAAATATAAAAATAAAAATAAAAAATAAAAAAAAATAAAAAAATAAAAAATAAAAATAAAATAAAAAATAAAAAAAATAAATAATAAATAAATAAATATATATATATATATATATATATATATATATATTTTTTTTTTCTCTGAATTGGTCTACTACTATATTGATACAAAATAAAATTACAGAGAGGCAGAGGCCTCAGAAAGTCCAGCCCACAGTTGCAGCATGCTCACATTACAATGTTGGTCATTAACTAACAAAACTTGCTGGATGCTGACCAAAAGGTCTTCAAAAACCATGACCTTGTCGGGCTCAGATAAAAAGCTTCCTCCTTTGACAGGATTGTGAACAGACCTTGACAGATTGACCTTGACAGACCTAACCAGATTGACCGGGTTCTTACAGACGCTTCCCATGACAGAATCCAAAACTGACATTTTGAAATTCCATAGCCATTGCCAAAAAATGAAGTCATAAGCAGTAGTGTGCCGCCCACGCAAGGGAAACCGACAGTTTAACAAAAGAGTAAACATATGAACTCGAGAACTGTAGAGCAGAGTTTGACTGTATAACATGAGCAACAAACTGGAGTAGAACACATCCGTGCCATCGAAAAACAAAAACCAAGGAGCGCAAACCTGATTAAACTTCATGAGAGGTGGGTGGCTCTTCCTCGACAATAAGACAAGCATATTTGTATGGATCTTCATCTACAGGAGGAGGGATGTCCTTGCTTATGGGGCCGCCATCAGTTGGAGCACTGGGACCTGCTTGCAGGCCTACATCCTGGGTAGCGTTGCCACCGGGATCATCACTCTGCTTGTTGTCATTCTGAGAAATGTCGTGCGCGTCATCCGCATTAGTCTCCAGAGCCACTTCAGGAGTAGCCGTGACCAGACCCGAGGAAAATTCACGAAGTTCAATGGTGACAGTGGCTAAGAGGGAGATATTGCTGAAAGTGTAGGGGAATTGAAGACGAGCATGGTGAGAATGAGCCCCAGCGGAAAGACGGAAGTGCACGGCGGAATTAGGCTGCCCTCGACCCCTTCCACGACCTCGCCTGGAGGCAGGAAAGCGAACAGGGGTAAAGTCTGAAGAGTAAGACGAAGAATCAGTGTTGGAGGAGGTGGACCGGCGTTGAATTTGCCCACGGGAGCTACCTCTCCTGCAGCGCATTCTCTGGCGCAAGCGAGGCATGTTATGGAGTGCAGTGAGAACGAAACTGTCAGCAGTTTGGTGGAAAGCCGAGAGGAAATTTGCTTCAACCTGCAATGGATGACTGGTAGAAACGGAGGGCGAATGTCTGAGATTGCAGAAGGTGCTATGGGACACGTGAAATCCCGGCATAAGATCAACACAACAGCCCAAAGCGCATCGTTTCCCTGTGCTGGTGCGTGAGTGATGCTCAGCGGCAGCAAGGGAGCAGCAAGTGCGCAGGGGAGGAGCACAAATGAGATCACGGTGGGACGCCATGGCGGAATAATGAGCCGGCAGACGGAAAGGGATGAGCTGCATTAATGCAACATTGAAGACATGAGTTAGTGAATTAACAACTTGCAACATGCGAAGTTGGATGGCGGTGGTGATGAGCCACGCGCCAACCCAACAAAACTCCATCGTACTGAATGCCTCGTTACCCACCCGCATCTGGGAAAAAAATAAATAATATTACAAAATAAAGAGGAATACAATTAAAAAAAGAGAAGAAAAAAGAAAAGAAAAAAAGAAGAAGAAATCAAATGCTATTACAAAATAAAGAGGCTATACCGTGAAATGCTATTATAAAATAAAGAGAAAAGCAATAATAATGACCATTTTTCCGGAGATTTTCTCAAGTTTAATGTAGTCTTCCATTTCCTGCCTAAATTATGTTTGGGGAATGACACTCTTTAATTGTGAACCATTGTTTAGTAAACGGTTCCACATGACTTTTGGGTTTCCTAATGGTCTCTAAAGTTTTTCTATTATAAACACTGATTAGAATCTTGATCGACCGATAATCGGTAATCAAGCCTCCACGAAAGGATAAAATAATTAGTTTCTTGTTGCATTGTTGAATTTGATAGGGTTATTATTTATATTAAAGATATTTAAATTTATATTGGTTTATTTTAATTAAATTAAAAAATATTAATATATTAGTTATATCAAAATAATAAATTAATATTTATCAAAATTTACAAATAGTTATATTATTATTTTATTTATTAATTTTAAATTAATAATTTAAATAATAATAAAAATAACATCTTAACATATATTAATATTAATAAAAAAATTAATACCAAACGAATTAACTTGTATATATGTCAAATAACATAATTTCCCCATAATTATTTTTAATGTATAGTATGAATCACATTGAAATTTATTAAGTTCTAAATGTGGATCTTATAATTGTTTAACTATAAATTAATAAATTATTGTTTGATTCAAAATGTGAGTGTAAGTTTAATTTTGTAATATACTATAGTTGTCTTTGGATAAATTTCCATAATTTCCATTTAGATATAAAACTATGAAATGTTTTAGTTTATAAAATTAGTTTAAGTCATTTCTAAATTTTCAACTTTTATTTTTATTTATTTTTTATTTTTAGTAGATTTGGAGTTTATAATATCAAGTTGGTTTATCAATTAAGTTTATGTTATAAAAATTTTTATTTTTATTTTTAATTTAAATTTTTTATAGTTGTTTATTATGAAGATTTATTTTAAATTTGGATTTAACAAAAGTCTATAGGAATCAATTTTCTCAAGATGTAAATATCCTTTTTAGTGTAAAATTGAGGAAAGGTTTGCACCTCCATACCTTTAAGGTTTGCAACTCAAAAGCTTTGATGACTTTTGACTCCTAATAGATCTAGACTTAAGATGGATCTATGCTATTTTTTAGCAAAGCAATGCTAAAATGTTTTAAGTATAAGAATTTTTTATTTCCACTCATTTTATATAATATATACATAGTTGACATTGAAATATTCCATTGATGATTCATATTCTCCACATTAAAATGTTAATACATGCCTCCTCATATTCCAAAGTAGAAAACAATCCCTCTCTTTATATATATGTTTGTCAATTATTAACATTTTTAAAAATATTACATACATATATAGTATCATTTTTGCTATTAATATTTTGTAAATATTATATGTCAACTCCATATTAAACATTGAATGAATATGACATTAAATTATTTTCCTCATGTTTGTTGTTTTATTTGATTTGTGACCCACACTCACATAAATTTTGTTATTAATATTTTTAGATATTATATAGCAACACCATATTTAGAATGGAATAAATTATACATCTCTCCAAAGTGAAAAAATAAGAAAAAAATGTAATTACGCCGTAAGGAGTTCCCTCTGAGAAGAACTCCCCTCCATGCCACTATGTCTCATTGTGAGTCATTGATCTAATGTGTTAGATGATAGAATTATCATTGACCATCAGATTAACACCTTCGAAAAAATTGCAGAGCATTGGTAAGAAAACTTGTAAACAACACACCTGCTAACAACCTAAGGAAGTTAGACAAGAGTATTTTAATCTTTAAAATTGGATTGCATTCGTTCGGTTGGCTTTTCTAAGCCACATCAACATTCTGTGGGAGCTCAACCATTTCCTTCAAGATGGCTACAATATTTCCAAGAATGTCGTAGAAGGTCGTCGGTTCTTGGTTTAAGCAAACACCTGAGAAATAGCTTCCATTTACCCGCCACAATACTGGAAATCACAACAGAATATGCAAGTCGTGCGACTGAAATTGGTGAAAATTTTCATAACCAAAACCACCCTAAATTACACATTCCCATCCTCGTCTCTTCTAGCATGCCCGCTCCTGAGCGACTTCAAATGCAACATCCTACTGCCATAATCACATCTGGAAGCCAAGTTCATGGTGGAGTGGTTCAAAATGTAGCCTTAGTGCGCTGGACTGCACCTTTACTCGTATGTCGGCTGCAAGAGGCCTAACGTGAGAAAGCATGAATTTTGGTGTTTCTTTGTCTACATAACTATAAATTACTACTCATGGCATGCAAAGCCCTGGATTGGAAAATCTGGCATAAGCGCACATGCATGCCCATTGGCAACTGCCTGGAAGTGGACACCAATGATGATGAATATTATCCAAAGTAGGAGGAAGAATCGGTAGATGAGATTTAACAACAATTTGTTACTAATTTTGAAGTATGTGCTGAGAAATTGCTCATTATTTACCTTTATCTTCATTTTCTTCTTATACAAACCAGTCGTGAGTCCAATGTTTGGAATGAGAATTTCGTTTTGTACAATGTATTCTTTCCTACGACTAAATGTAAACACATTTAATACAGTCTAACCATAAACACTACATGTCAAAAATACAAGCCAAGCAAACGCAAGGAGACTGTATATTCACATGTACAACCAGTCAAAGCAACCACTTGTCTTTGTAGACTGTTTACGAACAAATTAAATGCAGCTTAATGTTGAATTTGAATTTTATTAATGAAATCGGTCTATCATAATTTTCCTGAGAAAAAGCAAAAATTGTTGTCTAGCGTCATCACAATGATTCAATTCATCCCCTAAACCTGAGAAAAATATGTCGTTAAAGTTGGGGTTTATTGTTATTTTCAGTTTTTATAAAATGGAAATTTAATTGAATTCATCATCTGAGTTGAGTGTTAAGACTAAAAAAATATGAAAGAGTTTATTTGCGAAGACAAGTGTTTCAATACAATTAATCGAGTGCGAGTCTTCCTTCAAAACATCTATACTTTACTAAACGATTATAAGTATCATTGGTATATTCAATGAATATAACGTTATTAAAATTTCTTTCTAATTATCCATATAACTTGTTACTCATTCTTTCAAATTATGAAAAATTATTTCTAATTCAACAACCTTCTAACCATTCTCATTGTTTATTATTTGTCATAGCTTGTTACTCATTCTTTCTAATTACGAAAATTTATTTCTAATTCAACAACCTTGGAGGGAAAAGAAGAAAACTACTCTTTTAATTGTATTTTTGGCCTACCTCTTTATAGTTTTACTCAAATTTCAAGTGTAAACACTCATTGGATGCAAAATTAAATTCCACATCTAACAATTACCCATCATGCATACTTTTGAGAAGACCCACATTGATAAAAATTGAAAATACATTAAAAGAACGTGTTCAACACGTTCTTTTAATGTATTTTCAATTTTTATCAATGTGGGTCTTCTCAAGAGTATGAATGATGGGTACTCATTGGATCCATAATTTAATTCCACACCCAATGAGTGTCTACACTTGAAATTTGAGTAAACTTACAAGGAGATAAGCAAAAAATACAATTAAAAAAAAAAAAAATCTTCTTTTCCCTCTAAAATATTTACATGTACATCTTTTTAAATTTAAAGGATTTTGATTGATTCACATATTAAGACATGGAAATTACGTGAAAATTTCATGGGCACTTTTAGGCTAAAATTTCCTCTAATGCATCTCTCCCTATAAACTAAATGAGATATTTCCATTAGTTCCAACATGCTTCAAAATGTTCAATCCTTTTATGGAGAGATTAACTGTAAAATCAAAATCCCAATTAGAAATAAAATATATATACAATTTAACACAAACCTCTTGGATCTTCAAATATACTGATGTTTCTTAATTCGTCATTAAATCAAACACATCTAGTCAAAATATTTTTCAGCAACACCAAACTGAACCTCAACACTTCTTCCAAAAACATACAAATTTATCAATCACGGATAACCATCAATATTTCTTCAATTATTCACTTATTTCAAACATCCTCATGGAATTTTCATCAATTCATTCACTTCTCTTCAAGATCCCTCTCAACTAGGGAGATATACACTTTCCTTTATCTAAGTAACTAGGGGACAAGTCCATCAACTATCTTATTCTTCCAGTCACATAGGATCTTCATTTTTGCACCAACAATTCATCAGAGGATTTATACCTTTCAAAATTCATCATTCCTTCACATGGCAACAAGATCGTCTACTAAAATTTAATGTCATTGAGGTTCTTGTAGCCCCTTATTTCCATCATGCTCAACATCATCATCAAATTATCATCAAATATGAGGTAAGCATTTTCATCATCTTGAAGATTGTGTACCTATAAAATTTCAACAAAAAGTACAAACAAACACAAATATATATGTAGAATAGCATGAACTCAACTTTATCAACATGTCATAATAAACTAGATTTTATACATTCAAGATCTAAACTTAGTTAGGTTTTATAATCAATTAAGGGTTAAATCCATTAGAATTCTTGCAACAACATTTACTAGGGTTTCATCACAAACCCTAGATCAAAACTAAATCATGAACATCAACAATCAAGTTAGCATACTAGCATTTCATCTCTAGGGTTCCATTATTATTTCCTAGAAACTTTTATCAGTATCATACTAAGGTTTTATTGTAAACCCTAGATACAAACATCAAACTCCAAAATTAGATATACAACAAAATTTAATTAGGCTAGGGTTTTAATTATACGGAAGCACATACACCCAAAGATCCATTTCTAGGGTTTTATATTGACTATTACAAGGGTTTTTTTCATAAACCCTAATTTATCAATCCCTAGGAGAATTAGGGTCTCTATATATTAACGACAAACCCTAAAAGGCTAGGGTTTTACCATAACATTACCAAAACCGTAAACATCAATAGAGTAGGATTTTCGACAAGAGATCTAAACTTTATCAATAAAACCTAAGAAGATTGGGGTTTCATCTTTAGCATACCCTAAGAATCGAAAGGATATGGTTTTATAGTGAACCCTAAGGTTAGGGTTTTATCAAAGAAAAATGACAAGAGATAGAATGATAAGGGGAGATTCAATCCAACGATTAATCACCCTAATAATAATCTTTGTGATTCAAAACCCTAGACATAAGAGAGTTAGCAATACAAAGCAAATTTTAAATGAAGAACGATCACACCTTCTTATATAAAGAATATTTTGCAACAAAACTTGTAGTTTGAAACATACCTTAAGTTGTTCTTTAATAAACCTTGTAGGCCATCATTTTCCTAAAGGGCTTCCTTTGAAACAAAGCTTCTTTCATGATTCATGCCTTTCCTTTGAAGTTTATTTCTCATCCTTAATGTATTATACAAGCTTTCCTACCAAGGAAAATACAAAGAAAGGATTATGAGTATGTAATATAAACAAATCTTGAAGTGTGGAGGAAATCAAACATGAAAGAGGAGACATAACAATATACTTATCTTTTTAGTAAAATGATGGAGGCTCCCTCTTAATTTACATTACTTTAATATTTCTGAAGGATATCTTCAACTTATCAAAATAATTCAAAAATCTTCTAACGAGACATATTAGATCAAAACATAAAAGGAAAAACTTTACAAAACTTAAAATAGTAATCTAGAAGGATATGCCTTAAAATATTAATCTAGAAGGATATGAAAGGAAAGAATTAATAGTATAAGTCTTTGACTTCAAATTCTTTGGCCTTGTTCTTCTTGGGTGGAGCTTCGTCAACAACTATTGCATGTTCCCTTTCTCTTTTCTTATTCTGGTTGCTAGTATTTTCTAGATGTTGATTCTCATAATGTCCCATCTTATGAAAATGATAACATTCTACTTTAGATAGGTCAACAATCTTCTTTGGCCCTTTAAACTTTTTGTTTCCCCCCCCTTTTCTTGTAGTGAGCATAATATGCATTTGAAGTGTTGTCCTAATATTCGTCCTTCTTATTATTTTCTAATGAGATATGAGCTTCTTCTTGACTACATGCATTCCACATTTATTCAAAGGATGGTATTTCTTTCCAACTGCTAATGTCTGATGAAAATGAGCTCCATGATTTTGGTAGACCTGGTAGAGCAACAATCACAAGTTCTTTGTCTAAAATGATCTCATAAATGGCCCGGAGCTCATCTCTTATTCTGGAGATCCTCACAAAATATGAAGATACAATATCATATTTTTCCATCTTCATTGTTCTTAGTTCATTATTGAGACTAGAAATTTGTACAATGTTCTTGATAGTGAATAACTTGGAGAAAGCTTCATACATCCCTTTTGCAGTGTCTATATTGTATATATAGGGGATTAGGTTTTCTTTTACTCCATATAGAATTAGATTCATAGCCATGATGTCTGTCTCCTTATATTTTTTCCTTTCCTGCATCATCTGTGGGTTCCTTCACCTTTCCTTGAAAAAATTCCAATACTTTGTGTTTTACAAGGATGATATCCATCCTTTACTTCCATGCTCTATAGTTGGTGGCTCCTTATAGTTTATTATTTGTCTTCATTGAAGTTTCCATAGATTTTCTATATGTAGTTTCTTCCCTTCAAGAAGTATTCTTATTATGATCTTGTCTTAAAACCTTTATTTTGATCCTTTCTTCTATTGATAAATATTTAAGCTTCCTTTTACCTTAGCTCTAATCCCATATTAGAAAATCAGAGAGGTAGAAATATTTTCTTATATGAAAAATTACTTGTGATATTCCTTTATTCTTATTAGCTTTCTTTATTTTCTTCTTTATCTTCTTCTCATCAAGCAATCATCAAATCAAAACATGAATATCAATTACACCAAAATTAGGCACTCAACCAGGGCTAAAACCCCTATGAAAGGGAAAACCGAGTCAAACACTTCCACTAGTAGATTCAAGTCAAATTGAGACAAACCAAGACCTTTGACTAGACCAAAACACCTTCCTCACTCCACCAAGTCAGCCTTCGAAGATTATTATGCAAACTCCAGTATTCTCTTCTTGTTAACCAACTTCAACCCAACTACAACATAGAATTTTGGTCCACCCCCAACTTCCCGAATTTCGGCCTTACTGGAGATCTAAAGTTTTGGCCCTCCAGCAACAACATAGAAACTCACACGTGTGGAAAAATAGAGAGAAATTCGACTTCCTTTTTCTTTATAAGTGTCTCCTTCTTATTTGCTAGGGTTTCTACTTCTCCTTAGGTATTTTTCTCTCATTTTTATTCTCCATCTACTCCAAATTGAACTTGCTTGTATTGTATTCCAAATGAGGCTAAGTTGTTGCCTTTATATAGTGGATTCTGGCTCCCAATTAATCCGACTTGTCTTCCTTGAAGCCGACTTGGTGGAGGAGGCCTAAATGAATCAGTTTTCATCAAAATAATTATTTTTCTTGATAGACAAATCCCAGGGAGGGTCTATTACATGATGACATGGACAAGGACTCTTAACATAAACCCTAGAAGCCTACAATGGAAGCTTTGACCTAGAAATAAAATAATAAAGCATGAAACCCATGCTAATAAACAAATTTTATTTTTCTTTATTTTGATAAATATATTACATCTTGACTCAAATATAATTATGAATACTAACACTAGTTAGATTCTCTAAAAAATGACATTGTTAATATTTAATGCACATTTTTCTTGTGGACTTATCAAGAATAACATTAGTTATGACACAAATAAACACTCAAACGATGATCACGTAGACTAATTTTGGTTGTGATATATATTTTTTTTGATGAGAATATTGGTTGTGATGTTGCAAGACTACATTCCATGCACGTAGTGGATATAATGTTGTTTAAAAACATTTTAACCCTAAAGATTGTGTAGAAATTTTGTGTCTAGTTTATAGCCCAACCCAATTTTATGTTTGCATGGTTTAATGCCCAAACCCATCATTAAATAGATGACCGATAATTGCATTTACATAAAACATTAAATCTACTCTACCATTTTTTTTGCACAACTAACACATTAGACAAATATAACAAGCACATACAAAATTTGATACAAGTATTTGGTCAACTAGACCTTAGAAAAACCCCACTACTTGTGGAAAACCAGTGCTGGAGTAGGAGTTTTATTTTGTTTTTTATATAGAATTTTGTACAAAAAAACTAAAAACAAGATATTTCTTATCTCTTCACTCTATTTGATTCTCAAAGGTTCCTTTTAATACTGAAATTTTGTGATTGATAATTTCTCCTTATAGTCCTCTCCTTCCAGCAAATATCATGGTCTCCTTTCAGCTTGTCGTGCACAGGAATTTGGTCACTAAATTGTGTCCCTTTCCCTGAAAACTCAGGCTCTTATCAACTTGAATACACATGTATATTAGATGACTTCTCACTACCAAATTTAAACCAAACAGGCAACTCGAAATTTTCCCCAAGGCTAGCTAAGTCTAGCCCGAAATTTACACCAAGACACAGGCCTAAAATCTTCTTTGTTTAGGCCCAAATTTTATGCTAAGACACAAGACCAAAATATTTAGTTCTAATGGATTCTAAAGGGTGATACAACTACTGCCTGTACCCTGGCATAGATACTCGACCTGGGTGCAAGTGAAAGAAGCTTCTCTAGTGAAATTCATTCCCTCCTAAAGTCTTTAACTCAACATTTCAGGAATTCGCATCACTATAAACTAGTTCCTCTTTGTTGTATGATTTCTTTTCAAAGCTCTCCTTCCTTCTCCAACCGCTCTTTTTTTCTCTCAATCTTCTCATGAATTTGAATGAGCAAATTATGGTCTCTTTTCTCCTTTTGTTTGCTTAGGGGAAAACCCTAGGAATGGATGGGTGTGATTTAATCTTGAGTTCTTAGATTGGAGGGCCAACATTAATTCCCAAGATTTGGACCCCTCATACATTGGCCCCATATTTAAGCGAATTCCTAGTACTTTATAATGTCTTTTCTCCTTAGTCAATTTTCTCTCATAAAGCGAACTTTAACACAAGTCATTTAAAAAGTGTGGTATGTACTTTTTCCTCATAAATTTATTTTATAAAGTAAAAGGTACATAATACATTGAAAGTACATTTTCCCCTCACGACTTAATTATAATTCCTCAAGTCCACCACGAAAGTTATTAAAGTGTCTTCCTAGCCCTAGAGACCAAAGACCATAGCCACTTCCTTAGTACCCTCATTTTTTTAACAGATTGGAACATAACTAACCCATAATACACATATCACATTAAAATAAATTTAAATAATAATACACTGATAAATATTATAAACATATAAAAAATTAATAAATTTGATTAATAAACATGCAATTAAAAATAAAATTATTATTAATTAAGGCCAAAAGCGCGTGCATCTACCCTGGTGAGACTCCTGATACCCAAGTGCGTTTTTTCTAGCTGCCATGGTTACAGGAGAGGGACCCGAGGCTCCCCTTCCTCCACTTATGGACGTTGTGGCTTTTAAGAAGTTGGTTGCGGCTAGTTTCAAACGTTCCTTGACATATTCACAGCAAAAATTCGTGGAGAAGTTGGACAACATTCCGTCGATTTCCCTCCCAATCAAAGAAACATGTCGGTCTGCTTTGGATCTTGCTGAAAGGGGGCTTATCAGATAATTTACTATCCTTTGGCCCTCTCCCAAAGCTGTGGAAGATTGGGTGCAGAGAAACTAGACTCCATTAGTATCGGAAGGCATCAGAAGTCACTTTATAGGTAAAGGATTCTTTGTATTTTTTTTTTATAATGTGGAAGACAGAAGCCTCATTTTCAGAAACGAACCGTATTTTATGGGTCCTAAGGGTCTATATTTAAACAAATGGACTCCCGATTTCGATCTGACTCAAGATGTGCCTTCAGCTGTCCCAGTGTGGGTGCGTCTCCCTCATCTCCCACTGCATTGCTGGAACCAGAATTCTCTTCAAACCATTGGAAATACCCTCGGAAAGTACATCGACTAAGCAGTGAGGAAAGATCAATACTCTTGCCCATGTATATGCGTTGAGGTAGTTTTGAAAGTCGGACTACCAAAAGCCATTAAATTAACAGCTGCTGATTGGACCCATATCCAGAAGTTGGACTACGAACAACTTCTGTTTAAATGCAAGCATTGCCATGGCTATGGCCATTTCACAAAACATTGCAAAAAGAAGGCGAAAGAAGACAACGATAAATCAAAAGGATATCAATGGACCCTAGTTCATAAAACATCTCTGACAAAACAAGATAACAAAGCTAAAGGAAAAGGGGCCACAAAAGGGACCAACGCACCAACAGCAGGACAAACTCTTTGGGAAGGGAGCTTCATTCCTCCTTCGGTAGAAATCCAAAAAAATCCTATTGAAGTGCTCAACACTTTAGCAGACCCTCCAAAATGAACATTGGAAGTCACTGAACAACAAAACACTCCCACCTCTTTGGAAAAAGGTAACGCAGAAGCAGTCCTATCTAGATCATCCCTAGATACTTCCTCCCCTCCCTCATATGTCAAAATAATAAAAAAGAAGGCAATGGAAAACTCTTGTTCCTCGGAGTACGAGACCTTTGAGAGGCCTTCAAAAATAGTTGGGATAAAATCTCATAAAGAAGCCAGGGAAGAAGAGGCAGAAAGGCAAAAAACACAAGGAAGCCAACCCACCATCGAAATGTACATCTGGAGAAACACTAGAACAAGGCCTCCCAAGGGAGGTGTTACCAACCCCACCACCAGAAAATAATGTGATTAGTCTCTTGGAATTGCATAGGCTTGGGGAATCCAATGAAAGCTGAAGCCATGAAATATCTCTTGAAAATGGACCCTCCTAAAATCCTCATGCTCCAAGAGACTAAAATCGAAGGGGACACACTTCTCGACATCAACAAATCGAAATGGAAGAAAACACAGGAAAGGATGTAAGTGCAAGGGGTTCCTCAAGTGGAATTGCAACTCTGTGGTTGGAGGACCAATTTCAACTGGAAATCTCCTTTGAGACCCAACACTGGATTTTTACCGAGCTAAGGCATTCCACAAGTAAGTTAACCTTTCCTCTTTTTAACCTTTATGTCCCTGTGCTCTATGCTGAAAATAAATATTGTTAGCAACCTCTTTCTGAATTTTTAGACCTCCACTCTCCCAAGAACATCATATTAGCCAGAGACTTAAACATTGTTTTGTATTCGAAAGAAAAGAGAGGTTGCATCTGCAGCAGGGACCAAATGCTTCCCCTAGTGGAAGACCTTGTGCATCAATGGGACCTCCTAGATTTTAAACCCACGAGATGCCTCTTCACTTGGTCTAATAATAGAGTAGGGGAAGAGCAAATTTTTTCTTGTTTGGACAGGTTTCTAATTCATAGTTCGCTTCTACTGGAAAATAGGCTCATCTCCTCCAAAATCCTACCTAAGATGACCTCTGATCACAAGCCTATCCTTCTCCTCTTGGAAGAGGAAGAAAACTTGTGCCCAATCCCATTCCAGTTCAACCCTCTTTGGATTGATAGAGATGGGTTCTTTGGTACTGTTCGTTTGGCTTGGTCCGAACTTGTCATAGGATCCCCAAGTTTTGTGTGGGACTAGAAACTCAAGGTCACTAAGCATGCTCTGAAAGAGTGGATCAGAAAGCCCACTAAAACCCCTACCATTCAAAGAAAAGAATTTTTCCAGCTGTTGGATGACCTGCAAATGGATATGGAAAGAAAATAAATCACCTCTTCAGAGCTTGAAAAGGAACAGATCACCCAAAGCAATTCCTATCGCTCCTTCTGTAATGAAGAATAATATTGGAGAATTAAGTCTCGCAGCCTGTGGCTCAAAGTTGGAGATCAGAACACTTCTTTCTTCCACCGCCAATATAGGGCTCGCCTCTCCTATAATCACATCTTAGAAATCATCTCTTCTGAAGGGTTGGCCTGCAAAGGCTTCAACGAAATCAAAGCAGTTGTGGATTCTCATTTCCAGAACCTCTATAGAAAAGAGAGTGATGGCAGTGAAGAGGACACAATCGAATTTCTCTCTCACATTCCCTCTCTTGTTAGCATAGAAGAAAATTCAGTCCTCATGAAGCCTTTCACTGATGAAGAAATTTTCAAATTCATTTGGTCAATGGAACCCGACAAGGCCCCTGGGCCCGACGGATTTCAGTTCACTTCTACAGAATATGTTGGGATATAATCAAAGTTGACCTACTGAAAATGATTAAAGGCTTCTTGAAAAATGCTAAGGTGGGGGGTGACACTAACTCTACCTTCTTATAATTAATCCCTAAAGAGGTGAATCTTGGATCCTTTGAAATATTCAAGCCCATCTCCCTCTGCAATGATTTGTACAAAATCCTCGCCAAGCTTCTCGCTAACAGAATTAAGTCGTTGCTTGGGAACCTCATCTCCCCCTCTCAAGGAGGGTTTGTCAAAGGCAGACATATCCTGGACAATGTTATTCAGGTGCAAGAAGCAATGCATTCCAGCCATCAATGGAAGGAGCAATGGATGTTGATTAAGCTTGATATGGAAAATTCCTTTGACAGGGTCAATCTTTCCTTCCTCTACAAAGTCCTTCTTTCCTTTGGTTTCTATCCTGAGTTTGTCAATCTAATCAAAGCCTGCACTGATAAGCCATGGATAGCTCCGCTTGTCAATGGAAGACCTGCAAATTATTTTCAAGCATTGAGGGGATTACAACAACGCTTCCCTCTTTCCCCTTTCCTGTACATTTTGATGGCAGACTCCCTTAGTAGAAAATTGACCGCTGAAAATCTCGCAGGGACAGTCCCAGGCATAAGACTAATGAAAGGATTGGATCCTATCAACCATGCCTTCTTCGATGACGATCATTTCCTGTTAGGCGAAGCCACCATAAGGATCACAAATGTCTACAAATTAATCCTCCATAGATTCTGCAACGTCTCTGGTGCTCTCATCAATGATGGGAAGAGTGCGGTGTATGGGTGGAATGTTAAGGAACAAGCCATCCACATAATTGCGCATCAATTGGGCTTCGATGGTTATGCCTCTTGGGACAAAATTAAATATCTCGGGCTTCCTTTAACTCTTGGAGTAAACAAGTGTTCGTTGTGGGTTGATGTTATCTGCAAAATAAAGTCGAAAATCACCTCTTGGGGAGGCCATTGGCTGACCAACGATGGAAAATTAGTCCTCATCAAATCGATGCTCTTTGCCTTGCCTATTTATCAGGCTTCCTTTCTGCTGGCCCCAAATTCTATCACCGAGCAGGTTTCAAAGTTAATCCATGACTTTCTTTGGTGTGGTGGGAAAGGTAATAAAAAGAAGTTCCATTTAGTTAATTGGGAAATGGTCAAACGCCAAATTTTAGAAGGTGGACTTCATATCAGAGATCTTATTCATGCAAATATCTCCTTAGGATGAAAAATTATGTGGAAGCTTTATGTGAATCCAAAACACCTGGTCAGTCAAATTTAAGAAATAAGTATGCCAAAGGTGTCCCTTTGAGAAATATGCAGTTTGATAACAGTCCGAAAGGTTCATTGATTTGGAATCTTTGTTGGTGAGGAATTGATTTTTTCCACAACCACCTCTATCATATTCCTGGTAATGGAAGGAAAATTCTATTGTGGCAAGATAGTATAATGGGACATCCGCCTCTTGCCAATTTTGAAGATCTAAAAGAGATCCCCAAGTGGCTTTCTCAGTATGGAGTTCTCAGACTTGAAGACATTTCTATTTGGGACGAGACAAGATATTGGCAATCCCAAGACTTTCCCAGAGTCCCTGAGCGTCTACAATCCCAACAGAACATTCTCAGAGCGGAGATAATTAACTCAGCTCTAGTTCACAAGCAGGCTTTAGATTCTTGGGGCTGGGGAAACACCGGAACCTACACTGCAACAAAAGGATTTATGTATCTCCAATCTCAGTACGAGATGAATCAGCCTGCGACCTTTTGGAAGCTGGTTTGGGACTCCTTTGGTCTCCCCAAAATTAATTTCTTCTTCTGGGTTCTAATGCACAAGAAAATCTTGACAGAGGAAAATCTGATAAAAAGAAGCATCGTCGGTCCTCACAGATGCACGCTTTGCAGAAATGCCCTCGAAACTATGGATCATATGTTTTTGGACTGCACCTTCGCCAAATATGTGTGGAATTTTATCCTTCAAGGTCTCAATGTTACAGTCCCAACCCAGATCTCTTTGGTTGATTTATTTTCCACTTGGAAGGTGCGTTATCCACATGCAATTTCCAACAAGTCTCTTTGGTTCTGTGTTTGGCATACCATCCCCAAATGCGCTTGCTGGAAAATTTGGCTTGCAAGAAACGAGCAAGTTTTCAATAGCACTTCTTGGTCTCCCTCAACCGCTGTAGCCAAAGCCAAAGCTCTCCTTCTTGAAACAATGACTCAACATTCTCATAAACCCGAAAGCTCTCTCCTTCCTGAAGGAAAGAATTGGATGGGAACCTTTGTTTATCGGGACAAAAAAAAAATCTCAGCTTGCCCCTTCACCAATCCAGGATGGCGTTTACGAGACTCGGACAAAACCTTTCAAGTGTGGTGGAGGAAGCAGGGTAAAGCAACGATTTTCTTTGACGGTGCCTCCAAAGGAAATCTCGGGACTATGGGTGCCGGTGGAGTGCTCTACTCCTCAGATGGTCCAAAAAGAGACCTCTTCAACTGGGGCCTTGGGCAGAGAACTAATAATCAGGAAGAAATCCTTGGTCTGCTAAAAGCCTCCCAAATTGCTCGTGAGAAAGGTATTAGAGAATTCCAAGCTTTCGGCGACTCGGGAATTTTGATAAAGACGTTAAATTCGGAGGACTAGTTCAACAATCCAGTCCTAAATAAGATCCTTCGAAGGCTGAAGTTAATGCTGCTAGAATTTTCCTCATACCAATTTTTCCACATTCTCCGAGGTTTGAACAAGGAAGTGGATACCAATACAAACAAAGGTTGCCTTCTGCCGCAAGGAGCTTTTAGCCAAAATGATGAAACCCCTTCTCAAATCTCTATTCCCTGAATTTGTAGTGAAGTTTCTCTTGTCATGGAAAGTTGGCTTGAAGCTTTGTAATAATGGTTGATTTGGCCCCGACCCAACCAGTTTCTACCTATTAATAAATTATAACCGTTTCCGTTAAAAAATAAATAAATAAATTAATATTAATATTAATATTATTATTGTAGATTACTAGTTCTATTGATTAGTCATAAAGAGTCTGAAATTACAACCATAAAACCTTTATTTTAGTCGTGATTTGCCACACAAGAAACCAAACCATTGGCGAAAGAGAAGGATCTTAGTCCAAAAAGAGGCAACATCTTTGTACTGTTCTATCCATGCCATAAGCAAAAAATATGATTTTTTTATTACTGTACCACGACTAACCTCGTATCTACAACAACAAAAAATATAATTGTTCATAACATAGAAGCAACGCAGTTGCGTATGGAAAACATAAATAAAAACCATTGAAAAGGTCGTTAGAATTGGCTCAAGATGCCCATGTGGCTACATGAATATCAAGTAGAAGTGGAGACGTCTATAAGGGTTTCCAAAGTACTTGGGGAGGCAAACCCCTTACCCCTAAGAATAATGCTTTCAATGTGTCTAAGATGCAAAGCTAAGTCCTTGTGCTACATGGATGGATCCTAATGCTTAGTGATAATGTCATTGAGTTGTAGTAAAATCTTTCGACAAACCTCATGTGTTTCTACCAAGACTTGACCCAATAAATATTTTATGTGCCAGTAGAGCTCAACAATGTAGAGATACTGATTTTTTCAAACTTGGGTATGACCCGGGTCTGGGATCCACTCAGTGGTTGATGCCATAATCTTTGCACTAGTGAACTCATTTTTATCCTCCATGGCTGCAACAGAGGCTTCGTTTAAATGTATTGTAGTAGGGTTCAAAGTGAGGGCATGAAAGTGTTTGGCATCTCAGAAGTCTCTATTTTGAATGCAAACATTTCCAACTCCCTAATTTAGGGAGCCCCTATAGCTTCACATGCACTCACCGTGTAGTAAATGAGTGATACGGATCTTGGGGGGAGGCCCCCAAGATCTGAAAATTTGAAATGCCAATAAAATGTGAGAACACACAGTAAATAAAACCATAAATATTTTTTTTATTAAAACAGAGAATAATTGTAGAAGCTACATTGTGGTGGACAATCTGTCATTTTACAAGATGCGACTTATTACTTTTAGCATTTTTTAGTTACAATACCACAAGTAAATTCCATGGGTGGGTAAATACCAGGGTGAATTAATACCATGGGAAAATGCCACTTACAATACCATGGGTGGATACATACCATGGGTGAATGAATACCATGGATTAATGTCACTTACAATACCATGGGCAGATAAATACCATGGGTGGATGAATACCATGGATGTAGGCCACTTTTCGTTTAGATCATTCCTCCCTCCTTAAGAAGCCATGGTTTCCATTGTGTGAATTTCCCTCCTGAGAAGCCTTTGTTTAATATGAAGAGCCACTTAAGAGAAGGGTTTTATGTGGTTAACCCATAACCATGATGAATGAAGTTCCGAGGATAGAGATACCCAGTAATGCTTGTGACCAACTGTGATACTCACAATGTGCGGCCTAGCAAATAGACTTCGATGAAGTGTGGGTTTGTGGATAACCCGTATCCATGACAAACAAAGATTCAAGGATAGAGATACCCTGTAATGCTTGTGACCAACTGTGATGTTAACAGTGTGCGGCCTAGCAATTGGAATTCGATGAAGTGTGGGTTTGTGGATGACCCAAAACCATGAAAAACGAAGATCCGAGGATAGAGATACCCTGTAATGCTTGTGACCAACTGTGATACTAACAATGTGCGGCCTAGCAAATGGACTTCGATGAGAAGGAATTTCTACAGTTGACCCATAACCGTGATGTTGACTGTTGATGAAGTAGCATGTGCTTACATAGCTTGGGGTGGGAGGGAATGCCTCCAAATAACCCAAGTCGAATGCTGCTATGCTGAAACTGATGAATGTGAAGCAGGTGTCTACTAAAGTGGGGTGGGAGGGAGCGTCTCCAAAGGGAACCTACTCCGGATGCTACTCCAGATTTAAAATGGACATAACTCAGTAAATATAACTTAGAATCTTTATTATAACATTTTTTTAGAAATATAATGATCATTTTGCATCTTCTCATGTGTTTGAAATCGCTATATAGAGATTCTGGAAGCTCATATTCGTGTTGCAACTATCCCGTCATCACAAAATTTCTGAAAACAATAATTGATTTTAAATTAGCGATAACTCCCTCATCCGGACTTCGATTTGACCGTTTTTTTTTTTTTAATCGCGTGATTTTTTAAGGGGAGCTTGGATCTATAATCATTTCTTTTAAATTTGGCACTAAAAACTGCAAAAAAAATAACAGTGGTATGAAACCAGCTCCAAAAATAGAAGAAAAGAGAGATCAACGCCTTAGAAATAAGCCACTTCGAGGTGACAACCTCCTTTACATTACATAAATGAAAATTTCTTAGATGATAACCTCCTTTACATTACATAAATGAAAATTTCTTAGATGATACAAATGACAAAACCTCATTTCTATATATAGGAGTCCATGGGGTCACAATATAATCCTAGCTGACCTAACAATAATAATGTAAGGGCACAATAATAACAATATGGGGGTTACAGGGGCACAACAATAACAATAAGGGGGCTACACTAACAATAATAAGGGGCTACACTAGTAATATAGGGACTTAACAGACATGAGAGCCGTTGTCCACGAATTGTCGCCAGAAAAATTTCTGCAACAATGTTGATTTTAAATCAGTGATATCTCCCTCATCCGAACTCCGATTTGACTATTTTTTTTTTTTTTGAAATTGGATATGTTTTCACAAGGAATCCAGATCTGCTATTTGTTTCTATAAATTTTGCACCAATATTTTAATATATTCTCTACAAACTTGCCGCCCAAAAAATTCCTACAAGAAAATGAAAAAACAAAAATTCTTCTCGTTTTGCCTAAGAAAGTGCTCTGTGGAGGTCATGGAACTTGCATGGAATTTGCTAAATATGGCTACAAAAATTTAAACTGAAATATACTTCAAACCCTCATTCCCATGGATTCGTAACCTGAATCTGATACCACTGATCCAGATTTTGGGGGGAGGCCCCCAAGATCTGAAAAATTGAAATGCCAACAAAATGAGAGAACACACAGTAAATAAAACCACAAATATTTTTTTTTATTAAAACAAAGAATAATTGTAGACGCTACATTGTGGTGGACAATATGTCCTTTTACAAGATGTGACTTGTTACTTATAGCATTTTTTAGTTACAATACCACAGGTAAATTCCATGGGTGGGTAAATACCATGGGTGAATGAATACCATGTGTAGATGTCACTTACAATTCCATGGGTGGATAAATACCATGGGTGATGAATACATTGGGTGGATGCCATTTACAATACAATGAGTAAATTCCATGTGTGGATGAATACCATGGGTGGATACATACATGGGTGAAAGAATATCATGGATATATGTCACTTACAATACCATGGGCGGATAAATACCATGGGTGCATGAATACCATGGGTGTAGGCCACTTTTCGTTCAGATCAGTGAGTGGGGTGACTAATAGAGGCACAATGTTGAGATAGAGACACCCAGAAAGCAAGAAAGAAACATCGACGGATGATACTAAAGCCATATATTTGAGATTGTATGGATTTAGTGGGAAGTGGGTGAGAGTGCGCTTAGGGAGAAATGCATGGCCAGGTGGGGATCATTGAGGCAACACCATGGAGTAAATAAATATGGGACAAACACCTATTCAAGAACTTGAGTGGATAAAGCTAGGGAACAAGAAGGTTCTCAAGAAGAAAAAAAAACTAAGCTACATAATTGAAATACCTCATGTAATTAGAAACATGGTGGAGGAGTACCTGATGATGGGTGTCAAATAGGCAAAAAAAACCAACATATCTATTGTAGCTAAGCTGTAAATCCCCCTGGAAAATCTAAGCGGTGGACTACTACTCAAAATCCAATGATGCTATGTTGGAGTTGAGAAACGTTGGATGTCAATGGAAGGTGGTGAGCCCGACATTCGTTCTAGCAGCAAAGGTAGCAGGGGCTCTAAAGGATCCTATATTGAGGGGAGGGAGAAGGGTGGCCTAGCCAAGAGGACCAGGGCCAATCCCTATGACCACAAGGGAAACAACGGGATGCCGACAAGGGCAAGGAACGTGGAGGAAATTTACAGTGGTAGGAGCTTCCAACAACCATAGCATGAAAACTAGAGCAATGTCAGTAGAGTGATTAACTACAGGAGGTATCACAAAAATTACATGTTTGGGAGTTAAGTGGAGTAACATCTAGGCTATTGAATTGAATGAGGGGATGGGATGGTGGTGGTGTCGTCTAATCACCACCCTTCTCGCTCATGTGTGCCTCAATTGAGGAAAAATATTTCTTAATATGGAAATGTGACATAAGTTATAAATTAAAATCCATTTGTTCATATAAATTAAAATAATGATCCATATTCTTTTTGTCATTACAAAAGATTCTATTAACTAATCAAAAGATTATACAAGATTTGCAGTATAAGACTTTCTCTCTTGGCTTCACTTCGATCGAATTTGTTAGCCAAGAGAGAAAAACGGAGACAAAGGGAAAAATTCCTAAAACTATATCCTATCTATATCCCAAAAGCTCATAGGCTCTAGAAAACAACAAGGACATGAACAAAACCAATCAACATCAAAAGTTTCGAGGAGGATTTAGGGCATGCTAGGAATTTAAAGGGTCTAGGGGCCTCATTCCCTTGCATGCATGTTGTTCCAAATGGTCAATTCGACCTTCGATTTGATCTAGCCTGCCTTTCCACAGTGTGTCTCTAGCTCCACCAGATTAAATCCATCATATCTAGCATCACCCATTTATTATGTTGTATATCATTCAAGAAAGTGATCAATTCACTTATGTTGTTGTGTCGCTGCTACCTTAATTCCACCAGAAGCACCATAATACTATGAAGCTATAATCGATATAATCCAAAGAGGGCCCATACGTTGGCCCATACTCTTGGTTCACTTCCCTATTTGACGCACCATCCTCCCCCCCCCCCTCTCAACTTAACTCTCCACGCGCCTTGCCTTCCTGCACTTGTGTATCTCAACGGGAAGCCCAACCGCACCTTGTATGGCCCCTCTGGTGCAACGCATTTTTCTCTACGTTAAACCACTGAGACACAATCCAATTCCCAACCTTAATAGCTCTGTCGAACAAGGCAACCTTCTCGTAGGATTGGGTAAGAGCCACCAGCCTCAATACCATTACGTAGTGACCCCAAATCAGAGACGTAGCCTTGACAAAAAGTTAGTGCTTCCTGCAGAAACCCAGCCTAATTCCCCGCTCCCATAGAGGTGAAGATAATCAAAGCGCAATACTCCAGAATTAGAGCCATTAATCACCACACCACTCTAATGAACTAACATTCTCCACCAGAATAATAAAAGGGAAACATGACGTAATTTCCCCTCCCACTGGGATGCCAAAGCACTTCAAAAGAAAATCTGACCACAACAGGTTGGCACCACACCAGTTCTATTAATGGTTGTGTCAGACCAGGTGGAAGAAGAGGAAAATTCAAACTTACCAGGCTCCCAGCAAAAGGCTTCTTCATGTGGTTCTCCTCCATAACAGAGCAACACCAAGAACTCATGCCTCGTCCCTCCTCCTACTAGCCTCCTGAGAAATTTCCCCGACACCCCTCTCCCGGGTCCCAAACCCAACACTTCAACCCCTTGGGCACATACGATCTGCCACCCTTCTAGCCCATATACCAAATGCTACATGAATCAATCGAGAGAAGGGACATGCACATTCAGACGATCAATGGATACTCCGCTACAGTTCCACCAACCTCCAACTCTCCCATACCCCAGAAAATACATTGCCACATCAAAACTCCCTTACAACTTATAACTCCTGCTTGGCTCTCGAATCCTCCATATGGTCGACTTGCTTGCCTCCACTTGCCGTCTCTAGTCATCATTACTTATTAGTCCATTTCTTGGGATGCTCACATCCCCACCTCTGAAACTAATTGTGCTTGGGCTATCTATCCCCATTGTGGTATTATTGATTCATATTAATAGCCATTATATTTCAAAATTTAATGTTTAAATTTAATTATTATGTATACAAAAATTCAATATTTACAATAAAATTTTTTCCAAGTTATGTCTCTCGACGCTTTCCTGTCCAATATGGTAAAGATGTTGTGATGTAATGTACTATTTAACATTTTTGCTAAGTCAAATTACATAATTAAAAAATAAAAATTAAATTAAATTAAATTAAAAAAGAAAAGTAATTTAAAAATTAATAATTATAATTAATAACAAAACATTTTGACTTGTTCAAATTACAGAAAAATAAAATAATAAAACAAGCAATAATAAAATAAAATTAATAACTATAATTATAATTAATAATCAAACCAACCTAGATTCATCTTAACTTCGGATGTACCAAGCATCGAGAGAGATCAAATCTCTTCAGGTGAAAACTTCTATGAGAGTGGAAAGAGGTTTGATCCCGATGGATCTAAAATGATATATATATATATATATATATATATATATATCATCAAGACTATGCATATCACATTAAAAAATTAAATTAAAAAAATTATAAAACATGTAACTATATGCATTATAAGGTTTTTTAATAAAACTAAAAATAAGAAAATATATATGTGAAATTGCACTTGGACTATGGTAGAGATGTTGTAATGTCTTATTTAACATTTTAACTTAATCAAATTACATAAAAATATAATAAATAAAATTATAATAATCAACAAAACATTTTGACTTGGTTAAATTACATAAAACTAAAAACAAAACAAAACAAAATAAAATTAATAATTATAATTATAATTAAAAACCAAATGAGCCTAGATCCATTTTAACTCTAGATCTACTAAGTGTCGAGAGGAACCAAATATATATTTGATCCCTCTCGCCACTTGGTAGATCCACAGTTAAAATGGTTCTATGCTAATTTATATAAATATAAAGGCGTTGTCTATCGACGCCACAAATTCGCCCAGACAATAGTTTTCTTGCTAAAATCCGATAATTTTTTTTTCAAAAAATTAGAGTGTTGGAGTTTTTGAATCGTTTTTTTGATGGTGGAAATGCGTTTAGCACCATCAAGAACCCCTGAGGCACCCAAAATCCTGAAGCTTGACAACTGTAACCTAGATTTTAAAATATTTCTACCGGATTTTATCATAATCTTGCCAAAATTTCCATTATTTTTTGGGCAGTTTGTGGGTTTTTTAGACTACGCTTAAATATAAATACTATTACTAAAAACCAACATAGATCCATCTTAACTGTGGATCTATTCAAGTATAGAGATAAATTAAATTTCTTGAAGTGCAAACCATTCCACAAGTTTTGCATTCAAAATGAAATTTACATCTTAAGAGATTTGATCCTTAGATCCAAAGTTGAGATGGATTTATGTTGGTGTTTAAATTTAATTAATAAAGATATAGAAAATAAAAATGCACAATAATTTTTTTTTCAAATATATGTGAGTATGGGTGTAGAGTATCCATGTTTAGACTAGGTGTCAAATCACTTTGTAGAACTTCGTTTTTTATCCCACAGATCTTGTGACCTTAGATCTTAAAATTGGATTTTATATATATCTTAAAACATGAAACATCTACTCAAAACTTTGCATACTTGGATACTTTTAATGATTTACATAGTAGTTTTGAAATCTTGTCAATAATATGACTTTGAATGGAAAATACCTACAGAGTAATATAAACTAGAAATTGCACTAAGAAGTGCAAAGGAACGCCCAAAGCTCAAGAAACCAAGAACATAAACATAGAGAAAAAAATTGAAGTGTAGACCGTGTTGAAGTGATGTCTAGTATCTAACCATGGATTCTCCTGCCCCTAATGTGCAAGATGCGGATGACAATTTCCAGACTTTGTTGCAAGATGGTGGTGTTCTTCCAAATAAATTGTGTTGTTGTGGTGCTTTTAATGATAAAATTTGTTTAGTTTTTGGCAATGAACCAGTGAACGATCGATTCATGTGGAGTGCAGTGGTTTACGATCTGTTAGACTCCTGTAATTCACAGTATCACAAGGTGACTAATTATTTCTCATATCTCTCATATTGAAAATAATATTCCATGGCTGTCATTTATTTTCAGAAAAATAAGGGAAACCCTGACTGTCAAGAGCTTCAAAGGAATCAATCTGCCTTTCAGTTTAGTGAAGGAGGAAAGTGTTGCTGAAAAGCGTAATGGTGAGCAAACTTCTTTTTCTGCCCTCAATTCATATCATTTACCCTCTCTTACCCTTCATTTTTTCCAAATTCTGAATTCCAACGCTCAAACCCCCATTAAAACCATTCAAATCCAAATATCTATGCTTTCGGGAGCTTATCGCAACTCTGCCCCTCATATTAGGCCATATATCTATATATATATATATCACTTTCCACACTCAAACATATGGAAACCCTTACCTTTCATTGCAATTGGCATTTCGCAGACCAAACTTCATACATGTCACAATTGTTGTCTCCTACAAAACCCTCCGAAATGCGATTTGCGGGATTGGTGGGACCCATATTGCCCTTGTATATGCCTCAAATGCTTTGAAATCCTTTATATTATGGTTCAAGTGGCTTTTATCATATTACCATTTCTTAACTAAATTTTCACAACTTGTCCGCTTTGAAAAACCTGTAATGGGGTCCATCACCTTTTCGCATCGCAAGTTCACAACATCACTTACCTTTTCCACTTACTTTCGACTCTCGATTTGCGATAACCCTTCCCATTTTCGATTGCGATAATTCCTGCCACATCACCCCTATTCTCGTCGCACATCGCACTTCGCGGGATTTAGCCTTTAACTCCCCTCCCACCTCCCTGCCACATCACCTCCTCACCTCGCACTGCACACACTTTAACATTTACCTCCCCGTGCTCATAATAGAAGTGTCGATTTGCGAAGTTTGGGTGGCCCCCACCTCTGTCCTACCACGTCACTCCTCCACTCATCGCCCTTCTCTCATCGCAATTTTTAACCTTTACCTCCGACCCCACCATCCACTTATACCTCGCTAACGGTCCCTCACCTCTCCGTCACCCCCGCGCATCGTCCCACATCCTACGGTCCGTAAAGATTTTCGACCCGCCTCAGCCTTCGAACTTTAACCACTTGGGGGAGGGGGGTGTTCTGAAATGGGCAGTATCTCTTATCACCATCCTCACTATGTGTCATGCCTCCATTAATTCACCCCCCCGATACCTCTCACTTCCCTCACCCCATCCAAAAACGGTTTTGTTGTTCAAACAAAACCACCACCGTTGTTCCACGTCCACCAACCAACGCCGCCACTTCTGCGCCGCAACAATTCCCGCCACCATTGCCTCACGTAGCCATTCCACACCATTCTCGTCCATGGTTTTGAATCATTGTTGTGCGTTTCGAGAAGAAGGCAATGGGTTTTCCATTTCAAAGCTCCGCTGCAACAATAACTGGCGCAGAAGATACATAGGTTGTTTAACAGAAAGTGGTCATCATTACATCCAGCACACTCTGCTCAGTAACCGTTTTGCACCAAGGTAGAGCCAAGATGTCAGAGCCTTTGAAGAGGTAGCGCCAAATGTCAGAGACATCATTGCCTCTTCGACATCAGACCAGCCGAATTCTGATCATTTCACAATCAATATCGGACTGCCAGAGTAAATACAACCACCATTTGTTAGTGTTATCTTATCATCGCATGCATGTTTCCACTTGTCCAAATTTATGCTTGAATGTAATAAATGACCATCACTGCAGTAGATAGGGTAACCGACTTAAGTTTTAGTTAAATACTGCATACATTGACAGTATCAATGGTTGGACGTTGTTAGACCCTGCATTGTAAGAACTGTTATATTGGAGCACTGTAATTTTGGAGCTGGGTATCAATAATCGAAGACCGTTTACAGGATTCTTGAGCTGTGTTAAATGGTGATGTGTTATTTCTTTGTGTTAAATGTTTCCATTTTTTTCCTTACTGTGCATTTATTTATCTGATTGTAAAACATAAATTTTAGATTAAAATTTGTTGTCGGAGCACTTTAATTCTGTCTGCATTTACAATTTGAATGTTTTCTGTCGAAGTCTGATTAAAGAATTCTTAACTGCTCTTTAGTCACTACTGAACCTTACTATTTCTTCCACCTCATAATGCATACTGCTCTAAAGATCCATTTAGCAAAGTTATCTTACCCTGTGGTGCTCTTGAAAGTTGATGCACTAATCCAACCTTTTGACTTCATAGCCCAATGGATTAGTCCCTGCAGACCTGCTCATCCAACCAACAAAATCACTCAAAACAACCAATACCACTATCATTGTAACTAGCCTAACATCAACATTCATAATATTAAGGAAAAATTAAATCAAAAATAGAGAGAGCCCTCTCTGAGTCTAGGAAGGTTAGGTCCTAGATTCCAAAGCGGTTTGATGTTGTCCTCTATCATTTATTCTTGCCAATATTATAAATTATAGGGCCACAACATAATGGCGACCACACTGGGGAGTTATTGAAGTAGCTTAATATTTAATTAGAACTCAAAAACCCCAGTCAAAACATTGTGTGATTGAAGTATTTTCCAAGATTGGTATCTGGTTGTTGATGGTGGACAACAACTGGACACAAGAAGATTGAAATCATCCACCTGGCGGCTCCAATCTAAATCAGTCCCATTTAAAGACTCCACTGGGGATCGAGTTTCGTCTTCCTCAGTAACACTTATCAAGTTAAGTTTTGACTTTGATGGTGAATATAATTCAAACACGAGAAGGTTGTTCCATTCACCTGGTGACTCCATTGGCAACGAAATCTAGAAACAAGGATTCACTGGCGACTCCACAATTTTCAGTTGACCTAAAGGCTCCAGTGGTAGAAGAATCTAGATTTGTTGTGAACATACGGTGACTCCATTCTTTAATTGATTGACAAGATGAATTTAAGAATACAATGCAGGTATGCTCCAATGAACAAAGATCACATTCCTGGATTCCCACACAAAATGCCTAAGTTAAATTGGGAAATAAATCTTCCTATTTTTCAAGATGAGAATGTTGATGATGCTTAGCTACATCTCATTAAATTTCATATACATTCATGGAAGTTGAAATTCGAATGGCATGAGGATTGCCTCGTGAAGATGTTCATGATAACATTAGAAGGGAAAGCGAGAGAATGGTATGAAGGTTTGAACCCTCATAGTTTGTTTTCTTTAAAATATTTCCACAAGGTGTTTTATGAGCATTATAAAGAACATTCTCCATCTTTACCATTAGCTGAAAATTGTTGTGATCAATCTGAGGATCTCATACAATACCTTGTAAATATTGATGAAGATCTAGGAAATATGCATCGTGAGGATCTCTTAGAAGCAATTTATGAATTTCATTCTCAAGTTAATTGTCATGATAACCAAGAGAAGTTAGTTGAAGATGAAAGTAATCAAGAAATGAACGTAGATCCACAGGATCTCTCTGTGGAGACAAATGATAATTCATCTTCTCTTTTGTATGAGGCTAAAGAAGACATTCAATCTCATGATTAGTCTTCACGAGAGAAAGGAAACAATTGTTGTTTAATCCAAAGAAAACAAAGACTGCCTCCTCCTCTAACTGAAGAAGAAATTAATTATATTCTAAGCATGCAACCAACCTCTCAATTTTTATGTAATCAGGAGATTAATTCTATTTGTTATACTGTTGATTTGTACTGAAGTATTTCCTCGTGAAGAAACAAATGTAGAAAAGACTGATATTGATGCTGTTTTACATTCTCAAGAAGGCTTATTGCTAGAAAGTGCTTCCGTTCATCAAAATGATGGCCTTCAAATATAATTTAGCAATCTCACTCAAGACATATCAAGTTTGCTTGAGGACAACATATTGGTATACAATGAGGATGCCATATTAGATGACCATGAAGAATGTATAGATATTCTCTTTCAGAAGGATCCTGAGCATAATAAATTGGAACAAAGAGTAGTCCTAGATGAAGCTTGTTATTTGAATCCTCATGACTAGTATTGTTCCAAGATCCTTTTGTTGCCCTCTTATAATCATTTAAAGGAGTATGCTATGCCCTGAATGGTTTTCTGCAGAATTCAAGGAAAAATTTGGACACTTATGTTCAACGGAAATTACAAGGGGAGTGGTTATTTTCCTTTTTTTTCCTGCTCAAAAAGTGAACAAGAACCAATCACAGAGTCATCTACTTGATTGGTTACATTGGAAAAAAGAGTTCACTTAGTGTATATATCATCTCCAAGTTAGATTAGGGTAGGTAGGTGTGCAAATAAGCTCAGTACTTTGAGCATTTTTCTAGTTTTAGTTTCATATTGCTTTTCAGTTTTCAGATCAAGTGTGTTCCAAACTTTAGTTTGCAGAGAGTGTTGATTTCAGCTTGAAGGTTTTCAGCCACAAAGATGGTTGTAGCCGGTCAGGTTGCAGATTTGGGATCAGCCTAATGGGTCAGGCTACTAGTCTACGATGTTCCTGACACCTTCCGAAGGAGCTGCCATCCCCAGCTGGAGCCACTGTTAGATTCTTTTAATTCACAGTATCACAAGGTGAATGATTATTTCTTAGATCTCTCATATTGAAAATAGTATTCCATGGCTATCATTTATTTTCAGAAAAAGAAGGGAAACCCTGACTGTCAAGAGCTTCAAAGGAATCAATCTGCCTTTCAGTTTAGTGAAGGAGGAAAGAGTTGCTGAAAAGCGTAATGGTGAGAAAACTTCTTTTCCTGCTCTCATTTCATATCATTTACCCTCTCTCACCCTTCATTTTTTCCAAATTCTGAATTCCAACGCTCGAAATCCCATTAAAACCATTCAAATCCAAATATCTACGCTTTTAGGAACTTATCGCAGCTCCGCCCCCCACATTAGGCCATTTCGCTATATATATATATATATATCACTTTCTGCACTCAAACATATGGAAAGCCTTACCTTTCATCACAATCGGCGTTTCGCAGACCAAACTTCATACATGTCACAATTGTCGTCTCCTACAAAACCCTCCGAAATGCAATTTGCAGGATTGGTGGGACCCATATTTCCCTTGTATATGCCTCAAATGCTTTGGAATCCTTTATATTATGGTTTGGGCAGCCTTTATCATATTACCATTTCTTAACTAAATTTTCACTTGTCTGCTTTGAAAAATCTGTAATGGGGTCCATCACCTTTTCGCATCGCAAGTTTGCAACATCACTTACCTTTTCCACTTACTTCCGACTCCCAATTTGCGATAACCCTTCCCATTGTCGATTGCGATAATTCCCACCACATCACTGCTGTTCTCGTCGCACATCGCACTTCGTGGGATTTAACCTTTAACTCCCCTTCCTCGTAACCAAACCTTAAATCTTACGATTTGCGGTATTGAACGGGCCCACCTCCCTGCCACGTCACCTTCGCACCTCGCACTGCGAACACTTTAACATTTACCTCCCTGCGCTCATAACATAAGTTCTAATTTGTGATGTGCGGGCGACCCCCACCTCCATCTTGCCACGTCATTCCTCCACTCACCGCCCTTCGCTCATCACAAGTTTTAACCTTTACCTCCGACCCCACCATCCACTTATACCTCGCTAATGGTAGCTCACCTCTCCATCACCCCCGCACATCGTCCCTCATTTGATGGTCCGTAATGTTTTTCGACCCCCCCTCAGCCTTCGAACTTTAACCAAGGGGGGGGGGGGGGGGTGTGCGGGGGGCCGAAATGGGTGGTATCCCTTACCACCATCCTTGCTACGTGTCACGCCTCCGCTAATTTGCACCTCCCCTCTCTGATACCACTCAATGCCCTCACCCCCCTCCAAAAATGGTTTTGTTGTTCAAACAAAACCGCCATCGCTGCTCCACGTCCACCAACCAACACCCACCACCGCTGCGCCACGATGACTCCCACCACCATTTCCTCACGTAGCCATTCCACACCATTACCATCCAAGGTTTTGAATCATTGTTGTGCATTTCAAGAGGAAGGCAGTGGGTTTTTCGTTTCAAAGCTCTGCTGCAACAATAACCGGTACAAAAGATACAAAGACTGTTTAACATAAAGTGGCCATCATTACAGCCAACACACTCTGCCCAGCAACCATTTTGCACCAAGGTAGAGCCAAGATGTTAGAGCCTTTTCACCAAGGTAGAGCCAAGATGCTAGAGCCTTTGAAGAGGTAGAGCCAAGATGTCAGAGCCATCATTGCCTCTTCAGCATTAGATCAGCCGAATTCTGATCATTTCACAATCAATATCAGACTGCCAAAGTAAATACAACCACCATTTGTCAGTGTTATCTTATCACCGCTTGCATGTTTCCACTTGTCCAAATTTTTGCTTGAATGTAATAAATGACCATCACTACAATAGATAGGGTAACCGACCTAAGTTTTAGTTAAATACTGCATACATTGACAATATCAATGGTTGGACGTTGTTAGACCCTGCATTGTAAGAACTACTGTAGTGGAGCACTATAATTTTGGAGCTGGGTATCAATAATCGAAGACCGTTTACAAGATTTTTGAGCTATGTTAAATGGTGATGTGCTATTTCTTCGTCTTAAATGTTTCCATTGTTTTCCTTACTATGCATTTATTCATCTGATTGTAAAACATAAATTTTAGATTAAGATTTGCTGTTGGAGCACCTTAATTCTGTCCGCATTTACAATCTGAATGTTTTCTGCTGAAGTCTGATTAAAGAATTCTTAACTGCTCTTTAGTCACTACTGAACCTTACTATTTCTTCCACCTCATAATTCATACTGCTCTAAAGATCCATTTAACATAGTTAGCTTGCCCTGTGATGCTCTTGAAAGTTGATGCACCAATCCAGCCTTTTGACTCCATAACCCAATGGATTAGTCCCTATAGACTTGCTCATCCAATCAACAAAATCACTCAAAACAACCAATGCCACTATCACTGTAACTAGCCTAACATCACCATTCATAATATTAAGGAAAAATTAAATCATAAATAGAGAGAGCCCTCTCTGAGTCTAGGAAGGCTAGGTCCTAGATTCCAAAGCGGTTTGATGTTGTCCTCTATCGTTTATTCTTGCCAATCTTATAAATTATAGGGCCACGACACGATCCAAAAAGAGGGGGATGGACCAAGGTCCAAAAAGAGGAAGGTCCCCCACCGCTCGACTGTACAGTTGCTCCTTTCGACATAGGTTTTTATTTGTTCCAAAAGCAACATGGTATGATGGAATATGATTTCAATGAAAATGTTTGGAAGGAAGTGGGATCTTTTGCAAAAATGGTTGGAATGGTTGAGTTGCGTAGCGTGGTGTGACAATATTTTTGTTAGCGATTATGCTGAGAGTACTCGTGATATAAAAAATGGAATATGATTTCAATGAAAAAGTTTGGAAGGAAGTGGGCTCTTTTGCAAAAGCTGTTGGAATGGTTACGAGTTGTGTAGCGTGGTGTGACATGTTTTTTGTTAGTGATTATGATGAGGGTACTCGTGATATTTTTTTTTATATGTTGAAGCCTTTGTTTATAAGGACTGCACCATGAATATGTTGATGGCGTCACAATTTGTTAAAATAAATATATTAAATATGTGTTGCTCGTAATGCTTTTCCCTCAAATTTTCAAAATAAATATATTAAATATGTGTTGCTCCTAATGTTACTTACCACGTGTCTCCTACCAGTTACTACCTGTTAGTCAATGTTTGTGTGTGTTACCACCTGTTAGTCAATATTACAGACGGCTATTAACAACTCTCCACCAGGACCAAAATTAACCACATAAGCAATTACTTACTCGAGTAACCCACCAACCTTTTTGACTGACCTCTCTTAATGGCCATCCGTCACTCCACTGTATCTCTGTGTCGTTTATGCATGCCACACCCAAAGATTGATCACTGTCATCCTATACCCTACATTTAATTTCACACAATCTCTTTGGCAATATTCATTAATTCTTTCGATGTTCATTGTTCCTTCTTGATCTGCTATTGTTACCAAGCTAGTTTGCCATTTCTTTGAGCTTCGTGTGCACGAATGATATGGATGACATGCTTGTAGTGCCAAGGTCGAAGAACTGATATCGAGGAGAAAATGACCAAATTTCCATGACTTCTCTGGTGGGATTCATAATTCTGTGATCTCTTACATTTGCGATTTGGGGTGTTGAGGGCACTGTTGGGGCTTCCAGGAGGAGAGAGACTACATTAGGGTTGGCGGTGGGTTGGTAATGACGATTCTATTCATGATCATGGCCGGATGTTGTTGAAGAGCTTTTGTTCGACCAAGAACGGGTAGACCTTCCTTCTTTTCGTGGTACCTTCAATCTGCGCGAGACCTTACTTAGAGAAGGGGTTGACCTTGATTAGACCAACTCTTTGAGGTTCGCTTGGAAAGAGTGAATGCTTGAGTTCAGTTTCTTGTCCGTCTAGTGCTATTTTGGTCGATCCTTCTTAAGTCAATTGGTTAGGGACTTGATTGAGAAGGAAGATCTTGGAAGTGAAGGAGCAGGGTGTTTGCTGACTCTAAACCATAGTTACCAAGTTCGAGCATACTGGTCCAAAAAATTCGAAAATTGATTGATACGATTCGCATTATAATACTGTAATTTTAATATGGTACAAGAATTTTAGTTTATGAAATTTTAATAGTGTTATCCAATGCCGATTATTTATCATGCCAGACTTCGAACCATCCCTTGCGATTCTAAGCAACAAGGCTCAACAAAAGGCACAATACTCCAGAACAACTTTTGATCAAACAACCAAGACAAAGTATAAACATGGAAACATCCTTCCCACTACAACATTCACCAGTTTCAAACTCGCTTTATAATTTTCGGTTTATGTAAAATTATATATTAGAAAATAAGAAAAAACAATAATGTTATAGAAATTTGATATTTAAAAAATTGCAATTATAAAAATACCAAATTTTTTATTAAAAAAATGTAATTTTGGTATTAAAAAATATAGAAAATAATAAATTTTATATTTAAAAAATTGCAAATACTTTAAAATATATTTTTCTATTTTCATAATTTTATTGGACGATAGGCATATTAGAGGATAGTGATTATCTAAATTACAGTTCTCAAATTTTATGGTATAATGAATAATTTTTATATTAATTTTTTTATATATATATTAAAGTGAATAATTTATATATTAAAAATTTATATTTAACACTTTTTATTTTTTGAATAAAAGCACACCTTTCAAAGTTAAAAATAAAATAAAATTCATAATTACCAGAATCAACCACTGGGTCTGGTCGATCTGCCTATGCCTTTGCTTCTGGGCCTTTAATTTCTGTAATTACGCCGGAGGCGTTCTCCATTGCGGGGTTGGGGTGTGCAAAGCGATGGCGCATGGAACCAATGAAATTTGGCCACGTGTGCGGGTCTGATTGGGCAGTGCGAATCTTACTCCATTGCGGGGTTGGGGTGTGCAAAGCTATGGCGCATGGAACCAATGAAATTTGGCCACGTGTACGGGTCTGATTGGGCAGTGGGAATCTTATTGTTGGCGTGCGTGAATGCGGCAGGCGGCGTTTCAGACGACAGCTTCCATGTGGGAACGGGCGTGCTCGATCTCCCTCGTTTCCTCACCAGAATCGCTCGCTTCAGCTTCACATTGTGCAGTATGGACGCAGGAGCCGTAATGACAGGAGGCTGCAGGACGTTTTGTGGGAACATAACGGTGGATTACCCATTTGGAATCGAGCAAGGCTGCGGGCACCCCAAGTACCGAGATCTGGTCTACTGCATCAACAATGTAATGATGTTTCATGTCATTTCTGGAAGCTACGAGGTCGTGAACATTGACTATGGCTTCAAGATGCTCGACATTTTTGACCCCAAGATGTCAACCTGCGCTTCAATGCACAAGAGCGACGACTTTTTCCTCGAAGAAGCCCGCTCCACGATATTCTCGCCACCAGTGTTATCTCGTGGACTTCGCCTGTTACAAACCGCCGGAGGAGCGAAAGGTTAACACGGAGCTCAGCATATATCTTTCGGGGAGGAATGAGGAGGCGTTTTCTCTGCGGCCTTTGCCTCTAAACACCAGCCAATCACTTCCCCTGATAATTTCCCTTCACTTGACAATTGCAACTGTTTTCGTTGGAATTCATGCACGCCGAGGAGCAACAGCTATCGCTCTGGATGTTCTTGAAGAACCAAGGGCTGGGGGTAGCCATGTACACCTTACCCTTCTCGTTACACGCCTGCAGATAGTTGCTGTCCTTGTCACCCGATGGCGTCTGGAGGGTGGAGTCGTAGTAAGGCCAGGCGGAGGTGTCCCACGCCATGAGACCGTCTATGATGTCGTTGAATTGGTTGAGTTTTGCCTGGACGTCCCCCAGATCTCCGCTGGTGGGGAAAAAGGGCACGAAGAAGTAGTTGGCCTTGCCGCCGGCTTGGGTGAAGACCTCCTGCCAGCCACTGAGGGCGGAGGAATAGGTAGTGTAGGATTGCCACCAGGAGTCGTCGCTGCCGAGCCAGGAGGAGAAGAACTGCTTTCCTTGGAATGTCAGCTGGTTTGGGTGGCTTTTGTATCTCGTCATCATCTCCACGATGTTGGCGGGGCTGAGGTTGCCATTAGAGTCACTGTGAATATCAGCAGAGAAGAAAAGCTTGAAGTCAGAGCCGACGTCCTGGGCGGCCTGGTACATGTTGTCGGAAAGCGTTGGGCGCCAGACATTGGTGTTGAGGGCAAAAGCGTCGATGCCTTTGCTCTGACCGACCTGGATCTCTTGCTTCAGCGTCTCCACGCTATCATATTGAGATTTTAAATTCAAATTATATTTGAAAAGAACATGAAATATATTTAATTAAAAAAACGTATGTATTGATTCAAAATTTCATAATAATTATGAGACATTATACACGATTTATGTAAAACATGAGTAATTGAATTAAATTGATTATAGTGACTAAACTATATTTCTCAAATCGTATATGAAAAGTAACATTTCCTATTTCGTATAATATTTAAAGAAAAATACCAAAAGAGAACACAAAATTCTCCATTATATTATTGGAGTTCACCTTATTAGGTAAGGAAGTCACATAATTAATGATTGATAATAGATACTTGTCTCCCACATGTGTAACTCAACGACTAATGAATTTTTCAGAATAAGCATATTTATTTCAACTTTAAATCGTGAGAATGTGGATAGTTTTTTTTTCCTTTCCTTTCCTTTAGAAATCAGGTTAGGTTCATCATAAGGGATTACAATCCTGACCAAATTAATCTAGGGTTAACTTCAAAGCTGTCGGGGAGAATATAACTCACGACTTCCCAAGGGCATTGGACTTCCCAACTTCTTGTCTCGCCCAGTGTTTAACAACCTATTGCACGCTCTGGTGGACCAGATCACGAACATGGGCTTGAAGTTGGTCTTCGATGTATGGGAGCACATGGAGTTTGCCATACTGCAAGTAGTTGACTGTTACTGTAGTTTCCATCCGCGGCTGCAGTGCGAGGCGAGGAGAGTTGCGCAGATCTTGTGGTGAAAAAGAAGAATGATTGCGAGAATCATGTTAGGGAGACCATCGAAATGGAAAAACTAGTGGGCACCACTCTCAGTCCTCAATACATAGAAGAATACGGCAGGCTGCTTACATTCAAGAGCATAGGGGACCACTGGAGCGAGACTTCACCACGAAGTTTGCTGGCTTACCCATTTTTTTTGTAGAAAACGTGTGAAGAGAACTGCGCAATTGGAAGCGTACCGAAGAGTAAGTGAAGGCAAAAGATGGAACCTAGAGCATAGAAGGAACAGAACCAAGAGGTGAACGTGGAACCGGAGGTAATAGTCGGGTGCTTTTGGGAACAAACCCGCTTTGCCAACAAACCCGCTTATTTCGCACCGGCCTTGCCCGGAGGTGAAACCACAGGAAAAAAAACCGATCCTATTAGATCGTGCCACGTCGTAGGGGCAATACCGCGCTCATCGCGATACTCCTCCAGCCATTGAATGTGAGAGGATTGTTAATAGGTGGGCCCGAACGTTATATTGGCGCTGGCCTTATAGTTAGGCCCAAGATATATATATGGTGAACATTCTTGCATAATGGCGTTTTAGTGAATATGTGAAAGTGTCCATGGTATCGTCGATTGATGTCCGCAGTATTAAAATGAGGGTGTGCAGTGAGCCCATATTAATGATCTAATGACGATTGCTGCAATATCTAATTACATTTTAGCTCTAAGGTTTGGTCAATGCTTCTTAAACTAAAGTTTGTCGTGATCCTTTCGGGAGGGCGTATACTTGTTGTTGCTTGGGGTTATGGTCTAAGAAGTTCGAACATCAAAATATAATGAGAGGAAGAGCATTAAAATATAAATGCGTGTAAAGCTATGAGCATCAGGATATTGCCTTCTAATACAGTTTACAAGGGGAGGATTTCCATTAATATTCGAGCGCTTTATAGAAGAGGCAGATAGCCTTGGCGCATTATTCAAAAGATATTCATTTGTTTTTATTATTATCGAATAAATTAAATGTTGAAAAAATTTACATAATTTTAAAGTTTGAATTTATATATTTATTTTATTTTTAATAATTAAACGCTATGATAAGAAAAGATTAAAAAAATAAATAAATAAATAAATAAAATATGAATAAATAAATTAAATAAATAAATAGAAATGAAATAAAATAAAGATAAAATTAAAAATAAAAATAAAATAGATAAAAAAAATTCTTAATTAACAAATAAATAAATAAAATGAAATAAAAATAAAATTACATAAATCTGGCCAGAGCCGAGAGAGCTCCTGTGATTGATTACATTTATAGATTTTGAGAAAGAAATTGTTCCTAATTCCTATGTGAATCATGTATGTGTTCTTGGTTGTAAACTGTATGAAACTACGAGAACTTCACATCAAGGTCTCATTCCCTTCTTCATATATGAGGATGCCGTCAGTCTCGAGGATGTGCAGGGCATTTGAATGGTCGGCTTGTGACAGAATCGAGACATTAATAGCTATAGGCTTTCAACCTTAGGTGATCATCTCTCTACTTACCATTTGTGATTATCTGTTTAGCTTTGGATGGGCTGCGACGCCTTCTACAACTGCCCTTCTTGAGTTGGGTTTGGCAAGAAGAGCAGAGCCACCAGGCCCCCGCCCTGCTGCGGGATCCCTTATTCCTCCATTGGCTCCCTCAATCTCTCGCGCCTCCAGTGCTACTCTTACACCACTGTTTACAATCGGGCCCCCATGAAGGTCGCTAACCCTTACACATCTATAGCCCCGGCGTTCCTTTGCGCCTCTTGGCGCAATTGCTAGTTACGCTCCTACGTACAAGCCATTTCATCTGCCAAGCCATGCCATCTGGACCGATAGGGTAGGGTTAGGGTTATAGGGGGAGAGAGAGCATGAGTTTAGATATTAATCGGTTGACCGGTTACACTCCATCTTGTTACGCTACCGTTTAACTAGCAAATTTACCTTTGAAAGGATCGAGGGTGCACAAGCAGCCTCGGGTACAGAGACCTTTCCCTCTATATAACCATATCAATGCCTCAAACCACAGCGGAATAGGGTTCATGAGACCACAGTGGAATAGGTTTCATGAGAGTGGAGGGGGATCGTGGATTAGTCGGCGGGTTTCCAAGTTCAGGTGTTCGTGCATCGGCGTTGTTTCGTATCAGGTCGGCTAGGTATGTGTTATTATCTGGTTTATATGTATTTTCGTGCCGCTCGTTTAGACGTTCTTTGCCACTCTCGGTTATTTTCGCTGAAATCCAGCGAGTTTCCAGTTTTTGTTGCATGATCTGCTTCTTCCCTTTTCTTTTTTCGAAAATAGTTTCTGTGTATTCGTTTATGTTTTCGATTCAGGTAATTATCGTTTCGGAGTAATTATGTTTTGGATTTAGGTTTTAGGTTTTGAAGATCTATTGAGGAGTGGTATTTGCAGTCTCTGCTCTAGCCAGGGAACGAAGGTCTATTGAATCGGCGTGGGTGTTTAGAGGTAAAAAGAAAGAAAGTTATGGCTGAACTCGAGCATTTGCTGCTAGAAGCAGCTGGCCGAACATCTACCAATGATGGAAAGCAAAGCCGAAATCCTGCGAAAAGGAGACTGGAAGATTCTGATTCAGATGATGGCAGTGACTCGAAATCCATTGATGACGATGATTCAGATGATGCTGGGACATCAAATAGAAAGTCTTCTGGGTCAAGAATGCCCCTGAAAAAGAGATTTGATTCTGGTGACAAGGATGATGATGACAGGGGTCGCCGTGACGATTCAGATAGCGAATTATCCATAGGAAGTGATTTGTACAAAGATGATGAAGATAGGGAACAGCTTGGGAAAATGTCTGAACTGGACCGGGAGTTGATTTTGGCAGAACGAGCAGAAGCCAGGGATAATTATTTAATGCGTAAAAGGGCTCGCCAAAACGAGATTAGAAATCAACAACGGAAAGAAACAGGGCCTCCATCTTCACGGATGCGCTCTTCTGTGAAATCGACAAGGTCTGTGAAAGAAAATGCTTTGAGTGAATTGGTAGCAAGGAGGCAGAAGGCACAGGACTCTGACATTCAGCGGAAGCGGAGAGATAATACTGGTTCATCTAAGGGGCGGGATTCGTCACCTGGTAGAAGAAAATCTCATGCAAGTCCGAGTCTTAGTTTGTCATCCTCTAGTGAAGGAGAAGGAAGTGGAAGCAGTGGAGAAGAATCAGATAGTGATGGTGATGGTCCCGGCTCTGCTGACACTCCCAGCTTTGAAGATATCAGAAGCATAACAATAAGGAGATCAAAGCTTGCCAAGTGGTTTATGGAACCATTCTTTGAAAATATCATTGTCGGCTGCTTTGTAAGAATTGGGATAGGAATGTCCAGGTCAGGACAGAGTACTTACCGTCTTTGCATGGTAAAAAATGTTGACGCGACAGAGCCTGATAAACAATACAAGTTTGAGAACCGAACCACATACAAGTATTTGAATTGTTTCTGGGGTAGCGAGAGCAGTGCAGCAAGATGGCAGATGGCCAGGGTGTCTGATTCACCTCCACTTGAGAAAGAGTTTTCAGATTTGGAACGGGAAGTAGAGCGCAGTGGTGGTCGGATGATTAGTCGATCAGAAGTTGAGGAAAAAATAAATGCACTAAAAAAGATAAATCAATTTGTGTACTCTGCAGAAACTGTAAAACAGATGTTGCAGGAAAAGAAGTTGGCTTCCAAAAGGCCATCGAATGTGGCTGCTGAAAAGGACAGGGTTAGAAGAGAGATGGAGCTAGCAGAGAGCAGGCATGATTATTCAGAAGTTGAGAGAATTAAAGTGAGATTGAAGGAACTTGAAGTCCTTTCTCTTCAGAGCAAAAGCAAGGATGCAAAAGCCTTGATGCTAGCAGAAATGAATAAGAAAAACAAGGCTGAAAATTTCAAGAATGCTTCTGAGATCAAGCCTCTAAACCTTAATCTTAAAGCAGGTGAAGCAGGGTATGATCCTTTCACTAGGCGTTGGACTCAATCTCAAAATTATTATGATACAAAGGCGAAGGTTGTGGAAGACAACACTGATGCCAACAAAGAGGCAGATGCAACCAAAGCAGATGAAGCCATAGCAATGGAAACTGCCGAGGATGATGGAAAGCTTGTTGACACTGACGCTCCAGTATCAGAAGATGCAAAGGTGTATTTTTTGCATGATTTTGAACTTCCAATTTCACTTGCTGGACTGCAGAAGTATGGGGGTGCTCAAGGGGCCCCTTTAGCTTTTATGGCTAGAAAACAGAAGATTGAGGCAACTTGTGGAGTGCAAGTCCCTAGCAATGATGGAAGGAGGCATAGCCTGACATTAACTGTGAATGATTACAAGCGTAGAAGAGGCCTGCTGTGAAAATAAATAATGATATTGAGGTTCTCTCATTCCCTTTTATGGCAGACAGAGTAAACACCATTATAGATGCATTTATTGTCTAAGCTCTTGGTGTGATTTGAGCTGATGATGTAAAGTTTATGATTTAATTTAATTAATGTATTTCTTCAGCCACCGTTCATTGCCTACTGGCTTACCATATAATGAACACAACCTTCTATTCCAGGAACGATGGCCGAGCATTTGCATGCTAGTAAAGTTTATGTTTTAATTTAATGAATGTGTTTTCTTCAGCCACCGTTAATTGCCTACGGTCTTACCATATAATGAGCACAACCTTCTATTCCAGGAACAATTAGGCTGAGCATTTGCATGCTAGTGAACAAGTGCTGATTTGATTTGTTTTGTATGAAACTATTGCCAATCAATGTACATCTAAATTAGCAATGACATTCTCCCGAATTGGGTTGTATTCCATGTGATGAATCCCTATTTTCCCTCGTTATAAAGATTTAGTTTCTCTTTTAACATTTACATTCATCACCTATGTCCTGTGCTTCAACTTGACTGCAAAGTCTTATGTATTGTGACTTTACAGAGAGTTCTGCTCTTACTTTGTTTTTGAAGTCATCTATGTCGAAAAGGTATTTATCTTCAACTTGTTTTTGGCATTGTATGACTTGTAAAATTACATTCTGTGATTTGATTCTGCCGTCAGTGAATGTGTTTAAAACTTTAAAGTATTCGTAGACAAGAAATGTGTATTTAGTGAATGTTTAAGTGTTCCAGGACATGAATTGTGAATTAGTCCAAGGGTTGGTAAAATGCACGAGACTGTATTCTTATTATCATCTCTGCTGAAAGTATAAATGTCCATTTTTCACAGATGGGTTTTGCCAATACTTTGATTATAAGGCCATCCATGTCTCTGAAACTGAAATGTCCATTGTAACAGAGAGTTCTGCTCGTACTTTGTTTTTGAAGTCATCTATGTTGAAAAGGTATTTATCTTCAACTTGTCTTCGTTGATAAATATACCCGGGCGAAATCTTTTAAGGCCTACAAATATAATAATCCTTTTCATTCCAGAAGATAACAAAAGGGTTATCCACCGAAACTGTACAAGTCCTCATCCTTTTCATACCTGAAGATATAAATTTTTTTGAAGGGTTACCAACTGAAACTGTACAAGTCAGGTTCTGGCATTTTAAAGGATTTTTATAGTTGATCCATGTTTGTTCATAAATGTAGACCTGTGAAATCACTATGGTATACCGCTATAATGGTCACACATGGATGTCTGAAAAATATGCAAAAATTACAAGATGTCTGTATTTTTGAAAAGTTGAATCTATTTGGTAGAATGGAAGAGCAAAGGGAAATATTGATGTTTATGAATTAACAAAAATGTCAGACTCCATGTGGGTATGTGTATCTTTAGAGATTCCTTTTACTATTCAAAGTTCAATTTCAAAACAAAGAGCTTATAATTTATATGGACATTGAGGGTGAAAAAGAGGGTTTCTGATATATAGGAGAAGACCTCTAAGGAGATTTGAGGTATCTCCAATTTTTATGCAAGTAATTTAGAACCAAACAAGTATGTCCAGGATGACATACCCTTGGGCCCATGAGCACCTCTCATATTGTTCTTTGTGCAAATTATTTTTGAGTGTGAGTGTCACATTTGGTTCTGTTGGGTACAGCTGATCCATGAGAATGCAGAACTTTGGACCAATTCGTTAAGAAAAGACAAAAGGTAGAGCATTATTTTAATGGAGATAAATTTCCATATATATTTCAAATTGTTTGAGCGTGTGCTGCCGGTAATTCAGATGTAAATAAATTCTGAATGAATTCTATCTACCAAAATCTAAAGAAAGTTGCAACTTCATTTCATAGATATTTCAAATTGTTTGAGAGTGTGCTGCTTGTTCACATGTAAATAAATTCTGAATGAATTCTATCTACCAAAATCTAAAGAAAATTTCAACTTCAATACAGATGCAGAACGCTTATGCTATTTGCAATACAAGATTATTTTTCATCGTTGGAGGAATATGAAATTGGAGCTTTATTGAATTGGTATGATTTCAGTAGGATCTATTTGCAACTAGTTTAGTGCTTGTTAATGTCCAATTGTTAGATGAACACGATGTTTGATATATGTTTTTTTTTCCAAGGAAACAAAACACTTCTCTGCAGCCTCTAATCAAAATGCAAGATATTTTTCTTGGCTCAAGGCCATATAACAAGGCTCGAAGCCATTTTAACAATATACTTGATATGAGTTCAACATGTCATTTATGAGAATTGAACCTCAGTGAAAATGATAGTAATTATTCCTCCCAACCACCTGAGATAAACTCAGTTGACAATGCTACATATGCTGCAAGGCCATTTGCTTCTCAGTCTTTTAAGCCCTCTTCACAATGAAACATTAAGATTAAAATTTGTGGAGTAGCCTTGCACAACATTATGTCAAGATTTGTGTTCAACAAAACTTTTCAGATAAATTTGAATATATTGTGCAATTCAAAAACATATTTCTAAATCCTAATCAATTAATATGTTGTGGCATATAGTCTGATTTTATATTTTTCTAATTGATTTTCCCCCCCTCCCCTCCACTCCCCCATGACTACTCCCTCCTGCACGCTCCAGTTCGCCACATGTTTTTGAAATGGATGATTGTGGGATATCCTTAACATAATTGAATATGGACATGTTTTTGAAATGGATGATTGTGGGATACCCTTAACAGAATTGAATATGGATTCTCTAGATTTGGCTGGCGAAGAAAATGATATTCTGAACTTCTGTTATTCTGATGTATATACAAATATATGAGATAGTTACTATTCCCATTGTTTGCATTAGATGTTTTTATGGTTACATATGGTGTTTCTAAGGATGAATCCTAAGGATTGCTAATGTCTATATGTTGAGAATAATCCTCTGGAGAGGAATCATATTATATGTAATCATTGAAGAACATTAATGTGTTGCTCAGTTATTGTGAATTTCAATCCCACATGTTCCATGCATGATTAATATAATTCAGTTACAAGATCAGAGGGTAATGTATAGAAACACCTGGAGTTTTTCAAGCAGAACAAATGAATGCATATAAATTCTTTCTTGTAGGAAAAAAACTATATGCATTCCTCTGTTCATAACTTTTAGCAAAATGAAATAATAAATTGGTTTTGTGGCCTTCCTTTATCGCCCTGGGCACTCAACCTTATGCAACCTATTCAATATTCATGGCAAATTTCAATTATTTAATTATGCTTGGTCTAGCCTTTTCTCAACTCTCACTTCAGGAAATCATTATGCCATTGGCCTGTGCATTCCAATTCTAAGTGTGAAATTTCATGCTTTCCTTGCGATCATCATTATGATCTATTATTTATCTAATGTAGATGTGAAAATTGAGCTTTCTCTTCTTATAGATTGGAAAATGCTATTTGCAGAAATTCGTCTTCCTTTTTGGCTTAAAATCTAGAGACTTCAGAGATATTCTGCCTCTTGGCCGAAAGCATAAGAGGCTTTGTTTTACCTTTAAGGATTGAAATTCATTAATTATCTTGGTGTAATTTGAAGAGGATCTTCTTGTTGTGATCTATCATTTGTAAAACCCTTTGCAAAGTTTTAAGAACCCTTCTTGTCAAGGGGTTTCTTTCTTGTAACCTTCATTTAATAAAGTCACCTTTTCACTTGAGGAGCTTGGAATTTGATTCCAAGGAATCTTGCTCATTTAAAAGGAAGAAATCACTAACTTACTACTTTTTCTCAATTACTTGCATTTGCATTACATGGTTAGAAATTGCATGAGCTTTTGCTGCATTTTATCATTTTAAAATCACTGCTAGCAATCTCTGTGGTCTTTTAGTTAATTGTGTTTGAAATCTCACTTGCTTTTAATCTCTAAATCCTATAGGTGAATAACATTTTTATAATCACCGTAACTAAAGTTTTTGATTGTTATCATTAAGAGATCTTAATTTTTCTATTGGAAATTTTCTGCCCATCATTATAACCAACTTGTTTGCCCATCGTTGGTTGTCCTATTAATGCTTGGGTAGAAGAATTTCTTGATTTAGAGGACTCCCTATACCATTAGTGGTTGGATTTTAGGTATTTTTATGTTTTTCTTGGTGGTGGAGAAGTTGGGGGTGATGACCCACCCATGACATTAAGCATTTTTGCGCTGCAACTAAGAGAGTTTCCATGTCTGGGTTCAATGCTTGGAGGGTTCCCATTTTGGAGTTCATTTCTTTGTGGCCTTCACTCAAAAAATTCTTCATTATGCCCCCAATGATAGGCAAGGTTGGAAAGGTTGACATGGAGGGAGACAACCAACTCATTTGTGTTATGTTCACAAATATATGAAAACCAACAGTGTGATCGTTGTGGAGCCTGGTTTTAGGGCAATGATTGCCCATTTTGGTACCCATGAGTTAAGTGGTGAATCATCCTTGTTACCAAGGAGGGTTCTAGGGACACTAGTGGGAAGTAGCGCAGTAAAGACCCACCCAAGAGAATAATACAAGCGACATTTTTTTTCTGGTAAGCTTCATTTCATTCCATCAACACTTTACCAACTATGGTCTTCGTATTTTAGTGTAGGTCTATCATCTTGAGGTATTTGGTTTCCTAGGCATTGGTGCTACCATCCCTTATCTCCTAATCAATAACCTTGTCATGTATGAATCCATGCTCCAATCGTGTCACCTCCTCTATGGATTCAATCTCTTCTTGAATATTTGGCTAATTTGGCCCCAATACATCTCTACTACCATTGTGCCTTGTCGAGCTTGGGAATGCGCTGGTTGTCTCCCTCCATGTCAACCTTAACAATGGATTAGAGCAGTAAACCAACCTAGGAGAATAATATAAGCAGAAAAAGACTTGAGGTCAAAAAAAGTTTCATTGAAAACGAGGCAAGGTAGCTTTGATTGCTGCCACAAGTGATCCATGAACAAAAATGGCATCATTATTTTCTACAAATGCTTGGGGATTCTGTATAAAAGGAAGAATAACCCCGTAAGAATCTGTACAAAACTAAAAATGCCCAACTCTCCCATATTATACATTGACAACACACAACTACATTTCTATAACAATCTTCACAGCCTGCACTGACTGGAAATAATAAATGATGTGCAGGGAAGGCCTCTTCCTTTGTATTTTTCAATTTGACCAAAAAAGATATGTGAAGGGAAGTCACTGAAACAATAAGTAAGCTGATTTGTCCAGTCTGAAGTGATGAAACTACTCTTGTCCATTTTGATGGCATCTAGAATTGAAAAACATAATTGACCCTTTCAAAACATAACATATACCGAAAGTTAAAATAGATCTTTGTGCATCAGTATTGAAAGATCAGGTCAACTGCCATCTAAGTTATGTAAAGGATTTGATATTCTTGAGATTAAGCCAGCCAGGATTTGATATTATGGAGTTTTTTGAGTAAAATAGAGGAATGCATATAAATTTTTTCCTGCAGGCGCTGGAAAATCATTTTCTTCTTCAAATTCTTTACAGGCAGTGGGCACGCATGATTCATTATGACCGCTGATTAACCATTCAATATTTGATTTTGATTGTTATTTCAAGGAATAATTTGGACATGTTTTTGAAATGGATGATTGTGGGATATCCTTGACAGAATTGAATATGGATTCTCTAGATCTGGCTGGTGAAGAAAATGATATTCTGAACTTCTGTTATTCTAGTGTTACTGTACCCATTGTTTGCATTAGATGTTGTTATGGTTACATATGGTGTTTCAAAGGTTTTCTTTTTGGTTTTCTAATTAGCGGATATTTTTCTAAGGATGCATTTTTCTTATTTATGTCATCTTTTTGTCTTTTCAAATATTTTTAGTGCTATCTTTGTAACATTATTTTATTTATTAATTTTGTTGGAAGCAAGGGAGAGTACAATTAGAAAAAATACATTGTTTTGAATGCTTGTTGGAAGCAAGGGAGAGTACAAATTAGAACAAATACACTGTTTTGAATGTCTGTTGGAAGCAAGGGAGAGTACAAATTAGAACATAATTTTCCATTTGTGCAGAATTTGAAAACGGTCTATACATGTAGGCCAGATAAGAGGCACATGTTGGAGAAACAATTAATAAAAATCTGTTTGGCCTTCATATCATCTCTTTGGTTTCTATTGGGTTCTTCGTGACATCAAGTATTTGCACCACCTCTACCATGGATGGTTTGCTAGAAGGTAATTGAGATGTGAAAATCAGCCCCAACTTAATCATAGGCATAAATTCCTCCTCAGAACAATTGTGCAGGTTCAGATCGATGCAACTCAAGACATTCCCTTGATCAAGAAGTGATCTCACATAATCACAACATCATCTTCCATGTATTCCACTGGCATGCTTCCTGTTACAAGTTCCAAAAGGAGAACCCCAAACCCATACACATCACATTTCTCATATATCCTGAGGCTTTGACAAGCGAATTCTGGAGCCACATATCCCAAGGCACCCTGAAATTAGCTGCTGAGTATATACCTATCGAGCATTGGTAGCAGCTTGGCAATGCCATAATCCGAAATCCTCATCCAATAATACATTGCTGGATTTCACATTGTAGTGTATGACTGGTGGGCTACAAGCTTGGTGAAGGTGTGCAAGTCCTCTAGCAGTGCCCAATGCAATCTTGAAACGAGTTTGCCAATTTAGAGTAGAATTTGGGTGTAATTTGTCATGGATTCTACTGTATAAACTTCCATTTGTAACATAATCATAGACGAGAAGTTGTAGCTTGGGTGTCCAATAGTAACCTTTGAGACTAACTAGATTTAGATGTTTCATCTTCCCTAGTAACTGTACCTCCTTTTCAAAATCCTCTAGGGATTTTACTAAATTTGAAACCATCAACTTCTTTATAGAAATTTCCCTTCCATTACCCATGACAGTTTTGTATACAGTTCCAAAGCTCCTTTTCCAATTTCACAGTGTTTTCTCAGTAAAGCATGAGCGCTACTTATCCAATTTTCGTCGCTCGAATCAGCACTGGGGGAAAACATCACTAGCTTCCCTAATGCCAAATCACTACTCAATGACCTAGAATCACTTTCAGCACGATCATTGATAAATGTCAAATGGCGTTGTTCCCTGATGTTTAAAACAATCATGACAACAACACCAACAACAATGGCAACTGCTGCAGATATGGCAACAATTGCAAAAACACTGAGGACAAATTTTCACACCATGCACTACAAGATTTTGAAGCCGGATTCTGTGTTGCTGATGCTTGGCCTGCTACCCTCCATCCACTGCACTGCTGCTCTCTGTACCGCTGCCCATGCCACTGCCACATCTGTACTGCTATTCCCTCTCAAATTGCTAAATCATGCTGCTCATAGCACTGCCACTACTAACTGCTGCACTGCAACTCAGTTGCTGAGAAATAAGCAACTGTAAGACTTCTGCCCAATTATTTGACAGATAAGTCAGGTTCCCTTCCATCACTGAAGTTCCCTGGATGTTGATTCACGCTGTCCTCCTGGAGGCACTGTTATGTTGCAACATTGCATTGCGTGAGCTCGACCTCTCTGCGCTGCTGAAGTCTCATTAGCCCCTTTGCACTACTGCATTCATGCTGCTATTGCCTCTACATTGCGCTGCTCCTTCTTCAGCTTTTCATCTCCTTTTTCCGCTTCAATGTGGCCTTCTAAAACCAACTCCCGACTCATCCCGCTACCATCTTAAGGCTCCCGTAGCTCGTATGTGATCCAAGAGTAGGGCTGAATCAAGGATCCTACAACTGTCTGTAGATGCTCTACAGATCCATGTCACCCCACCTCTTCTCTCGAGGTGCATGAGCGTTCATGGCTGCATCATCATCAGGGCCATCATCCTTTGCTGTTGCAACCTTGGAATCAGAAGATCCTTTGTCATTTTTCTTAGGAAAAGTGCCAACGAAGTGTCTAAGATCGCCACAGTTAAAGCACCAAACCTTGGAAAGGTTCTTCTTATTCTTCCCTTGTCGTTTCTTTTCCCTTGATGCAAGGGTTGCATCATACTCCTCCTCCTTTACTTTCGCTTTTCTGCTTCCACCACTGATATTCTGCCTCTTGGTGATCCTCCTGATCTCCTCTTGGCGGAGGATAGCCCACATGTAAGCCCAAGATGGTAACACTGCCCTTCCCAAAATGCTTTGGACAAACGTTTCCAAATCTTCTAAGACTGCATTCAGAGTAGTCCTCACTAAGAGCCCCTCATCTGGAGTAGCACCAATGCTAACCAGCTGATCTTGGATAGCTTGAAGCCTGAAGAGGAATGGATCTATCTCTTCACCCTTCATCATTTGGAACAACTGCATCTGGTTCTCTAGAAGCATTCTTCATTGGATGGAGCCTCCTTGGTACATCGTGTCCAAGGCTACCCACACGTAATTTTCTGTAGTCTTGCAGCAATATGAGGAATCACGTGGTCCTTGACTCCATCTATGATCAAATGCTTAGTCAGCGCTTGACTTTATTCATACTTCTTCAGAGGATCTGCATCAGTTGGTACAACAAGAACCTTCTCTGCATGATCTATGAGACCATACTCATCCAAAATTGACAATATTTTGGCCTTCTAGATAACATAGTTGGACATGCCGTCGAATCTATCTTGATCCCTTAGTCCATATCGAGCCATCTTGCTCAGATTTAACAGAAACACTACTTCTTCTCCCTCTGGATCTGAGTTTCTTAGTGTTTAGAAACCCTCTAGTGACTGCTTCTGCTTAAGATTGGTTTCCCTCCTGGAAATCTTTCACCCAAACACAACCAGACAACACTCTCCGATCCTCCTGTTCGAATCTCAGATCTGTTTGGCTCAGATCTGCTGAGTAACTTTCTTCCTCTCGCCTTTGACTTAGCTAGGAACAATTCTGCACTCGCAGAATCTCTACCCCACCAGCGCTACTGAATATCTGAAGCACTATTTCTAGATCTTGGAAAATATTTTCTGCAGCTGAAGAAATGACTGGACTGTGTCTCACGCTGCCCTGGGAAGGGTCTGCGTAAGCTTGATGGCCTTCTGCAACTTCAACACTGTCTTCTTCTGGATCTGCGTTCTTTTGCTGTTAATTTTACCTTTCGGGATCTACTACTTCTTCTGCCACCCTGTAGAAAAAATATTTCTTCAGCTGATTGCTGGAGATTAAGCTTGATCTGCTATCACTCTGATACCATGTGAAAATTCCACTGCAGTATCATGGTTTACTTCTCCTACTTGTTTTAGATTATACAAGTTATTTTCAGAAATTAGATTCAGAAAACATCAAAGTAAACACAACTAACAGTCTACACATGTAGATCATTTACTGAACATATGCTCATCCAACAAAGTGACACACGAATTTTTGGACATAAGTCCCCAGAAAAAACCCAAAGCGGGAAAACCTGTGCAACATATATGAGGGTTTATTTTAATAAGTAGATTTTGAGTACAATAAATCTAGGTTCCAGATCTGGAAACCCTGATAGAGAATAAAAGAAATCAAATCTGCATCTGAACTGTAGATCTAGGACCAAATATCTGACTGATCCACACCCTCAAATGAGATTTACAAGACTCAGCCCAGATCTGGCCCTAGAAATCCCAGCGCTGCCCTTGAAGCCCCAACGTCAGCCCTGCTAGGCTCAGAATGCCACTGCGTTTTCCAGAGAGGGAATACGTAAGCCCGAGAGGGTGACACAGGGCTTACGCTGGCCCTGGAGACCCTTTGCGTAATTTCTGAAGCCCTCTAGAGCCTCTACGTTGTACTGCGTAGCACCTGCGTAGTGGCTACACATCACCTGCATAGCTGCTGCTTTTATTCTCTGCACTGTCCTTGTTGCTGCTCCTCTGCCTCTTACTAACTCTTGGCTCTAGAATCAAATCATCCCCTTAGCAAATACTACCCCTCAATGCAGGAAATTCCTCCGGAAATTCTTAGCGAACCCGCCCTAGAATTTCAAATCTATTCCTTAGCTCTGCAACTGTGTGTTTATCTCCAATTGACCCTCAAGCCTTTCTCTTATACTTTTTCGTTGAACCCTTCAACGACCGAGATTAAAACACTCATCAACGACTGAGATTAAAACACTGTTTGATCCGTGTCTTTTAGAACATTTCAACACATGTGTTAATTAATTCACTTTAATTATTTATTTTTCCTAAGTTTAGACTTAGGAAATCCATTAAAATAATTAATTATTTGAATAACTTGAACACCAATTGAAATTTCTCAAAAGGCTTTCTGGGTTTTGGAGTTCAAGTGTGTCTTAGTCCCTCCACAAAATTTCATGGCTAGAGCACACCCGATGTTACACCAACTTATACAAAATATCAACATATATCTAGAATGATCTTAACACAATATTCCATGAATTTCTATGTCAAATTTTCCATGGAAGATCGGGGTATCTCCTGGTGCTACTTGGGTTGACATCAATGACAACCACCTATCAACAATATCCCCCTTCGGCATTGATGGCAACACATACTCCCCCCGTGATCATAACCCCCCTAGACATCATGTTATTAACCTTCCTAATGTTTTCTCTCCCCCTTTGACATCAATGGAAAAGGGTAACTCCCCTTGACACCCTGCCTCTCCTGTGGACCTGTAACATGCATTAAATCCCCCTTTATACTTGACTAGATAAAAGAATAGTCTAATCGGAACTTGGGAGAATCCCAAGCTTTTAGCAAAGACACTCAAATGCCTCACGCGGTAAAGGTTTGGTAAAGATGTCAATGATTTGTTATTTCGTCCCAATGTATTCAACCTTGATGTTTTTCTCGGCAACATGTTCTCTAAAAAAATGGTACTTGATCGGAATGTGTTTAATTTTTGAATGCATCACATGATTCTTGGAGATATCGATGGCACTAGTGTTATCAGAAGATTGGAATGGGCTCATCAAACTTTACTTGAAGATCGTGCAAGGTTTGTTTCATCCAGAGAACTTTGGTACAACAAGCTGTTGCTGCTATTTATTCTGCTTCTGTTGTGGATAGTGGGATTGAAGAATGCTTCTTTCTCAACCACGAGACAAGACAACCACCTAGATAGAAGGACGCTCCATTAGTGATCTTACGATCATCAACACTTCCTGCCCAATCTGCATCAGTATAAGGTTCAATGGCTAACTCATTTCCTTTAGGAACCATATTCCATATTCTGTTGTTCCCTTAATATATCGAAAAATCATTTCACCGCAATGACATGGGATTCCTTTGGTGCTGCTTGGAATCTTGCAACTTGCCCAACAACCTACATCACATCTAGCCTATACACTGTTACATATAGAAGACGACCAATCATAGATCTATACATCCTTTGATCCACATCTTTGGATGATTCATCTATGCCTAACTTTAAACCTATCACCATTGGGGTGAGAACTGGTTTGCAATCTTCCATTTGAAATTTATTCAACGTTTCGTTGATATATTTGGTTTGATAGATAAATATTCCTTTGTCTTGTTGAGATATCTTAATTCCCAAAAAATATGTCAACTCACCAAGTAGTGACATTTCGAACTCACTCTGCATATTTGCATCAAAATTTTTACTTAACTTGTCATCATCACTCCCAAAGATTATATCATCCACATACACTTCAATAATCGTCAGACTATCATGTTCAATCCTTACATAAAGGTTGCTATCCACACTTCCCTTATTGAATCTTCACTGTTGCAAATATTTGTCAAGATGGGCATACCATGCTCTGGGTGCCTATTTGAGAGCATACAATACATTCTTTAACCTGCAAGCATAATCTTTCTTGTTAGTGAGAAAAAATTCCTCGAGTTGTTTTATATATACTTCTTCTTTTAATTCTCCATTTAGAAATGCTGATTTCACGTCCATTTGATAAAATTTGTTTTTTCTTGAACATGCATAAGCCAAAAACATCCCGATAGCTTCCATTCTACCAGCGAGAGAAAATGTTTATTCAAAATCAATTCCTTCGACTTGTGCATATCCTTTGCAAACCAACCTTGCCTTGTTCCTGGTAACTTGTTCATCCTCATTTAACTTGTTCTCGAAAACCCATTTTGTCCCAATGACATTTTTATCTTTTGGTAGTGGGACCAATTCCCAAGTGTCATTCTTCTCAATTTGATCCAATTCTTCATTCATAGTAGCTACCCAATGTTCATCTTGATTGCCTTCATCAAAATTGTTTGGCTCAAATGTAGCTAAGAGAACAAGATGTGCTTGTTGTGGTACATGAAGCTGTCGATTTCTTATAGTTCCTATTCCTTCATTCAGATCCCCAATGATATGATTTGATGGATGATTATTTTGATACCATTCTTTGGGGGACTGTTGGGGTGTTTCTTGTTCAAACTGTTATTCGTCTCATATCTCTTTCTGGTTGGTAATTGTTTCCTTATTCACTTGTGATTGCTCTGGGACTTCTTGTTTCACATTTTTTGGTTTTGACTTGTGTACCTTTGATTTGCTTGAAGAGGAGGTTTCCTCATTAACCTTTGACCCATAATATTCATTAAATGTTACATTGATGCTTTCAGATATTAGTTTAAGTCTCTAATTGTAACATTTATAAGATTTTATTTTGCGTGAATAACCAACAAAAGTACCTTCGTCTACTCGAGAATTAAACTTTCCTATTTTTTGATCTTCTCTTTTAATGTAGCATTTGCTTCCAAATACCCTAAAATGTTTGAAATTTGTTGGTCTTCCTTTCCAAAGTTTGTATGGAGTATTATCACAATTGTTTCTAAGCAGACTTCAGTTCAAAATAAATAGAGCTGTATCAACTGCTTTAACCCAAAATTTGTCATCTAATTTTGAATCATTTAGCATTGTTCTGCCCATTTCTTGTACAATTTTATTCTTCCTTTCAAAAACTCCATTTTGTTTAGGTGTTCTGGCTGTTGAGAATTGCCTTTTCATTCCATTTTCTTCACAAAATGCTTTGGAGGTAAATTTTCTGCCATTCTTAGATCTCAAACATTTATTTTTTAAGTCAGTTTCATTCTTAACTATTTCCTTGTAGATATTGAAACATTCAAATGTCTCAGAATTTTTATTCAAGAAACTAACAACGGTCACCCTGGTATAATCATCTATCATTAGCATAAAATATAATTCACCATTCAATCCTTTAGTCCTCATTGGTCCACATATATCAATATGTATTAATTCCGATGGTTGTGATGTGAAGTTTTCTTTTGTCTTGAATTTGTCTCTTGTTTGCTTTCCATGCCGACAATGTTCACATACAACGTTGGTTGGTTTTGAAATCAATGACATCTCTCTCACAAATTCCTTTTTGCTAATTATGACAAGGTTGTCAAAGTTTATATGTCCCATTCGTCTATGCCATATCCATCTCTCATATTCTTTTGCCAAGAAACATCCTTTAATGACCTCATGCAAGGTGTATATGCCATTCAGAACTCTACTCACAGTAGCCACAAGTTGACCAGATTTTTCTTTTCTTATTTCAAATTTATTTGAGTCGAATAACATTGTGTGTCCTTGATCACACATCTGACCTACACTTAGCAAATTGTGATTCATATATTTAACAAGAAGCACATATTTTGCTATAGCATCCTTACTTCCAAGCTTGATGGTACCTTTTCCTATGACAGTTGAATATCCATCATTTTTAAAGGATACTGTTCCATATTTTCCTTCTTTTAAAGATATAAATCTATTCCTATCTCAAGTCATATGTGTAGAACAACCGCTATTGACATACCAAACATTCTTTTTACTTTGAGCTTTTAATGCAGGAGAAAACCTTTCAATATTCTTCTTCCAGACTTGTTCATTCTGATTCTGTTGTGATTCCCTTGAGGGGAGCATGAACCTGCAATCCTTAGCCAAATGTCCAAATTTCTTGCATTTATAACATTCTACTTCATTTCTTAACTAGTCAAATCTATTATAATTTTTTCTAAAGTTTGCTTGAAGTTTTGAATAGATGTTCCTAAAGGATATTCCAAAGTTTCTTTCATAAGTACGAAAATCTATAGCTTTATGCCCAAAATTTCTTCATGAACAAAAAAAACCATAAAAGGTGGGTTAATACCTGGGAGGAAACCTTCTTCATGGAATCGTTTTCCAAGAGCTTTCTTGTCTATCTTGAACTTTGGTGGATCCTTCAACATATGTTTTCTGTGCATTTTATTTTTCGAAGTTTGAACCCTTTTCAAGGATTCCCTTGTAGCCAAGATGAATATTGTCATTGCATGACCTTTGGCTGTTAATGAGCTCATCCAAAGTTTTAGAACTGTTAGAAATTTTTTGCAGAACATTTCCCCTTTTTACTTCCTTTTGAAGAGATACTATTTGGGCTTCTAGTTCTTCCCTTACCTTGTTACTTTCTTTTAACTCATCTCTGAGTGATTCTTCATTATTTTGACTTCTAACTTTAATCTGAGGTTGATGATTTCTTCTTCATTCCTTTTGCTGAGATTCTTTAACTCCTCCAAGTCACTTTCTAGAGAATTAAATTTTTTCCTTTCTTCTTTGAGTTCTTTTATAATTCTGACAACTTCGTTTTGAAATTCTATTTCAGTCATTTCTTCTTCTTCATCTTCTTCTTTGTCAGACGTTTCCATATTGTTATGCTTAGCCATAAATACTACTATTTCTTTATTTTTTTTCATCACTGTCACTTTCTTCTCAGATGATGAACTATCTTCCTTGGAGAGGAAGTTTTTCCTAAACCCTTTCTTCTTACGTTGGTTGTTGAAATTTATTTGACCTCCCTTTCCTTTTATAAATGGTTTATTATTATAAGGGCACTTAGCAGCAAAATGACCTATCTCACCATAGTTAAAACATACTAATGGGAGTTTTCCTTTATACTTACATGTTTCTCGTTTCACCTTGTAGTGTACACAAATTCTTCATCTGAAAGCTCTTCATCTTCTTCTTCTTCTTCTTCTTTCTCTTTGAAACAACTAGATCTAGGTTTGGATATCTGTTTTCCCTTCCAAACATTATTGGATGTTGTGAATGCTGTTTCTATATTAGATGAACCATCCTCTTCTTCAATCCTCATTTCATAAGTTGTAAGTATCCCATGTTGTTCGTCCATACTCAAGTTGCTTAAATATGATATATCTTCCAATACTGAAACTTTAGGATTAAATATTGATGGAAGAGTTCTAAGGACTTTCCAAACAATGACCTTCTTGTCAATTGGTTCTCCTAATCCTTCCAAGGAATTTTTTATTTCATCTACACGTTGAAAGTAAGCTGTAATGTTCTCATCTTCTTTCATCCTTAGATGTTCAAATTGAGCTCTGTAAATTTGAAGTTTTCCTTCCTTGACCTTCGAGTCTCCTGCATATATATTTTGAAGCTTGTTCCATAACTACTTAGATATTTGACAACCCAATACCTTAACATAAAAAAATTGAGTGAGTCCACTTATAATAAGATCCTTTGCTTTAACATCATTTACGATATTTTTCTTACCTTGTTCATCTATTCAAAGCATTATATCCCTTTTCGACTATTTCCCAAACAACGTATCCTTGTGCCAGTAAATGAACCTGCCTCCTTCTGCTCCATATTACATAGTTATCTCCATTAAACATAGGAACTCTATTCTTGGTGTACTCCATGATCTCCTTCCAGTTGTTAAACTGCTATTAAAGGAACCAAACTTTGATAACAATTGTTGGAAATACTGAGAGAGGTGGGGGGTGGAGTGAATCAATATTTCTTAGCAATTAGCACTTTATTAATATTTTTCAGAGAAATAGTTAATCTTAAGTTATTATTATTATTTTTTAGTAACAACAGTAAAGAACAATGCAAAATAAAGACAATAAGCACAATATTTTAGGTGGAAAACCCCCTTTGGGTCAAAAACCACTGAACGATTTTCTAATAAGTTCTTTAATCTTCAGCGCCAACTGAAAAGAAAGCTACAAATTCATAGAACTCTAGAAAATCACTCCTCTTCAGCTCCCACTGGAAGGACACCCTAACGCCCTGGTTTTATCAGCAGCCAGCTGAAAGGATTCCCCAACACCCAAGTGAGCCACACCTCAACAAGAAATGTACAAGATTTCAATGCAAAAAGTAGAAAAAATATACTTACATGACCTTGATGTTTGTCAAACCTTACTTGTCAAATCTATCCTAACTTTAGCCCTAGAAAAACCTAACAACCATAATACAAGATAATACAAACAAGGGACTTACCTGAAGTGCTTATGTTGATATTTCACTTGTAATAGATTAGTGTAAAGAAAATGAAGTAAACATTAGCTAAAACTTACCTTCACACAGGTATGTACCATTTTCCAACCAAGTTCTTGGATTAATTCGTAATGAGAATGGATTTCAGAGTGATGAATTTGATTATTAGATCAATTGTTGAATGGATAGTCCTTCAATGCTCAAGACAAAATACTCGTGCTTCTCCTATAGCTCTTTTTCGCTTGATTGTGACAACCTTTATGCTCATAGTTGTATAATGAACCTTCAAGAGATGCCAAGTTTTCTAGATCAATTCCCAAAACTTCTCTTCCTATGGAAGCTCATTAATCACACATAAATTTGGCAAGCGCTGTCTTGAATGAAATCCTTTCTGCTCAACGTGTGTAACGACAATTCACACGTTTTTTCACAATTCAAAACACAAGAACTATCCTACACTGCGCTTCCTTGTAGTAATGACACACCTAAGATCTTGAAATATGGTGTTGAGGTTTAGCGCTGAAGTACGGTTCTACTTAGCTCGGATTATGCATTAGAAAAACCTGTAACACAAGCGAATCACCAAACCTTAACAAAACAAGCCCTACACAACTCTAGTTCATGCGTTATTAGCTCTAGGTAGGCCGGAAGATTTCAGAGTTAGTTTTTTGAATATTCTTTCAGGTTCTTTTTTTTTATTAATTGTTTAGGTGTCCTTTTATATATTTTTTGATGAGCCATTAGAGGGCTTTGGGAGGGGCTTCTAATATGTACATCGCGGATTAAAAAAATGTGTATCGTATACTTCAATGTAGGTAGGCCATGAGTCAATGGTCTTATAAATAACTTTATAAGTTTATAATAATAAAAAATTATTTAAAATTTTAATCGCATAATAATAAATTAGCAATTGCATCACATGTTGCGAAAGAAACATTGTAAGGAAATAGCATAGGAAAGAGTAGCCTAGAAGAAATAAGTTGTTGCAGAGAAGAAGCCATTGCGAATGAATGAAAGGTATTTTTTGCTTCCATGGAAGTAGGTTGTGGAGATTTCAAAGATATTGATGATAAGAGTTATCAACCAGAAAATTTTGTTATATTTAAACCAACATAATATAGATATTGAAATAGGCAATTGTGGGTGAAAACATATATATAAGCCAACATAATATGTTCACATACATAAAAAATTTGTTATAGATATTGAAATAGGAAATTGGGGGTGAAAATCGTTTAGTGATTAATAATCCTCTGAAACAAGCATGAAATGAGCATATAACTCAAATAAGATATTTTAAATACATTCAAGTACAATCTATCTAGCATATATGTAAATAAAGAGAGTTTTTATTAACAGAAATAGAGTTTACTCCAAGGTCATCTACATATTCGAATAAATTTTATATTGTATATGAAGAACAATAGTCTTGGTATACAAGAAAGTGAATGCCATTTTAATATGGAGACATTTTTGGAAGGAGATATTGTTCTTTATGTTATGGTTTATTTTCTTAACTCCAAACTTGGTTTATTCTTTCTCTATATACATAAGAAACAAAAAAATACAAAGTAATTTCACAATTTTAAGTTATAGTTTTATATTTTATAATTACAAATCTAGTTTCTTATTAAACTATTTTACACACATCTATTTATTCAAATAAATTATATTGTGAATATGTTTTCTCCTATTATTTGATTAAAAAATTATTGTACTCCCTACTAATTAAAACAACTATATTAATAAAAAATTGAATGCCAAAGAATTGATTTTTTGATGTATAAATTATTTGTTTTATATGCCGTTGAATTTCCATTACCTATTATCTTCAAACCCCATGGGGAGGTATTGAACATGGGAGCCAATTTTAGATAAATAAACATTCACATTAGTAGAAATTCTTTCGGTAATAATCACATGCAAAAGAACGAGGTCGACGCGTTTCGAACCAACCAGTGTGGTTCATCATCGGGCTTATGTGAGATCGGATAGGGCAATAAGTATAAATAGATGTAGAGATGGTTCAACTAGCCGTTAGGATAACGGCTAGTTTGACTTAGAAAAAGTAAAAATTCCTTTATATATTTATTTATTTAATTAATTAATTAATTAATTTATATTCTCTACATCTATTTATACTTATTGCCTGATCTGATCTCTCACATAGTCCTGATGATGAATTACAACTGATTCAACAACGTCGACCTTTTTGCATGTGTTATTAGAAAATTTCTCAATTTATATGGATCCATGAAGCTTAGTTAAAAACATTCACATTGTCAACTTGGAAAATAAATATTATAATCCTAAAATTCTCTTACCTAATCATATTTTTAAATATATAATTGAGTTCCATTTATTAAAAACAAAGGCAATATTAAGAACCTCCTAGAGTTATAAAAGGTAATTGACATGAAAAATAAAAAATCTCCTCATGACAACATACAAATGTTAATCTTAATTGAATCATTAAAAAACTAAAAAGGGATATATAAAGTATCACAATTTTCTTATCAGAACTAAATGATCCTATATGAAACAATGATTTCTTTCATCAGTTCAAGAGCAGTAAAATCAAGTTTACTGAGAAAGCAATGAGAGATATTTTTTTTAATAGAAGAAATTTGATATTCATTAATAAAAAAAAATCGGATAGATTATGTATGTAGTTACAAACTGTTATGTAGGTACAAACTATTACAACTAAGTAATTAAAGGTAAATTTAGTGTTATTTAAGAAATGAGAATTATGAACATTCATCATTATTGATAAAGATAAATCATTTCCTGTGAAATAATTTAATAAACTATATTCCACATGAATACCAATAACTTATTAAAAAGAAAAAAAAAACTAACATTATAAAAATATATATATATAAAACTATTTACTTGTGGATCTAATGGCCTAAAACATTTCAATTGTCTAGCATTTGATCCAATGGCTCAGACATGGTCACATTGACAGCTAGGGAAGTTGTTTTCAAATAAGGTCAATACCGTGGATTGTTTTTTATAGTTTATTATTATTTTTGTTTTTTATTTAATTTACTTTTATTTTTATTTTTGTGTAATTTGACATAGTCAACATGTTAAACATGACATTACAACATTTCTATTACACACCTAAAACTAGCGTAGATCCATCTAACTCTGGATCTATCATGCGCCGAGAGGGATCAAATCTCTCGAGGTGCAAACTTATTTTTTGAGTGCAAAACTTGAGGAAAGGTTTGCACCTCGAGAGATTTGATCCCTCTCAATGCATGATAGATCCAGAGTTAGATGGATCTAGGCTGGTTCCAGTCAGAGGCATCAATGTCACATTTTTCAAATTATTAAAATTTTTGTATATTTTTTAGATGTAAGATGGATCTAGGTTGGTTTTAATCATGTGTTGCCAAGGAAAATCTATCAAAGATATGATTAATTTTATCAGTAATATGTAAATATATCAAATATTAATACAATAATTTTAAATATGCTAAATATTTCTGAGATTAACTTGGTCATTTTAATTTTAAATTTTCTTAGTTACCTGAGTTCGTTGAGATGATAATTATAGAAAATGTGAATAATAAGAACGTACTCATGTTACAATCAAACTCAAACTATTTTCTTCTACTATTCTTATTTCCTCCCTTGTTAGTTTTGTTATCTTTTCAAAATAGATTATATAAAAAAGAAAATTTAAATTGTAAACCAATTAATTCTTTAGCTCGATCTGTTGTATTAAATATGATACCTTGTCTCTCTTGCTCTCCAATATTAATAGCTTAAATTACTATAACACAAAAATCAATCTACATTGTTAATAACTTTCTGTGCTTACACTAAAATCAATGCATATTGTTAATCCAATCACTTTAATATTAATGTACCGTCATATATCCAATTACATCAAATCATAAATCAACATATACATTGAAATCAATGCATTTAATGCAAGAAATCAAATAAGATTAGAAAATAACTTCTACATTGAAATCAATGCACCTAGTGCAATCAATCAAATAAGATTAGAAACCAACATCTACACTGAAATCAATGCATTTACTTAAAGAAATCAAATAGGATTAGAAATCGCCATCTACACTGAAATCAATGCATTTAGCGCAAACAATTAAATAGTATTAGGAATAATCTATATTGAAATCAATGCATCTAGTTCAAGCAATCAAATATAATTATAAATCGATGTCTAAATTGAAATCAACACATCCAGTGAAAGCAATCAAATAGTATTAGGAAACATCACCTACGCTGAAATCAATGCATCTAGTGCAAGTAATCATATATCATTAGAAAAAAATATCTACATGAAAGTAGTCATCTAGTGCAAATAATCAAATAGGATTATAAATCACCATCTCACCAAAATCAATCATCTAGTGCAATAAATATTCTTCCCTCTCTCCCGCCTCCATCTGTATATATCCCCATCATCTTTTTTTGTCTCTAGCTCTCACCAAAAACACACACGCTCTGCTTTTCATATATATCATTCTCTTTCCTTCGATCACCCCTCTCTCCCTGTCTCTCTTCTTCCCTCTCTTCCCCTTCTCTCCCTCTCCCCCACTAATATCTCTCTTTCCTTCTTTTTTCCTCTCTCCCTAGGCTCTCCATCTTCCTTATCAATCACTCTCTCTCTCTATAAACCAACATCTACACTTAAACTAATGCATTTAATCAAAGAAATCAAATAGGATTATAAATCACCATCTACACTGAAATAAATGCATTTAGTGCAAACAATCAAATAGGATTAAAAATCATCTACATTGAAATCATTTCATCTAGTGTAAGTATCAAATATAATTATAAATCAACCTCTAAATTGAAATCAACACATTCAGTGCAAAAAATAAAATTGTATTAGAAATCACCACCTACATTGAAATCAATGCATCTAGTGCAAGTAATCAAATATCATTAGAAATATATATCTACACTAAAATCGATGCATCTAGTGCAAATAATCAAATAGGATTAGAAATCACCATCTCCACTTATATCAATCCATCTAGTGCGAGAAATATTCCTCCCTCTCTCCACCCTCCATCCATATCTATATCCCCCTCCACCTATTCTTTTTGTCTCTCTATCTCACCCCCCTAAACACACGCGCTCTCGTACTCCATATATATCAATCTCTTTTTCCAATCCACCCCTCCTCTCCCCATCTCTTTCTCTTCCCTCTCTTCACCTTCCATCTATATCTCTATCTTTCCCTTCTCTCCCTCTCCCCCGCTAATATCTCTCTTTCCTCCTTTTTTCCTCCATCCCTCTCTCTCCATCTTCCTTATCACTCACTCGCTCTCTCTAGAAACCAACATATACACTGAAATCAATGAATTTACTCAAAGAAATCAAATAGGATTAGAAATCGCCATCTACACTGAGATCAATTCATTTAGTGCAAACAATCAAATAGGATTAGAAATCATATACATTGAAATCAATTCATCTAGTGCAAGTAATCAAATATAATTATAAATTGACATCTAAATTGAAATCAACACATTCAGTGAAAGCAATCAAATTGTATTAGAAATCACCACCTACACGAAATCAATGCATCTAGTGCAAGTAATCAAATATCATTAGAAATAAATATCTACACTAAAATCGATGCATATAGTGCAAATAATCAAGTAGGATTATAAATCACCATCTCCACTTATATCAATCCATCTAGTGTGAGAAATATTCTTCCCTCTCTCCACCCTCCATCCACATCTATATCCCCCTCCATCTCTTCTTTTCTATCTCTCTATCTCACCCCCCTAAACACACACACTCTCACAATCCATATATATTAATCTCTTTATCAATCCCCTCCTCTCCCCATCTCTCTCTTCTTCCCTCTCTTCACCTTGCATCTATATCTCTATCTTCCCCCTCTTTCCCTCACTCTCCATCTTCCTTATCACTCACTCACTCTCTCTCTCTATTTATTTCTTCTTACCTCTCTCCTCCTCCCCCTCAAAGTCCATCTCTCTTTCCCTCCCTCTCTCCACTCTCTCACATCCTCTCTCTTCCTTCCTCTCTTTCCCTTTCTTTCCCATCTCTCTCTCTTCACCCACCAACTATGTTACTATATCCCTCCCTCTCTCCTTATATCTCCTTCTCCCCCCTTATCTCCATCTCTCCTTATTTGTCTCTTTATCTTAGCCCCAAACATACACTCTCTCTCTCTCTCTCTCCCTTGTCACTCCTTCTCTCTCTCCACTGCTCACTCTCTATATCTCTTATTTCCTACATCTCTCCCCCTCCAACTCCATCTCTCTTATCGATCCCTCTCTCCTCCTCTCTCTCAAGTCCTCTCTCTCGTCCTTCCTCTCTCTCTCTCTCCCCTAAATCCCTCTCTCTTCGCTGATCTCTCTCTCTCTCTCTCTCTCTCTCCCCAATACGCTCTCTTCCCCCATCACTCTCCTCCTCTCTCTCAGCCTTCCTCTCTCTCCTTTCTCCCACCTCTCTCTCTCTTTCCCTCCAATCCTCTCTCTTCCCCCATATCTCTCTCTCTCTCTAATCCTCTCTCTTCCCCATCCCTTTCTTTCTCTCTCTCTTTCCACCCCTCTCTCTCTCCAACTACATTACTATATCCCTCCCTCTCTCTTGTCTCACTTCTTCTCTCCCCCCTTCTTTCCATACATCTTACTTTGTCTCTTTATCTCACCCCTAAACATACACACTCTCTCTCCATATCTCCCTTATCAGTCTCTCTCTCTCTCTTTCTTCTTAGTTATGTAAAATAATGAACATAAATATTAGTAAATATAAAGTAGATTATGGAGTAAATATGAAAAGAGGTTTTATTTACTTACCATACCTTTGGTTTATTTATATTTATATTTATTTACCATACCTCTTTTATTTACTATGGTATTTGGCCCATATGCTTGTTATATAATTAGATTTTTATTTATAATCCTATTTGATATATTGTTATTTATTTACCTTACCTCTTTATGCCTCTTTTATATTTATTTATTTACCATACCTCTTTATATCTATTTTATATTTATTGCGCCGAGAGGCGCATCTACAGCCCAGTATGACCCCGATGTCAGGTGGGTCACGTCCTCAATGTCGGCTGAAATTTTAAATTAAAATAAAAATTAATATAAGTGTCGGCTTAAGTTTTAAATTTAAAAAAAATAAAAAATAAAAATGGCATTGTGCTAGAACATATATCAATTTCTAATACAATTATGTATTATTTATATAATTTGAATGGATTGTAAATTATATACGTGAATTTGAATGGATCATAAATTTACTTTTAACAAAAAAAAATTACCACATAGAATTTCCAAATTAAGTAAAATTTTAAACATCTTTACTCTTTACTAAAGTCAATACCATTTTCTAAATAAAAAAAAAGAGTTAATTCAACACAAACAATCAAAATACAAAATATTTTAATATTTCTTTTAATTAAATATTTGTAAAATGAATTTATACTTACTCCAGAGCTATGGTAAATAAATAAAAAAATATATAAACTAGATGTACGGTAAATAAATACAATTATTTTTTATATTTATTCCATAAACCTTTTTATATTTAAAAAAACTTTAAAAAGAGGTTTTATTTAGATGAAGCCTATGGGACGAATACCATGGGAAAAATTAATATTGATACCATGGGCCAAATATCGTGGGTAAATAAATAAATATAAAAGAGGTATAAACAAGTATGATAAATAAATAAATAAATATAAAATATATATAAAGAGGTATGGTAAGTAAATAAACATAAAAGGGGCATAAAGAGGTAACGTAAATAAATAACAATATATCAAATAGGATTATAAATAAAAATCTAATTATATAACAAGCCTATGGGCCAAATACCATAGTAAAGAAAAGGGGTATGGTTAATAAATAAAAATATAAATAAACTAGGGGTATGGTAAGTAAATAAAACCTCTTTTCATATTTACTCCATAATCTGCTTTATATTTACGAATATTTATGTTCATTAGTTTACATAACTAAGAAGAAATAGAGAGAGAGAGTGATAAGGGCGAGATGAAGAGAGAGTGTGCATGTTTAGGGGTGAGATAAAGAGACAAAGTAAGATGTATGGAAATAAGGGGGGAGAGAAGAAGTGAGAAGGAGAGGGGGAGGGATATAGTAATGTAGTTGGAGAGAGAGAGGGGTGGAAAGAGAGAGAGAAAGACAGGGATGGGGAAGAGAGAGGATGAGAGAGAGAGAGAGATATGGGAGAAGAGAGAGGATTGGAGGGAAAAGAGAGAGAGAGAGGTGGGAGAGAAAGGGAGAGAGAGGAGGAGAGTGATGGGGGAAGAGAGAGTATTGGAGAGAGTGAGAGAGAGAGAGATCAGGGAAGAGAGAGGGATTTAGGAGAGAGAGAGAGAGAGGAAGGACGAGAGAGAGAACTTGAGAGAGAGGAGGAGAGAGGGATCGATAAGAGAGATGGAGTTGGAGGGGGAGAGATGTAGGAAATAAGAAATATAAAGAGTGAGAAGTGGAGAGAGAGGAGGAGTGACAAGGGAGAGACAGAGAGAGAGCGTGTATGTTTGGGGTTGAGATAAAGAGACAAATAAGGAGAGATGGAGATAATGGGGGAGAAGGAGATATAAGGAGAGAGGGAGGGATATAGTAACATAGTTGGTGGGTGAAGAGAGAGAGAGAGGGAGAGAGAGATGGGAGAGAAAGGGAAAGAGAGGAAGGAAGAGAGAGGATGTGAGAGAGTGGAGAGAGGGAGGGAAAGAGAGACGGACTTGGAGGGGGAGGGGGAGAGAGGTAAGAAGAAAGAAATAGAGAGAGAAAGGTGAAGAGAGAGAGAGTGAGTGAGTGATAAGGAAGATGGAGAGAGAGGGAGAGAGGGGGGAGATAGAGATATAGGTGGAAGGTGAAGAAAGGGAAGAAGAGAGAGATGGGGAGAGGAGGGGATTGACAAACAGATTGATATATATGGATTGCGAAGGTGTGTGTGTTTAGGGGGGTGAGATAGAGAGAGATGGAGAGAGAGTGTGTATGTTTAGGGGTGAGATAAAGAGACAAAGTAAGATGTATGGAAAGAAGGGGGGAGAGAAGAAGTGAGAAGTAGAGGGGGAGGGATATAGTAATGTAGTTGGAGAGAGATAGGGGTGGAAAGAGAGAGAGAAAGAAAGGGATGGGGGAAGAGAGAGGATTAGAGAGAGAGAGAGATATGGGAGAAGAGAGAGGATTGGAGGGAAAAGAGAGAGAGAGAGAGGTGGGAGAGAAAGGGAGAGAGAGGAAGGATGAGAGAGAGGAGGAGAGTGATGGGGGAAGAGAGAGAGAGAGAGAGAGAGAGAGAGATATCAGGGAAGAGAGAGGGATTTAGGGGAGAGAGAGAGAGAGGAAGGACGAGAGAGAGGACTTGAGAGAGAGGAGGAGAGAGGGATCGATAAGAGAGATGGAGTTGGAGGGGGAGAGATGTAGGAAATAAGAAATATAAAGAGTGAGAAGTGGAGAGAGAGAAGGAGTGACAAGGGAGAGACAGAGACAGAGCATGTATGTTTGGGGCTGAGATAAAGAGACAAATAAGGAGAGATGGAGATAAGGGGGGAGAAGGAGATATAAGGAGAGAGGGAGGGATATAGTGACATAGTTGGTGGGTGAAGAGAGAGAGAGAGGGAGAGAGAGATGGGAAAGAAAGGGAAAGAGAGGAAGGAAGAGAGAGGATGTGAGAAAGTGGAGAGAGGGAGGGAAAGAGAGATGGACTTGGAGGGGGAGGGGGAGAGAGGTAAGAAGAAAGAAATAGAGAGAGAAAGGTGAAGAGAGAGAGAGTGAATGAGTGATAAGGAAGATGGAGAGAGAGGGAGAGAGGGGGAAGATAGAGATATAGATGGAAGGTGAAGAAAGGGAAGAAGAGAGAGATGGGGAGAGGAGGGGATTGACAAAGAGATTGATATATATGGATTGCGAGTGTGTGTGTGTTTAGGGGGGTGAGATAGAGAGACAAAAAAGAAGAGATGGAGGGGGATATAGATATGGATGGAGGGTGGAGAGAGGGAAGAATATTTCTCACACAAGATGGATTGATATAAGTGGAGATGGTGTTTTATAATCCTATTTGATTATTTGCACTATATGCATCGATTTTAGTGTAGAAAATTATTTCTAATGATATTTGATTACTTGCACTAGATGCATTGATTTCGGTGTAGGTGGTGATTTCTAATACAATTTGATTGCTTGCACTGAATTTGTTGATTTCAATTTAGATGTCGATTTATAATTATATTTGATTACTTGCACTAGATGAATTGTTTTCAATGTAGATGATTTATAATCCTATTTGATTGTTTGCACTAAATGCATTGATTTCAGTGTAGATGGCGATTTCTAATCCTATTTGATTTATTTGAGTAAATGCATTGATTTCAGTGTAGATGTTGGTTTCTAGAGAGAGAGAGAGGGAGAGATGACAAAAGGAGGGAAGAGAGATATTAATGGGGGAGAGGGAGAGAAGGGGAAGATAGAGATATAGATGGAAGGTGAAGAGAGGGAAGAAGAGAGAGATGGGGAGAGGGGGTGATTGAAAAAGAGATTGAAATATATGGAGTACGAGAGCGCATGTGTTTAGGGGGGGTGAGATAGAGAGAAAAAAAAGAATAGATGGAGGGGGATATAGATATGGATGGAGGGTGGAGAGAAGGAGGAATATTTCTGGCACTAGATGGATTGATATAAGTGGAGATGGTGATTTCTAATCCTATTTGATTATTTGCACTAGATGCATCAATTTTCGTGTAGATATTTATTTCTAATGATATTTTATTACTTGCACTAGATGCATTGATTTCAGTGTAGGTGGTGATTTCTAATACAATTTGATTGCTTGCACTGAATGTGTTGATTTCAATTTAGATGTCGATTTATAATTATATTTGATTACTTGCACTAGATGCCTTAATTTCAATGTAGATGATTTCTAATCCTATTTGATTATTTGCACTAAATGCATTGATTTCAGTGTAGATGGTGATTTCTAATCCTATTTGATTTCTTTGAGTAAATGCATTGATTTCAGTGTAGATGTTGGTTCCTAGAGAGAGAGAGAGAGTGATAAGGAAGATGGAGAGAGAGAGAGAGGACAAAATGAGGAAAGAGAGATATTAGCGAGGGAGAGGGAGAGAAGGGGAAGAGAGGGAAGAAGAGAGAGATGGGGAGAGAGGGTGATCGACAAAGAGAATGATATATATGGAGTGAGAGAGCGTGTGTGTTTAGGGGGGTGAGATAGAGACAAAAAAAAAGAGATGGATGGGGATATAGATACGGATGGAGGGTGGAGAGAGGGAAGAATATTTTTTGCACCAGATGGATTGATTTAAGTGGAGATGGTGATTTATAATCCTATTTGATTATTTGCACTAGATGCATCGATTTTAGTGTAGATATTTATTTCTAATGATATATGATTACTTGCACTAATGCATTGATTTCAGTGTAGGTGTTGATTCCTAATACTATTTGATTGCTTGCACTGGATGTGTTGATTTCAATTTAGACGTCAATTTATAATTATATTTGATTGCTTGTACTAGATGCATTGATTTCAATGTAGATTATTCCTAATACTATTTGATTGTTTGCGCTAAATGCATTTATTTCAGTGTAGATGGCGATTTCTAATCCTATTTGATTGCTTTGAGTAAATGCATTGATTTCAGTGTAGATGTTGGTTTCTAATATTATTTGATTGATTTTATTAGGTGCATTGATTTCAATGTAGAAGTTATTTTCTAATCTTATTTGATTGCTTGCATTAAACACATTGATTTCAATGTATATGTTGATTTATGATTTGATGTAATTGGATATATGATGGTACATTAATATTAAAGTGATTGGATTAACAATATGCATTGATTTTACTATAAGCGCAAAAAGTTATTAACAATGTAGATTGATTTTTGTGTTATAGTAATTTAAGCTATTAATATTGGAGGGAAAGAGAGACAAGGTATCATGTTTACTACTATAGATCGAGCTAAAGATTTAAATGGTTTACGATTTAAATTTTCTTTTTCATATAATCAATATGAAAAGATAACAAAACTAACAAGGGAGGAAATAAGAATAGTAGAAGAAAATAGTTTGAGATTGATTGTAACATGAGTACGTTCTTATTATTCACATTTTCTATCTTTCAACACTATTATTGTCACTTTGCATTTAAAAAAAATATTTCATTATTTTTCATCATTATAGTTATTAACAATAATTATCATCTCAACGAACCGAGGTAACTAAGAAAATTTAAAATTAAAATGACCAAGTCAATCTCAGAAATATTTAGCATATTTAAAATGATTATATTAATATTTGATATATTTACATATTACTGATAAAATTAATCATATCTTTGATAGATTTTCCTTGGCAGCACATGACTGAAACCAACCTAGATCTATCTTACATCTCAAAAATATACAAAAATTTTAATAATCTGAAAAATGTGATGTTGATGCCTCCGACTGGAACCAGCCTAGATCCATCTAACTCTGGATCTATCATGCATCAAGAGGGATCAAATCTCTCGAGGTGCAAACCTTTCCTCAAGTTTTTCACTCAAAAAATAGGTTTGCACCTCGAGAGATTTGATCCCTCTCGGCGCATGATAGATCCAGAGTTAGATGGATCTAGGCTGGTTTATTTATTTATCATACTTGTTTATACCTCTTTTATATTTATTTATTTACCCATGGTATTTGGCCCATGGTATCAATATTAATTTTTCCCATAGTATTCATCCCATAGGCTTCATCTAAATAAAACCTCTTTTTAAAGTTTTTTTAAATACAAAAAAGTTTATGGAATAAATATAAAAAGAATTTTTATTTATTTACCATACATCTAGTTTATATATATTTTTATTTATTTACCATAGCTCTGGAGTAAGTATAAATTCATTTTACAAATATTTAATTAAAAGAAATATTAAAAGATTTTGAATTTTGATTGTTTGTGTTGAATTAACTCTTTTCCTTTGATTTAGAAAATGGTATTGACTTTAGTAAAGAGTAAAGATGTTTAAAATTTTACTTAATTTGGAAATTCAATGTGGTAATTTTTTTTGTTAAAGGTAAATTTATGATCCATTCAAATTCACATATATAATTTACTATCCATTCAAATTATATAAATAATACATAATTGTATTAGAAATTGATATATATTCTAGCACAATGCACTTTTTATTTAATTTAAAACTTAAGCCGACATTTTGTATGAGGACGTGACCCACCTGACATCAGGGTCATATTGGGCTGTAGATGCGCCTCTCGGCGCAATCAATCTAACTTATTATATATTAAAAAACTAACATTATAAAAAAATAAATATAAAACTATTTACTTGTGGATCTAATAGTCTAAAACATTTCAATCATCTAACATTTGATCCAATGACTCACACATGGACACATTAGCAGCTAGGGAAGTTGTTTTCAAATAAAAACGCCTTACGGCGTAATAAATTGTAATAATTTTAATGATCTTTAATTTAATTAATTATTAATTTTTTTTGGTGTGCTTATAGGTCAGACATGAGTGTATTAAGTCAATGATTGATTTATTGTCTTTGATTCATGAAGTTATTCAACTTATGTGTGGTGAGATTACGATGAGAATCCCTGTGATATATTGACAACCGTTGGTGAATAAGGTGTCATGTCTCTACCCCTCGAGTTTTAGCCCATAAAACTGAGTCTTCAACTTTAAACTCAATTTTATCTCAAACGAGAAGGAACCACAATGCGTACCATATATCAATAGAAACATATCGTCGAGGAGAATCTATCTAGAAGGATCTTGACACAAGATTCCATGAATTTCTATGCCAAAATTTCCATGGAAGGTTGGGGTAGCTTCTGGTGCTGCTTGGGTTGACATCAATGAAAACCACCTATCAACACAAGATTTCAGTCTAAAATAATATAATTTCTTATTATTCAGTAAAATGATATTCAAATCCTCAAATTTCACACATGCAAATTGCAATTTTAATCTATTATGGAGCAACTCACAAAAACCCTAAAGGTTTCACTTGGTAAATCTAGAGTTAAGATGAATCTAGGCTGGTTTATTCCCCCCTTTAAATAGGCTATATTCCACATTAATACCATGTATTCTCATAGACCCGAAGCTCAAAAACCACCGGTAAGTTGACTAAGACAAGTATATGTGTAGAATATCATGAAAATATGCAATGCTAAGGCAACAAAGTTTCCCCCCCAAAACACATCATTTGATACCTCTAAAACAATATAATTATCCCTTTTGGATGAGGAAGGAACTAAAAATGGAACATCAAATATATCTACACTATTTTTTCCCAAGTGTGATTGATAGATTTTTTAAGCAACATTAACATTTGGAAAAATGCACCATGGTTTCCTAAGAAACTAGACCAAGAACACTAAGAAAACATGTCTAGAATATTTTCCTAAAATAAATAGAAAGTCAACTTAAGCCTTAGACATACAACTTGCACCACTTTAGCTTCAATGGAAGACTTGCCAAATTTACTTCTGGAATATTCAACCAAATGAAAAAATAGAAAAATAATTGAACACAGTATTAAATCAAATCCAAAAGAGATGAATCCAAGCTCACCTTCAAATACATACTTTATACTTGCAACTTGGTCATGCCATTTATTCAATTGTATATGCCCCATCTAAAACCTTCCACATCTTTTTCTAAAAAATCTTAAATAAATCTATTACATAGAATATTAGGCTTCCTGTTTTCAAACTTAGTATACTTAGGATGAGTTTTTTTATCCAAACTGTTGAAAGTTTTTTTATCCATAAACTAATAAATTACCTCTAAACTTAATATCTTTAAATTCAAGTATTGTCAAACTTTTGCCTTTGAATGACCGTCCATTACCAGAGTTCCATGATTAGCACCAAAATCATATTTTCCACTTCCAATGTTTCCTCTATGACCAATTTTTTTTAGTAATAATACTTTTGTATTTCTCAGTTTCTAGAAATAATGGAGCTTATGGAAATATGGGACTTCTTTCTTGGTTCAATCCATCTATAATTATAAGAAAGAAATGGTAAATTTTTTTTGCGACACTAGAACCTAGCTTAATTAACAAGTCTAAATTTTTTGGCTCAAATGAAATAAATTAAGCATGCCAACAAGAGATTGTATTCCATTATTAATATATACTTCCAAAACTTTTTTCTAGAACACATTTTTGATATCTTTGAATAAAAAATTAACTCCTCTTGCAATTGTTTGGTCTGTGTCATTCGCAAATACATAACCCTCATGAAATTTTTAACATAAATATTTGAAAAATAATAATTTCATCCATTGTTACCGCTTGAACTTCTTCAACATAAATGAAGTTAAGTAAAAATACTTTTGTATTTCTCAGTTTCTAGAAATATTGGAGCTTATGGAAATATGAGACTTCTTTCTTGGTTCAATCCATCTATAATTAAAAGACAGAAATGATAAAAAAAACTTCGCGACACTAGAACCTAGCTTAATTATCCCACAACGAGTCTAATTTCTTTGGATCAAATGAAATAAATTAAGCATGCCAACAAGAGATTGTATTCCATTATTAATATATAAGTCTTCCAAAACTTTTTTCTAGAACACATTTTTGATATCTTTGAATAAAAAATTAACTCCTCTTGCAATTGTTTGGTCTGTGGACAGTCACTAGAAAATACATAACCCTCATGAAATTTTTAACATAAATATTTGAAAAATAATAATTTCATCCATTGTTACCTCCTCAACTTCTTCAACATAAATAAAGTAAGGTTTGTTTTTTGTTTTTTGTTTTGTTTTGTTTTTTCTTTCTGACCCAGATAGTCTTTGTCACCAACAAATACATGCATGAAAGTTATAACATAAATATTTGAAAAAAATAATTTCATCCATTGTTACCTCAATTTCTTCAACATAAATAAAGTTGTTTTTTTTGACCTAGATATGCATTGGATCTTAGTTGCCAATGCAAGTAGTTCACTATATTTGTAATATCAAATTCACTATTTCTTTACTTTTGAATCTCACAATGTGAGAAAATTTCATCGATTTCTTCTCTTTGATCGACAATAAGATAGAAACCCTACTTCCTCCCATTAAAATAAAATCTTCTCCACTCATCACAAAGTTTGGTGAATTCATTAATATTAAACTACCCTTTATTTTTAGTATAATTTTAGTGAATAATGCGGAAGAGTCAACCCGTCTATTCAAATCTTCACAAAAATGTAACTAGTACATTGAATTGAAAAATTCACAGTCCAATTTTCTTGTTCTCATAATTTCCATTAAGGCAACATATTCTCCATTTATGGATCCATTTTCAACATCAATTAAATGGTATGGAACACTACCATCCAACATTAATAGAAATTTTTAGAATGTAATGACCAATTGAAGATTCTTCTGAAGTAGTTTTGTGAAATTGTTAGGAATATCTTCCATTTATCATAGGTGGTTACCAACATCATGCATAGCCATGTAGGGAACATGATCCTCTCCTAGTAGAATGCTCTCAAAGTGAACTAAGTGATTCCTAACTACTAATAATGCACCTTTGTTTGAAAGTATCCATGCACTCCCTCCTCTAACAATATATGCATCATTTGATACCTTCACCCTATAATAACAATAACCAGCAGTGGCCATAGTATATGATATTATTTCATGGCTCTTGCAACAAGAAATGGAAATGAAAAGTATACATTTACATTATCTAGCACTACAATATGATTCTTTGAAGATGAATACATTTTTTATTCTCTTTTGACTACAGTCTTATTTCCACGTTCCACAAGAATTGATAGAAGATAGAAATTACTTTTAGAGCTCCTTTATTTTTTCCTTGCTAGTAAGTGATTTACAAGAGGAATCCCAAGGGAATTATCAAATGCAAATGTATTGATTTCTTGTACTATCCCTCTAGTAGTGTTGCATTTCAAACAAAGTGTTTGATATTCATTTTCAAAAAGGGATTCCCATCGGAATATCCAACATCTTCAATAAATTTTACCAAGTATAACATATGTCGGATTATAGACTTGAAGGGTTGGAAACATGGATTGATTGTAATTATGGATAATGGCTTCTCATGAGCACAACTCTGGAACCTTGTCAGAAATATCCTTAAAGGAAAGAGCTAACTAAAGCCTTTCATCCATAACCATCTTTGAATTTTGTTTATTCTTTTGACAAAAGTGATTGATCATGTCATCGCTTCTACTAATATTCAAGAGTTGTTTTGGCTATCTCCACCTCTTCCACCACTAACACCACCCTATCATAGGATTCTCCTACGATTTATCCGTTCATCGGTATCACTAAATTCAGTTTCAGCTCATTCTATCAGGCAGTCTCTTCCTTTTGTTGACTCAAATAAATATTTAAACTCATGTTACATGTGTAGCTTATGTTCTTGACCTATAGTATAATTTCATAACTTTCATTCTAACTATTCACAATACAATCCGTGGGAGATTGATACCGTTATCAAAGTTCAAATTTAAAAGTTTTGTATTTTCATCAATTTGAATTTGTTTTTCCAATCTGTGGCAAGTAAATAGTGCTTACGACCTGTAGAAAATAATATTTTATATAATATTTCAAATTTTATATAAGATAGGATGACTTGTCTATTATAATATTTCAAATAAAGGTACATATTCTAAACTCACTCTACTGCTACAAGCATGGTCGAAGGATAGGAAATACATGGCATTATCACTATATGTGGTATGGATCATATGGAGAAGACGTAATGCCATTATATTTGAACAGAAGAAAATTGAGGCACATGAGGACATCAATAAGACAGTTGCATATTTCAACAAAGTCGGAGCGGTACAAATAGTCAAAAGATATAGAGCCTTTAGACCCAAGGAAATCTGGAAAACGTTCCCTATGGGATTCTTCGATGGAGCCATCGTGAAAAGGTCATGTGGGTGTGGAGCAGTGATTTATTTAGAAAAGGAGGTTTGTTATCATTTCTGGTGGGAGGGGGGAAGAGTAACGAACAACAGAGCATAAATTATCGTCTTATGGGGGGTGTTGAGCGCTGCCAGATGGTTGGGTATATATCAGATACAAATTTATGGAGATGCAAAAGGCATCATCGAATGGGTGAAGGGATACAATCATTTTAACCCACCTATTCTAAGCAACTGGATGGCTCGCATCAAAGTATCGATAAGGACTTTCACTAATGTCAGCTTCGAACATTTATACATGGAATAGAATGGAACAGTTGATCTACTCTCAAAAAGAGGCATAGGTAAGAAAAATGGTAAGTTCTTTTTCAATGAACATGATCATGGATCGGTGGTAAATGCAGGCACCTTGAACTACTCATAACACAAAGCAGCAAGATGGAGCATTGGGAACAGGAAGCAGATGATCAGATGGAACACTTTTTGTGACGTAAACAAATTTTCTTAAGAAGATAAGTCTCATCTTGAAGACACTTTGATTAAATGTAATTTTCTATAGTAGTCTTATGATTACAAGTAGCGAACTGACATGTGATTTTCTTGCTGGATAATAGAGGAAAGAACTGACTGTATAAGGGGGATAAGTCTCAAGTTTGTTGTACTAACTTTCACTTAATATAAGGAGTAGCATTTTTTTCATCAAAATAAAAATAAAAACTTCAGTGGGAAGATGGAAGTTTGTTTTTATATTTTGTTTCTTTTTGTTAGAACTCTGCCACTAGATGGAAATAATGCAATGTGAATCCATATTTCCATTTTTTGTTTAATATTATGAACTCACTATAATGCAAACATCTCTCCATTTAGGATATAGACTCTTAGAGGTTGCTGTTTTCACAAAGAACTTGACAAACAATTGTAAAAATATGAAATTGTCTAGAAAAGGATCCTAACATAATCGAAAAATGTACTCTCTTTTTGTTATCTTAATAAAAAAAGCATTTTTTTTCCTCGGAAAAGGAAAAGAAAAAGAAATGTTCACTTCTTTTAAAAACAAACATTTTCCTGTACCATTCTTAGGACACACACGAACATTTACTGGAACACATACCAAATATCATTATTATAACAATTTAAACTGTATACACACACCATCTTATATGTATCTATATACCTGTCGAGACTCTCTTTCAGCGGGTGGTCGCATTGAGCGCACCTCTGCCCTTCCAATAGTACAAATCTATATCTTCACATAATTCCTTGCAACTTGCTCGGAATATGAGGTTTGGTGATACAACACCGACCATACTATTTCTAGAATTGATTTCCTTCAAACGTCTGTCCAAATTGCCAGTCAGAGGGAACCACGTTGTAAGAAGTAACAGTTCGGCCATTGCTAGAGGTGACTCGAAAGGAAAGAGCGTGCCCCTTGAGAATGGTATTGCACTGCCAGTTCTGTCCCCAATTCCGACTCAAAGTCAACCACCCTGTATTCGATCCCTTCACATTCACGTCTGAAACTACTCCGTCGCCACCCACATTGGTAACGAGGATGAGGTAGAAGTAGTAGTTCCCATTAATGGTGAACCTTATTCCTCCTTCTTTCACACATGCCACTCTGAAAACAATCATTATAATATTTGAATTTAGGCTTTTGAGATCCATATTTTATATGTCAAGAATTTTTTCAATACAATAACATCAGCGACCCACTTCAAACCATCCAATATAGTTTATCATCATAATGTTACATTATAGTTATTTAACTTTTCAAAATCTAGAGACATATTTTTTCCCTCAACTTATGTCGATTGATGATTGATGATTTTACTAATATTCCTCAAGATATGAGTATGGTCACCCATATCGACAGAGGACATGGGCACGATCAAATAATTGACCACACCCGTGTCGACAGACAACATGGGCACGGTCAAATAATTGACCGCACCCATGTCCGTGTAATTACGAAATATTCGTATAATGAGCAATCGACATAAGCATGCCCTATTTTTTCTAATTCAAAGCAGAGAAGTTGAATACCTTCTGTATTGGACTGGCACTATTCCGGCCTTCCAGATGCCGATCTGTTCGAATGCAGGCATTGCCATGTCAAAGTGTTCTCGGGGAGGATTGCACCATCCGCCATTATCGTTGGGGAGGGCATAATTGGGTGGACAGAAATTGGTGGCAGTGACGACAATAGAAGGGCTGCCAGGCAAACACCACTGGGGATCATCCACACATTTGATCACAAAGCACGCCCCGCAGGATGCCCCACTGTTGAAAAGAGCAGTGCTGAGTGCAGCAGTGTTGGTCCCATAGCCTTGACTGTATAAGTTCCCGTAACCACAGGCACCCTCTGCAACATTAAACACATATCAATAAACATCAACCATAGGAAATTTGGCAGTATCATCAAAAGAGAAAAACAGAGATAATTAGTACGCATGGTTCCGGAAGCATCTGCTCCTCCATAGAAAGTGGCGTGAGCATAATTCCATCCGCCATTGTATTCATGAGCAGAAACCAATTTATTCGCAAATATTATCGCGACTAGTGCTACTAAAACAAACCGAGATGTCGACATCTTGCAAACAACGTCAGTGTCACTGCAAAATCTAGAGCTCCACTGCATCGAAATCGAATCAGATTTGTTGTGATAATAATTTGGAAGGTGATTGGTATTTATATTGATGGAATGTAAAATGCATTAACTGCTGTGGCGATCCCCGAACACGACCAAGTCACCTGCAGACCCCACGGACCGGCCTTTCGGTTGGCCGTTAAACAGTGGCCGTGCCCCCGCTCTAGTGTATTCTGATTCCAGATTCTATGTGTTTCTAATCTCTTTTCTTAATACAATCCATGCTTTATCTTTAAGCTTGCTTCGTGCTAAGAAAAAGAATTTGAATTTAAAAATACCAAAGCTCTCGACAAATTTGTGCTCCTTGGAGCGAAAAAGTGTTTAATAAAACACAAAATTGAATGATTCCTCATAAATTTGCGAACTGAAGTTTTGTTTTGGTATGGTCTTTTTGGGCAAAGGTGCTCATAGGCATACATAGTCTGCTAATATATAGTTTTGCTCAGTATTGGACTACAAGATTTGGTATACATGGTCTGTTTATACATAGTTTTGGTATTGGTATATATACTCTGTTCAATATTGATATCTCACCTAACTATTACTTTCTCAAAATCTAATCTAAGCGAGGGAGAGTGTCTACAAAATTTGAACCACAACCTCTTAATATATGAGGCTATTAACTACAAGGTTAAGTTAACTCTCTAGATTATTTGTGAATTGACTTTGTCTATGGATCTCACAAGGGAGAGTGTCTACAAAATTTGAACCACAACCTCTTAATATATGAGGCTATTAACTACAAGGTTAAGCTAACTCTCTAGATTATTTGTGAATTGGCTTTGTCTATGGATCTCACAAATTCGTTTGGACAACATTTTCTGCCCTAATCGATTCCAAAAAATTTCAAAAAATCAAAATGAATGGTTAAGGGTTTGAATTGTTATTGTTTTTTTTTTATTTTTTATTTTTTATTTTTATTTTTTATGGTGGAAATGGATTCAGCATCATAAGAACCCATGGGGACCCAAAATCTTGAAGTAACCAAGATCTTCAAAAGTTTATGCCCAGATTTTATCATAATCTTCCCAAAATTTCTATTATTTTTGGAGCTAATTTGTGAGTTTTTAAAATTATGTTTTTGTGAATGTATGCCATTTCTTTTGGTTTTAAAATCAGAATGAATGGTTAAGGGTTTGAATATTTTTTTAATGGTGGAAATGGATTTAACATCATCAAGAATTCATGGGACCCAAAATCTTGAAGTACCCAGATTTTCAAAAATTTATGCCTAGATTTTATCATAACCCTGCGCAAATTTCTATTACTTCTAGTTTGTAAGTTTTTTAAACTAAGCTTTTGTGAATATATGTTAATGTGTTTGGTTTTAATATTAAGAAATAAATTACTTAATTTTAAATATCAATATAAAAATATAAATTAAATTAAATATTAATTAATATCATTTTAATAAATATCAAAACAATAAATTCATATTGCATTTTACAATATTAATGTTAAAAAAACATATGAATTATGTATTATTATTATTGATGTAAAAAAACATATGAAATATTTATTGTTATTATTAAGGTTAAAAAAACATATGAATTAATAATAATAATAATAATAATAATAATGATGATGATGATGTTAAAAAAATATATGAATTATTTTATTATTATTATTATTTATAAAGATAGACAGAACTGTAACATATTTTTTATTATGAAATTTTATTTCACTTTAAGTTGACTTTTAATTTTAGTTAACTTGCCATCTAGTTATAATTTAATTGTTTACGTGGAGATTAATAGAACTAATTGTCACATGCAAGTGGAAATTAATAAAATTCATGCATGTATTTTTGGAATGTTATCATAAAGAGGTTTCCATGCATTATTCCACTCACTAGTCTAAGTGAAGCACAACTAAGTGTATGTTATTTCAATAACTAGTATACATCCATCTTAACCGCGGATCTAACATGAACAGAGAGGGATCAAATTTCTTTAAGTGCAAACTTATTTTAGAGTGCAAGGGATCCAATTTATTTAGGCGCAAACTTATTTTAGAGTGCAAAAATAATGTGTAATTTTTTAATTTTTTAAATTGTATTTTTGAATGTTATAGAAATTACATAACATGTGTATTGAGTCATTTTATCTTAACAAAGCAAATTAAATTAGATTTTTTTATTGTTACAGACTTTTTATTATTAATATATTTTTAAATATATGTCAATACTAATTAATATTAAAATATTTTACTCATAACTCACTTGAGATATCTATTCTATAAGACATTAAAATATTTTATTTTAATATATATATATATATATATATATATATATATATATATATATATATATATATATATATATATATGAAGTTAATATTTTACTTTTAATTATATATATATATATATAGACATTGAAATATTTTATTTATTATGAAATAGTGGAAATGATACATCAACAAACTTATTTAATTATTTATTACTCCATTTTTAATTGTTTATTTATATGGATATTTAATTTTTTGTTTTCGCCGAGATTAGTGAAAATTATTTATATTATCTTTTGAGGACGTGACATACTTACACATGTCCCACATATTTTCGAATGAACCTCTTGGCTAAACTAGATGGCCAAAAAACCATAACTCATTTTATAGTCAAAATATTTTATACATATTATTTTTGAATTTAATTTTAGAATTATTTTTAATTATTTGAAAAAAAAAACATACTTTTGAGATAAATCTTACACTTTCATGAATATGAATATGAATATTTCATAGAAGTTAAATCCCTACTATCCATCTATTAATTATTAAACAACAATTCATCACACACATCAAAACAATGAACTCATCATATATCTTAAATTGCTAAGATTTAAAAATAAACCATAAAAATTAACTTATATATATATATATATATATATATATATATATATATATATATATAAGATTGCAATCATGTTTTTCATGTATTTCTCATTTTTTATGTAGCAATGACCATCGAAACTATGTAATATGGGTACTCATCGGATGAAAAATTAAAGTTTGCATCCAACAAGTGCTCACACTCGAAATTTAAGTAAAATTGTACCAAGATAAGTTGAAATATGAGTTGAAAAAATAGTTTTTTTTAATCTTTTTACTTTTTTCACTCCAAAAATAGTGAATCACCACCCATGATTGACATCATCATCTTGAATTTTATTAGTTCTTATAAAATTATTTTTAGCTGTACATTTTTGTTTTAAGACCCATTTTTTTACCTCTAGATTTTTCTAATGATGATTTCTTTAGTCATAAAGTCTTTTCTAGGTTACATGGAGAGAAATAAAGTTACTTTGATGCATGCAAGACAAATATATAGACTTAAGTAGATAATTAGACTTAACTTCACATTTACTATATAATTAGAAGCATTTATGAAATTGCATGTACTCTACGTGGAAATATTTAAGTAGTATAAATATATAAATTAATAGAAATTTTCTATTACTGATGTATTCAAACTGAAAACAAGAGATTACAAATTTCCTCTACTATTTTTCGGAATGGAAATGCAATTTAGAAATGCATGCAATCACATGCAACCATCAAAATCACAAAATCAACAATGATTTACAAGGGAACCCAAGTGGTAAAAACCCCTCAACTTCTTTTCATTAATCAAGTGAGAATGAGAAACTATCGCAATGTATTTCCTTGATTCTAAAGCACACCCTGCACTGTAAACTTGTTCTCGTGTTGACTTTACTACTCTAGCCAACACTTAGCCAATTCAAGGCCTCCATTTTCTCTTATCTCCTTGTGAAATCCCGGAGGAAATTAGCTCCTAAAAGATACGAATTTTCTCCTATTTACTTGTGCAATTCCCAAGAAATGATTCATTTGCTTAACTACGAAGCCTACAGACTCAACTAGTATACAATTGATAATTACAATGTGCCTTTTCCTCCACCCTAGCTAGGCAATTCAAATTCCATGCATGTTTAGGTTATTTTTAGTTAATTGAATATTTTAACTAAGAGATCACTGAGTTAACAACAATTCTACTACTCAACTGATCTTCAACTAACTCAACTATTTTATTGAGCTTAGTTAATTAAAATAATTGAACTAGATTTCTAAATTTATCAATCACCACATGCACAACTCTAATTCTAGCCTATAACTTGAATTCACTGAGTAAACTTGTAGACAAAGCCAAGTAACACAAGTTAACTGAAATCCAAGTCATCCCGCTAATGTGGAAAATTGAATTAATAAAGTTGAATAAGACACAAGTCAAATTTAGCCTTTCTTGCTACAATTTCTAACACTCCCTCTTAGTAAGAAAGGGATTTTGCACCACCCCTATCTTGCACTCATGGAATTCAAATTTTCCTCTTGAAAATACCTTTTTAAAGATATCTGCATCCTACTCCTCAGTTGGAATGTACAACTCTGATTATCACAATAAATCACTATCAGATCCATCTCCTAACTGAAAAGACCGACAAGTATTTTCCTCATCCATATGGCCTCACATGCTGCTTGAATAGCAACCATATATTCAACCTTTATTGAGATGAGTACCACAGACCTCTGTTTCCTGCTATTCTAGGAAATATCTGCAGACTCAACACAAAAGTTAGCACCTGAAGTTTTTTATTGTCTGATGGACTTCTTACTTAATCTGCATTAGTGAAGCCTTGGAGCTTCACTCCCTCTGTCCTCTTGTACCATAACCCAGACTCGGTTGTGCCTCTAAGGTATCTCAACACATGCTTTTCTACCTTCCAATACAGCTTGGTAGGCTTCACCATGGCTTGAATCAACTGATTAACTGCATATCATTTGTCGAGCCTTATGTTCACTAGATGCATCAAGGATCACACAAGCTGTCGGTAGATGGTAGCATCTAATGCCTCCCCTGAATAAAAAACAACTCACCATCACCCTTCCATACTTCCATCCCAATGAAGTAATGCATCAAGACCATGTCCTTCATCTTGAATTCTCTTGCAAGGTCCTCTTTGTAAGAGTAGATCAACTACTGATCTCCTATAAGTATCAAGTCATCAACATACAAAACCAATATAAGAAACTTTATATCTACCTCAATGTGATAAAGATTGGCATTTGCTTCACTTTTGGTGAAGCCCAATCCATTGAGATATGTGTTAATATGAGTGTACAATGATTGGGGCATCTATTTAAGACCATACAAAGATATCTTAAGTCTACACACATGTGTCTCTCTGTCATATGTCTCAAATCCCTCTAGTTGCTCTATGTAAATTTATTCCTCAACAACATCATTGAGAAAGGCGGTCTTCACATGCATCTGATGGATCTTCCACCCTATTTGTACAACTTTTCTAGAATGGTTTTGATCGTGGAATATATTGCCACAGGGGGTGGGGGTGGGGGGGGGGGGGGATTTTCCTCATCGTCCACTCCCTCTACCTGCGCGAAGCCTTTGATCACAAATCTGACCTTGTACTTCTCAATGCTCCCATCAGCTGCATGTTTCACATTGTAGATCCATCTGAAACCAACCACTGACTTTTTCTCTAGCCTAGAAACCACCTCCCATACACTATTCTTCATGATGGAGTCATACTCCTCCACCATGACATCAACCCACATTGGTTGAGAAATTTCTTCTTCAAATGAATAAGGTTATCTCTCAATGAGTTCTATCATGAGATACATATACCCAGCGTACCTGTATAGTGATCTCCTCTACCTACACACAAATGTAGGAGCTTCCACATGCTCTTGTGAATCCTATACCAATTTTTCAGTTTCTTTGGTTCTCTTACTACCCTCTTTGGAAGATTTTGGTTGAGTGGGTGCCTCTACTCAGCCTCCTGTCTACCCCTCCACTTGTGGCTGCTCCACAACATCCTGAAGCTATGCATGAGGCTTCTCATTTGGAGCTAGAATCTCCACCTCCTGTGGGATACTCAGCTCTCACTCTATAGAGCATCTCATAGCCTTATCCTCATCAAATTTAACCTCTCTCCTCACTGTTGTCACCCTGAGTGAGGGAAAATAAACCCTGGGTTTATGTGGTGCCTCTGTGTATCCTAAAAAGACTCCCATCTCAACTGCAGGCTTAATTTTCTTCATGTTATCCTTATAGACATGATAATACATAGTAGCTCCAAAATTTTTAAAATGAGATACATCTAGCTTGCTCCCAGAGAAAGCTTCTTCGGGTGTGATTATGCCAAATATTCTATGAGGGATTTTGTTTTGAAAATAAATAATGATGTTGCATGCTTCTGCCCATAGATGTAATGACATCCCTTAATCATGCAACATGGCTCTTGCTGCTCTCGCTCACAGGGGATTCACTAGGAGAGCAATGCCATACCATGTGCATTCATATTGGGGGATATATTTTGGAAAAATTGAAATAATATACTGAGAATATAATAGGGGGTAAATGGTTTTTATATGTTGTGCATAAACAATGGAGCTCAAAGTTAATGAAATTGAGCTAAGGGAAATTGGCAAAGGCAAAGGCATTAAAGAGGCAAAAAATATTTTTGGCACATTTATTTATGAAAATAAATGAAATTAAGAGAAGGAAGGCAAAATGTCACGGGTTGCATGTGAGGAGGAAAATGAAGGAAAATAATGAAAAATGAAGAAAACAGAGGACCCATCAATAAAAAGGCTTATGCGGATAAGTCAGTATCTTTTGTCAATTCAGTTTTGGAGCTCTCTCTCTCACACACTCTTGGATACTTCGAGTTTTCTTGGAGCAATTCAAAATTATGCCAAGGAGGAGAAAAGCAAGCAAAGGGAGGACAAGAAAGGAAAGAAAAGCAAATATCAAGCAATGAAGAGTAGGATCTATTATCTTCAACATGAATACTTGCATGTAACATATTTCATGTCTGGTTTCCTATTTGGTTTGGACATGCATGGCTTATGCATGCTGGTATTTAGTTATCTTGTTGTCACTTGCATGACCTTGTCAGGTTATTACAGTAGTTTTCAACTTTGCCTTTCCTTTTTCCAGATGCCATGGTGTATTGGGATTTTGATCTCAGTTTTGACCTTTGGATTTGTTGGATGGATTTCAGAATCCAAGGTGGAGGTGGTCTCAAGGTTCATTCCCAAAGGCCTAGGAATCCCTTGACCAGTTTTGGCAAGATACAAGGTAAAGCCCGAGGGAGGTGTCTCGGTTTATGACATAGTGATTTGGGATTGGATTGCAATAAATCTTGAGAGACAGGGAGATAGAAAATCCCTAAAAGACAGTGATGGATTCTGGATGGTATTTCCAATTTTTTCTCATTTTTGTGATCAAAGTACCAGTTTGGGGTGATCACAGTATGGTGAGGGTGGAGGTGGTTTAGTCTGTAGATTCCCTTGGTTTTTTGGATTGGTTAATCCATGATATCCCACATTCATGCTTGGAATATGGCACGAGGGTGATTGAATGAAGAGAGATTTGGATCAACCATGTCGATGGTCAGGTGGAACGTGGAAGTCTCAAACAAGGAACATTAGGGGCTAATATTCATAGGTGGGCTAATTTTATATGTATTTTCCAAAAAAAAAAAGATTCACAAATTTAATTTTTTCCTAAAAAATGATTCGCCCAAATTTTAGATCATAAAATTATTTTACCTTAAAAATTTTGAAATTTTTTTAGAGACTATATAAAATCATTATAAATTCGAATATTTTTACAAACTTATCACTAAATTTTTTATAGTTTGCATGTTAGGGGTTAGTAATATTTTCCAAGGTTTCTAAACTTTAAGATAAATTTCCATCCTTAAAATTTTCCCTGGTCTCAAACCTGGTCGGTATTTTCCTATGTTTAATGGAAGCTATGTTCTCGTGCTTTTGTAATGATTAATATGTGGATTTAATGGTTTTTTTCTCACTGTTACATCCATGGTTTTATGATGTTTATAAGCATGTTTAAATGACTGGTTCATGTCATGGGTATTTCATGTATTTACTTGTAATTGTTAAAATTATGAATGCAAGACATAATTGATGTCATATATGGTTAAGGAGGAGGGTGATGATCCTTCTTGTAATGCCTCACAAGTATTTTCAGTCATTCATGCTTTGTCTTGTATCCTAGACCTATAGAGTTCATTCATGCCAAGTTTTTGACAAAATGTTAGCCCCGGTTGGGGATGGTCAGGCCTAGTCCTGGAGTCAAATTTTGATTATTTAACATTGTCTTCATGTGTTTAATGATTCCTGAAAGATACAGGAAGTTATGGGTAGTGTTCGAGATTATAGACAAAACAAGTGCCTTAAATATTGTGGGGGAAGGCACAATTCTGGGAAATTTAGTCCCTGGACACATGCATGCAAGCTTATGCATGTGTCCAGAGCCTCCCAGATGCATGGATGAAGGCATGTGCATGTGGCTAGGGGGGTTTCTTCATAAAATTTCAGTGGAAACCAGGGAAAGGTCAAGTGGATGACTGGGATAGCCTCTAGGGGTCCTGTAGAAGATGGTATAGGTTTGTGTGATGGTTTTATGCTATGATTCCACTTCCTTAAAGTCACTAAGGAGGTTGATTCTATCTTAACTTCCCCTCATCTGATGTTTACGCCAGTTTTCTGGTTACTTGGGTAGGTGGACATTATAGGTGGTATCAAAGCGTGGTTGCACTCCCCTTGAGAAAAGTATGATGTTGACAAGGTTGTCATTGTCATGTATTCATATTGGTCGTGTATGTGTTTCTCATGGTATGGTCCATTTTCTGGTTGCATCTACATGGTGTTGGTCATGGTGGCAGTGGTGTCTCCATGAAAGGGTTGATGGTGTTGCTGTCAATGTGTTGTCATGAACACATGACTGGTTATACATATAGGGTGTGTACATGTGGTCAAGCATGCATTGGTATGATTGAAGTTTCATGCATAAGGTCATGGTGTGTAGTTGAAATGATCATGCATTGATGACTAGTTTCTAGTTATAATGATGTTTATGCACTGATATTCCATGTGTTATAAGCCTATTTGTTGTCATGATTATGTATATACATGTATTACGCTATCTAGTTGATATTGCAGATTAGATATCATCCCTGATTTATGCTAAGGTACGTTGGTTTATTGTGATTTGGTTTAAGGTGATGTGAGATGCTTTGCAAGAAGAAATCAAAGATGGCTAGCAAGATGGTAGACTACAAGGATTCCCCTTATGAATCCGATGAGTAGTATGATGTCGGGCACTCATATGATTTGGAAAATACACTGAGAAGTTTGAAGGAAGAGATAAGGAGTTGTAAGGTAGATAGTGATCGAATCATACAAGAACAATAAAAACAAGCATAAGTGAATGCAAAAGTCATTTAAAGTTTGTTAGATTTGCAGCGATAGGGGCCACTTTGGATCTGTTATGGACATGAGAATGGAACTTGTTGTACTCTGAGATAAAAATGAGTTAATTAATTATGCCAGAGCATCTAAAATATTTTGTTGTTTTAAAAGGGGTTTTTGGATGACCAATGTATTGAGAAAATAAAAAGCAGATGTTTAAACTTTGATCATATTAAGTATTAAGAAAATGGTTGTTGCTTTACTTCAAAACAATGATTTGAATTTGCATATGTGAAGGTAGAAACCGTAAGAAAATATGATCAGCTAAATATCCAAATAGAATGTTTAGTTTATCATAAGGATGAAAGGCTAACAAACAATGTTTACAACTTAACAAAATATATTTAACATTATGAATATTACTAAAAATTAATTGATGTAGAGGGGTTTATACACACATATAATCTAATAAATAAATCTATAAAATGGATTATAACTTGATAGGATTTAAGATAGACTGAGATACACTTTTATCTTACTTACTTATCTTCATAAAACTTAAATACATGCAAAAAACAAGATGAAATGAATACTATAAAAACTTACAAGGAGAAAAACTGATTGAAACATATCCAAAATCCTTTTATTAATCATCAATGATCAAAAGCTCATACAATTATGCTTTACAAGTTCTCATCCAAGGGTGAAACCCTTAATAACTCGAATGGAGAGTTATTTATACTAATTTCTATCTATTAGAAGCATCTAAACATATTACAAAAATAATATCAAAATATAGGAATACAAAAACTGCTCAGTTCATCTGTTACTGTCTTTAAGGATGTGGTTGATGATGTGGCCCCAAAATGTGTTGCTTTGTTGGCATGCCATTGGAGATGAAATTTATTTGATAGTTTCACACAAGTGATCCTATATTTCTTGAATTGGTATATCCAGATTAATTTATCTTCTAAAAACTCCATCTACTTCAGTGTATCTATCAAAAGTAGGCTTATTGATAAAGAGATGTTTGATTTCATGTCTGATTATTAAATTAAACTCTAAAGCCTCCAGAAAATGTTTTCCTGTCATGTGACCTTTAATCCCTGCAAATTTGGCCTTGTCAATGGCAATTGTGTAAAGCTTCTTGTAGTACTCCTCCAAGCTGATTAATATTTCATTGGGAGCTACTAATCCTGAAAATCCTTTCTGATTTAGAAATTTGAACATGATGAGAAATATTTGGACAACAGTGTCCAAAGTTTGACACTTAGTTTCCAACTGATTCAACAGATTTTTCTTCTGCAAAAAAATCTTAATTTCCATAATGGTTTCTATTCTATTTGTGATATTAATCCATTCTAATTCTGATTTTATTTTGAAATTTAGTACTTTAATCATATGCAGCTATTTGGTTTTAATAGCAAGTGATTCTTTTCTGCTCAATGTTTGCTTTACTTGTTGATTAATTCCTCCTATTAAAATGATCTGTATAGTGGAGCCATACTTCATTCATAACGACTTCTTTGATCGGATGCTTTCTTGCTTGAGCCAGTTCATGCCATCAATAATGACTCTCTAAATCACAAAGTTATGTACTAACACAATTTTCTATTTATTCCATGTGTTAATCAAGTTTTCATTGATAATAATATGGCATTGATTGATATGTCAATATTATTGAGATGCCTGGTTCTAGATGATGATTCCATGAATCTTGGTTGATACCATCAATGAATATGTAAATGAAGATGTCAAGTCATCAAGAATTCAAACCACTAATGAAGGAAACCCTAAGGAGTACTTAATCTAATGTTTCATGCACTTGATGATCTAGAGCTTAATCTTTGATGACATATGGATAACTGCATGTGATGATGATCACATGGTTGGAAGATTAGATGATGACATGGAAGATCTCATTTGATGGTTGGAAGAATATCTTACTATCTTGGAGCTTTCCTAATGATGAAGTTTCTTATATCATATCACTGCACTATGACATGAATACATGATGACATTATGATTAATCACTTGGTGCCATAATATGATATGGAGAACCTCATGATGACGTGGAAATAATATAAAGGCATAGTTGGAGTCATAATAATGAAGAAGGCTTAATGACCTCTTGCTATTCCAATCACTTTCTGCACATAAAAATTCAAGGATAGTTATAAAGAAAAATAATTTTTGTCACCTTGGAGGAAGCCTATCACAATGAGTCTTGGACCATCTAAAATACGATTTTTTCTTCTTTCCAACGAGCCTTTATTTTCCCAAAATCTCCCATCGGTTGATGAGATATGGAATTTTTAAGTCAAGAAAAAATAACCTTAGCAGTGAGTTGACCTATCCTTGCCTTCATGTCGGCCTACCTTCAAAAATACGTGTCCTTTCAGTTCAATGTCAAACTCATATAAAAAGGAGAGTTGAACCATTCATTTGACCAAGAATTTTCGCTGAAGATTGCAGATAAAAGGTTCAGAAAAACATAAGAAGAAAGAAGCCGAGGAAACAAGGAAAATAAGTGTTGGGCTAATTCTGTTTTTGAATTATTTGATTGAGTATACCAAAGAGAGATAACCACAGACCTTGAAGGGAAATATAGGCAGTTTTGAAAGGTTTTTTTTTGTGTTTTTTTCAGATCCGAGCTAGAGAGGAAGGGTTCCATAGAGATAAGGAATGTTCTGGGTTATTTGATATTATGTTTGTGGCATAATATCGTTATTTCATGTTGTGGATAAGTATAGGAGTTTGAATAATAAACCGAACTATGTTCTAAGGAGTTGTAGATGTGAACAAAGGGTTGGTTTAAGCCATAACAACCAACGAATAATGCATCTAGTCCAAAGGAGGAAAGCTGCAACTAGTTAAGGAATTTTAGGATCTGTTTGGGAAGTATATCAGAATTCTGTGGAAAATCTACTAGCGGCAGCCAAAGTAACAACAATGTACACTAAACCAGAGTTAGAGAAAAAGGTGGTAGACTTTGAAATGAAGTCGGAGCATCATAAAAGAGATAATTGTTGAAACAACCCTTAAGAAAATTTTTGAAGAATATCAAAGACACTTTGTATCCCTTGAAAACATAGTTGAAGTAGACTTTAGAGGACAAAATTTGAAGGAGAAATGTCATTGAAATATTGTGTTAGGGCAGAGAAAATTAATTAAGCATATCTTGGAGTAGTATGACTAGAGCATCTTTAAGACATTGTTGAAAAACAATACCGAAGTCTTCTAGCAGTTTTGGATCTGTTACATTGAGAGAAATATATTGGGCATTGTTTGGGGCAGTCCTTAAGAATATTTTTGGCGAAAATTTGGAATAAATCTTGAAGTGAATTTGAATAAGTCTTGGGGATCTGTTTAATTAGCATATCTTGGAAAGCCATCTTGAAGATTGTATTGAGAGTATCTTAGAGTGAATTATTGAAGACATCTTGTTGGGAAGGATTGTTGAAGACCCCTTGAAGACACTTGTAGAAGCAGATCTTGGAGGCATTCTTGGAGACATTGGTTGACCTCGTGATGCATAATTGAAGCCTTCTTGGAGATATTTGTTGGAGCATTCCTAGAGAATACATTCTTGGCCTTGGAGCTGACTTTGAAGATTCATGGAGATCCTTGGAGACCATGATGCATTAGTCATCATGAGGTGACCTTGGAGAAAGTGTTTGGGTAACATGAAGAGAAATGGTGACACCTTCTAATGAGACAATGTTTTCATTGATGAAGTGATGTGGAGACTGAGTGAGGGGATAGCTGAAGATTGTTAGGGCTCGTTGAAGAAGACATTGGGAGTCGTAAAGTATAACCAAATATATCTTGACGAATTGAAGCAAGAGGTTGGAGCCTCATAAAGACAAGGTTGGTGCCTTGGTAGATAGGGTTGGAGCCTTAGAGGACAAGAGTCCTCAAGAAACCAGGTCGGTACTTGTACCAGACATAGGGTTGGAGCCCTAGAGGTTGGAGCCTTGGAAGATAAGGTTGGTGCCCTAGAGGTCGAAGCCTTGTGAAGTCCAAGTAGGTGCTTGACAAAGTACAGGTTGGTGCCTAGAAGGATTGAATATTGGTGTCTTCATCTAGGGTTAGAGCCCTACACTTATTGTATCTATTTGATTGTAAATAATAATTTAATAAAATAATTTATTCTTATTGTTCATATTGTATTCTAAATATAAGTGATCTAACTGGTAAAAATAACAATTGGAATGAAATACTTATTCACCCCTCCCCCTCTAAGTATTTCAATCAATTGGTATCACAGCCAATACCTTCATTCAAAGCCTAACATCTTGAAGGTTGATCATTAGAACACAAATGGAAAAGCCAAGGAATAAAGGTTCCAAAGAATGTGAAAATGTATCTTCTTTAGTTAAGAATTTAGATGTAAACCAGGTCAAAAAAGCTCCATTGTTTAATGGAAATTTTGATATATGGGAGGAAAGAATGAGGAATTTCTTGAAGACTCAAGGAATTAGAGTTTGGAAATCATTGATTACTGATGACACGATAAATAAAGAATCCAAGGAATACAATACAAGAGAAATGGAGATAATTTTGAATGGGTTACCAAATTCTGTGAAGGCCAATTTTGAAAAATGTTCGTCAGCAAAAGTCATATGGGACAAACTTCAAGATATTCACTCAAAAGGAGCGTTGAAAATGATCTCAAGTCAAGAAGATGATGGAAAACAAGAAAGAAGTCCAAAATCCATCAAGGAAGCCGAAGATAAGAGAGATGACAACAAGGCTAATGAAGACCTAGAAGGTGAAGAGAACAAAGAATACTTTGAAGAAGATATCCCGAATAAACTTATGGCTTCCATGGAAGAGATTAAAAAGTTGATAAAGGAAAACGAGGAAATTAAGAAGAAAGTGAAAGTTGGTGACCAAAACAAGACAAGGAAGGAATTTGTCCTTGTAAAGATTTAAGTTCAAGAAATAGATGAAGAGCTCACCAAAATTAAGGAGGAATTTCATCAGATCAAAAGAAAGAATCACGAAGAATTCATATCCATGAAAAATCAATTGGACAAGGCAAGGAAAATGGAAGAAACTTTGTCAAGCCACCTTGAACAAAGAATTAAGAGCTTGAAAAAATTTGAAGCAGAGATTGACCAATACAATGAAGAGATATCCTCTATTAGATCTCAACTAGAAGAAGCAAGGAAACAAGCACAAGGAGCTGAAAAGGTGATGAAATCTTTGGCATTCATAGAAGGACAAGTTGATAAAGCAAAAAAGGAGAGAAACAACATGATATGCCAACTAAAAGAAAAGGATGAATAAATTTTCAAACTAAAATCAGATATCAATATTCTCAAGGTTGAAACATTGAATATACAAGAATAAAATATGAAATAGAGAGGATTATAGTAAAGGAGAATGAAGAAATCCCCTTAAAATCAAATATCATCTCCCTTAAAATCGAAGCACATGAAGCAACAAGGATGATGGAAGAAATGAAGAAGCAACTAGTCATGAAAGATGCAGATTGTGAAAATTTGAAAGGAGAGATTGTCTTTCTTAAAAATGAAGTTTACCTGCTAAATAAGAACTTGAAGAGTTCTAAAACCCTAGATGACATCCTAAGTCATCAAAGATCCCCCATGGATAAATCAGGTCTTGTCTATGCAGGTGAACCTTCAAATCATGCAAACCCTAATTATTCAAACAATAAGGACGTGGAGAAGCCTGGAAGAAATGTTGATGCCCCCAGTTCCAAAAAAGACAAGGAGAAGAGTCAAGATGACATTGGAAGAAACCCTTCTCCAAGAAGATATGCAAATGGTGTGAAGAATGCAAGATGCAATACATTTGATCAAAGAATCCCAAGACAGAATGACTTTGGAAGTACATAAAGGCAATCTCCATTCTCTAGGTACCAAAGTATATTTTTTGGTTATGTTATTCTTGTACAAATTTTGGGCACATGGAAAATGATTGTAGGGCATACCACAAGGACAAATATAATGGTCCTCATCAGCTCCCTAGAAGAAAATTTTCAAAAAGAAGTAATGATTCCTAATTCATGAAAAATATGAAGTGCTTCAATTTCCATGACATTGGACATATGGATCGTTATTGTAACTTGACATGGGTCCCTAAAACTATGAAAACCAAGCCAGGGAAGAAATTTACACAAGTATGGAGAAGGAAGAAAATTGGATCCGAAAGTCTCTTAAACACTAAATCCAACAAGACATGATGTTGATTTGATGAATACATACTTGGAAAATGTGATATTCCAAGTGTTTGATGATGATACTTTTCTAAAAATGAGACCATTCATACATTTAGGGGGAGTTTGTGATCATTCTTGCAAAAGCTATTCATGAATGGGCCTTATGAAATCCTTGATGAGTCACACATGGACAATCATCCTTTGATAGATGATATCTCAGGGGAAAATCCATTGAACAAATGTAGACACACCTATCATGGACCACATTTCCAGAAGGAAGAGCATCATTACAGGGGGAGTAACATATCTATTGAAAATTACTATTGATGAAGAAAATAAGCAACTCGATAGGGGAGTACTTGAGCACCCTATTTTCCATTGGTGTCAAAGGGGGAGAGAATATTGGAAGGATAATAATATTTCCATTAATGAAAATGGGGGATATTGTTAATCAAGGTTGTCATTGATGTCAATATTCTTGAGATGCCTGGTTCCATCTGATGATGCCATGACTCTTGGTTGATATCATCAATGAAGATGTTAAGTCATGAAGAAGTCAAACCACTAATGAAGGAAGCCCTAAGAATTAATTGATCTAATGTTTCATGGACTTGATGATATAGAACTTAATATTTGATGACATATGGAGAATTACATGTGATGATGATCACATGGCTGGAATATTAGATGATGACATGGAAGATCTCATTTGATGGTTGGAAGAATATCTTACTATATTGGAACTTTCCTAATGATGAAGTTGCCTGTATCATATCACTGCACTATGACATGAATACATGATGACACTATGATGAACCACTTGGTGACATAAGATGACATGGAGGACCTCATGATGACGTGGAAATAATATAAATATATAGTTGGAGTCATAACAATGAATAAGTTCTAATGACCTCTTGCTGATCCCAATCACTTTCTGCACATAAAAATTCAAGGACAGTTATAAAGAAAATAAATTTTGTCACTTTGGAGGCAGCTTATCACAATGAGTCCTAGACTATCTGAAATATGATTTTTTCCTCTTTCCAATGAGCCTTTACTTGCCCTAAAACTCCCAATGGTTGATGAGATATGGAATTTTTAAGTCAAGAAAAAATAACCTTAGTAGTGAGCTGACCTATCCTTTCTTTCATGTTGGCCTACCATAAAAAATGTGTCCTTTCAGTTCAAATTAAAACTCAGAAAAAGGAGAGTTGAACCATTCATTTGGCCAAGAACTTTTGGTGAAGATTGCAGATAAATGGTTCATAAACACATAAGAAAAAAGAAACGAAGGAAATAAGGAAAATAAGCGTTGGGCTAATTCTATTTTTGAATTATTTGCTGTTGGGTGTGGAGCCTGATTATCTTGTTTATTTTGTATCACAGCCTTGGACCCTTGTACCTTAATGGGGCGGAAATGCCGCCCATAATTAAACGCTTCCTGGGGGGACCACGGGGGGTGGCTGCGACTTTATGGAGCCCCCCCTTGGCAGAGGGTTTCGGGGGCAGCGCCCCCGAAGCTAAAAATAGATGTAAAATTGCCTTGTAAAAGTATAGTAATTTCTAGTCAATCTAGGCCGTTCATTAGGCAGATGATCTGACGGTAGAAGTTATGTTTAGTTTAGGGTTTTTTGCTCTAGAAGGAAACCCCTCGCTTTTATGAGGGTATTGCATTGCGGCTGTGTATTGTGTGTGTATTCTCGGAGCGAGAAACAAAGAGGGAGACTGTGAGAGAGAACAGAGGATATTACAACGGATCTGCTGTAAGTTGTGTCTCTTCATTTTGTTGGATAATAGAAAGGAAGGACTGGCTGTTCGAGGTGGACGTAGCCCAAACTGGGTGAACCACATATATCTGTGTCTCTATGGTTTTATGTGTTTTGTGTGCTTGTATTTTTTGCATATTTTATGTGTTTCATTACTCTGTAATATTTAATTTTCCAACAACTGGTATCAGAGCCGAAGGTCTATTTGGCTGATAAAATCACAGGAAAGAAGGTTTTCCTAGTTTGAGTGGGAGAAATGGCAGAAGATGGTAAATTTAGGGTCGAGAAATTTAACGGCCAAAAATTCCCACTGTGGAAGATGCAGATGGAAGATTATATGTATCAGAAAGATATGTACCTACCATTGAGTGGAAAAAAGAAGAAGTCGACAGCTATGACAGACGCAGAATGGGAGATTCTCGATAGAAAGGCACTCAGAACAGTATGGTTGTGCCTCGCGGTGTCGGTAGCCTTCAATATTTTGAAGGAAACAACAACAGAGGGTTTGATTAAGGCGTTGGCGAAACTATATGAAAAACCCTCGGCCTCAAACAAGGTATTTCTTATGAAACGTTTATTTAATATGAAGATGTCGGAAGGTGGATATGTTGCAGACCATTTAAATGATTTTAATACAGTTAGCAGTCAGTTAAGTTCTGTAGGGGTAAAATTTGATGATGAAGTTAGAGCTCTATTATTTCTATTCTCATTGCCAGAAAGCTGGAATGGTTTAGTTATGGCCATTAGGAACTCTGTCTCTGGATCTAGTACTTTAAAGTTTGATGATATTATCGGTGCTATCCTTAGCGAGGAAATGCGATGGAAAAGCTCCAGTGAGACATCAGGTAATTCTTTGAGTGCAGAGTCTAGGGGAAGAAGAATGGAAAGAGGAAAGAGCTCGGGATATCACAGTAAATCAAGGAAAGACAGATCCAAGTCCAGATCGGGGATAGTGTGTTGGAAATGCGGAAAGAAAGGACACCTAAAGAAAGACTGTAGATCTCGGAAGGGAAAAGAAGGAGACACACAACAAGAAAACAATCATGAAGCAAATGTGCCAGGTGATGTGTTACAAGATGCTTTGATTCTTTATTTCGAAAATGTTACTGATTCTTGGGTTGTAGATTCCGGGCTTCATTCCATGCCACACCTGATAAGAAATATTTTCATGACTATGTTCAAGGAGATTTTGGACAAGTTCGTTTGGGTGATGATAAACCCTGTAAAATTGTTGGAATGGGTAAAGTTCTCGTAAAACAACATAATGGAAACCAATGGCTACTAAAAGAGGTAAGGCATGTTCCAGATCTGAAGAAAAATATGATTTCAACAGGGCAGTTAGGCAGTGAAGGTTACGTGACAACTTTCACAGATAAAACATGGAAGGTCACTAAAGGAGCCCTGGTAATAGAAAAAGGCGAAAAGGTTGGTACATTGTATTTATGCAATGGTATTTCTAACTCTGTTAATATTTTAACTTCCAAAGGAGCCGATGCAACATTATGGCATCATAGGCTGGGACACATGAGTGAGAAGGGGATGAATATTCTTCACTCAAGAAATTTGTTGCCGGGTTTGAAGAATGTTGATTTGGATTTTTGTGAGAATTGTATTTATGGAAAACAGAAGAGAGTTAGATTTCTCAGAGTTGGGAAAGAAAAGAAGAGCGAAGAATTAGAGCTTGTGCATACAGATGTATGGGGACCTACTCAGGTATCATATCTTGGTGGCTCTCGTTATTATGTTACTTTTATTGATGATGCAACTAGAAAAACTTGGATTTATTGTATTCAGAATAAATCTGATGTATTTGATACTTTCAAGAAATGGAAAGCTTTGGTTGAGATTGAGACATGAAAGAAGTTGAAGTGTCTCAGATCAGACAATGGAGGTGAGTATTGCAGCAAAGAGTTTGATAGGTACTGTTCAGAGCATGGAATTCGTAGAGAGAAGACAGTCCCAAGAACACCACAAGAAAATGGTGTGTCAGAAAGGATGAACAGAACAATCATGGAGCGTGCAAGGTGCATGAGATTGCATGCAAGATTGCCTTTACAATTTTGGGCAGATGCTGTAGATACTGTTGTTTATCTAATAAATAGAGGGCCTTCAAGTTCCTTGGATGGTGGTATTCCAGAGGAAGCATGGACAGGTAAAAAGGTAAACTACTCTTTTTTAAAGCCTTTTGGTTGTGAGGCCTTTGTCCATATTAATAAAGAAAATAGAAAAAAGCTTGAGGCAAAATCAAAGAAATGTACCTTTATTGGATATGGTGTTAATTATTTTGGTTATTGCTTATATGATTATGAAAATCACAAAATCATTAGGAGCAGAGATGTAATATTCAATGAAAAGGTCTTGTATAAGAATCAGTTGTAGGAAAAGAAACAAGAAAAAAAAACAAAGAATACATAGTTCTTGATGAGATCATAGAAAAGGTAAAGGTGCCTGAAAATAATAATAATCAACAGCCACAACAACAACAACCACCACAACAACAACAGGAACCTCAAACACCTGAAAGTGGTGTTAGAAGAACTACCAGGATAAGTAGACCGCCTGAACGATACTCTCCTTCATTATATTATTTATTGTTGACTGATTCTGGTGAACCTGAATGTTATGAAGAAGCAATGCAGGTTAAAAGTAGGAAGAAGTGGGAGCTAGCCATGGAAGAAGAGATGGACTCCTTAATGCATAACCAGACTTGGGACTTAGTTAGGTTTCATGCAGGTAAAACTACATTGCAGAATAAATGGGTTTACAGGCTGAAGGAAGAAGATGGAGGAAAATAGAGGTACAAAGCTAGACTTGTGGTGAAGGGGTTTGCACAGAAGAAAGGTATTGATTTTGATGAAATATTTTCTCTTGTTGTTAAGATGACTTCAATCAGAACTATTTTAAGTCTTGCAGCAGCGGAAGATTTACATCTTGAACAGTTAGATGTAATGATAACATTTCTCCATGGAGATTTGGAGGAAGAGATTTATATGGAGCAACCAGAAGGATATGAGGTCAAAGGGAAAGAAAAATTAGTGTGCAGGTTAAAGAAGAGCTTGTATGGCTTAAAACAGGCTCCAAGGTAGTGGTATCTAAAATTTGACAAGTTTATGTTTGAACAAGGTTATACTAGATGTCACTCTGATCATTGTGTTTATCTAAAAAGGAAAAATGATGGCAGCTATATTATATTGTTATTGTATGTATATGACATGCTTGTTGCAGGGTCTAACATGCAGGAAATAAATGTGCTCAAAAGAAAATTGGCAAATTCATTTGCAATGAAGGATTTGGGAGCTGCAAAACAAATCTTTGGTATGAGAATAACTAGAGACAGGAAAAATCGCAAATTAACACTGTCTCAGAATGAGTACATACAAAAGGTGTTGAAAATATTTAATATGCAGAATGCAAAACCAGTTAGTACACCTTTTGCTAGCCATTTCAAACTTAGTAAGGAGATGTGCCCCAAGACCCATGAAGAAATGGAATATATGTCTAAAGTTCCATATGCATCAACAGTTGGAAGCTTAATGTATGCAATGGTTTGCACAAGGCCTGATATTGCACATGCAGTGGGAGTTGTAAGCAGGTACATGAAAAATCTAGGAAAATAACATTGGATGGCAGTAAAATGGATTCTCAGATATTTGAGAGGTACCACAAATCAAGAATTATGCTTTGGTGGTTCAAACATTGCTCTACAAGGATATGTTGATGCAGATATGGCAGGTGACAGAGATAACAGGAGGATCAATACAAGATATGTATTTACTGTAGGTGGAACAACTGTCATTTGGGTTTCAAAAATCCAGAGTGTTGTTTCACTTTCAACAACAGAAGCAGAGTATGTTGTTGCTACAAAGGCTAGTAAGGAAATGATTTGGTTACAAAGGTTTATGGATGAATTGGGTAAGAAGCATGATATGGGCACGTTATATAGTGATAGCCCAAGTGCCATTCATCTTGCAAAGTACTCAACATTTCATTCTAGGACTAAGCACATACAACTCAAGTACCATTTCATACGGTCAGTATTGGAAGATGGACAGTTGAAGCTGGAAAAGATACACACTAGCCAGAATCCTGCAGATATGCTAACAAAAGTTGTAACCAGGGAGAAACTGAGATTATGCTCAGTTTCAGTTGGTCTTCAAGGATGAAAATGAAGATGAGAAACAACCAGGTCCAAAGAGGAGTCATTGTCCAGCAAATGAAGCAACGGTGCAGTTGCTACAATCAGTCTCCAAGTGGAATATTGTTGGGTGTGGAGCCTGATTATATTGTTTATTTTGTATCACAACGTTGGACCCTTGTACCTTAATGGGGCGCCAACATCGCCCGTAATTAAACGTTGCCCGGGGGGTCCAGGGGGGAAGACTACGACTTTATGGAGCCCCCCCCTGGCGGGGGGTTTCGGGGGCAGTGCCCTCGAAGCTAAAAACAGATGTAAAATTGCTTTGTAAAAGTATAGTAATTTCTAGTCAATCTGCGCCATTCATTAGGCAGATGATCTGACGGTAGAAGTTATGTTTAGTTTAGGGTTTTTTTCCCTATAAGGCAACCCCTCACTTTTATGAGGGGATTGTATTGCGGCTGTGTATTGTGTGTGTATTCTCATAGCAAGAAACAGAGAGGGAGACTATGAGAGAGAACAGAGGATATTACAGTGGATCTGCTGTAGGTTTTGTCTCTTCATTTTGTTGGATAATAGAAAGGAAGGACTAGCTGTTCGGGGTGGACATAGCCCAAAATGGGTGAACCACGTATATCTGTGTCTCTCTGGTTTTATGTGTTTTGTGTGCTTGTATTTTCCGCATATTTTATGTGTTTCATTACTCTGTAATATTTAATTTTCCAACATTTGCTTGAGTATACCACAAAGAGATAACCATAAACCTTGAAGGGAAATCTAGGCATTTTTGAATGGTTGTTTTGTGTTTTTGCAGATCCAAGCTAGAGAGGAAGGGTGCCATAGAGATAATGACTATTCTGGGTTATTTGATGTTGTGTTTGTGGCATAATATCATTATTTGAGGTTTAAAACAAGTGTAGGAGTTTTAATAATAAACCGAGCTCTGTTTTAAGGAGCTGTAGGTGTGAAAAAGGGGTTGGTTTAAGCCTTAACAACCAATGGATAATGCATATAGTCCAAAGGAGGAAAGCCGTAGCTAGTTAAGGACTTTTAGGAGCTTTTTGGGAATTATATCGGAATTCTGTGGAAAATATACTAGGCAACCAAAGTAAAAACAATGTGCACTAAACCAGAGTTAGAGAAAAATGTGGCATACTTTGAAATGAAGTCAGAGCATCATGAAAGAGACCATTTTTTAAACAATCCTTACGAAGTTTTTTGAAGAATATCAAAGACACTTTGTATCCCTTGAAAACTTAGTTGAAGTAGAATTTGGAGGACAAACTTTGAAGGAGAAATATCATTGAAATCTTGTGTTAGGGAAGAGAAACTTCATTAAACAGATCTTGGAGCTGTATGATTGGAGCATCTTTAAGACATTTTTGAAAAACACTACTGAAGTTTTCTAGCAGTTTTGGATCTGTTACATTGAGAGCAATATATTGGGCATTGTTTGGGGTAGTCTTTAAGAAGATTTTTGGTAAATTTTTGGAATACGTCTTGAAGTGAATTTTAAGAAGTCTTGGGGATCTATTTAATTAGCATATCTTGGAAAGTCATCTTGAATATTGTATTGAGAGTATCTTATAGAAACGTATTGAAGACATCTTGTTGGGAAGGATTGTTGAAGATCCCTTGAAGACACTTGTAGAAGCAGATATTGGAGGCATTCTTGGAGACATTGGTTGACCACGTGGTGCATAATTGAATCCCTCTTGTAGATATTTTTTGGAGCATTCTTAGAGAATACATCCTTGTCCTTGGAGCTGACTTTGAAGATTCGTGGAGATCCTTGGAGACCATGATGCATTAGTCATCATGAGGTGACCTTAGAGAAATTGTTTGGGTAACATGAATAGTAGCGATGACAACTTCTAATAAGACACGATTGTAATTGATGAAGTGATGTGGAGATTGATTGTCAGGGCTCATTGAGGGAGACATTGGGATCCGTGAATTATAACCAAATATATCTTGACGAAATGAAGCAAGAGGTTGGAGCCTCATAAATACAAGGTTGGTTCCTTGGTAGATAGGGTTGGAGCCCTAGAGGACAGGAGTCCTCAAGAAACCAGGTCAATGCCTGTACCAGAGATAGGGTTTGAGCCCTAGAGGTTGGAGCCTCAAAGTGACAAGGTTGGAGCCTTGGAAGACAGGGTTGGTGCCCTAGAGTTCGGAGCCTCGTGACGTCCAAGTAGGTTCTTGGAAAAGTACAGGTTGGTGCTTGGAAGGATTGAAGATTGGTGTCTTCGTCTAGGGTTAGAGCCTACACTTATTGTATCTATTTTATTTGAAAGAATAATTTAATAAAACATTTATTCTTAATTTTCATATCATGTTCTAAATATAAGTGATCTAACTGGTAAAAATAAAAATTGGAAAGAAATAATGATTCACCTCCCCTCTTTGCATTTCCAACACCATGTACAGGGTGTCATTCTTTATCTTCTGAGCTTCTAAATTTATGAATTTCTCCATAATATTTTCATTTTCCTGTTATTATAGAGTCAAACCCTGCACAAGTTTTCTTGGGTCACCTGCCGCTGATGTAGATTCTGTTGTTGTTGATGAAGAACTGGGCTCTGTACCTGCAACTGCAATAGGTACTCCTGAAATTAGAATCATGGCCAATTGAGTTGACTATTCCTTATCCTTTAGTAAAACTTCAATTTGTTCCTCCGTCTTCTTGATTTGAATGTTCTTCTCAATGATGAGTTTGAGAATTTCCTCTCTATTCTGTTCACTTTCCTCTATCTCCTTGGTCCGGGTGTATGATTGTAAGGAGTTGTCTCCAACTTGACCCTGAAGTTTGAAATAATTCTAAATGGATCATATGACTGAGAAAATCTTGGATGAAATATTATCCTCTTGAGGATTGCATTTGCTTCAATTCCTGCTTACTTGGTATTGCATATAAAAGAGCCTACTTTAGTCTTGATCTTAAACTAAGATTTTCTTTTACTTGAGAAAAAGTGCAATTCATCCATGCTAATCATTTACATAATATATTCTAGAGAGAAAAGTCTCATTGGAATATATTTGGGCAGCTTCTAAGGTACCAATTCGGATCCATATACTCCGTTCTCTATGTAATTCTGGTAAATATACCAGTATCCTATTTTAACCTAATCACTTAGATGGAGTATTATTTTGATGTATGATCCAATACTAGGCTCATTCTGACTGCTTAAAAGCTGGGCAACTGGATGAATGAAGGAATCAATGAAATATCAAAATGAAAACTTAGTTGAAATGGATCTAACCAATTGAGTCCAATGAATTACTGATTGGTTAACACCCTAATCATTATGTTTATGCAATGTCATTGGTAATGAATCCCTCTACTGAAAAAGAAACATGTGAACCAGTACAAAAGTGTACTTGAACATGCCTTGACTTTTCAAATTCATCATCTCTTCATGCATATTATCAGCGAGGAATTGTTTGTAATTGTACATTAACGTTGGCTGATTGTCTTTAGACAAAATGGAAAAATAACCAAGAATAGACTCATCCACTATTTTGTCACTTTGATAGCCTAACAAACAACAAATTAAGGAAATGATGTGCCTGGTTGCTTCAGGGATCAAGGTGGATGGGTAAGGAGGGTTCTTCTTAGGAATTTAAACATCACCTGGAAGAAAAGTTTCAAAGATTTGTGCTCTCTAAGGAAAGGTCAATTTGTGATATAAATCCATGTAGGAAACTTGGGAAAAATGGTTGAGGGAATCACTCTATGGGATAAGCAACATTTGGTTTATGGTCTCAGGAGTAGTAGAAATCATAATGTCTCCATTCTAAGCTACTATAGTCCTTTTAAGGGGATCATACCTAGCTTTACACTAGGTGACTAGGTGAGGGAACTCATGGGTTTGAGGAAATGTGAACAGAGGCAATAAAGACTCCCATAGCTTGATTTCATCCTCTTTGTCTAATTATTTCTGTTTTAATCGCATATGCAATTCATAGAGATCGAATTTGCATTCTATGTCTGTAATATTGAAGAATTGGTTGGCTAATGGGACATGTTTGGGGTTTCTCCAACGATTGGTTTTCAACCCTTTCCTTTGGGATCCATCGACCTGCAGAGTAAAAGAGAAAGGGCTTCTATGTAAACTAATATCGGAAAAAGGTAGTCTCTGCAAGTAAAAAATATGCTGACAAGTGCGAAAAATGGCAAAGCTGTATCTGAAACTATGTTTATGCAAACCTGAAATTCAACATAATGAGAAATGAATCGAAGGGTGGTGCAAGTAATGGGATATGTTTATTTATAACATGTTTGGATTACCGTTATACAATATGACTGTTGGAGAAATGACTGTGGAGGTTTAATGGATAATCGTAATGGAGTGGGTGATAGTGAAAGCGGCAGAATAACGGTAAAGGAGCGAGTTTAACAGGATGGTTGATCGCAATGGTAAGGGAGCAAGCATAACGAGATAGTTTACAAGTGGAAGGAGGTGATTAGATGTCAGGAAATATTCGTTAGGGAGAATTCAAATATACGTTGGCAGGAGTTAAAAAAATCATTGGGAGAAAGGCAGATTTCGGAGGGATGACAACGATGAAAGTTCGGGCGGGTGGCGGGGGGGGGGGGGGGGGGGTGCGAAATGTCAAGGGAGCGACATGTATGGAAGGGGCCCATCGAAAAGAAACCAATTTTTGGATATCCCCCCCCCCCCCAAATCGACGTTAAGAGAATGAGGAAAGGGCGTGGTGGCATGCGCCTGTTAATCTGGGAGGATCATGGAACAAAGTTTGCTCCGCCATTAACACAAAAAGACAAAAACACTTTGTCACATTGCGACTTTAGAATAAAATCAATATGAGATTTATTACAATAAATAATTAACCGCTTAATTTTGTGATTAATACTAATAAAACATAATTTAATCCTAATTTTATTTTTAACGCATTTGAACAGGCTACCATTAATTTTCCGAAGTCTAATGTTCAACCAAGTTTAAAAAATTTGGTGAATTTTATTTCCTAATCTAAAATGCATAAATTTAAATAGTTTTTATCATGTTTAAAAAGTATGATAAAAAACAAATCATTTTTGGGTTGTGGCATCCTAACAAATTGCACACAACTTATTTCTTTTTTATTTGAAGCTAAGAAATTTTATTTATTTTATTGCTTCTATCTATGCCTAGAATTTTCAAATATTTTTGCCTTCATTTTTTAAAGCATTTAATCCTATAATTTTTTGATATGATTATTTTATTTTGACATGAGTCCTAACATTTTTTTATATTTTTGATCTATTCATATCCAAACCTAACATATTTTATTTTTTTCATTTTCTTCTACAATGTCTAACTTATCAAAACAAGAAATGTTACAACATCGGCTCCAACTGAGGATTTCTTCCTCCTGTAGGATGCAAAGAACTAGCAGATCCAAGTGCCTTCTCCTCAGGCTAACGGAGTATTTTTTTGAGAAAGAAACATACCTGAAAATAAAACAAGCCGATATATATACAATGATGAATGTGTGTGTTAGTATGAATCTTAATTGCAAGTGTACGAAAAAAGACCACTTTAGCTGTGCATAACAAACAACCCTAACAACAAATATGGCTACCAATATCCTTAGATCTGTAAACAGGGGATCAAGATAAATGATGCAAAAATCTAGATCTATGCATCAAAAGAAATTAAGCAGTAAATAAAAATGAGATTTACTCCATGCATCCAATAGACAAGACAAGAATATGTTGAATGGATTTTGTATTAATGGCACCTGGGAGGAAAACATAGAAGGATGTTACCAATTCTCCTCAATGAGATGGGTTCTTTTAAGTCCTCAGCACTTTAGATCTAAAATCCCTCTCTCTTGATGGTGTAGAAAACCCAGACAAAAAGTGGAACTCAAAGGGAGCTCACAAGAAAATGGTAGCAAAATATGACAATGATTGTGGATCAAAGTCAGACCAAAAGTATAGATCCAGAGTGATCTTTAGGAAACAAAAGGTAGTGAATGAATGGAAAAACCCTTCTATTTATAACAAAATATTGAGTTAGTCTAGATATTGGTGCATAATTAAAATATTATTAACCAAATCAAGATCCATCTTTTATGGAATATTTTATTATATTTGTTGGAGAGAAAAGGAATTTGACTTGGGTCAAATCTCTTTATTTGTAAATAAAAAATAAATAAATGATTTATTTATCATTTTAAGGATGTGGTTGAGTAATAATCAAATAAATAATGATTTATTTAATTATTTATGAGTGATTTAGTCATATTTAACAAGGAATATTATTTAAATAAGGTTTAAATAATTATTCCTAGAAAATAATAAGATAAATAATAATTTATCTAATTAATTTTCCTGTTTTGGGTTAAATATGACCAGGAATATTAATTAAAATGTTGTTTAACTAATTATTCCTTGAGGAAAATCAAACAAATGTGGATTTATTTAATATTTCCTCATGGGGTTTCCTGTTTAGACCATAAACAACTTAATAAATGTGGTTTACTAAGTTATTTTTCATAGTGAAAGCAATTTTACTTAGGGTAAAATTGGTCTTACATGGTGTACTTAGGTCCATCTAATAATAATAGGTTAGATGACCAAAAAATGGTGTAACAGATTGCCCCCCAGCGTGCGAGCGTTAGGAGCTAATTGTATGACTGAAGTACGTTGTAAGAACTCAATCACTAGACACCAAAGGGGAAGTCAGAGAAAGAGTAATATAAGGTAGGCCAAAGCACTGAAGGACTAGACCCTGAGGAGGCGAGACTTACAGGTGCGACAAGTCTCTTTTGTGAGTGAGTGCCTATGCTATAGGCGGCGGGGGAAGCATACTTATGCCCGCTGAGACAAACTACAAAGAATAATGCGTCCAGTAAACAAGGGACTAAACAATATAGTACATGTTGGCATAAACATGAGCTAGATAAAAATATGATAATGAATCCCACATACATACTGTGCCTGGGATAACATCCAGGACTTATACAATAATATCTGAGTATATGAGATACAAATACAACCCATATGCCCCTGTAAACTGGAAAGGGCTCTGAAAATATAACTGATACATGAAATAAAAAAGGTGCTGCAAGCGGCTAAGGCCGACATCATCACATCTATGGAGCTGCATCGAAGGTTGAAATGAAGAGGTCATTCGGACATGTGGGGGGCTACCTGTAGGGCCACCCCCTCATGAGGGTTGAAACATCTCACACACACTTGGGAATCACCGGTCCAATTTGCTGCATCACTGGACCATCAAGCATATGGATCTCGATCATGTTGTAAGGAGCTGGAGCTGAGAAACAATCAAGTCAAAGGAAATAAGGAGTCCCTTTGCCTGATCTGAGGCACCAAACAAGAGTGGAAGCTGGAACCAAGGTACACCGCCCTCTAGACCTATCTTCTGGAATAAATGATCCGATGTCAACAGAAGGAGGTCCGCCATAGGTGAGGCAATAAGGTGTCCTCAACTAAGGCATGAGAGAAAATAACAGAGCGACTAATAGGTTGACACTAGGAGTGATGATGAAATGGGGGGTACTAAGTAGCAGACGAACGACTTCCCTTGTTAGAGAATAAAGGGCATGGATGACCTAGCAGCGACTGACACAATATCATGAGGGATAGGGAACAGTGGGACTGGAGGCCATAATGTGTGACACGAGAGAGGGACCAAGCAATGAAGGATGGAGGACTATAATGGGAAAAAGGGACTCGGGATAAACCCCATGAATGCGATGATGACTCAACTCGGATGCTCTAAACAAGGGTGAATCGATGGTGCTTCCAAACATTAAAGGTCTAATGGGGACCTAATAAACATGAGTACAAGATGGTTACTCATGACGAAAATCAACACGAGCATAGACAAGTATGGAGGCAAAGTGGTGCCCCAAGTACAAGTGTTGCAAGTGAAAAATTTTATTTTGAGGAGTGGTGAAGTGACGCTTCTTGGACATAATGTGTCATAGTGAAGTATCAGATCATGAAAAACTAATAGATACCCATTTGAGGGCTCGGTGAGAGCTTTCCAACGGTACAAACGGTTTGTCAAAATGAGCTACGGTTTCGCCATAGTAGGCGAAAGAAAAATAAGGGGTTTCTCTTTTAATAAGGAATTTTCCCTCCAAATTCACTAATTTGCATGTGGAGCTGTGGTGAATGTAGAGAGGAGAGAAGGCACTAAATCTTGCGGCGAGCGTAGCAAAAAAACCAACCGTTGGAATCAAGATCTGTCAGTTGCAGGTAAGAGGCCTAACCATACTCTTTCATTTCAGTGGATTGAAAGTTTAGTTTAGGGCCCTAGAGCTGAGTAACAGACCCCTACTCTTCTTCACGCCCGAGCCACACTTTTTGGGGAAAAAAATGCGACCTGGGTAGCAGGTTTTGGGCAGAAAACTGTGACCTGTCCCAGGATTGGGCCCGAAAAGTGCGACCCGACAGAGAAGGGTTTTTCTGTGCTATTTTTTGGCTGAGAACTAAGTTTTTACATTTGGATACAATCTTTTTGATCTGTACACTGAAAAATATGATTATTTCGTGCATATATGGAAGAATTACAGATCAACTAGAGAGAGAGAGACTTGGGCACATTACGATTGGAGATCCAGGAGGATCAGGGTGTCCGTAGTGCATTGGCCAGGTTTGGGGTTCTGAAGTTTGTGGAGAACCCTCTTATGAGAGCTCAAAAGCCCTTATTGGCTCAGATTGTCAGCTATTGGGATCTAGACCATGAAGTATTTATAGTGTAGGGGCACTGGATCGAGTTGACAGTCCAGGATATATATTTCATGACTGGACTCCCACCACTTGGGATGGTTGGGAATACTCAGCTAGTTTTACCTCTGGGGTGAAACATTATAGAGTTTGTAGAGCGCCATTGTTGACCAGGTCTCCATGTCAAAGGGACACAGATACCCATCAGAGATTTAGAGAGGTTAGAGACCCATGCTGTGGCCGTAGCGGTGCTACAGATCCTCGGCAACTAGGCACTCCACCACATCACTAGCGGGCAGATGATGCTTGCAGAGAGTGTGTTGAGTGGGACCTACTATGGGTGGGCCCAGATGATGTTGTTGTCGTTGAAACGAAAATTGTCGTTATGCAAGCGGCAAGTGAACCATGACTGTGCATATGGTACAATTTTATGCTCGCTCTTCTTCGAGAAGATCCTGACACTTTTACCTCGCATACAGCTCCAAGATGGGTGCCCAAGAGAGCCTAGGATGCGCCAGTGGGGGAGACTACTATGTAGAGGAGGAGGTGGGGCGGTCAGACGGGTGTTCCGACCCAAGTTCTTTGCTCATTGGTGTTAGGTCTCTATAGTTTGCAAGATTGGCAAGAACAAATGCTGTAGAGCCATCATCAAAACCACTTTGGAATCCTAGGATCTAGCCCTCCTGGATTCAGAGAGGGATCTCTCTATATAAGTGCTTTCAAAGATATGATCTTTAATGCTTATGATATGATATTAGGCTAGTTATAAAGCACAAGGGTTTTTGTTTGTTTTGTTTGGGATGAATATCATCAAAATGAAGGAAGTCTTTTGAAGGGTGAAGTTTGTGAGTAGGTTGAAAATGGTTCAGCTGATAGGATAAGTAAGAAACATTGTCAATCCATTGGGCTATGGAGTCATAAAGGATTTAATTGGACAAAAAGTTTTAGGAGTGGTCTATGGGGAAAGTCATCTATGTCAATAAATCTCTTTAAGTTGATTTATGGAATGAAACATTAAGAAGTAGTGAAAGAAGCAAACATATAAGAAAACAAAGAGCAGCTTAAGATCAAGTAAGGAATTTTAACCTAGCCTGCTTTCAACATACTCAAAGGAAAGACACAAAGCAACCTAAGATCAGGTAAGTACTTATAAAATATCCTGCTTATGATATAATTTTTTTAGGAAAACCTTTAGAAACAAAGAATAACTTAAGATCAAGTAAAGACTTTTAACTTAGCCTTCTTTTAGCATATTCAAAAGGAAAACATTCAAGATTAACATAAAAAGTAGTATAAGATCAAGTAAGGACTTTTAACCTAGCCTGCTTTCGACATACTTTCAAGGGATATTTTCAAAGCAACTGTTTGAGAGGAAACTAGAGGACAAGGCTAATCATAGACTTCCCTAGTTCAAATTTACTTAGCAGACTTTTCAAGAAAATTCAAGGACAATAATCTCAAGTTTTACTCAGCAAGACAAGGACTCACCAACATTCCTTGACTGATCACACTCTATTGAATTATCCTCAAATAAAAAATTAGCAGAAAACATAAAGATAAAGATTTATCAGTGAGATTTAGGGTACTTGACAGTAAATCCTAATCTATATTTTCCGTTCTTTATCAGAGAAAATGGAAAATATGGAAAACATAAGAAGAATAAAAATTTACAATCAGAAAAAAATCACCATTGACATAGACCAGGATCCCATAAATCAACTTGTATTTGATGTTCAAACCAGTTACAATCTTCAAGTACAGTGGGTATCTACAGCTTCAGACTTCTCATCTCATCCTATCTTTCTTCTATTACCAAATAGAGCTTCAACAACTTCAAATCTATTTACACTCAATGAGTATTCAAAGACCAACCACAATACTATTTCTTAGAGAAGTATTTATAGAAGAATTAGGAGGTGGAGTGAAAAACATGCCTCTCTGTACAATTAATGCAGAGTAAGTGCTTCTCGGCCTTTGAAGGGCCAAATGGAGAAATTTTCAAATGTTTTTAACTCTGCTAATTGATTATTACATTAAATTTCATCAACTTTAGTCACTTTTGTTGACTTTGGAGGCTGTTGGTAGGCTGGCAATAAATTCTGAGCTGTCTTTGGCAAAATATCACTGACTGTACATTTACTATGTATTATTTTGAGAAAATATATCTGTAGGTGGCATTTTGAAGTGTAATAGCCTCAATGATCTGGCATTCGGATGCTCTCTTTTTTGATTTGTCAGGATTTGTTGCTTTAAACATTGATTAGGCCCTAATTCTTGCCTTAAGGCCTTCGAAAACATCTTCGGAGTCTTTAATATTTGTATGCTGACTGTATTCATTGATTTGGCTTTAGTCATCTATCTTTTGCCTTTAAATTGTAAGATTATGCTTTTGATATTCAACCTTATGCATTAATCTCTTAACCTTTGTTTCTTGGCCTGGAAACCTTTAATCTTCAAGCCTTACCCTCACCACTCTTCTTTGCTTGGTGCAGGTGGTTTTTAGTGTGGTGGAGGGTTTAATGATATGACCAATGCTCACACAATACTGACCCAACCATCGGATGAAAATTGGCAGCCCTTTTTCTTCTTGATTTGGCCTTAGAGATGGAAAAATTTGGTTTTTGTTCCTTTGTGAGCTGTGGGGAGGGTTTCTACTTCAAAAACCATCATAAAACCTACAAGAAACAACAAAATATGTTATAAAAACCTGCGATATTTGGAAAACTGCTTGTAGAGGCTAGCAGAGGCGGAGGAGCAGTGTAGAGGGGGTGAATATGCAGGCGGAAGAGGTTTTATGAAGAAGATCAACGAAAATCCAGTTTAAAACTGTATTTGGCGCAAATTTGGGCAAAGTGGTTTCATGAAAACCGCGAATGGTTTTCGCGCGACCCTCGGGCGGTAAGTGGTTTTTCCCAGAGGAAATGATATCCAATTAAAATATGCCACGTGACCTTTGCAAAACTGGCGGTATCGCGTGATTTTGGATTGTTAAACTTCAGATGGAAAAATCACGTGATATGCGATCCGCATCGTCGGATGAGGAGGGGTAGATCCGACGGTGGAGATCTGGCGGGAGGAAAAGTTGCACGACGGGAGATGAAGTGGGGGAGAGGTGTCAGGAGGGGATTGGGAGAGGGGATCTGGTAGTGGGATGAGGGTCCGGAGGGAGTTTGGGTGCCGGGACGAATGACAGTCGTTGGTTTATATAGATCGACGACAAAGATTCGTTGTAGGATGGATGGTCGGAAATATTTGGGCAAATGAAGGGTAGGAGGGGAGGCGTGGAAACCGTTGATATTTACAGATAAACGGTGGGGATTAATCAATGGGGTGATGGATATTTCTGAGTCGGGAGGATAAGGGAAGAACGAGGGTGTATGGAGGTTGTCGGATCACAGTTTGAGGCCCATGATCAACGACTGTGGTTGCTCTGCGGAGTGATAAGGATGGCGAGAAAAATATAATGAAAAAGAGAGTTTTGTAAGGGACATGGGGGATAAAAATAAGGGTAAGGGACGAGGGCTAAGAGATAAGGTAGGGGTATGGTCCCGTGGAGGAACAAGTGACCAGGAGTGGAGGGAAAAGGTTGGGGCTAAAGGTTTTAGGCACCCGGTTGCAGGGCTAGGTCATATGACCGAAAAAAGGCCAAGGTTTTAAGCCCTGAGGGGCTTACAACCTATTTTGTTAATAAAAGCGGAAAAGTGGGTTTTATGTGTTTTTGTGGGTTTTTCATGGTTTTTTGAAGTCCTGATAAAGAAAAATGGGCAATTTAAACCATAGAAAAAGGGTTTTTTGGGTTTAAATGGGCCTGTGAAGGTTTCTGAAGATAATGAAAGGAAAATTAGAAGGAGGAAATGGAATTTTTCAGAGGATAGTGAAGGGTAAAAAGGGGCAAAAAATGAGTGAAACAATTTTTGAAAAAATGGAAAATGGCCTAAAAGAAGCAGCTTCTTTGGATATCAATAGGGTTTCTTGATGGATTTCTTCAATGAAACAATAGTGAAGATTACTTTTTGAGTTTAGGCAACATAAGAAGGCTTCAATAATGAGCAGTTTTGTATGAAAACAATCTCTTGAAGGCTCAAGACCTGTTTTAGCCATCATTTGCTCTGACAAAAATTTACTGATGGCTAACAATTGGGATCAGGTGCCACTGTACATAGACGACTATCCCTATAGTGGGATGAGTTATCGTGGGGAACCAGATCTTCCACTGCCGCTTGGTCGAGTATGGGGGCCCGATGGTAAGTGACAAATTGCTAATATTTTATGTGCACGTAAAGTTTCAGAATATTGTATATGGTACTGATTCTTTCACTTTTGGTATGCAGGTACAGCACCGGTAAAACCGGCCGGGTATATGGGAGGACCTGCAGTATCAAGAGCTACAGGACCTAGTGGATCGAGAGCACCGCAAAATGAGGATGCAACAACCCTCCTGGAGGACATCCATCGTAGATGTGAGAGGCTTCTGACTAGTGTTTTAGAGTCCGGTTGGCAAGACTTGGATGAATAGTACATAGAGCCATGTATTGGTCTACCCTCAGAGTGGAGAGGGGTCATGCGGCGCATGGCGATGGCTGGACATGGGATGCGTGATCTACAAACTGTGGGAGCAGAGCCATTGGCTCGGGATCTTCTAGATAGTGATTAGGTGTAGGGGCAGGTGGTGCCCCCAGTTTTGAGTTTTTGTAACATGTTATGGGCATGTTATATGTATCAGAGTTGATGGACTCTAAAACATTGTATACGACACATATTATGGATATGCATTGTTTTGATGGTTTTATGTTATATTATTGTCTTATGTTAAATGCATGTGCTAAATGCCAATCTAGAATGTTGTTTGCAATGCTATCTACATAGTGATTTTGTGCTCTACGTACATGACTGAATGTAATGATTTCAAATTCACGCATCAAAAGCTTCACTCGTAAATATCTTCTAAAAAGGATAGCATTATGCAAATGATAGACACCATTCAATTGCATGATAAGAAGCATGGAATCTAAATGAACATGAAGGTGGAGGATGCGATGGGAAAGGGCATCCGCTAATAAACCTCGCACTGCATCATATTCGACCTGATTATTGGTAGCAGTACCAATGCATACATTGTTCGAGAGAACTAGCAAATGAAAGGGGGTAAAGATGGCCCAACCTGCCGAGGCTAGATTCCGGGAGTAGCGACTTGCACCATCGGCATAACTGATATAAGGTGTGGAAGGGAGGTCCATCCTAAAAGTGCCACAATACAACAAATGGGAGGATGATGAATAATGTTGACAACCAGAGTGCACAGTAGAGATCAAACAAACATGGCGAGAGGGAGTGATCTGGGTAAGATGTATACTACTCCCACATTGACGGGTAAGTGGGGTGTGGGAGCTATTGGAGGTGTAGCTTGTGCTCAAGCTGCAAAATTCACCATAGAAATGGAGGGTGTGATCCTGCTTATGGGCGGGAAAGATGAAGTCAGGGATGGACAAGGCTTCCATGATGTATAGAAGATGGAGTGATGGGAGGAAGGGAGACCACATGACATGGCAAAGCTACTTGAATCATCATCATGAGAAGAGAGGTTCACATGTGCATCATCATTGGGGATGACAAAATAACAAGCAGATAAGGATCCACTGATGTTGAGCCTAGGGTGATCATTGAAGGGAGGTCGAGCGAAACAGTAAAGGAAGATGCAAAGGGAGCTTCCACCAAGGGTCTTATGGATGATGATAGGTAGAGGATGGTGGCCGCGGGCTCTGTTATCTCTACATTAGGAGGGGGAATGTAAATGGGAGCAGGTAAATCCTCAGGCTGGCCCTCAACATACTGCGCAAGTACGGGGGAAGCAGATTGGTTCTGTTCAACCTCGTACTCCAGAACTACCTCTAAAGAGGTGTGGTAATGCATAAGGCGGGGACAATGGTGAGAGTAATGGCCACAGAGATCACAAAAAGCACAATGTTGGTTGGCATGAATAGCTTTAGGGTCATTGGCTGCAGTCGAGGAAGAAACAGAGGCTTAAGGGACCGTAGACTCAGGGAACACAACTTTAACCATGGGCTTGATACGGGGCAACTCAGGATAGTTATAGGTGGCATGACCGATGAAATCACACAAAGCACAGGGCTTTGGGGGCAGAGGAGGTGCAGGGTCATTCGGGGTGGCCTAGTTCTTTTAGGTCCTCTTATGAGTTTTTCCCTTCTTACCCGAAGTGGTCGCAATAGGGGATGGTTCCTGTTGAAGTGGTTGAGGCATTGTAGCAGTGGGAGAAGTCATAGGGACCGGTTGAATCGGGGTCAAAGCGAGATAAGGTTTGGGTTGACTAAACGGGGTAGCGGTTGGGGGATCAAGGTACCAGACGGGAATCCCCAGGGTCAGGTTGGGAAGAGAGAGGGTAGCCATAACAGATACCGTGAACACTCTAGGAGGGGGAGCTAAGAACGGTATTTGACTGGAGGGGTAATGGCCAGGCGAGACGACTCCAAGATGGTTAAGGCCTGGAGGAACCATTCCAGAAGGATAAAGAGTCTCATGAATACCAGCAGTAGGTGAAGGGCCAGGAGGATGTGGTCCAAGAGGCTGAATCGAAGGGCTAGGAGCAGGCTGTGGAGGGCGGGGAGGCTGCTGGCTAGCCGAAGCGGGCCACTTGAGGGTAGCCCAAGACGATTGCATCATGCAAACATTCGACGAGCTGGGATTAGAGACAACAGGAGGGAGACCAGGGAATGTACCAAGCAAAGAGGAGTCTTTGTAAACTCTAGGTGAGACACTGGTCAGAGGATCGACGATTTTCTTATTGGCCACCGAAGAGATGATGGACTCAGGGGAGGTCTAAGACTTCTGTTCGTAATATGTTAACTAGTCAATGGTGACTATCTTTCCATTATGAGGGAAGGACATATTGTAGTGAACCACATATGGGACAATAGAAATCTCATAGGCGTAGCTACGACCCAATAGAATGTTTTAATATAAGGGGGCATCAATGACTTCTACGTCAACGCAAATAGTCTTGCCCACAAGAGTGATAGGACAATTGCGGAACAGGACAATGGGCTGGGAGGTGTGCCCATCCCATGCTCAAAGAGTGATCATGAAAGGAGCCAACTTAGGTGATCTGAGTTGCTTCCAAACCGAAGCAGACATCACACAGGTGGATGCTCCCTCATCAATGATACACCATGAAACGTTGGTGTTTCAGATCTTGACTAGGATTTGGGAGGTGATAGAAGCAGGGAGAGGAGGATGTTCTGACCGGTCAACATTGAAGATGATCAAGTGATAATATGAAGGATCTACAGTGCCCATGGTAGATAGTAGATATTTTCATTGTGAAGGCACGACTGGAGGAGTTCCAGTGTTGAAATGGCAGCAGGAGATTGTGCCAAATCATCTACTATACTATACAAATGGGCAGCTTTGCCAGAAGCATCATTTTGGCATAGTGGTCCCTTAGGGATCTTGGTATGAACCTCTCCCTTAGGCTGAGGTATCTACAAAGGACCATTAGGTGTCGAAAGAGGCTCTATAGAACTTGAAGAAGGTGGCTCGGGGACAGATGTAGCGGGAGGCTTGTTGTACTGACAGGATCGAGTCTGAAGGTTGAGGTCAATGGTTATAGGTTGGTTAGAGTTCATCATGATAATCTGGTAATCGGAGGTACCAAATGGAGGAGGTTGTGTGGCCACCTGAATTTCAGGTGGTTGGGTAGCCACAAATCCTTACTGAGGGAAATGATTAGTAAACACAGTGGGTTGACTAGGCGTAGGACTGGGAGGGACAGAAGGGGAGGCTTGCTGTCCTCGCAAAACTAATTGAGACTCCCACATCTGATTCATCTGTGGTAAAAGAGGACAATCGTGCATGTAATAAATATAAACACCACAACAATAACAAGGCTTATTCGTACGAACATGCCTATCCTACTTGGGCTGAGTGCCCTGTTGCTGGTTAGCAGTGTTAGGAGAATTATTTTGAGGGTTAGGTCCAGAATTATCGAAGGCAGATTGACTTTGAGTCTCTTTCCTCTTCTTTTTGGAAGGAGGAGGATTAGTCGCGCCCTGCTGTGCATACACCTGCCCCTGAGGGGGCGATGGATGATGTTGCGGGGGTTGAGAAGACGAGGGAGGTAGAGGTGCTAATGCTGGAGGAGTTAGAGCACCGGGCTACAGATATGGGTAATAATGAGGTTGGGTAATAGTGTGGTAAACAGGAGGTTGGGAAAAAGGTGGAGGCATGCCATATCCTGGATACATGCTACCGGGAGGGGGAAATGTGCTGGAGGTGCTGGCCCCTCCTTTAGGAAAACCATATCCCATAGGAGGTTGAACGTATGGATGAGAGAGAGCTCCAACGATATCGTCGGTGGCATGAGATGCCCCCGGTGCGTTGGCACCACCGAGTCTGGGAAGATCAGGTGGAATGGTATAAACATAACCCGACTGAGCATAGATCAGGTCATATTTTAATACAATTTGGATAGCGGCTTCTTTGGTTTGAGGGAAATGTGATGCGGAATCTTTGCCGATAGTAGGCAAGAAAGATCTAAGGAACTAGTCCATGTAGACATGGTCTTAGAAGGTAGGGGCTCGACATAGGCTCTTTATTCTCCGCCATTCCTGGACATGATCAGATAGGCGGGTTGTAGACGATTGACAGAAAGAAGTCAAAAGTTCATTAATAGTGTCATAACAGAGGGGAAGCTGGAAGTAAGACAGAAAATCCCGAGAAAGAGTCGCAAAGGTGGTATGAGAGGATGGGGCTTGATCAACATGCCACTTAGAAGCTTCACCAGTAAGCGTACGCTGGAACAAATGAATATGGATAGAGTCATCGGTAATGGAGTTAGACGAACACCACATGTGGAAAGATTGAACATGATTTGTAGGATCTTCACCATCAAGACCTTCAAACTTGGGGATTTCAGAAGGGAGCTTGGTTGGCATTGTAGGAAAACCAACATTATGATGTATAGGGTCATTTATCAATTGGTCAAAATCGGGAAGACATAGGCCTGCCATATAGGGGAGAAAATGAGCAGCCGGGGTAGTTTCCATTGTAGTCCCACTAGTAGTATTCCCAACATTAGGGCCGGGGTTACAACCAGCATTAGGTGAATCACTCTTCTGCATCTTCAGTACTGAATGTAGTGCTTCAGATATCTTCCATTGACTGGCAATGAAGAAAATTGTCCTTCCAAGTTCTGCAAGATGAAAGTATTGTTATCCTTGACTTATGCTGTTGGAAATATTGTCATTGATGGCAAAGAGAGAAGCAAATTAAGAAAGGCAACAGTAAGAAAGGAGAAAAAAGGAGAGAAGCAAAGTAAGAGAGGTAGCTCAGACACCAAGAAGAAGCAGAAGCAGCAGAGGAATTAGAGACAGAGTAGGAGGATAAAAAGGGCCATTTGATTTGAAGATCTGGCCAAGACAAGAAGAAGTTGTGTAAGTGGATTAATTTTCATCTATGGAAGGAATTGTTCAGCATTACATGAGTATTGTTTAGTTTAAATGCTATGTGATGAGACTCTGTAATTGGGGGTTTGAATATGCTCTGTATATCAGTAAAGAAATCGACATTCATTGGAGAAATATGACCTTCAATCTAATAGAATCGATGCAAGGAATATAGTTATGTTGTAATGTATGCCTACAGGATATTTTATGAGTGATGGTGCATATCCAGAGGCCACCTGAAGACCGTGAACGTATACGCAGCAAGGAACGCATAAAAATGAGTTGAGAAACTATGTTACATTTGAAGAACCAAGTGAAGACACAGTAATGACGATGGACAGAAGTTAGTGTAGCAAGTTGAAAGGGTTAACTAGAATCGAAGTGGTGAGAGTCATATTTTAAATGGAACTATGAATGCGTGGAGGCCTCAGCTTGCTTGAGATGTTGAAGTATTAATAGAATAGAGGGTTAATACCTAAAGAGGCGTAGCAAAGCAAATTTGGAAGCAGAACTGTGTATCACAGAAATTGAACCGAATAATGGAACGTGAAGGCGGAATACAACTAAAATAAAGTTGTGAAGTTGGGTGGAACCCTGAGTCAAGGAGCAAAGCGGAACCTCGAAGGAACAATAAAGGCGGGTTCGGAAGAATAACCCAGCGGTATCACACTTTTAAAAAGTGGTAAATGGAATCATGAAAAAAAGTGCGATATGGTTCGACGTGTGACACGTGGCTTGGGCAGTTTTGAAATACAACCCTTTTTGCATTTTTTTTGGGAGTTAAATATCTGTTGTGAAAAAAATGCGATAGCCATCAGATGGGCTCCTAAAGCATTGTTGGAGCGCGATAAGTTATTAGCCGTTGGATGGAATGGTGAGTTAGTCGCTGTGGCCCGACTGTTATAATATGTTGGTGGTTGATTATTAAACCAAAGTCAAAGTTCATATTAACGAATCATCATATGAGTGCCTATTCGAAGGTTTTTAAAGGTAGGTTTCCAGAGTTAGTGCAAATAACAAAAGTTAAAGGGGTTTTGGGTTTAAACCAAGTCGATGATGAATAATGAAGAGAACCAATATATATGTGGGCTCGAGAGAAAGACAAAGGTTAAAGGTGTGTTGGGCTTTTGGTTTAAATAAAAGTCGAAGATACATTAAATTATATATATATATATATATATATATATATATATATATATATATATATATATATATATATATATATATATATATATATTTGAAGTACGGGTTATATTTCAGGGATTTAGTTTAAATACGAATAAATATGAAAGAATAAAGCATGGGCCCGAAGTTTAATATATCAAGGTCTTTGTTTTAAAAAAAAAGCAAAGATTTATTGTTGGTGTAATATATGCTGGAACCAATTTACCATATAAATGGATATGCGGTTGAATTGTATATAACCTTGATGAATGTTTATGCGTTGAATAAGTTGTGGGACCTGGACGGACCTAATGTTGTTGATAGAATATGGAGGAGCATTGTTATATGCGTGAAGTCAATGTTATAATGGACGTTTTGATATATTTTAATGGATTGTAGTCCACATATAAATAAATGGCTATAGATATAATCACATGTGAGTTGGTAAGCCTTGGGGCCAAACGAATGTATATTTATAACCTTTACCAAAGCCAAAACATATAAAGGTATTCCATCGATGGATTGATAAAGCTGTGGAGAACATAAATGAAAGTGTTTGACTGAAGTATGATTATTGGATTTTATTCCAAAGAGAGGGTTTCTGTGTTGGCCAAAGATTTACATTGATAATTAAGCCAAAGCAAATAGTGATTGGGCGCTTCCATAAAGTGAACTATTGATACAGGATTTTACCATAGTGATGGAAAAAGAAAGCTTTAGCATTGATACAGTTGCCAGACTTAAAACATAAATTAGAAATGCATTTTTATATACACAGTGAACTTGGAGAATGTGGGTCTGACAGGGGTACATACATAGAAAGCAGGGGAGTAAGCAGAAAATGAAAAATCCAGTGACAACAACAAAAAAGACAAACTCACAATGAGCCAAAAAATGAATGGGCTGAATATAAATACTTATGTAACTGAAAATGTAAAGTTTTATTTATTTTATATTGTTTGTGATGCAAAGGCAAGTCTCCGGAGGAAAATAAATACCCCATTGTAACGTTGAAATATATATCTATTGTTATATGTTTCTCTGAATGAGATGGACAAAGAAATGAGAAGGCAGAATGCAAAGAGTCATGGCTGTACACTTCGAATTCCCTGTGGAATACAAACAGTCATGAGGTGAACCCTATAAATGATATCACATAGATATGCATAGAGGGGTTAGAGAATGGATAATTGAGGCAGAAAGTTCCTATAGAAGTAGAAGCCTGCAATGAAGTAAACAGGAACATGAAGGAACCTCAAATGAGAAAGAAAGAAATAAGTAAATAGTCAACTGAAAAAGGCTCATATACTCCTGAATATATAAAATTCGGAAGCTATGAAAGGAGGTTCTTCCCCCCTATGAAAAATGTCACTTGTTATGCCTGCCACAAAAAGGGACATATTGCTGCTTACTGTCATAAAATGAGAATCAATTCCAACCAGCAAAGGATGCAAAACGTGAAAAGACTACCTCAAGAAAACAAATGGAGAAGACAACCCTTCATCAGGTATGCTAATTGTTTTTATGGGTATTGTTTTTACTGCAAGGAATTCGGCCATAAAGCCAAGGAGTGCATAAAATATGGAAAAAGAATGATGTTCAACAATTTGAGGAGATTTATGAATTATGGAGAGTTCAATCATACTCATAATTCTGCTAAAAATATGATCAAATGCTATGTATGCCATAAAATCGGGCATATGTCTTCCCAATGTCCGCTCAAAGAATGTGGCCCATCTTCTTAGAAAAGGTGCCAAACAAATAGCTGCCTGCAGTGGAAAAAGAAGTTGAATAAGTGTGACTTGGCTCTAATATCCCAAGATCAGAAAATCCAATGGTATTTGGATAGTGGATGCTCAAAGCATATGACTGGAGATAGAATCAAGTTTATAACCTTTGATGAAAAGAAATCTGGAAATGTAACTTTCGGCAATGATAAAGTAGGGAAAATAAAAAAAAAAGGCTCAGTCAGTCTGGATAATGGAAGAGGAAAGGCCCAAGATGTACTATTTGTGGATGGGCTGAAAGAAAATCTGGTTAGTGTCAGTCAAATGTGTGATAAAGGTTGTGAATTTCTCTTTAGAGCACAAGACTGTGAAGTAAATCAAGCACCACAGGAAAGACCTTGATCAAAGGTATTCGAACAGAAAGTAATTTCTATATAGTGAAAGAAGAGAAGGAAGCATGCCACCTAAGAAAACTTGATGAGTCATGGTTATGGCATAGAATATTTGGACACCTTAACTTTGACCATATCATCAGTCTGAGCAAGAAGAAAGCAGTCAGAGATATGCCAACAATAAAGAAGCCTTCAAATACCATATGTAAATCTTGCCAATTGGGAAAACAGACCCACACATCTTTTAAGACCAAAGATGAACTATCAACAAGTAGGCCACTTCAGCTTGTACACACGGACTTGTGTGGACCTTTAAGAACTAAAGCACCAAGTGGAGTGTCTTATTTCATGCTGATAATTGATGATTTTTCCAGAATGACACGGGTAGCATTTCTCTAATATAAATCTGAAGCACTTGAGAAATTCAAGATGTTCAAGGCATTGGATGAAAATCAAACATGATGCAATCTAAAGTGCATTAGATCAGACAGAGGAGGTGAATTCACAGATTATGATTTTGCAGACCTATGCAATGAGCATGGGATAAAACAAAAATTTACAATTGCAGGTACACCTCAATAGAATGGAGTGGCAGAGAGACAAAACAGGTCGGTACAACAGATTTCCAGAGCCATGATGCAAGAAAGAAACATTCCTCAAACCTTCTGGGCAGAAGCAGTACACACAGCTGTGCACATTCTTAACAAATCTCATTTAAGACCAAATAGTGACAAGACTCCTTATGAATTATGGCATGGTAAACCAACATCAATCAAGCACTTTAGAGTCTTTGGAAGCAGGTGTTTCATAAAAAATAATGATAAAAAACTAGGGAAGTTTGATGCAAGAGCTGATGAAGGAATATTTTTAGGATATGCATCCAAGAGTAAGGGTTATAGGTGCTACAACAAAACACTGCACAAAATTGTGGAAAGAATTGATATAAGATTTGATGAAGATCAACCAAACAGAGCAAGAAGTACAAGATGCAACAATCCTCTAGGAGATAATGAAGAAGAAAACCAAGATAATGATGAATTGAGCCAGACAACAGAAGATACTGAATTAAACTCAAAAGGTCCCTCAAGACACTCAAAAGAATCATCCAGAAGACCAAATCATTGGGGACAAGAGTGTGGGTGTCCAGACAAGAAGACAGCTTGCTGAACAGACATAAGAAGTACACCTAGCCATGCTATCTCAAATAGAGCCAAAGAAGTTTGAAGAAGCCAACAAAGACAAAAACTGGGTAAATGCTATGAATGAAGAGCTGGACCAAATTGAGAAGAACAATACCTGGGAATTAATTCCAAGACCCACTGGGAAAAATGTCATTGGCTCAAAATGGATATTCAAGAACAAGATGAATGAACAAGGACAGGTAATCAAAAATAAATCCAGACTTGTATGCAAGGGATATTCACAAATTGAAGGTCTTGATTATTATGAAACATTTGCCCCTGTAGCTAGAATGGAAGCTATCAGAATGTTTTTGGCCTTTGCATGCTACCATGACTTCAAGGTATATCAAATGGATGTGAAGTCTGCCTTCCTGAATGGAGATTTAGAGGAAGAAGTCTACATGGAACAACCCAAAGGATTCTCCTTAACATATAAACCAGACTATGTGTGCAGATTAAAGAAAGCCTTATATGGGCTGAAACAAGCTCCTAGAGCATGGTATTCAAGGCTGGACAAATACTTGAAAAAACAAGGGTTCAAGAAAGGAGGAGTAAACAACAATTTGTACATAAAGGCTAATTAAAATGAACTCCTAATTGTAGTAGTGTATGTAGATGACATCATGTTTGGAAGAAACAAAGATGAGTTAACAAAAGAATTTGCTGAAGAAATGAAATCAGAATTTGAGATGTCTATGATTGGAGAGCTCACCTTCTATTTAGGACTTCAAATTCAACAAAAGAACACAAGAACATTCATCTCACAAGAAAAATACTTAAGAGAGATGTTGAAAAGGTTCCAAATGGAGAGCGCAGAGCACAGTATCGACTCCATGATCAACGGATGCAGCTATGTACTAGTAGTGGATGTAGATATGGATCAAAAGATCAAAGACTTTACAGATCCATGGTAGGAAGTCTGCTGTACCTAACTGCCTCTAGACCAGACATTATGCTTGCAGTAGGACTTGTGGCAAGATATCAAGCAACACCAAAAAAAAATCACTTAATAGCAATCAAGAGAATATTTGGATATCTACAAGGAACTGCACATCATGGGCTATGGTATCCAAAAAGAAAAAGCTTCACTTTGACAACATATACAGATGCAGATTGGACTAGCTGTGTGGATGACAGGAAAAGCACAAGTGGAGGAGAATTCTATTTGGGAAAAATTCTGGTGGCATGGCTAAGCAAGAAGCAACCTTCCATCTCTCTATCTATAGCAGAAGCAAAATACATAGCAGAAGTAGCATGTTGCACACAAGTAATGTGGATGAAACAAACTCTCCAAGACATGAAGGTAAGCATTGATGACCCCATTTCTATCAAATGTGACAATACAAGTGCAATACGTATATCAAAAAAATCCTGTACTTCACTCAAAAACAAAGCACATCCCAATAAAGTACCACTTCCTCAGAGAACAAGTAGCACAAAAAGTAGTGAAGTTGGAATATGTACCAACAAAGGAACAAACAGCAGACATATTCACAAAACCTCTTGCTAAAGAGCCATTTGAATATCTAAGAGACAAACTAGGGGTAGTGTCTATAGATGTTACTCTCTGACATGAAAAGAAAGCATCATTCCAGGGGGAGATTAGTCAACAAATATTGTCACAAAAGAGCCAGAGGTAGTGAGCAATGCATGGAACAGGTCCTCAAGATCAGAGTATTATGGACAAGATTTGGAAACAACACCAAGAAATGTGAAAACCTTTTCCATTGATGTCAAAGGGGGAGGAAAAGAAAGTAACAAAAGAAAGGGTCTTCTAAAAGGCAAGCAGAGGAAGTGTATTGCCATCAATTCCAAAGGGGGAGATTGTTGGAAATATTTTCATTGATGGCAAAGAGAGAAGCAAAGTAAGAAAGGCAGCAGTAAGAAAGGAGCAAAAAGGAGAGAATCAAAGTAAGAGAGGCAGCTCAGACACCAAGAAGAAGCAGAAGCAGCAGAGGAATTAGAGACAGAGTAGGAGGATAAAAAGGGCCATCCAATTTGAAGATCTCGCCAAGACAAGAAGAAGTTGTGTAAGTGGATTAATTTGCATCTATGGAAGGAATTGTTCAGCATTACATGAGTATTGTTTAGTTTAAATGTTGTGTGATGAGACTCTATAATTGGGGGTTTGAATATACTTTGTATATTAGTGAAGAAATCGACATTCATTGGAGAAATATGACCTTAAATCTAATATAATCGATGCAAGGAATATAGTTCTATTTTAATGTATGCCTACAGGATATTTTATGAGTGATGGTGCATATCCAGAGGCCATTTGAAGACCGTGAACGTATACACAGCGAGGAATGCATAAAAATGAGTTGAGAAACTATGTTACATTTGAAGAATCGAGTGAAGACACAATAATGATGATGGAAAAAGGTTAGTGCAACAAGTTGAAAGGGTTAACCATAATCGAAGTGGTGAGCCAGCTTTTAAACAGAACCATGAATGCGTGGAGGCCTCAACTTGCTTGAGATGTTGAAGTATTAACAAAACAGAGGGTTAATACCTGAAGTGGTGTAGCAAAGAAATTTTGGAAGCGGAATTGTTTATCACAGAAATTGAACCGAATAACAGAAAGTGAAGGTGGAATACAACTAAAATAGAGTTGTGAAGTTGGGCAGAACCCCGAGTGAAGGAGCAAAGCAGAACCTCGAAGGAGCAGTAAAGGCGGGTTCGGGAGAACAAACCTATCGGTCTCGCACTTTTCAAAAGTGGTAAATGGAATCACGAAAAAAAATTGCGATACGGTTCGGCGTGTGACACGTGGCTTGGGTGGTTTTTAAATACAACCCTTTTCACATTTTTTATGGGAGTTAAATCTCTGTCGTGAAAAAAATGCGATAGCTATCAGATGGGCTCCTAAAGCATTGTTGGAGTGCGATAAGTTATTAGCCATTGGATGGAATGGTGAGTTAGTCACTGGGGCCCGACTATTATAATATGCTGGTGGTTGATTATTAAACCAAAGTCAAAGTTCATATTAACGAATCATCATATGAGCGCCTATTCGAAGGTTGTTAAAAGTAGGTTTCCAGAGTTAGTGCAAATAATAGAAGTTAAAGGGCTTTTGGGTTTAAACCAAGTCGATGATGAATAATGAAGAGAAGCAATATATATGTGGGCCCGAGAGAAAGACAAAGGTTAAAGGTGCGTTGGGCTTTTGGTTTAAATAAAAGTCGAAGTACTGTGGGCCCCATATATATATATATATATATATATATATTGAAGTCTGGGTTGTATTCAAAGTTGAGTTTAATACGAATAAAGATGACAAAAGCTGTGGGCCCGAAGTTTAATATATCGGGGTATTTGTTTTTAAAGAAAAGCGAAGATTTATTGTTGGTGTAATATATGCCGGAACCAATATACCATATAAATGGATATGCGGTTGAATTGTATATAACCTTGATGAATGTTTATGCGTTGAATAAGTTGTGGGACCCGGACGGACCTAATGTTGTTGATAGAATATGGAGGAGCATTGTTATATGCATGAAGTCAATGTTATAATGGAGGTTTTGATATATTTTAATGGATTACGGTCTGCATATAAATAAATGGCTATAGATATAATCACATGTGAGTTGGTAAGCCTTGGGGCCAAACGAATGAATGTTTATAACCTTTACCAAAGCCAAAACATATAAAGGTATTCCATCGATGGATTAATAAAGCTATGGAGAACATAAATGAAAGTGTTTGACCGAAGTATGATTATTGGATTTTATTCCAAAGAAAGAGTTTCTGTGTTGGCCGAAGGTTTATGTTGATAATTAAGACAAAGAAAATAGTGATTGGGCGCTTCCATAAAGTGAACTATTGATACAGGATTTTACCATAGTGATGGAAAAAGAAAGCTTCAACATTGATACGGCTGCCAGACTTAAAACATAAATTAGAAATGCATTTTTATATACACAGTGAACTTGGAGAATGTGGGTCTGACAGGGGTACATACATAGAAAGCAGGGGAGTAAGAAGAAACTGAAAAAGCCAGTGACAGCAGCAGAAAAGACAAACTCACAGTGAGCCAAAAACTGAATGGGCTGAATATAAATACTTATTGTAACTGAAAATGTAAAGTTTTATTTATTTTATATTGTTTGTGATGCAAAGGCAAGTCTCTGGAGGAAAATAAATATCCCACTATAATGTTGAAATGTATATCTATTATTATATGTTTCTCTGAATGAGCTGGACAAAGAAATTAGAAGGCAGAAGGCAAAGAGTCATGGCTGTACACTTTGATTTCCCTGTGGAATACAAACAGTCATGAGGTGAACCCTATAAATGATATCACATAGATATGCATAGAGAGGTTAAAGAATGGAGAATTGAGGCAGAGAGGGTAAGAAGTAGGAGGAGCAGATAGAGATGCTATGAAGATTCAGAGATGATTTAAGGCAGATATGAAGGCTAGTGGACAGCAGTGAAGAAGGAACAAAATAGAGCTGATATCCAAAGTAAATCAACATATGATTTTTCTGAAAGAGTGAGGAAGTTGGTGCTTCCATATCAAGTTGTAGCTTGATAGATGTCAGTTGTAGCTGACTGAGGTAGGAGCCTCCTGTAGGTTGTAGCCTGCAGAAAATATATGGGAGTTGGAGCTTCCTTGCAATTTGTAGCTTGCAGAATTGAGGTAGGAGCCTCCTGTACGTTGGTTCCTACAGAAAATCAGTGGTGAGAGGGAGTTGGAGCTTGCCTTTGCATCACAACAATAATAAGATGTGGTTTTTTTCCCTTATGGGTTTCCACTTATATCTGTTGTCTATATGCATGATGACTATGTGTTGATACTCTATATTTATTCTGCTTAATACCTGCTGCTCATTTATTAAGATTGATGTTCCATTGTATATAAATAAGAAAGTTTCTATTTCCAATAAAATAAAGTATAATAAGAACATGACTGCATTAAACTGATTCACCCCCCCTCTCAGTTTAACCAAGGGTCCAACATATGCAATACTAAAAGGTCCAAACCAAAGGTTGTCAAAATTTCCATGTTTTCCTCTTTCTTCCCTCCTAGCACCCCATCTTAGCACCAAATATCCTTCCATGAAATCTCTTTCTCTAGATTTTCTATCAAATATACTTTTCTTTTTGTTAAGGTATTTCCTAAGCTTGTATTGGATTTCATCCTATTTTCATTAAGTTCAATAATCTGGTTGATTCTTCTAGAAAAATCATTAGGTTCTTCATTAAATTCTTGCAAAATTTTCAAAATAGGGAAAGCTATATTTGTTTGAAAAATTGCTTCTTTACCATAAACCAATTGAAATGGATATTTTCTTGTAGAAATTTTTGGAGATATCCTGTTAGCCCAAACTGGATAAATGAGATGACTGCCCCAATTTCTTTCATGATCTTCTAATGTATTCTTGATAACGTTGACCAAAATCTTGTTTGATGACTCTACTAAACCATTTCCATGTGGATAATAAGGAGTAGAATGATGCTACAATATGATATTTTTGACAAATTCAATCATTTTCACACTACTAAATGCTGCTGCATTATCAGTTACTATTCGCTGAGGACATCCAAACCCAGACATAATGTTTTCTTCAAAAAATTGATGACTATAGTGTTTGTGGCATTTTTAACTGGAATGGCATATACCCATTTGGTGAAGTAATATGTTGCAGTTAGTATCCATCTATGTTGGTTGCTTGATGCTGGATGAATTTCCCCTATGAAATCTAATCCCCACAATAAGAAAGGTGCTGAAACTAATATTGCAACCAAAGGAATTGCTTCTAGTTTTTGCTTTCCAACAAACATTTGACACTAATTACAACTCCTAACCTTTGCTCCTACTTATGCAAACATGATAGGCCAATATAATCCTTCTCTCAATATTTTATATGTTGTATCTCTCCAGGAATAGTGTCCACCACATATACCTACTTGAAATTGTTCAATAATCCCTTTTGTTTCACTTTCTGTCAAGAAAAACAAAAGGATATTGAGTGGATCCTTCCAATATAAATTTGCATTGATGATACAATACTTTATGGATTTTAACTTCAGTGTCTTACATTGATTCTTTGAAAACTAAGAAGGACACTCAAAGTTAATAAGAAAATGTACAATATCAAAATACCATTCTGACAACAAGAATTTCTCATCAATATAAACAGAAAATGATTCAATTGAAGATGAAGGTTATTGTGTATTCTTCCCTTCTAAATCTTAGGAAGGTTCTTGTGGATTCTCCCCTTTTGAATTTAGAAAAGGTTATTGTGGATTCTCCCCTTGTGAGCTTGGAGAAGGTTCTTGTGGATTCTTCTCTGCTGAAATTTCAAAAACATAATTTATTCGCAAAACTTTACAATTGGATTTAGCTACAAGTTTAGGAAAAACTTGACCTTTTACCAACTTTGTAGTTTTGATACTAAGATAAAATTCAAGTATTTGGGTAATCCATCTTCCTCTTCTCCCATCAGTGTTTGGTTGAGTTAGGACAGTTTTCACAACACTGTTGGGAACATAAGCAGTAATAGTTGAGTGAAGGACATAAATTTTGAAGGACTTTAAAGCTTAGACTAAGGAATAAGCCTATTTTTCAATGATGCCATACTTAAGTTCTGCGTCTCTCATGAATTTATTAAAGAAGGCTATATGTTGATCATATCCATGTTCATTTTTTTGCAAAAGGACAAGAGCTAAAGTGGTTTCATAGGTAAAGGAAAATATGATAAAGCGTTCAGAATAATTAGGGTTGGCTAAAGTTGGGGCTTTAGAAATGGCCTTTTTAATCTGATCAAAATCATATATAGCTGGTATTTTCCACTTAACTTCATGATTATTCTTTAACATATTAGTGATATCCTTAATTATTTCAGCATAGTTAGGAATGAATCTCCTCACGAAGTTAATCTTTCCAATAAAATCTTGGCTGTCCTTTTTGTTCCTTGGTAACGAAAGTGCTTGGATAGTTGAAACCCTTTTAGGATCAATTACCACTCCTTCCTTAGAAATGATGTGGCTGAGCAATTTTCCTTCTTTGATAGAAAACAAAGACTTCTTGGGATTGAGTGATATCTCGAATTTTCTATACCTGTCAAAAAATTTCATCAATTGTTTTAAATGTTTCTGATATGAGTTGGAAAACACAATAAGGTCATCAAGAAATATAACAACAAATTTATTTGTCTTACCCAAAAAATCTAAATCCATAGCTCTCTGAAATGTTTCTCCAACGTTTGTTAATCCAAAGGGAATTCTGCCATACATAAATGTACCCCAAGGAGTAGTAAAATAATTTTTCTCTATGTCCTCTAGAGTCTCCATTATCTAGTTGTATCCAGAGAAACCATGAAGCATTAAAAGTATATTTTCACCTGAAACTTTTTGAAGCAACTGATCTATTTTGGGTAATGGGTAGTTGTCTTTTAAGGATGACTTTTTTAAGTTCTTGAAATCTACACAAAGTCTAATTTCCCCATTCTTTTTTCAAACATGAACTAAATTAGCTGCCCAATATGAGTATCTTAATGGAACTATGATTTAAGCATCAAGTAACTTCTTAAGTTCTTTCTCTATGCTAGGGATCAAGAATGGATGGATTCTGCTTAATTTTTGTTTGTAGGGTTTTTCTTCAGGTTTTAAAGGAATTTTATGCTCAATGAAAGTTGTATCATAGGTTTTTAATTCAGTAAGCTTTAATAATATTCAAAAATTCAGTTTTTAATTCCTGAGGTAGAGATGTAGAGATTTTAATGTTCTTGATTTCTTCATGTGTTCCGATATTATTTTATTCAATATCATATTTAGGTGAATTTGATAGTGGATTCTTAAAAACATCATTTTGGTCAAATAAATTTTCTAGAGGTACTATACCTTTAGGAATAAAGTTGTTTGACAATTGAATGATATTATAGTCAGCCATTTTTGAATTTAAATCAGGAGTTTCATTTTCTTTATTGAGTTCATTTACATCTGACTGATCTTCTTCAATTTGAAAAACAAATAATTCATCAATAACATGTAGAAAAGGTTTTAATTATTCATCATCCTCAAATATTTTCCATTATTTAATATTTTCATGAATAGATGGCCTATATTTTACTTGAATTTGATATTTCAATTGCATTTTATCTGGAATTTTGAATGAACTAGCTGAAATAGTTAGGGAGTCTACATGAATATTCTCATTTCTAGGGATAGTTGTAATATTAAATGCATGAAACTTAGTTTTCCACCAAATCCCATACCTCATTTATGTAATATCTAAGTCTAGGATGCTTGGTTTGGAAAATATTCCTAACTTGTTTGACTATGAGTTTAGAGTCACAGAAAACACTTAAATTCTACACTTTAAGACTTCTAGCTAACTCTAATCCTAGAAGAAAGGATTCATACTCTGCTACATTATTAGTAACATAAAAAGCAAGTTTGCAAGTTTGAAGATTGAAATTGAAACAACACCAGCTCCAACTCCACCTTTTGAAAAAGACCCATTGAAATACAGTTTCCAAATATCAGTTTTGACAGTTTTTGGGTTTTCTACAACATCTTCAATTTTAAGTTGAGAATTCTACAAATTATTTGAAGATAATTGAAAAAAAACAAAAATCTTGGTCAACTCCATATATAGGATGGTTTCTAGCTTGATATTCTTTGTAAGTGGTATGAATGAATCTGGCCTCCCTATATAACCTAAGGTTTTCACTGCCATGCATAGGAATTGGAGACATGTCCATTTGAAGGCTTCCTCCTAGCTTGGTACAACAAGATCATGATAAAATAATTCCAAACTTATGAGGGATATCAGTGACCACAATGTATAAAACTACACTTTTTACAGGTATTTGCGCCAAAGTTACCACTAAGTCTTTTATGAGTCCTAGACATGGTACTCTTTTGGAATCAAAAGTATATAGGTCATGGTAAGATCGAGTAATTTCCAAATTTAATTGATCCATAATAACCTTCGACATAAGATTATGGGAGGCTCCAGAATCTAACATGCAATTATATAGTAAAGAATCATGTGCTTTCAAAGTAACATAGAAAGGTGGCACTGCTTCATCATGTAGGTTTTAACCCTGTACAGAAATTATCTACAAACGAATCTTAAAACATAAAATAAACAATAGCAAGAGTAAAAAACATAAAACAGATAAACACATAGATTTTCCCCTGGATCTCAAATCAGGACGAACGGCTTGATTTTTCATTATATTCCTTTTAGTGTTACAACACATATATATACATGCCGAAGCATACATAAACCCCAATCCATTAACCCTGGATTAGAGCATAACCGTAGTTCCCTTAACCGGATCTACAAAATACCAGGGGCCAAAAACCGTCGTACGCCAAAACCATGTGCAAATCCATGCACAAAACCATGGGCGGGTCCGCCCACCAGAAAATAAGGTCCAATTTTTTTTTTCTCAGGGCGCTGCCCCGGGCCCTGACAGAGGGGGCTACCACCCCCCCTGTGACCTCCCTACTGCGCCTGCCACAACATACAGGGGGGGCTGTGGCCCCCCCTGTGCGTGACTAGTCGTATAAAGAATATAACACATACCCAACATTCTCCCACTTGTTATTTTCTTTCTGTAGGGGGCCACAAGAGAGCTTAGTCATTAGCCAGTTCTGGAACACCCATTATTTCTCTACACTAAGAGAACTTCTGAGTGCTCACAGACTTCATCAATGCATCTGCAACATTCTTCAAGGTGTCCACCTTTACGAGCAACACCCTTTTAGCCTCAACCATATCTCTCATAAAGTGATATTGAACATCAATGTGATTTGTATTTGAATGATAAGCAGGGTTCTTAGCCAAGAAAATTTCAATTTGGATATCATAGTCTATCCTTATAGTTTGCTGTACCAACCCCATACTTGAACACAGTCTCTGCAACCAAACTGCTTCCTTGCTTGCATGAGTGGTTGTTATGTATTCTACCTCTATAGTTGAAAGAGGCACTACAGACTATCTTTTACTAATCCAATTGATTGCACCTCCAAATAGGCTAAACACATACCCACTTTTAGATCTTCTTTGGTCCAGATCTCCAACCCAGTTTGCATCAACAAAACCACGAATGTCCAACATTATTTCCAATCCTGGTCTTCCCTGGTAGCACTGTTGGGAAAAATACTGAGAGGGGGGGTGAATCAGTATTTACAGCATATTCAAACTTTTTACTTTTTCATGCTCTAAAACCCATACGCTACTTTGCTGAAGCCAACTAGCGTATACACGCAGATATCCTTCATGAAACTTGCGTATACCCAGAGATCTAATTATGCCATTAGTTCTTCACTTACATAATTCCATCATTAATTTATTAGATGTTCTATAAACAATAAACATGTGCAGTAAGAACAGAATAAACCATCACACAAAGCATCACACATGAACACCATGATTTTTAGGTGGAAAACCAAGTCGGGAGAAAACCACCGCTGCAGTTGCTCAGCCTTCAATACTTTATTATAGAGAAAACATCTTACAACATATGTGCTGGCGCAGACTTGACCAGCACGCAGGCACCCACCTGCGCTCGTTTACCAGCCTCTCCTGGAAGGGAGCTCCAACCCCCTGACTCGTTTACCAGCCTCTCCTGGAAGAGAGCTACGACCCCCCGATCTCGTTTACCAGCCTCTCCTGGAAGGGAGCTACAACCCCCTGACTGAAGGCTACAACCCTCAGCACCACCTTGGACCACGTTTCATTAATTTTCACACTGGATCCAACCACTTCAATAGAACACAACTTGCAGGCCACATTTCATCATATTTTCAGACTAGACCCATTCCATACTTTTAAGCTCAAACATACATCACCAACAGATACATACCAATTCAGATAACACAGATCAGATAGCGATGTCTGACGGAAACAGAGATTAGATGTTTTCATACCCTTTGTCTTGACAAACCCCGCGTTGCTAGCGCTCACCGCCGGCCCCGTGTCGCGTATATACGCCCGTCCACACAAACCCGGCGTATGCCTACGTATGTATTTCATTGCGCATACGCGCGCTCTCTTCAATGGCCGTATATACGCGCTTCCTCTTCGAAGTAGTGTATAGATCTTCAATCATTATAGAGCGGCATACTTCTTCGGATCGGACATTCGGTTCGAGATTCAACCCTTTACTTCGGAACGGATGCTCGCCTCATCACAGATCTAAGCCTTCCATAATCAGATCTAGCAAATACAAGAGCAATTCAGATCTAGATCCCCTTCTTCATCATTGGTGCATCAAACATTCGGATTTATCATTCAAGTGTAACCCTTTCCATTCAGATATACTTCAGAGAGAAGTATTCATTCAAGCTCAGACATCTTGCACCCACACTCATGATTTGCACAATGAATTTCTTCTCCTTATATAGGTTTATCCTTTTTCAATACCACGGGTTAAAGCAATACCATGAGCCTTCAATACCACGAGCCAAAGCAATACCATGAGCCTTCAATACCACGAGCCAAATCAATACCATGAGTCTTCAATACCACGGGCCCCTGTTTTTTGCACTTTATGAGTACTTTTTTGCCCATACGCGACTTGGAACGTTCTTTTCCGCGTGCATACGCGACTTTCCTTAGACATATCCGCGTATTCATAGAGACATACTCTTTTCATCATACTTTGAGCACATTATGAATTCTTTTCTTCATTGCCTTCTGTACACACTGTAGATACATCATATTTTCTTCATCAAGAACATATTCTATCAAACACAACTTCATCAAGTAAGTTGCCATCTTCTTCATCAAGTGAGTTGCCATTCAATGACAACACTTAGCATCATATTGCTAACTAACATCATATCACATCAGACACTCAGCATCATATTGCTAACAAACATCATATCACATCAGATTTACATCTTTTACCAAGTCCATCAGATAAGGACAACACATGTCAACAGTCATATGTCTTCATCTTCATTCAGTGGGTTGCCATCAAGGACAACACTCTGCATCATATTTCCAACAATCTCCCCCTTTGGACTTGATGGCAACCACGATGGTGTTTGGTTACCACAACAGATAAGTACATTGACACCATGTCACTCTCCCAATTCTTTGACATCATTATCTGCATTCAAACACCATGTCACTCTCCCCCTTTGACATCAAGGGCAAAGGGCGGATCAAAACCAGCGGATCAAAACCAACACACTCTCCCCCTTTGACATCAAGGGAAACGTGCGGATCAAAACCAACACACTCTCCCCTTTTCTCCTCATGTAGAAGAAGCGTTCTGCAGATCTGATATATACATAAGTGACCAAGCTCCCCCTGAGATCATGCTGAATATTCAAACATATTTTCCAATGAAGTACATGACTCTATGACTTTCCTATCACCAAAGACTCATACTTACATCAAATATCCAACCAAGTGGATTTACATAAGAGACTCCACTACCCAACCAAGTGGGTTTACAAATTTGACTCAGCTTCCCAACCAAGTGGATTTACAAAATTTGACTCAGCTACCCAACCAAGTGGGTTTACAAATTTGACAAGTCCTTACATGACTGAATATTACAAATTTTTACAACATGGGTCTCAACAAGACCTTTTCATCAAAATACACATATAACTTCAAGACCAACACCAGAAATTCCTCAAGAAAGAGAACATATTTCAGAACCATCATCATGCCAACAATGCATTATACTCAGCAATGCTAATGCTCCCCCTGCATCTGTGCATCCAAGCATCCTTTTCATATGACTAAGGCTCCCCCTTAGTTTGTGCATCCTGAACACTTTCACCAACAAATAATCAAGGCATCTTTATCAACAACATGAGAAATAGAATTATGAGAACTGGAACACCACCAGAGATACCAAGCAATATCAGAGATATCAAACAGCACTGCAGCTGTGCTGAAGAGAGCTGTCTCCAAGCAAAAATTGTCAGCAATCAGACATACACGGTTTTCTGTGCAGTAACTCGCGTATATACGCGACTGTGTTTCAGGAAACCCGCGTATCCACTTCCATCTTCTATATTTTGACCAGATCTGATCCTCTGTGAGGAAAAGGCAGTGTTCAGCTTCTTTCTGAGATATTTGACTGCTTCCCTGGACTACAGATAGAACAGACTAGTTGTGTCTTCAAGCATCATCCAATGGTTGTAGCACAATAGTGACCAAGTCTACAACCTCTTTGCAGCATTAATACAATCTTTTCAAGAGAGATTATCATACCATACCAACATCTTCAAATAAGTGTTAGGAAAACATCCATGTGGTCCAATATCATCAAGATCTTCAAGATTTTAACATGAAGTAGCATATGTAGACAAAGGATCTCAACCATAGTAACATACTCTGCATGATCTCTTCTTATTTCTGAATCAACCGACATCCAACTCATTCATGTGAGAGCACAAAAGATACTTATCAGCAACCATGGCTCAAAATATCATCATAATAATCCATGTACCAAGTCATCATCATTTGAGCATGAGTATCACAAAGAATAAGCAATCATATTTCCAACAATGCAACCATTAGAATTCAACCTGCTACTCCCCCTAAACCAGTGCTTCTTCCTTAACTTGTGCAATCTGAGACACCTTCAACAGCAAGTCATCAACAACAGTCTCTGCATGATCTGTCCTCATCTCTGAACTATAAGACTTTCATCTCAACAACGAATGCTCTTCATCATAAAGCAACCAGGCTTCATCCATAATATTCAACACAAGAACCCATGTATCATTTCATTATCATGAGTATAACGAGAATAATGCTAACAGTGCAATCATCAGCAGTCAGACTGATGCTCCCCCTAAACCTCTGCTCCAGATCTTCAGCTATCAAATAAATTTTCTCATCATCAATGCATACGCGTCTGTATCAGCTGGAACTCGCGTGTATACGCGACTTTGTTTCATAGAACCCGCGTATGGAAAGTGAAATATAGAAAATTTCACACCTTCATCTCCTCTACGAGCTTGTACCTCCTGGCCACTATCCTTTCTACATCGAGATCTTATTTGTGAGAGGTAAACATAACGAAGATAACAAAGAATCAACCATGAGAGACATCATACATTGCTCCCCTTGTGACGATACATTACTAGATCTCATAATGTATCTTACATCATTCCTGCCGATCGATAAGAAAAGTCGGCTTGAGAGCGGATAGGCACGATGAGGTCGAAATTCCCTACATTTCGATCGGTCTTCTATCTTTTTCGAGATTTGTTTGATCTTTCTGTTAGTCTTGGAGATTATCCAATTTCTCATGTCATTCCTTTTAGTCCTTTTCTACATGTCCATACTTGTTACAGACTAACATCTCGTGGGAAAAATAATTATAAGAATCATAATAGGTATTTCTAGATAACCTCCTTTTAGTACAGGTAGCATGTCCCATACTTGTGTGAAGACAATAACCCTTTGGAAAACTAAATTACCTTTACGAGTAGAACACAATTTGTTTGTAGGTGATTATTCATGCTCTGCAATTTATGGCACCAACATGCCCATAATTATGACATTTAAAACATTCAACGTTCTTGAATGATTCCTTAGGAAGTCCTGAATGTTGGACAAGTCTTTTGTTTCTTTATAACTTTATTAGGTTTATTTCATTGACATCCTCTGAATTTTTGGCACTTCCTTGTGAGCTAGATTCTCCTTTAACAGTTTCATGGAAACCAAGACCATGTTTGATAGTAGGAGACCTTTGATTACTCAGAATATTGTCCAAAATGTTAGTACTATCATGAAACCTCAAAAGGTTAACCCTTTCTTCTAATTTACCTTTGAGAATGTTTACCTCAACCTCCAAGGCTTGACATTGCTTTGTCATGCTTTCTTCTTTTCTTCTTCCATCTTCAACTTGATCCTTCAGATTTAGAATCTCTTCTTTCAACCAATTTTCGTTTTCTTCACATGTTTGTTGCAGCTCTTCATTCTTCTCCTTCGATGCTTCGAGATCTACTTTCAGAGAGATGATTTCTGCTTCAAGTCCTTCATTCTTCTTATTTGATATTTCTGGATCCCTTTTGAGAGAAATGATTTCAGCCTCAAGTTATTCATTCTTCTTATTCGAGTCTTCCAGATCTTCTTTGAGAGAGACGATTTCTGCTTCAAGTCTTGCATTCTTTTTGTTTGATTCTTCGAGATCTGCATTTAGATCGTTGACTTCTACTTCTAGTCTTTTAATTCGAGCAGATGCATAAGCATGAAACCTTTGGTACTTGTCTGTCTGTCCATTCAGTATTTCCATTTTTTCTTTTATCCCTTTGTACAAAGCTTCGCTTTTAGAAATTGATCTTCGTTGATCTTCAATTTTCTTGATAGCTTCCTCTAGATCCAAAACTTTACTTACACTATATTCATATGCACCAGAAAGTGAGTCACAAGAACAACTATCAATACCTGATTTATCTTCTTCATTTTCTGCTGCACATGTTTTCTGAGATATCTCCTTTTCAGTAGCCTTCTTCTTTTGCTTCTTTGCCATGAGCACTTGTAGAGCTTGGTCAGAATTTTCTTCATCTTTAATCTTGACAGCTTCTTCTAGGTCGATAGCATATTCTTCACTAGTCATTGTACCAATGAGACAATCATGACCCCAATCACTATCTGATTCATCTTCTTTGATTTCTGGTATCCATGTTCTCTGAAATATTTCCTTCCTTTGAGTGGGCTTCTTCTTTTTCTTCTTTCCCATTGCGACGGATCTCCTTGACGATCGACTTGGGGAAAGAACTGCTACGTACGTTGTTGGGAAAAATCTTGAGAGGGAGGTGATGAAATTATTCTGACATATTCCAAACTTTTTACTTTTTCTGGCTACTCCTTAAACCCTTACTCTACTTTCTTTGACCAACTAGCGTATACACGCGGATATCCTTCATAAAACTCGCGTATACACAGAGATCTAATTATGCCATTAGTTCTTCACTTATATCATTCCATCATTCATTCATTAGATGTTCTATAAACAGTAAACATGTGCAGTAAGAACAGAATAAACCATCACACAAAACATCACACATGAACACCAGGATTTTTAGGTGGAAACCCAAGTCGGGAGAAAACCACCGCTGCAGTTGCTCAGCCTTCAATATTTTATTATAGAGAAAACATCTTACAACATATGTGCTGGCGTAGACTTGACCAGCACGCAGGCACCCACCTGCGCTCGTTTACCAGCCTCTCCTGGAAGGGAGCTACGACCCCCTGACTCGTTTACCAGCCTCTCCTGGAAGGGAGCTACGACCCCCCGATCTCGTTTACCAGCCTCTCTTGGAAGGGAGCTACAACCCCCTGACTGAAGGCTACAACCCTCAGCACCACCTTGGACCATGTTTCATTAATTTTCACACTCGATCCAAACACTTCAATAGAACACAACTTGCAGGCCACATTTCATCATATTTTCAGACTAGACCCATTCCATACTTTTAAGCTCAAACATACATCACCAACAGATACATACCAATTCAGATAACACAGATCAGATAGCGATGTCTGACGGAAACGGATCGGATGTTTCCTTCTTGTCTTCGTGAGCCCTAGTTTGCATACGCGCAAAATATATTAAGCGTGTCCGGCGGCCTTATGTTCTGGTCCTCCGTACACAAACCGGCGTATACACTGGGTATGTATTTCATTGTGCATACGCGCTTTCTCTTCGAGCGGCTTAAACGTATATACGCGCTTCCTCTTCGACGAAGTGGCGTATACTTGAATCATTATGGCGGCTTTCTTCATCAGATCAGACATTCACCTCAGATTCAACCCTTTACTTCGGACAGATGTTCGCCTAGATGTTCGCCTCATCACAGATCTAAGCCTTCCATAATCAGATCTAGCAAATACAAGAGCAATTCAGATCTAGATCTCCTTCTTCATCATTGGTGCATCATACATTTAGATTTATCATTCAAGTGTAACCCTTTCCATTGGGCTCCCTTAGCTAGGAGGCCATTGTTTAGCCTAGGACATGTACACACACTTGTGATTTACCTGATAGATGCACAACATATCTATATGGGTTTATCCTTTTTCAATACCACGGATTTAAACGATACCATGAGCCTTCATATCATCTCCCTGAGCCAACAATACACGGAAGCCTTCAATACCACAGGGCTTCCAGGCTGCAAATCAATACCATGGCCATTCAAAATACACTGCAGACTTGTTTTTACCTTTATGAGTACTTTTTGCCCCATCTGTGACTATAGCCGTTCTTTTCCGCGTGCATACGCGACTTTCCTTAGACAGATCCGCGTATTCATAGAGACATACTCTTTTCATCATACTTTGAGCACATTATGAATTCTTTTCTTCATTGCCTTCTGTACATACTGTAGATACATCATATTTTCTTCATCAAGAACATATTCTATCAAGCACAACTTCATCAAGTAAGTTGCCATCTTCTTCATCAAGTGAGTTGCCATTCAATGACAACACTTAGCATCATATTGCTAACTAACATCATATCACATCAGACACTCAGCATCATATTGCTAACAAACATCATATCACATCAGATTTACATCGTTTACCAAGTCCATCAGATAAGGACAACACATGTCAACAGTCATATGTCTTCATCTTCATTCAGTGGGTTGCCATCAAGGACAACACTCTGCATCATATTTCCAACAAGCACAAGCCATAATCACTAGTGCCACACAAATATCTGAAAACCCGCTTCACTGCTATCCAATGATCCTTCCCTGGGTTTTCCATAAACCTGCTCAATACTCCCACTGCATATACAATGTATGGTCTAGTATAGACCATTGCATACATTAGGCTACCCATTGCACTTGCATATGGAACACGAGACATATCCTCCTCTTCTTCTTGTATCTTGGGACACTGTTCAGCAAACAAATTTACACCTACAGGAATTGGAACATTCACCGGTTTACTATCCTGCATATTGAACCTCTGCAATATAGTCTCGAAATACTTCCTATGGTTTAACCAGAGCTTCCTCTTTGCCCTATCTCTCTTAATTTCCATGCCCAAAATATAGTTTGCAGCACCAAGATCCTTCATGTCGAATTTGGAGAACAATTGGGTCTTCAAATCTTGGATAATTTCTTTGTCATTTCCATTCAACAACATATCATCCACATACAAGACCAAATAAATAACACGGTCAGCAATTAATTTAAAATAAACACAATGATCCTCCTTGCTTCTGGTGAAGCCAAGTCCCCGTATACAGGTATCAAATTTCTGATACCACATCCTTGGTGACTGTTTTAACCCATACAAAGACTTCTTTAACCTGCATACCAATTATTTCTTCCTTTTCACCATAAATCCTTCAGGTTGTTTCATGTAGATCTCCTCTTCTAGATCCCTGTGAAGAAATGTTGTCTTCACATCCATCTGTTCTACATCAAAATAAAATGCAACAGCAACAGATAAAAGTAATCTAATAGAAGTAACTTTGGAAACAGGAGAAAAAATATCACCAAAATAAATTCCCAGCACTTGGGAATAACCTTTTGCTACCAACCGAGCTTTGTCTTTCTCCACCTTGCCTTCTACATTCATCTTCTTCTTAAACACCCATTTTCTCCCAATGGGCTTCCTTCCAGCCAACAACTCCACAAGATCCCATGCCTCATTTTTGTGCAAGGATGCCATTTCATCAACCATGGCCTCCTTCCAGAGTTTTCCATCCTCTGAATCTACTGCCTCCTTGAAAGTTCTAGGATCATCATCAGTTATAGTTAAAGAAAAATTTGAACAGAAAGCAGATGGACTATACCTTTCTGGTTGTCTTCTTTCCCGAGCTGATCTTCTTACAGCTAGAGTTTGTGGCTCTTCCTCTTCTGAGTCTTCTTCTGTTGTAGAGTTCGATTTATCCTCCTTTAGCTCAAACTCTATCTTCTCAGGTTCCTTTGGTAGGACTTCATTTTTAACAACATCTTTCACCTCTCTAAACACCACATCTTGGTTGTACACAACCTTCCTTGTTTATGGGTTCCAAAGCTTGTAACCCTTTAAACCATCCTTATACCCAATAAAGATGCACCTTTTAGATTTATTATCCAACTTGGTCCTTTTCTCCTTTGGAACATGTACATATGCATCACATCCAAATACCCTCAAATTTGAAAGAGAGGGTTTCTTACCAGTCCATACCTCATGTGGAGTCTTATCCTCCAATGCTGATGAAGGTGATCTGTTAACCAGGTAACATGCAGTCTCCACTGCCTCTGCCCAGGATTCTTGTCTTAACCTGGTACCACTGAGCATGCTTCTTTCCTTTTCCATCAACGTTCTGTTCATTCTTTCTGCAACTCCATTTTGCTAAGGTGTGTATGGAGTAGTCTTTTGCCGTGCTATACCACACTTCTTACAAAAATCTTGAAATTCCTTCTTGCAGAGCTCCCCACCATTATCTGTCCTCAGCACCTTTATCTTCTTCTCTGTCTGGTTTTCCACTTGAGCCTTAAATTCTTTAAATTTGTCAAAGACTTCAAATTTCTTCCTCAAGAAATATAACCATGTATTCCTTGAGAAGTAATCTACGAATGAAACATAGTACATAGACTTACCCACTGATGGAACCAACATAGTTCCAAATACATCACTATTCACAAGGTCTAATATCTTCTTCGCCCTCTTAGCACCAGAAGGAAAATTCACCTGATTCTGCTTCCCATATACAAAATGTTCACAGAAATAAAAATCCAGAGAGAAATTATACATACCTTCTACCATACCTTCTCTCCAATATGTCCAAGCCTTTGATGCCATAGCATGGTCTTTTCTCTAGAGACCGCTAGGCTTTCCGATCCACCTTCAGGAACCCCAGAACTGTTGCACCCATCAATAACAGTGCTGCCCTGAAGCTTGTACAGAGTTCCGATCTGATCTCCCCACATTAATAGTAGTGCTCTCCGAACCATATTATAGGTATCTTTCTTGAACACTGTTTTTACACCTCCATCATCCATCTTGCTTACAAAAATCAGATTTATGGCCAATGCAAGAATGTGCAGAACACTAGGAAGTGTTCTAATCCTTCTACCTTGCAGCTTCAACTTGGATTTTCCGCGTATGACGATTCTGGCCTTCCTATCATCACCTAAGAAGACATCACCGCCATCATATTTCTCATACTCGCAGAACCACTCCCTATGGGGAGTGAAGTGAAAGGATGCACCCGAGTCAATCAACCATGAATCATGATATACATGTGTATTTGAAGATGAAGATAAATACACATCCCCACCTTCATCTGAGGTGGTTTTTTCCTCTGCAGAAGGAACATCATCAGATCCCTTTCCTTTCTCAGGAGCTTTGGATCTGCAGTCATTTTTGTAGTGCCCTTCCTTTCCGCATTTCCCCACACCTTTACAAACTTTCCAGGAGATTTAGGTCTCCCTCTATATTTATATCTCCCACTTGAAACGTTATTCTTGTTTCTATTCTAGGACCTTCCTCATACAGATAAGGAATCTCCATTCTGACCCTCCATATTTCTTCGTCTCATTTCCTTCGACAGCAAGGCTGAGACAATGTCATCAAAATTCAAGGTAGTTGTATTGCTACCTATTGCAATAACCAGACTGTCCCACGAGTCTGATAGAGAACACAACAAACTGATGTACTTATCTTCATCTGAGATTTTAATATCAACATATGACAGCTGACTTACCACAGTATTGAAGGCATTCAGATGCTTTGTCACCAAGTCTCCATCCTTCATCCTTAGGTTATACAACTTTTTCCACAGGAACAATTTATTCACCAAAGACTTAGATTGGTAAAAAATCCCAAGTTTGTCCCGCAAATTCTTCATCGTAGCTTCCCTAGATACATTCAAAAATACCGAATATGAGACACACAACTGTATTGTGCTCTTTGCCTTTCGATCCAACTTCTTCCAGTCTTCATCTCACATTGTCGTTGATTTAGTACCTAGATCTACCACGATCCATTGATCTTTATCGACCAGCAGGTCCTCCATATTGAGCTTCCACAACTCAAAACTCTGACCATTAAATTTCTCGATCTCTATCTTTCCGCTGCTCACCATCTTCTTTCCCCGTAAGAATTGATCTCGCAGATCTCCCACTGAACAGGGTTTACCATAGGCCCGAGAAAAAAACCCCTTAGCAGCAAAGGCGTTCCCTTGAAGCCGAAACAACTCTAATACCAAATGTAGGTTTTAACCCTATACAAAAATTATCTACAAACGAATCTTAAAACAAAAAATAAACAATAGCGAGAGCATAAAACATAAAATAGATAAACACATAGATTTTCCCCTGGATCCCAAATCAGGACAACCAACTTGATTTTTCATTATATTCCTTTTAGTGTTACAACACATATATATACATGCCAAAGCATACATAAACCCCAATCCATTAACCTTGGATTAGAACATAATCATAGTTTCCTTGACCGGATCTACAAAATACCAGGGGCCGAAAACCATCATACTCCAAAACCATGTGCAAGCCCATGCACAAAACCATAGGCGGGTCCGCATACTGGAAAATAAGGTCCAAATTTTTTTTTCCTGGGGCGCTGCCCCCGACCTCGACAGGGGGGGATACTTCCCCCCCAATGACCCCCCTGCTGCGCTTGGTGCAATGTACAGGGGGGTTGTCGCCCCCCCTGTGACCCCATGAACGTGACTAGTCATGGAAAGAATATAACACATACCCAACACATCAATCATGTTTGAACTTAGACAAAATAATATTGAGGTTTTTTCATTTTGTAGAATAATTACATCCACACTTGAATTTTGAATCCATTTTGTAACTTGATTTTTGTATCCAAGTTTCTTTGAAAGATCTTATAATGGGATGAGAATTTTGACTCTCTCTACTTCCCTTTGAACATTGAAAGTTGTTAAAACAATTTTATTAATTGAAGTGGTATCAATTGGTTGATTTAAAGGTTGAATTATTGTTGTTTGGGTTTCAACAGATTTTATCTGTGGTTCAATTATAACAGGATTTTTAGGATGCCTTTCAAGCCCTGCCATTGGTCTTAAATCATACCTCCTATTTAGTTCTGCAATTAAGAATTCAGATAAGGCTTGATATTTAGAAACTTGAGAATTTTCTTGATCCTCTTGGGAAGTTTTATTTTGAGGAATATGGACAATAGAATATTGAGCAGATGTATTGTTAATATTGTTTATCTCTTTAGTGATCATTGGAGTAATACCATCAGGCTGTTGATCATCAATCAATAGAGGAGGTGAAATTTGTAGATCATTACTAGGGCTTTGAAAAATTTGAAGCTGAGGAGATTTCTTAAATTGAGCTTGTGTTTGAGTTTGAGGTCTAGCAACAATTTTCTGAAATTTTCTTGGTTGAGTTTCAATTTTAGAAATCCTATTAGAAAGGTTCCTAAGAAATGAAGTTATCTCATCTATCTTTTGATCTTCATTTTTAGACATGGAAGAAGAAGAATCTTCCTGATTATATTTCATTTTCCTCTGAGTCTTTTTATCTTTGGCTTTAAGCTTAGCTAAAAAAGATCTATTAGGTTCAACTTCAATGGCATTAGTTTCCATATCTTCTAAAGTATGAGACGTTCTTTCCCTAAGCATGACTAAAAATTCATCTTCAAAAGCTTTGGAAAACCTAACCTTTGCTGTTGCTATTGGTGGTTTACAATCAACATCAATTTTATGGTAGAGTATGTTAAATATTTTAATGAAGTTAGACACTGGTTCACCATAGCTTCTTTTGAGTTCTTCAAATTCTATTAGAAAATAGACAAGGTCATTTTTAACACCCCATTGATTTTTAAATATGGTGGTTAATTCATCCCAACTTCTAATAGAGTGTGCCCTCAATTATCTAAACCAGATCCTAAAATATCCTTCTAAGGATTGAACAAACAAGATAATATATACATTTTCATATTCGATATTCATATTGTCAACAAAGTCTAAGAATGCTGCTAAATGATATTCAACAGATAAACCAGTTTCCCCATTAAACCTTGGAAGGTGTTTCAAGTATCCATCCGGAAAATTGTTTAGTATGTTTGGAAGTTGTAAAGAAACATATCTTGCTTGAACAATAGGCTGAAAAGAAGCCATACCTTGCGATGAATATGAAGAGGAATTTGTGATGGTTGTTGAAGAAGATGATGAGTTAGATGTAGAAGATGATGTTGTAGAAGATGGAGGTGAAGATGGAGGGGTAACAAATAGTGGTGGAAGAAGTAAAGTTGAAGATATTCTTAAAGATTTTAGAGGTGTATGAATGACCAATTTATGGGCCTCTGTTTCTCCTTCTTTAGGTTCAAATAAAGCAGTTGAATATAAGGAGAAAAGATCTTATGGTTGAGCAGAAGTAGATGAAAAATAATAAGAGGTTGGAGAAATGAAATCAGTAGGTTTGAATTCAGGTAAGTGAAAATCCAATTCCTGTTCTGATTTGGGAGATTCAGAAGGTACTTCAGGTATTTTATATGATTCTAATGAATGAACCAAAAGAGAAGGTTGGAAATCAAATCCTTTAGAGATCAATTCATGTACCCTATGTGGTAGATCTTATGAATTTAAAGTAATGGGTCCAGATCTAAAAGGATCAGGGACTGAAGTACCCTCTTGTTGAGGAGGAATATAAGAAGAAGGGGTTTGAATTCTTCTCCATGAAGAGGCTTGTCTTACCAGTCTCTCTGGATTTCACAAAGGTAAAAAAATCTCAAAATCAAAGTGAGACCTGGTATGTATTGAAGGATTCATTTTTGGGTTCTGTGAAGTCGCCAGGTGAAATATTTTAACCTTACTAGTCCTTTATTCACCCTTAAAGCAATAGGTATATTATTGTCCCAAGGAAGATTGATCAAATTTCGTATCCCTGACAATTGTGCCAATCTGATGTTATCCTTTGAGATAATTCTAGGTTAATTAATTATGATGACCAATGTACTGAGAAAATAACAAGCAGATGTTTTAAACTTTGATAGTATTAAGTATTAAGAAAAGGGTTGTTTCTTTACTTCAAAACAATGATTTGATTTTGCATATTTGAAGGCAGAAACTGTAAGAAAATATGATCAAATAAATATCCAGATTGAATGTTTAGTTTATCATAAGTATGAAAGGCTCACAAATATTGTTTACAACTTAACAAAATATATTTAACATTATGAATATTACTAAAAATTAATTGATGTAGAGGGACTTATACACGCATATAGTCTAATAAATCAATCTCTAAAATGGATTATAACTTCATAATATTTAAGATAGACTGAGATACACTTTATATTACTTATTTATCTTCATAAAACTTAAATACATGCAGAAAATAGAATGAAATGAATAATGGAAAAACTTACAAGGGGAAAAATTGAATGAAACAAATCCAAAATCCTTTTATTAATCATCAATGATCAAAAGCTCATACAATTATGCTTTACAAGTTCTCATCCAAGGGTGAAACCATTAATAAATTGAAGGGTGAGTTATTTATACTAATTTCTATATATTAGAAGCATCTAAACAGATTACAAAAATTGTATCAAAATATAGGAATACAAAAACTGCTCAGTTGATCTCTTATTGTCTTTAAGGATGTGGTTGATGATGTGGCCCCAAAATTTGTTGCTTTGCTGGCATGTTGTTGGAGATGAAAGTTACTCAATAGCTTCACACAAGCGATCCCATATTTATTGAATTGGTAAATCCTTATTAATTAATCTTCTGAAAACTTCATCTACTTTATTGTGTCTCTCAAAAGTAGGCTTAATGATAAATAGATGTTTGATTTCATGTCTGATTATTAAATCAAACTCTAAAGCCTACAAAAAATATTTTCCTATCATATGACCTTTAATCCCTACAAATTTGGCTTTGTCAATGGAAATTGTGTAAATCTTCTTGCAGTACTCCCCCAAGTTGATTAATTTTTCATTGGGAGCTACTAATCCCGGCAATCCTTTTTGATTTAGCACGTTGAACTTGATGTGAAATCTTTGGACAACAATATCCAAAGTTTGACACTTAGTTTCCAACTGATTCAACAGATTTTTCTTTTGCAAAATTTTCTTAATTTCCAGAATGGTTTTTGTTCTGTCTGTGATATTAATCTGTTCTAATTTGGCTCTGTTTTTGGAATTCTACACTTTAATCATATTTGAAGCTTCAACTGGTTTCTTCTTACGTGATGTCTTTTCCTGCTCAATTATTGCTTTGCACTTATTGATTAGTTTAGCTTCCTGTTCAAAAAATATTTGTATGGAGGGCCATACTTCTGTCATAGCCTGACTTATTTTAGTTCAGATGATTTCCTTGGCTTGGGCCAAGTTGTCTGCCATCAATAAACCACTCTCCAACTTATTAACTTTTTGTGCGAACCTATGAGATTTTTGCATTTCTTCCATGTACAGGGTGTCATTCTTTATCTTCTGTGCTTCTAAATTTTTGAATTTCTCCAGATTTTTTTCATTTTCCTACTTTTGTAGAGTCAAATCCTGCACAATTTTGCTTGGGTCACCTGCTACTGATGTAGATTATTCTGTTGTTGATGAAGAACTCGACTATGTACCTGCAACTGCAATAGGTACTGTTGAAATTAGAATCATGGCCAATTGAGTTGAATGTTCCTTCTCATTTAGTAAACCTTCAATTTCTTCCTCCATCTTCTTGATTTGAATTTTTTTCTCAATGATGAGTTTGAGAATTTCCGCTCTATTTTGTTCACTTTCCTCTATCTCCTTGGTCTGGGTGTATGGTTTTAAGGAGTTGTCTTCAGCTTGAACCTCAAGTTTGAAATAATGTTGAATGGATCATATGACCAAGTGAAGCTTGGCTGAAAGTTTATCCTCTTGAGGATTGCATCTGATTCAATTCTGGCTGACTTGGTATTGCATATAAAAGAGCCTACTTTAGTCTTGATCTTCAACTGATATTTTCTTTTACCTGGCAGGAGTCAAACAACCATTGGGATGAAGGTAGATTTCAAAGGGGGTAGGCGACGGTAAGCGGTATTGAGTGGGGGGGGGGTGCGAAATGTTGAGGGAGCGACACATATGCAAGGGGCCCATCGAAAAGAAACCACTTTTTAGACACCCTCCCCCCCCAACCCCCGCTATTAACGATAAATGGGGAAAGGGGATGCGAAGTGCCTTCCCTGCCACTGATCTGGATGGGGAAGAGATCCACCATTGAACTTTACTCCACCATTAACAAAAAATGACAAAATCAATTTTTTTCATTGCGACTTTAGAATAAAATAAATATGTGCTTTATTACAATCAATAATTAACTGCTTAGTGTTGCAATTAATACTAATAGAACTTAATTTAATCCTAATTTTATTTTTGATGCATTTGAACAAGCTACCATTAATTTTCCTAATTCTAATGTTCAACCAAGTTTAAACAGTTTGGTGAAGTTTTATTTCCTAATATAAAATGCATAAATTTAAATATTTTTTATCATTTTTAAGAAGTATGATAAAAAGCAAATGATTTTGGGTTGTGGCATCCTAACAAACTGCACACAACTTATTTCTTTTTTATTTGAAACTAAGCAATTTTATTTCTTTTATTGCTTCTATATATGCCTCGCATTTTCAAATAAAATTTCATTCATTTTTTAAAGCATCTAATCCTATCATTTTTGATATGATTATTTTATTTTTACATGTTTCCTAACATTTTTATTTTTATTTTTGATCTATTCATATCGAAACCTAACATTTCTTAATTTTTTAATTTTCTTCTACAATGTCTAACTTATCAAAACAAGAAATGTTACAATAGAACTAATGATGCATATGGTAGTAGGTCTCTCGGTGGTTACAGGTCAAGTAGAGTTGACATTATTAGAGATGGAGGATTCTAGGACACTCCAGATAGGAGAGGTGACAAACACATGTACTACTCTAGTTGTGGTTCTCATAGGCATTATGATTGTCATCATTATCATCCTTATGGGAGGAGTGACAAAGGATATTTTCTGGATGAGTTTAAGAAAGAAAATATACCTTCCTTTGATTGGGAGATGAAGAAATCACAGGATGTAGAGGCATGGTTTATTGGTACGAGGAAGTTCTTTAGATTTCATGACTATTCAGAAAATATGAAAGCCAAAATAGCCACATTCAATCTCAAAGGTAAAGAAAACATTTGGTGGGAAGATGTGAAGAATGTCAAGGGTATTTATGAGGAGGAACTGACTTGGAGTGAGTTCAAGAGGATATTAAAGAAGAAGTATCTTTCAGAGAGGTACTTTGATGCTATATCTAAGGGGTTTTATGAGCTACATATGGGTTCCATGACAGATGATGAGTATACTAGGAGGTCCTTGGAGTTGTTGAGAAATGTGCCTTACCTCAAGGAGGAGAAGGCCAAGGTTCAGAGATTCATCAGTGGGAGTCTAGTAGAATATAGAGTCCTGATTGGGTTTGATAAGTTTAAATCATTAGCGGAGGCCATTTGAAAAATGAAACATTGTTACGTGTAGTCAAAATGAAAAGTTGAGCCTAAGTGTGATTTGAAAGGAACTGAGAAAGCTAAGGGAAGATGGCCACCAAAGTGGGAAAGACCACAAGATGCAAGTGAGAAAGAAAATGTGGTTCCTTACAAGAATTTCAAGACAACTAGGAAAGGACCTGGAGAGCAACAACCTAGAGATGATTGTAGAGCACCGTTGCAGTGTTGTATATGTGGAAAGGATCATCATAAGAGGGACTATCCGTAGTATCACGGTAGTATACCCTAGATCTATTGTGCACAGGAGGCACATATAGTTGGGTATGTTGGTCATAACATTCCACAGATTTATGCAGTTGTGGAAAATGTACATGAAGTTTATCAGACTTATATCATTGAGATAGATGGTAAGCTTTTTGATCAAGTTGTTTCTATTTTGATTGATCCTAGATCTAACTATAGTTATATTAATCCTAAATTGGTGGATAAGTGCGGTTTGAGAAAATAAATACATGTAGAATCTTGGTAAGTGCAGTTGGCTATAGGTACCAAGAAAAGAGTTCACCACTGGGTAAGAGCTTGTGCATTTGCGCTGAACAGTATGCCTACAATAATGCTCTTGAAAATATTTTTGTTGGGATCACACATTATGCTAAAAGGTATGGATTGGTTATATCTTCACAAGAACAAGGTATATTTCTATGAAAAAGCTATTTAGTGCTTGGATGACAATTGGGAATTGAGAGTCTTGTAGAGAAATAAGAAATCCATATCAGTTAGGATGGTGATAACCTTGCAGGCCAAGCGCAGTCGCTGGAAAGGGTGTGTGTTATTTGTAGTTCATATCTCTAGCGACAAAGGTAAGGAAGTTGATGATGAAAATGTTTTGATCATGTATCTAGTCCTACAAAAATTCCAGACTGTGTTTCCAATGGAGGTTTTAGAGTTTCCACCTCACAGGGAAGTATAATTTTCTATTGAGTTGGTACCAGGGGCAACAACAGCATCAAAGGAACTTTACAGGATGAGCACACTTGAGTTGTTAGTGTTAAATTTGTAGTTGAATGAGATGCCTGACAAAGGATACATTAGGTCAAGTTTATCACCTTAGGGTGCACCAGTGTTGTTAGTGAATAAGAGGGATGGTACTCCTAGATTTTGTATTGATTACAGGCAGTTGAACGAAGTGACCATAAAGAACAGGTACCCATTACTGAGGATTGATGATTTGTTTGATCAATTGAAGGGAGAAACAATGTTCTCTAAGATCAAATTGAGACTAGGATATCATCAAGTACACATCAAATAAGAGAACATATACAAGATTGCATTTAGGACTAGGTATGGGAATTATGAGTTTATTGTAGTTCCATTCAGTTTGACTAATGCTCAGGCTAAATTTATGTGTTTGATGAATAGTGTGTTACGTCCTTATCTGGACAAGTTTGTGATTATATTCATTGATGAAATCTTGGTATATTCCAAGAATGAGGAAGGCCATGTAGAGAAATTGGAAATAGTGTTGGGTTTGAGAGAGCATCAGTTGTATGCTAAGATCAACAAGTGCAATTTCTTCCAGACTGAGATACACTACTTGGTACATTTTGTCTTCAAGGAAGGCATCACAGTAGATCCATAAAAGGTAAGATCCATCATGGAACGGGTAACTCCTAGAAATGTAGATGAGGTGAGATATTTCATGGCATTGGCAGGCTATTACAAGAGGTTCATCGGGAAATTCTTACAGATTTCCGATCTGATTACATCATTGCAAAGGAAAGGTAAGAAGTTTGAGTGGACAAAGGATTGTGAGGCTAGTTTTGAGCAGCTTAAGTAATTTTTAACACATGCTATAGTGTTAAAGATCACAGATTTGGAAAAATATTTTATAGTGTGTACATATGATTGTAAGAGAGGGCTTGGTGGAGTCCTTGTGTAGGAGGGAGAGGTCGTATGCTATGAGTCACAAAAGCTAAATGAACACGAGAAAAATTATCCAACACATGATATTGAGCTGGCGGTGATCATACATGCATGAAGATGTGGAGGCACTATCTTTTGGGTAGGTGGTTATACAGATGATCGATCACAGTGGGTTGAGGTATTTGTTTGACCATCCAAATCTGAATTCTAGACAAGCTAGATGGTTGGCTATGATTAGTGAGTTTGATTTTGAGATCAAATACATCAAAGGTAAATAGAACATATTCACAGATGCTATTAGCAGGTGGATACATGTAAATCAGATTGCAGCTATGAGCTCCTATGGGATTGATTTACATGATAGGATCTTATAGGTAGGTCAATAGGATGTCAGATATATGGAGATTAGGCACAAATTCTAGTGGAGTATAGGTACAAGTGTAGATATAGGTATAAGTGTAGGTGTACATGATGTGGAATATTGTCTTATGAAAAAGGGATTGTTCAAGTTTATGTACATGATATATGTGCCAGAAATTAGTGAGCTCAAGAAGGTTATCTTGAGGGAGTTTCATGTGAAACCATATTCAAGTCACCCAGGCTATCAAAAAACGTTTGTTGTAGTAAAAAGATTCTGTTATTGGTTGAATCTGAGAAAGGATGTAGTAGTGTTCATGGATAGGTGCTTGGAAAATAAGTAGGTGAAGGTGAAGTGTAGGCATCCATGTGTTCAACTACAACCTATTGCGATTCTGGAATGGAAATGGGAGGTCATTTCCATGGATTTTATTACAGGTTTTTCGAGGAAAGTGAGACAACATGATTATATCATGGTGGTTGTTGACATATTGACAAAGGTTTCACACTTCATTCTAGTGAAGACTACCTATTCAACTAGCGATGTAGCACTGGTGTTCCTCATATACATAGCCAAATTACATGGTGTTCCAAAGAATATCGCGTCAAAAAGGGATGAAAAGTTCTCTTCCAATTTTTGGAAGGAGTTATTTGTAGGATTGGGCACCGAGTTGGACTTTAGCATGCTTATCATACGCATGTATATGGACATAATAAGAGGGTCAACAAGATCTTGGAGGACATGTTGAGGATGTGTGTGATGCATCAATATCGGAAATGGGAAGAGTATCTACAATTGGTTGAGTTTTCATACAATAATGGGTATCAAGAGTCATTGAGTATGAGTCCCTTCGGGGCATTTATGGGTGGAGTTGTAATACTCCCATCAATTGGAGTGATCCAATTAACAGAGTGTTGATTGGACTAGACATGTTGGTAGAAATGGAGCAGGAAATGCATGTTATAAAGAAGGATCTAAAGGAAACACATAACAAACAGAAGAGTTATGCAGACCAACACATGGTATTTAAGGAGTTTAGGGTTGGGTAGCATGTTTATTTGTGCATCAAGCCCAAGAAGAGCTCCTGGAGGATTGGATCATGTGCGAAGTTGGCACCACAGTATTGAGGTACTTTTGATATCCTTAAGAGGATTGGACTAGTGGCCTATCGACTTGCACTGCTTCCAACAGTGAAAGTCCATGATGTGTTTCATGCTTCATTTCTTAAAATGTATATAAAGGATGTTGATCATGTTATTAATTGGTTTGTATTGTAGGTGGAGAAAGAGGAGAATTCTAGTTAAGGTGCAATGGAATCACTTTGGGCCCGATGAAGCTACATGGGAGATGGCGGATCAGATGCGGGCCAAGTATCCTACATTGTTTTTTGGTTGAGGAAAAGTAGTTTTGGTTTGGTGTTATGTTTGGCATATGTTTTTGGTGATTTTTTTTGTATATGTACTTATGTGTGTGGATGTAAATACTGCCATGAGATATGTTATAAATCTCCAATAAGCGATATGGATGTTATATGGTCATGCTATCATGGTTTTTACTTTTGAGCAGGTAACTCATTGTAAATACTGCATCGAGCTAAGTTATAAAGCTCCACGAGAAGTATGTTTTATTTTCAACAGTTTTTCTGAGGTGTATGTGTCATTTAACACCGAGGACAGTGTTCCCCAAGGGGGAGGGTTCTTTAATAGACCCACGAAAAAGTTCATGTAATAGAAGTTAATAAAAGAAAAAAATAAGACCACGGTTAAGGGAAACTTATTCCAAGCTGAATGTTGGGAAAAATATAATAGTGTGCATCACTGGATATGTATTTACAACTAAGGAAATTGGCAAAGGAAAAAAAATTAAAGAGGAAAAATATATTTTTGGCACATTTATTTACGAAAATAAAGGAAATTAGGAGAAAAGGAAAGTAAAATGTCACAGGTTTCTTGTGAGGAGGAAAATGAAGGAAAATAATGGAAAATGAAGAAAATAGAGGCCTTATCAATAAAAAAGGCTTATGAGGACCAGTTGGTATCCTTTTTCAGTTCAGTTTTCGAGCTCTCACATTATTCTCTCTCTCTCACACACTCTTGGATACTTAGTGTTTTTTTGGAGAAATTCGACATTGTGCCAAGGAGGAGGAAAGCAAGAAAAGGGAGGAAAAAAAAGGAAAGAAAATAAAATATCAATCAAGGAATATTAAGATCTAGTATCTTCAGTAACAATACTTGCCGGTAACATATTACATGTGTGATTTCCTAGCTGGTTTGAGCATGCATGGCTTATGCGTGTTGGTATTTGGTTATATTGTTGTCAGTGGCATGGTTTTTTGGGTTATGACAACGATTTTCAGCCTTGCCTTGCCTTTTTCCATAGGCAATGGCGTGTTGGGAATTTTATCTCAGTTTAGAGGTTTGGATTTGACAGATGGATTTCAGAATTTGGGGCAGAGGTGGTCTTAAGGTTCATTCCCAAAGGCCTAGGAATACCTTGACCAATTTTGGTGGGATACACGGTAAATACTTAGGGATATGAATCAGTTTAAGGCCCAGTGATCTAATATTAGATTTTGGTAAAGCCTAGGAAATAGGGACACAAATAATTCCACAAGGATGGTGATGGATTTTGGATGGAATTTCCAAGTTTTGCTCAGTTTTTTGATCGGAGCACCGGTTTGGTGTGATCACAGTATGGTGAGGGTGGAGGTGGTTTAGCCTCTGGATTACATTTTTTTTTGTGGATTGGTTTATTGATGAGATCCCACATTCATTCTTGGAATATTTCATGGGGTGACTGGATGAAGAGAGATTTTGCTAAGCCATGTCTATGGTCGGGTGGAACCTGGTCGATATTTTCATATGTTTAACGGAAGCCAATTTCTCTTTATTTTTTAATTATTAATTAATGGATTTAATTTCTATTATCTCATGTTATTTACACCATTTTATGATGGTTATAATCATGTTTGAATGACTGTGTAATATTCCAAAGATTTAGCTTTCATCTAAATGGAATACTATAGTTTGTTTTATCACTAGGTAGGTGAATAAGTGGGTGGGGAGACTCATAAAACCCCTTTAGAAGAAATAATAACACTCCTAATGTGAAAGGAGGAAGAATAAGTAGCTAGATTAAACACCTTTGGGTGTGAACATGTATTGGATCATGTTGATTCAGTCAACTTTGACCAAATCAACAACGTTGTCATGGAGGAGTGGCCTTTATGATGAGACATTGTAGTTTTAGTGGAGGACAACTTGAATGAGCTTGGTGGCAAGTATGGATGGGACCCAATGTGAGGAGGTTCACATGATATATATGGAGAGGGTGGTAGCCTTTGTTATTCATGTTTTAGATTATTATTGATATTGGTCTGTTTAGACTTTTGCTTCCTCTTGCTGTTTAACAAGGTTGTTGTGCTGTTTAGCACAAGGGTGTTCCTGATTGGGAATACCTACCTCATATTCAGGGAAGGAGAGGTTATTTGAGCTTCATTTCCTCATTTCAACATTCTGGCCAAGCTACCTCCTTTAGCTACAACACAGTTTCTGTTTAGAGTTGGGTTGTGTTGCAGGGTGCAACAAAGGAGGATCACATAGAGCTATTTATGGGCTTGTTTTTCAGTGGAGAGGTAGCCTATCCATTGAAGGACCAGCAAGGAGGGATCCTGGGCATATTTTCTCATCTTTGGCATCAGGTCAACCATCTACCATCCCTCACAACACAGTCACAATTCTGAACCGCGTTATTTTTGGAGGCAATTGCTGGGAGGGTTCATTGAGCTCATCAGGAGAGTCTATTTCTGAGTAGAGGGATCATCATTCTATTTAGAAATAATATTGGAGGAGGACATAATAATTTCAGATCTTTCATAGCCTTATTTTATTTAGATCCATTTTGCAGTGACATCTCAACCCCAGGGTTATTTATCACATTGTACATTTCTTGGTATTTCTAGCAATCTTTTCTGGGTTGGCTATAAATCTTATATTAGAGCCCACATCTTCTTTGCTGGGAATTTATTTTATTTATATTAGCCATATTTCATTTATATATGTATTCAGAAGCAACTACACTGATATATACAACGCTGTTACTGCTCTCCAAAATTCTATACAGTTGCAACAACTCATGTGCTGATTGTTTTGATCATTGGAGGATTGTTATTATTTCTTGAGTGGCTTGTCCCTCAAGATATTTTTGTATATTGTTGCTGATATATTAATAAAATTATGGCTGCATATTGATCCCTCTCATGTCATGATCAGATTTGTTGTGATTTACATTATTATGTCTTTTATTGCTTCTATTTCCAATTTGGAATACTATAGTGGTATCAGAGCATAATCTTGGCTCAGCCTGTGCATTCAAGACATTATGCCATTTGAAGGAGAAGCTTCTTCTCATAGAGAAGAAAGGTTGTACAGAAGAAACAAAGGTATAACTCCATTATTTGGAGAAATTAAGGAAGAGAGGATCTCCCAGCTTCTTTTCCAAACTATGGAAAATATCAAGGAAGATCTCAAGGAGATAAAAGGGGAGAAGTGTAGAAAAATTCCAAGAGGGTTTGAAGGTGAAGCAAGCCCTAGTTATTCATATGATGGGTGTGAGAATTCAACCACACATGCAGATCCACAACGCAGTTATTTTCCAACATTCACTACAAGAAGGATGGAGGAAAAAGATGCCCTAAGGGAGGAGACCTTGAGTGACTATCTTCAGGAGTATGAGTCTCAATCATGGAGATTCAAAGAGAACTTGGACTCCCAAGGGTTTCGCCAACTCAAGGAAGATAGAAGATCCAACAATAGAAGCAAGAGAGGTAGAATATTTCTATCTAATTTTGATGGATTAGCAAAGTGCACAGCCAAAGCTTGGGTGAAGGAGCTAGATTCCTATTTCCAGCTGCACCAAGTTTCAGAAAAGGAGGCCATCAAAGTAGCAGCGCTGCACCCTCAAAGGTATGGCCCATGATTGGTGGTTTTGTAGTTCTGATTCATTTAAACATGAAAATGTAAAAACTCATGTTGGGTTCACTAAGAAATTAGTGAGAAGATTTGATATAAAACATTGTAAAACATCATTTGTTGAACCCAAAAACTCAAAACCTTTGCATGAGTTGGAGAGATCTATTCTACCCACTCCACCCCTTATTTCTGCTGAAAGGGATGAAAACATGCATGATGCATTGCCAAGGGAAATATCCCCACTTCTTGAAGAGCCCTCTTCTATGGATGAAGACATGGAGGTTCCTCCTTCAAGAGAAGACCAAGATCAAGGGTCTCTGATTGATGATGAGGCATTCTAAAATATTGATGAAGAGGATGAGAAAAGAAGAGCTAACAGCACTGTACCATCATAAGAAGATCCATCACCACATGGAGATGGGGAGGAAGACATTGCTTCCATTAGAGGAGCCCTTGTGTCTTTGCAAGGAGTTCCAAATGATCCAACATGTGAGAACCAAAAAACAATTCCGGAGCAACATACATCAGTTATTATGGATTGTGAATCTTGGAAGATGGGAGGAGAAGAAAGGAAGGATCAGCATCAAGGGATGTTGAGCATTCACCCTTATTTATTTCGGGAGGTTTCTACACAAAAGAAGGAGACTGCATTGCACAGTGAAGAGAGGGACAAATCCGTCCACTCATATATACAGTCCACTTCAGATTTTGTTGTCTCACTACATGGGGGCATTTCACCAGGGAGGCCACCAGATTTAGAGTTGGTGAGAGACATCTTTCCATTAGGTTCACCACTCTTAGATCCCGGAGAAATGAATACTTTGGAGGGGTCTATTACAGCACAGAGAGTTTGGGATAGACTCAAGGAGGAGGGAGACATTCTCCCATTTTCAGCATTACCCACTCTCACTACATATAATACACTGACAGAAGTTGACGCAGTGATGGAGGATGACACCTTCACGGTGCAAGGGAGCTGCTCCATGGATTTGGAGAAACAAAGGGTACTTCCTTTGAGGAAGGAATCCTCCATACATTGGAGTAGATGGAGGCCACTCATGCTTACATTGGCGAAGTTCAGGAGGTTCTTTTTGGATGGTAGCTTCTCATGGGAGGCCAACCTCCAAAAGTCACCACTTCTATTTGAGCATGATCAGCTGCATGATGGGCATGGAAACATTTTGGAGGATGAGTTTGGAATGAGGGATGTCAAAGGAGAAGACAACAACATATGGGGAGCTTCACATTTCAGATCTTTAGCTCTGTCTCTTAGGAGGTTTGATCCATATTGGAGATCTCAACTTTTGGTAGAGTACTCCGAAGATGTTGGTGCTTGCATGATTCTTGATGACCTGGAGGGAGATGATAGATACATGGTGGTTGATGAGGTCATATATTCTCATGGCAGAGTCTTCTTGACTAGAGTTTCTGAGCTCAAGAGGAAGCTACTACACGGTAACACATGTGGACTTTCTTTCCATACACTTTGATGCATTTCACTCTTTGATGAAGGAGTTCACTTGGGAGGGTGTCCAACAGGTTATATATCAGCATATGGAGAGATGCATTGCCTAGATGGTGATGGAAAGGTTGTCATAGCCACTTCCCTACTCATGGAGAGTGAGGGAGAACTTTCAGTTGAGGCATTTTAGCTCAATGAACAAAGTACATAGTAGAGGAGGTACATTTTTACATTATGATTTATACTTCTTTACTTTATATGAGTAGAATATTGTACCAAGGAGGATATTTCCTTATTTTATATTGTATTTTCATGTACTTGAGACCATTTTCAGCATTGATGTTGGCCATTCTATCGGTGGTTTGTGGGGGAAGCCACATGATTCTTGGTGTGCACGATTGACACCACATTTTACCTTCATGATCCTATCTTATAGGATGATTGTGGCAGCAAATAAGTGGCTGAAAAAGCACTTGTTATGCTTTTTTTTGAGGCAGGCAAGGGATGCACTGTGCTGGTTCCATGTGTGGAACTATAATCCACTTTCCGGTTGTCATATGGCAACTTGTTTTCATTGGTTTTTGCTTCCATACATTGCTGATGTTTCTATGTTCATGGGAAGTTTTGTTTGGAGAGTGGGAAAAGAGTTAGATGTGCCCATTGGAGGTATGATTCTCCCTACTTTACGTGTTGCAGGTTTTAGGAGAAACAATGGGAAAACCATGATTTCCATACTATATCTCTTTCCTTCATGTGGGAGGAGCCATTTGGAGAACTAGAGTTTTTGGAGGAGGCACTTCATGGCTGATTTGTTTGGTGGGGTAGCTTGGGCCATTATTGGAGGCTATGTAATTTCATACCAAGATCAGACATAGCCCTATACTTACCATAAATGGAGAGAGAAACAACTTGGATGGAAAAATCTAATCTCTCCATGCAGCCCCAACACATTGCATAAACCGGGGGTTGAGGACTTTTTTGATGAGCTACCTAGAATGGCTCATTTCATTTGGATGATAGCATGGGTATGGGAGAATCTCATTGGGGATGAGATTCCATATGTTTATCATCACTCCTACCTTGAGGAGGCCATTGGAAAACAATAAGGTTTCCACTTACACCTTCCACTTTCTCATGATATACACCATTTGGTTTTGCATACTTGGGAGGAACCACTGGAGGGAAGATTTATTGTAGATTATGTTGAGCCATGGTGGGAACTATTGATGAGGAGGCCACAAGAAGAGGGAGGGAGCAATTTTTCTCCACCTTTACAGTTTCTTGATGGCAAGAAACATTTTGGAGGGGAGGACTGTAATATTCCAAAGATTTAGCTTTCATCTAAATGGAATATTATAATTTGTTTTATCACTAGGTAGGTGAATAAGTGGGTGGGGAGACTCATAAAACCCCTTTAGAAGAAATAATAACACTCCGAATGTGAAAGGAGGAAGAATAAGCAGCTGGATTAAGCACCTTTGGGTGTGAACAGGGATTGGATCATGTTGATTCAGTCAACTTTGACCAAATCAACAACGCTGTCATGGAGGAGTGGCCTTTATGACGAGACATCGCAATTTTAGTGGAGGAAAAATTGCATGAGCTTGGTGGCAAGTATGGATGGGAACTAATGTGAGGAGGCTCACTTGCTATATATGGAGAGGATGGCAACCTTTTTTATTAATGTTTTAGATTATTATTGATATTGGTCTGTTTAGACTTTTGCTTCCTCTTGCTATTTAGTAGGGTTGCTGTGCTGTTTAGCACAAGGTTGTTCCTGATCGGGAATCCATACCTCATCCTCAGGTAAGGAGAGGTTATTTGAGCTGCATTTCCTCATTCTGGCATTCTATCCAAGCTACCTCCTTTAGCTACAATGTCGTTTCTGTTTAGAGCTTGGTTGTGTTGCAGGGTGCAACAAAAGAGGATCACATAGGGCTATTTCTGGGCTTGTTTTTCAGTGGAGAGGTAACCTATCCATTGGAGGATCAGAAAGGAGGGCTCCTGGGCATATTTTCTCATCTTTGGCATCAGGAAAACCATCTACCATCCCTCATAGCATAGTCACAATTCTAAACTACGTTATTTTTGGAGGCAATTGTTGGGAGGGTTCATTGAGCTGATCAGGAGGGTCTATTTATGAGTAGAGGGATCAGCCTTCTATTTAGAAATACTATTGGAGGAGGAAATAATCATTTAAGATCTATCATAGCCTCATTTTATTTAGATCCAGTTTGCAGTGACATCTCAACCCTAGGGTTATTTGTCACATTGTACATTTCTTGGTATTTCTAGCAATCTTTTCCGGGTTGGCTAGAAACCTTATATTAGAGCCCACATCTTCTTTTCTAGGCATTTATTTTGTTTCTATCAGCCATACTTCATATATATATATATATATATATATATATATGTATCAGCAACTACACTGATATAGACAACTTTTTCACTGCTCTCCGACATTCTATACAGTTGCAACAACTCATGTGCTGATTGTTCTGATCATTGGAGGATTGTTCTTATTGCTTGAGTGGCTTGTCCCTCAACTGATATATTAACAAAATGATGGCTGCATATTGATCCCTCTCATGTCATGATCAATTTTTTTGTGATTTACATTTTTATGTCTTTTATTGCTGCTATTTCCAATTTGGAATACTATAGAATGGTTCATGTAATGGTTATTTCATGTATTTACTTGTAATTGTTAAAATGATAAATGCAGAACCTAATTGATGTCATATCTGGTTAAGAAGGAGGATGATGATCCTTCTTGTAATATATCATAAGTGTTTTCAGTCATTCATGTTATGTATGTATCCTATACCTATAGATTTCATTCATGCCAGGTGTTTGATAGAATTTCAATCTCGGTTGTGGATGGTCAGGCCTAGTTCCAGAGTTGGTTTTTGATTATTTGGCATTTTCTTCACATGTTTAATGATTCCTAAAAGCTACATGAATTTCTAGGAAATGTGTGGGATTATATGCTTAAAAAGTGCGTTAAATTATGATGACATAGGCAGAATTCTTGGCAATTTAGTCCTTAGACGCAGACATGCAAACTTATGCATGCATCCAAAGCCTCCTAGACGCATAGATGCAGGCCTATTCATGCGTCTAGGGGGTTTTCCTCATAAAATTTTAGTGGGACCCGAGGACAGGTCATGTGGATAACTCAGATAGCCTCTGGGGTCCTATAGCGGATGGTATGAGTCTATGTGATTGTTTTCCACTTATATTCCACTTCCTTAAAGTCACCAAGGAGGTTGAGTCTATATTAACTGCCCCTCATCTCATATTTACCCCGGTTGGTCAATTACTTGGGTAGGTGTGAGGGGAGGTGGATGTTACATAACATCTTTCAAATGAAGATGGGAGCCTAACTCTCTCTTAAAGGTTACAGTTTCAATTATTTTGGTATTGTATCGCCCATCCTCCCCGAGTTCTATGTGAATCTGGAGATCCTTCTCCTATAGGATACTGAAGAATTTTTGCATTGTGTCATATTTAACAAGGCACGTGAATCTAGATACCACACACTCCTCATTACAGTGTTGGCCATGCATGCATTTAGGATGAATTCTAATTCGAATTGTGAGGCAAGTGTTTCACCTCCTACTCCTCTTGAAGGATTATTCTTGGACTTCATGGGAAAACACTTTGTTGCATAGTGCTTGAATTCATGGTAGTAAAAACATTTTATCTTTCTTAGGTCCTTCTTCTTACCATTGTTATGGTTGGAATCTGCCTTGTTTTGGGCCTTCTTTCTCTTACCCTTATTTCCCTTCCCAACCAAGGAAAAATTATCTTCCTCCTAATATTTGGATGTTACTCCATCGCCAGTGTTTCTTTGAATTTATTCCTGCACCAAATTAGACCAAAGTCTCTCCCAAGTTGGTAATTTGTCCCTTCCATTTAAAGATTCATGGTAAATGTGCCAGGATTTAGGAAGGCCTAGGAGAGCTATGCTTACTAGCTCCGAAGAGGGAATATTTTATCCAACTCTTTCAAGCTCATCTTGAAATTGAGTGAATTTGGAGGGGTAATGTGGATTGGTTTCATTTTCTGCATGCGGATGTTTCTAATCTTGTCCCTCAATGCCAATTTCTTGGCATCACTTCCATTTTTGAATTGGCCAGTCAAGTTATTCCAAATCACAAAGGGAGTTTCCTTTCCATGTAAATTCAAGACTACGTGGTCGCTCACACCCTCCAGGATGCTCCTCATGGATTTTGTAGTATCCTTCTTCCACTGGGATAACTGTTGTGCATAAGATACTTCTGGTTTTGGAATGTCAGTTTTGGTGTACTCCAACACTCTATTATTATCGAATGTTGCTTCCATATTTTCCTTCTAGGATATGAAATTGGAGGTTCCCTAAAGGCCATACTCCAATGCTCAATCCATTGAAAGACATTTTCTTGCACGGAAGAAAATTGCTTCATTGAATCTAAAAATCGAAATATATGAAGGAGAAGATCTATTGACTGGTTTCTAGTGTGATTTCAACTCTAATACCATTTAAAAATTAATATAAATTGCTATTATTGTATTAGAACTGAAAACAAAGCACCAAGGGTTAGCTCAGTTAGTTGATTCCTCGCTGTTAAGTACTTTTTCGGTTGGGAGGTCACAAGATCGAATCTCTTCGACGCCCTTGGGGTTAGGCCTCGTGTGTATGGTTGACGGTAGATCCCCTTGAGAAGGTCTATCGATATTTTCAGATTGTGGATGTAATGGTTTCATGTGTGCGGGAACATGGGTTTGTGAACCACCGTGAAAAATAAATAAATAATAAAAATAAAATTAGAACTGAAAAGTAAGAGATTACAAATTTCCTCTAATATTCTACGAAATGGAAATCACAATTTAGAAACACATGCAATGACATGAAACCATAAAAACCACAAGAACATCAATGATTTATAGGGGAAACAAACTGGAAAAAACCCCTCCATTTCTTTTCATTAATCATATGAGAATGAGAAACTATCACAATGTCTTGCTTCGATCCTAAAGCACACCCTGAATTGTAAAAGTGTTCTCCTGCTGACTGCCCTACTCTATCGAACACTTAGCCAATTTAAGGACCCAGATTGCTCATATTTCCTTGCGTAATCCTGGAGGAAATCAACTCTGAAAAGATATAATTTTTCTCCTCCGAAGGAATTATTCACTTGCTTAATTGTCAAGCCTATACAGTCAACTAGTATACAATTAATAATTACAATGTGCCTTTTTCTCCACTCTAGCTAGGAAATTCGAATTCCATGCATGTATGGGCTATTTTTAGCTGATTGAATCGTTTAACTAAGAGATCATTGAGTTAAAAACAATTCTACTACTCAACCGACTCAAATAGTTACTTGAGCTAAGTTAACTGAGTCAAACTAAAAATAACTGAACCAGATTGATAAATTTTAGCAATTACTACAAGCATAACTCTACTTCTAGCCTATAACTCAAATTTACTTAGTATACTAGTAGAAAAGGCCATGTCACACAATTTAATTTCAATCCAAGTCATCTCGTTGATGTGGAAAATCGAATTACTAAATTTGACTAAGGTACAAGTAAAATTTATCCTTTCTTGCTACAATTTCTATAAATATTTATATCAAATTTAAGCTTAAATTCCCTGAAGTTACTAGAGCTCATTTTGTGGAAATGTTTCCTTTTTTCCCTATATTTTTTGTAGGCTATGAAGACGGTACTCATCCAAATGCTGATGTTTTCATTTTCATTTTAAAAATATGTGTGTGTATATATGTATATATATAATAATAATAATAATAATAATAATAATGTGTGATTAGTCTTCTCTATTATTTCACAAAGTATAAATCTTACAAAAGTAAAGCATTTTTAGAGGTAAAATCTATGTTGAATTAAAGTATATGCAAAGGTAAAACCTATGATGAGGTAGAGCATGTGTTTAGATAAATCATATATAGTAATGCTTTAATCATATCTCATAAATCTTCTCCGCTAATTCACTAAGTCTAAAGATTGCAAAACTAAAGTATGTGCAGAGGAAAATCCTATGAGGAAGTAAAGCATATGTAGAGGAAACACTTGTGTGGAAGTAAATCACGTGCAAAGGTAAAACCAACTATGATGAGGTAAAGCATGTGTGAATATAAACATGTGTAGAGGTAAAGGGAAAGTTCCAATGCTTGAAAAAAGGAGGGGAAGTTACCAAATTAATAATTGTTTTGGGAAAGTGGTCAAGTATTTTAACATAAGGGTAAATAATAAATAATATTTTTTTGGTCAATGAACAAGCATAACGTAATAGATGATCATTTATCTTATTTGAATTTGGCCCAATTATTTAAAGTGGACATGAAGTAAAAAAATAATATAATTCTCAGAAGAAATTCCATAATTTCAGGGTAAAAGGTTTAGCTAATATAATTGATTTAAAGTTATATTGGAACATAGATGTGTTTTATGTGGGCACTGGGAAATGCCATGACATGGCTAGGTGGCCCTAGTGCTAGCAAGAAAAATCCTTAAGGTGACAAATGACACTAGTTACCATTGCATATAGCACCTGTTATATATATGGATATGTTGACGTGTCACTGGTATTATAAAAAGAAAAATCTAAGGGCCATATCCTAGTGTCCTACACTTAGAACAAGAAAAAAATTATGTTTCTGGAAATTTGTCGACGAGAAGAAGACGATGGATGCCTTATAAGTGGGGTTTGAAGTGATTAAAATAAAAAATAAAATTGACACCCCATTTCCTTAAGCAAGCATCATGGATTGGATATGTTATAATCTCAAATGAGATGGAATGAGAAGGTGCACTAATTGATTGGTTAGGACCGTACAATAAATGAATGTGAGAATCTAGGTGGATGGTATCACTAGAATTGGTGAAGAAATTAACGAAGTAAAATAACTTTTCATCTATTGAGGGGATGTGGTTGACATGTCATTACTATTATTTTGAGTGGGAGAATACATATTTATATATTCCCTTAATGGTGCATGAATCATCCTAATATTCAAGTTGAAGGGGTGAGGAAGTGGTTTTGGAGTAATTGAGTCATAGTTAGTGGGTTTGGATGATACAATACTAGTGGTAGTAGACACGTAGTGCATGGGCTCAACCTAAGAAAAATAAGGTTAATTTTATTCATGAAAAGCATGTGAGGGGGGTCATAGTAGGAGAGTTGTTTAATGGTGATGATTTCACTCTCATGTGAGAATATCATGACTCAGAAGAGTGAAGGAACCATAGCTTTAATGGTGCAGATGTAGTCTTATCTAAGGAGGATATTATAATATATTAGTATAGACATTATCACAATATAGATCAAAATAATATTACCACCTAATGTGATGTGGAGTTTCGGTAATATGCCTAAGTGGGATAGAGTCCACCATCAAATTCTTTGAACTCATTTATATTTGGAATAAGCATGGGGGAGCCAAGTTGTTTTAAAGTTGAGGATGACATAATACATGAAGATTCCCAATATTTGATTATATACACAATGAATTGTAATTTTTTTATATCATAACCTATAATTGAAACATGCCAATGGTGGGAATTTATGTTTGGTTATGTTGATGTGAATCAAAGGTAATATATTGGCATGGGAATGAATTTGTGCTTCCCATTCCCTTCAATGGTGAAGGTACAATTATCATTCTGGCATTGAGAGTGAATGGGATAACCCTAGGTGAACATGACTAGCATTGGGTGATAAAGTAAACCTACTAAGGGGTTGAGTTTCCCATTTGTTGGGTGGATATGATTCCTTTTTAATGAAATGGAGTTTGAAATATAGAAGGACATTGTGTAATTCCTTGGTGGGAACTAGGACCATGGTTGTTTATGGCCTATTTCATACATTTTAATTCGAAAATATGAGGGGAATGGTGTGTATAGTAACTATATTATTTCCATAAATTACAAGGATGATTAGTACACAAGTCGTTGTTTTTACCTTGTTTCATTTATTTGCATTTCCTAGATTGGGGGGTTGATTGTGGTTTTCGGTATTTCCCCCATGTTTTACGTTTTTTTGTTTGGGGTTTCCCCCCATATTTGGTTGCACTTTTTTCCCTTTTCCTTTCATTTTCACACTGCTTTTTTAAGAAGGGAGGTTAACTATATTGGATTGTGTAAACGCCTGTTGTATTTGTATAAAAGAAGGATAGAAAAATTTTGCATTCATATTCTATTATTGTTGTTGGTTTGTGGGGTTGGGCTATGATGGGGTAGGTAAGGGGGAACAAGGGTTTCCATGTGAAAGGTTCCCATATCCACTTTGGGACATGGAAATACCATTAGGATTGTGCATAGTGTTATATCCAAGATCTTGCATGGGAAGAGAGTGATATAAAATGGGAGGGTGTTGATAATGTCCCCCAATCATGAGTGGAATAGTATCATACCTAGGAAATGCAAGAGTTTTCCCATGTTGGTTTCGAAGATAGTTAGTGGAGTAGGAAGAATGGTTTCCAAAATATGAGTAAAGCTAGGTTATGGTCCATATAATTCCATCAATGGTGTTGGTTTCTCCTAGATTTGGTTGGTTCAAAGGTTGAGGTCTAGGAGCATCTAGAATGACCATATATATATATTTTGATTGATAATATATGAGCTCAAAGTGTTGAGCTTTAATGATGGTTGATTTTTCATCTCATGACATGGCGACAACCACATATTTTGTGAGAATAGGCAAAAGAAATTTGGGGAAGAAATAAAGGAGTAGTTTTTTAGGTACATTGATGTTACACATACTACGACATTTCTTCCATTAATGGAGGTGGTCCATGATAGGGCTAGAGGAAAATTGAAGGAACTTTATGAGTATTTATTTTCCCATATGAGGGCATGCCAAAATTTGAAAGAAAGTTAGGAATGACTTGGATAAGGAGGAAAAGTTAGAATAGGCACATGTGTTTTCACTAGTATACCATTTTACCAAGTGACCTATCAATGTATGCTAGAATAGCATCGAGAAAATTGACTTGTTTATGATACTAATATATGAACAACATATATGAAGAGTCATGATGTGGTTGTGTTGTAGTACTAAACAACCCCAACCCGCACCCCCCCCCTCCCCCCGCAATCCCCAATTATGGTAAATAATAGATTTAACAAATAATGGGGACCCTTTAAAATTTTATTTAAAGTCCTTTTAGTCAATAAAATAGAACAATTTTGTGTTTTTTTGTTGATTTTAATGAGAAATAAACCTATTAGGACTTAATGATGAAGAAAAATTGTAAAAAATGCTCCTAAAAGTTTTTTTGGTATGTACCACCCATCCAAGAGAAAAACTCGATGCGAATTCCCCAATTGAGAAATATGGGAAAGGTTTAAATTCCTTAAAAAGGGAGAAAATGGCTTTCGCATATATAATACTCAAGGCTAGTCCCACTTCTACGCCATGTCATGTATCACACTTTCATATTGGAAAAAATCCAATAAAAAATATCTCTGCTCCTCCGATAAAGCATCCCTCCCAATATCTCAACACTTGATATCGCATAGCTCATTTTGAAGCTCCTTTTAAGAATCATGGATATGAAATGTCGATACAAAACCTCTGATGAAAGCCTTCCTACTTTAGAATTGTGACCGTTATTGTGGATATCAGAAAACATTGATATCGCAAGTTTAAATTTGTTCATCCAAAAGAAACTTGCGATGCGAAACCACCGATAAGGCGCTAACCTATAAAAAAGTCATGTGAGTGCACGTTATTCCATTAATGGCCAAGTGTAATGAAAATTATATTTCTCAAAAGCACAAGTGATTTGATCATTGCAATTGATTGTTAATCGATTCTAATCATTAAGGCATAGATTGTTATCACTTAAATAATTTGTTATTATAAGTTATTTAACTCGGATAGTTTGTTGATCATTCTATGTATTTTCCTCACAGAATACCCCCAAAAAATAAAAATCAAACGAAAAATGTAAAGCTACTAAGAAGAACAAGAAACCTAGGACACAACCACAGTCGGTTCCTCCTACTACATAAGTGACTGAAATGCTTACCTTATTCTTAGATATTACATGCACACCAAACGCTGAAACCTCCTCTTGGGAGGCCATGTATAATATGTTTGAAAAGGAAGGACCAATAATCATGGAGAGACAAGCCACAATTGATGATTCTACATCTACTTCTGAAACTAGTTGGCAGGATGTTACCAATTCCCATCTACATCGAATTGTTACTCGACCTAAGATTCTTCCTTACATAGATATGGTCAAATGGATCATTTACCATCTAAATATATTAGAGAGGAATTTTTTGACCTTAAAGAAAGTAATAATCAGTTCATTCATGAGAGAATACTTAAGGAAAATTTACCACCTTCCAGAACCACATAAGATATATGAAAAGAAGTTTTTTCAAAATTTTGTAGTGGAAAATGAGGTTGAGTTAGAACCAATCAGAGAGTGGAGAAGGGACCCTAATAGGCACAAGCATGAAGACAAGGGTATGTATTCTATTACCTCCCTTGATGGCCCATATTTTTACATTGCTGCTATGATGTGTAGGTTATATGGGTGTCCCAATACCCAAAAATTATCATTCGAATGTGTACCTCTAATTGATGCTGCTTCGGATGCTTATATAATGGATTGGGAAACTATTTATCCAATAATATAGCCACCCAAATTATTTCTTTACAAAAGTGAACACAAATTTTATACTAAAAACATGCCCCCTTTCTATACGGTGAGTGCATACATTATGGACGTTATCTGTTTCACTTCTAATTTCCCATCCATGGGATGGAAATGGACCCTAGAAGACCCCAATCCTATTCACATTTACCATGATATACTCTGGGAGTCAAAATTCCAACCACATTTCTATAAAATTTTCCATGGGGTTATGCTGCCAAAATTTCAAGAAGTTTTTAATGAAAAAGCTCCTAGAATTTCTAGTGAAGCCAATGACGATTTTACAGCCATAGAAAAATGGTTCGAGGAATATTCATTTATTTATGTTCAAGTTTTTGGTAGTATAGCCAACCCACATGTTTTCCCACTCTATGTCCCCGATAATATTTTAGCCCAAGAAATTTCTTATGAAAATGTTGGGAATGGCCTAACCAAAGCCCTAAAAGAAGCTAAGAAATCCATTTTTCCATCTTTTCCTATTCAAGGTGGAATTTATGCCCTGGAAAATTTCAAGCACACTATGATTGAAATTGACCAAATTCAATGCTTAAATTTTCCTACTATCTCATGCGGACAGTATGATCCAAATAACATAGCAAAGAACTTCACCGCGTAGGAAAAATTAAGGTAGTTCATGCATGAACATGATGTTTTTGATGATCTATTAGAATAAACCCAAACTTATTCACAGGTGGAAAGGTTAGCATCGACCTGATTGAGTCTAGAATAATTAAATAAGTTAAGAAATTATAGAAATAAAAAGTTAGAAAACCTGCCTCTGGACTTGGTGAGGATTCCTCAACCACATACTCGGAAAGATGAGGCTTTGAAGACACTGTCAAAAGAAATCGATACAACACAGGTAAAAAAAAAGTCTCATCATCAATTGATAAGGCCAAAGAGTCACGATTTGGCAGTAATCTAGATGAAATTTTGAATTGATTTGATTAGGCCATTAAGAATACATGATATTGAGAGGTAGAAACTCCACTTCATAAAGAAATAGTTCAAACTCCTGAAAATACTGGGAATACCTCGCTCACTACTGGGGCATCTGACAAGGAAATCAATACCGATGATTTAGAAATCATCCCGACATACCCAACTTCTAAATTTGTTCTCAAGATTGAAGAAATACCCTCTCTGGATGTATTTTACAGTCCCAAGCACAGATTTGTCATGAGTAGTAAAATAAAGAGAAGAAGAGTAGAGAAATCCCAGGCCTTATCCCCTGGAAATGTATCTCTTGACATTTTTTGGAAATATCCCCAAACATATCCTTCCAAAGATCTCACCAGGCTATCACAATTTGCATGGGAATATTCCAAGGCTACAATTGATAAAGCCTTAGAGATGCAACAATCGACTAAAGTGAAATATGACATAATCTCGTCGTTGGAACAAGAATTACATAATGAGATACAAAGCATTGAAAAACAATGGAATTCCCAACTATCAGATCTGCAAAAGAGCTTTGATGACATGAAGCTACAATATGAAGCTGACATGAGAAGAAAAGACTCTCAGATACAAGAATTGCAAAATAGGATTGATCAATTGAAAAATAATCCATAGATTGAAGAATTCAGAAAAGAAGCAGGAGAAATCAATACTGTCCTTGCTAAAAAACGAGTAGTATTTTGTGAGAATCTGGAAACAATCAATGATTTGTGCTAATAAAGCGATTCACTTGTGAATCCATTGTCCGATCTAAGGACATACTTTGATGACATTGATGAGAAAATTTATGATTATATTACTTGGGAGGACACCTTGAAGGGGAGATTAGCCAATCTCCCAATAATAGAAGAATCGTAGAAGGAAATATTTTTCAGAGACTGGGATATGAATCTTAAAAAATCATAGATGCCCATGTTTAGTGCTAGGGACATTGCATGTAACCTCATTGAATGTGTCAGTGAGAATTTTTTAAATGCAATTTTGATTCAAGAATTCCCAAAAGGAGCCTTACCTGATGTCAAAATGTAAATGAAGTCTTGGCAGGATTGGTCCAAAAGCAAGGCCGGCAACATAAAAAAGTTATCAAAGGTAAATATGGAGATTCATTGACAATAATTAGTAAAACCTCATAGCAAATTGATCATGTTCAAATGTCTTGCCAATTCTACTACACATCTTCTTCCATCGCTCTCAGATGTTATTTTCATGGGATATATGCGCATAAAGCCATCCCATCCTCCTAAATTAAATCCCATGTCAGATATATGTGAACTACGACAACAAATTAGAGAACAACCAACTTCTCATTCCTGATGATCTTGTTGAAACAAATTTTATTATTGTCCCGTAGTTTTATTTTAAGGTTGGTTTGTTTAAACCACGTCAGCATTTAGTGTATTTTCTATTATTATAGTTTAAATTTCAACTATAAAATCCCCTTCATGTCAATGAAGAAGGGGTTTTGAATTTCTGTAAGGAAAGCTTTGGGAAATTTTCACTAATGTAACTCTCAAGACTTCTGAATAAAAAATCTGAACCATAGCTATTTTTCTCATGAGCATAATGTTAATATATCAGATATTATTATCTCTATATTGCTGCTATGCTTAAATGTGATTAATAGAGCTATTTTAAATTGTTTTTCATTATATCTTTTCTTACAAACAATCAAGCATTTATTCATTATTTATGTGTGAGATTGTTATCATTTAAGATATATGAAAAAACAACGAAACAATTTATGTGATATGTTTTAATCAATTAATTAAATTAACTATTTAATTAAATTAATTATTCTTATTTATTTTATTTCATGAGTACTTGATAATCTATATTGTCTTATATTTGATGAAATCTCTAAAATCACATACAAATAAAGAACTTGTCCCGTGATATACATATTTAAAGTCTATTTTATTATTTATTTTCATTTATTTATCCACATCAATACTCTTATATTTCATACCCATCCATTTATATATTTTCAAAGGGAAACTGGTCCCATTATCCCTAGTTGGAGCCACCATTCCAAATAGAAAAGGAGATGAATACTGTGGAGATTCCATGTTTTGCAACTAAAGAAAAGGAGATGTATTAAGTTCCCGACCGAGTGGTTATCCCCGATGGTGAGGAAGATATTTCTGAGCCTTCAACATTTTTAGCACTAGAAGGAGGGCTTGAAGACTATGAATGTCATCAAGGTTTAATCCCAAATCAAAATGTCATAAAAAGAGTCAATCCCCCTCAAAATATCCTCCAACTTCGTGATTGCACTCAAAATATCCCACTCCTAGATCTGAAGTTGAAAAACCACAAAATATCCTAGAACACTTCCTAAATCAGTTGATGATACTTCCTCTCCATCAACACAAGAGTCACTTGAAGTCAAAATTTTGATTCAAGCATTGAAAGGGATTTCTATTTCAGTAGAAAGACCCTTTCAATTTGAAATCTCTGAAGGAAGTGTATCACCATCTTTAGGAGTTTCTTGTGTATTGAATTGATCTCAGAGTGAAAAGTTTGGAATAACTCCTTTCGAGTTTCCACTACCCACTCATCGAATAAAAGTTCTTACTTTAGAAACTAAATCCTCTACTAGTGAGATTAAACATCCTCTCCACCTCACATTCTATTATTCGATCCCTCAAATCCTTCTCTACCTTCTTCTTACCATCTGATAAATCCTTCCATGCACATTCCTCTAACACAAGCAACTGGTGCTATCATATTCATTAGCACTACAATGGCTACTTCCTCTTCCACCCAATTACCTTCAACCTCTGGAACAAATACATATTCATATTCTATTCCCGCAAATCCAAAAATGGAAAACATAACTTGGAATAACCTAGGTTCAATCCAAATGACACGACCACTCCATCCTCCTCGTAAAAACCCAGATAAGTGGTTGCCAAAGTATAATCCTGATGATGGACTACCTGTTGAGGAACACTTCCATAATTTTATGTTAGCTATCAGACTTAATGGAGTTTTAAAAGAAGATTGTGTAGTTATTCTATTCCCTTATAATTTCGAAGGATCCACAGGATCATGGTATTTTTCATTAGCACCAGGATCAATAAATCACTGGGATAGATTCGAAGAACATTTTTTGACACAATTTGGAGATGATCACACAAATGTTGCCTTGATCAATGTTTTGTGTAATATTAAAGTTATTTCGAATGAAAAGATGAAGGATTTCAACTCCATATTCAATAAATTGTTAAATAAAATCCATGATACTTGAAAACCTGGTTATGATGTACAAATCGAATGGTACATATATGCTCTTCCTTCGAATAATGATATATTTGTTGATAGAGATAACATGAAAACCTTACTTGAAAACATGAAAGAAGCTCTATCTATCGAGAAGAGAATTCTTTCCTTGGAAATGAAAAATACACTTGAAGAAAGAAAAAACAAGAAGGTCACCTTCAAAGATGAATCGAAAAAGAAAGCTCCCACAAAACAATGTCAAATAAGATGGTCGAAATTAAGAAGCAGGTAGCCGAATCTTCAAAAAATTATTTTAGTCCTTTTAGGAAAGCGCAGTCTTCTCAATATCAACCTCCAAACATCATATCTAATGTTGAATCATATCAAGATGAAGTTGAATAAGAATTGACCTTATCTGCTAAGGAATCACAGGAAGAAGAATTAATCAAAGCTCATGGACTATGGGACTTTATCCTTACTACTTCAGAAAATGAAGAAGAACAAGAAGTCCTACCAGTCAACACATGAAGTAAGGGACTACAGATCCACCATAATCAACTCAAGAAAATAAGTCTTCTACTCCTTCTACTAAGGATAAAGGTATAATTAAAAATCCTCATCCCATAACTTGTGATTCAGTCCCATCTTCTTCAAATTATCCATCTACATATAAAAATCTGGTTATCTCTAACACCATAGAATATAACATAGTAGAGGATATGAAGAAGGTCAAAGCCAATATTTCCTTATATGAAGTTATAAAATTAAAGGAGCAACAAAATTCCTTCTTAAAGAATTAAATGCAGTTCCTGCATCTCTTGTACCTACTGCTATCACTTCTAAAGTTTCTAAAGGAAAAGGTAAGCCTCCAAATGAATCTTTAGATAAGGTTGATCCTACTGATACGATTTTAATTTTAGATAGGTCAAATTCCCATACCCCTCCTTTTTTATTGACCTTTGAAGTATTTAATAAAAACGTTCATAATTGCTTAGTAAATTTTGGACCATCATCCAACATAATTCCCTATTTGCTGTGTCTTAAACTGAATATTTCACCCCATAAATCTGTTTTCCATATTTTTTAGTTAGATAGAACTAAGGTTAAAGTGTTGGGAGATATGAATTCCATATTAATCAGACTATCCTCCAATTCAAAAGTATGTCAAATCATCGATATATTGGTGGCTGATATTCCATATTTTTATGTTTTAATCCTAAGAAGAGATTTCTCAGACAAATTACATGGATATTTTTCTACAGATTGGTCACACATGTGGCTTCCTTATAACCGTAAGCCTAATCAGATTCAGGTGGATAGAGAAAAAAACATGAAATTGGCAGTGACCAATATAGACGAAGAAAACGAGCTAGTAGTTTTTATAAACAATATTCTTGGGAACTATTTTTTTGAATCTTTCTTTGGTAATTTCATAACACAAGAATCTCCTTTCTTCGCCGATGTTGTCATTTCTCATGTTGAAAAATTTTCATAGAAATATTCATATAAGTTTATAAATATTGTAGATACACCTATATTTAAGAGTGATTCTTTATTTTGGGCTCTTTATGTTGATGGTTCTAAATCCAATGATGGTGCAGGAGTAGGACGCATTTTAGTAAGCCCCGACAGAGAAAACACTATGTTGGCATGTATATTTTCATTCGAATGTAAAAAAAATATTGCAAAATATGAAGCATTAGTACAAGGGTTGCATAAATCTATAAGTTTAAATGTAAAATACCTCAAAGTATTTAGTGACTCTAAAATTCTGATAAAACAGGTAAGAAACAACATTCATTGTGTTTCCAATCACATAAAGCATTATGAATCCCTTTTTCAAACTCTTACTTCACATTTCATAGCATTTGGCATTTCTATGATCCCAGGACTTCAAAAGGCCAGTGTTGACCTTTTAGCTAATGTTGCATCTAAGATCATCCCACCTGAGGATTTTAGTCCTGATATATTTTCTATTTGAATTGATTTCCCCTCCTCTATTCCTCAAAACATCACAAATTGGTGTGTATTCAATGATGATGCAGATATCTTGAGTTTTCTAACATCTAAAGGGTCTTATTCTGACCAAATCTTAGATGAAGATGAAAATGATAAACAATTGAAACAAACAACTAAGGAAAATTATTTACCCAAGCCTATAGTAAAACTTGAGGACTTGTATGACTTAAAAGACATGTTTAAAAGGGTCACCAACTACAAAATCCAGAGTTCAACTTTGAGGTTTGAATTGGTTAACCTAGGGTCAGATATTAAACCTCAAAATATTAATCTAGGCCTTTTACTCTCATTAGATGAGATATCTGCCTTTATTCATTTATTGAAAAGGTACAATTTTTTTTCTTTCTTGGAACTATGAAGATTTGAAAAATTATGATACCTCCATCATACTACATACTATCCCAATGTTACCTGATGTAAAGCCAATTTAGCAAAAGTTAAGAAAAAATCATCCAAATCTGGAAAACCAGGTTAAAAGTGAACTAAATAATCTCCTCAAGGCTAAAATAATTTTTCGAGTCAGACATTCGAAATGGGTTTCAAATATGGTACATGTTAGGAAGAAGAATGGTGATATTCGTATATTTATTAAGTTTAGACAATTGAATAAAGCATGTGAGAAAGACAATTTTCCACTCCCACTGACGGAGAAAATCTTATAGTCAATGGCTGGTTCTGAACTTATGTCTTTTCTAGATGGCTTTTCAGGATATAACCAAATTCTTGTACATCCAGATGACAGGTTAAAAACTACATTATGAACTAAATGGGGGACTTATGCATATCAAAAAATTCCTTTCGGATTAATAACTGCAAGAGAAACCTTCCAAATATCTATGGACATTTCCTTCAGAGGTTTAATTAATAAAAATGTTGTTGTTTACTTGGATGATATCAAAATATATTCCAAGAAAAGGAAAAATTATTTTCATGATTTAAAACAAATATTTGAAAGATGAAAAAGGTATGGAATCTCATTACATCCCAAGAATTCATTAGTTTCCCTCAACGAAGGAAAAATTCTAGGATTTGTTGTCTCCAAAGAAGGAATTTGTATAGATCTTGAAAGAATCAAGGAAATTTCTGAAATTCCTTAACCTCATAATAAGAAATCAATACAATCTTTCCTTGGGAAAATCATTTTTTTTCAAAAGGTTTGTCCCAAATTTTTCTAAAATTGTTTTTCCCTTACAAGCTATGATTAAGAAAAGCTCAGTGTTCAAATGGGGACATAATGAAAGGGAATCCTTTGAATCAATCAAACAAGATATCATTGATGCCCCCTCCTTGACAACTACTAATTTTTCTGATAATTTTATATTGTATACTTTTGCTTCCAAATTATCCTATGCAATAGTTCTAACACAAATCAATGAGAAAAAGTTTGAGGCTCCCATTTCCTTATTCCACTCAAATTTTCAGGGAGCTAAATTGAATTATTCAGAAGCAAAGAAGAAAGCCTTTGCAGTTTTCAAATCGATCAAACATTTTAGACCTTTTATTTTTAAAACTCATACCAAAGTATTGTTCCTTTTCCACCAGTAAGACAATTTCTTGTCCAAAAGGCATTAGGAGAGAAACAACTAATTGGGTTACTTCTCTACCTGAATATGACATAGAAATCAAACCTACTAAAATTGTTAGAGGTCAAGGTTTTTGCAAACTCATTACTGGAGCTTCTAATACATCAATCCATGAGGACTCAAATAACATTGTTGATATCTTAGAGGTATGTCTTATTTATACTAAATGCCAGCATGTTGATTTGATATTTTATTTGAAAAATGGTTATGCTCCATCCGAACTCAATTATAAAATAAAAAGAACTTTAAGAGTGAAATCCAATCAATACGAACTCATTGATGATGTGTTATTTAGGAAAAAATATGATTTTGTTTTGTTAAGATGTTTAGAAAAACTTGAAGCACAAAAGGTTGTACAGGAATTGCATGAAGGACCAGTTGGTGGAGTTTTTGGTGGAACACCACAACTATGGAAATTACGCACGTGATTCTTTACTAAAACTTTATTCAAAGAATCTCATGCCTATGTAAGGAAGTGTAAATTTTTCCAAAATTCTTCAGGGAGACCTAAGAAACTAGCCTTGCCTCTACAACTAGTCAACATTGCGCAACATTTTGAGCAATGAGGATTAGATGTAATAGGTGAGATTTTTCCTCATTCTTTGCAAGAACATAAATTCATCCTAACTGCTACTTACTACTTCAGAAAATGGTTCTAATAAATACCACTAAAAGTAGTCAATTCTGAAAATATCATTGAATTTATTGACTAATTCATCATTAACAGGTTTGGTCTATCCCAGGCACTTATTTTTTATAATGCATCTCATTTTTTAGGAAACAATATAACTTAATTTTCTCTAACAATAGGAGTTAAAATTAAGTATTTTGTAAACTATTACACCCCAAGGAAATGGTTTAGCATAATCAACTAACAAGAACCTAATTAGGATCATTAAATGAATTGTTGATCAAAATAAAAAGAATTGGCATATGGCTTTGATATTTTCTTGATGGGCTGATAGAAAAACCTAGAAGGCCTCTATAGGCACTTCTCATTTTCACTTGGTATATGGGAAAGAGGTTATTCTTCCTCCTAATATAGCCCTTCTCTCATTAGCCCTGGTGAAATTCCTTGAACAAAAACCCTCTTCTTATTTGCAATTAGGAATGTCAAAAATACTTAAATTAGAAGAAGAAGGAGATAAAGGTAAACTTGTTCATGGCCATCATCAACAGTTAGTTAAATCTTCCTTTGATGCAAGTTCAGTCAACAATTTTTTTCTTTAAAATTAGAGATTTAGTCCTGAAATGGGACAAGGCACATGAGGAAAAGGTAAACACACTAAGTTTATCAAGTTGTGGCTTGGTTCGGTTTAGATTTCTGAACAATTAGGTCCATCAACTTTCATCCTTCAATATTTACAGGAAAACAGGGATGTTCTTCCCATTAATGGACTAATTCTCAAGAAATATTTTTCTTGATAGAACATTTGTTCTATTGTTGATATGTAAATACCCATATGTAAATACCAGTTTCTTTTAGCCTAAATAATGTTAGGTGATACATTATTGGCTTTTCAATGGTATTCCTGATTATTTTATGAAGTTTAACCTTTAAAAAGTAAGAACTTAGAAAACAATTACAAAATTGAAATTTGGTATGGTATCTATCATTAAAACTCTGAAATTTTTATTCATTTAGTTGTAGACTCTTGAAAATTAAAACTTTAAAAGGTTTTGTTATCTTGTGATCAGTCATGAATTTTTTTCTTAAAAGGTAGACACTATACTGAAACTTTAACATATTTTAGCTTCAACTATCATCCATTACTCTTTAGGAGTAAATGTACTTCCCTATCCACTAATTTTACATTTTTTAGAGTGTAATTCAAAAACATATGAAACTGATAACCTACTAGGTCTATTCCTCCATAATCAATAGCCTTAAAAATTAAGGTTACACTACATGTCTCAAGAAAGAGACTCCAACCATTCATCTCTACTCCCTCCGCTTAATATAATATTTCCATTAGATTCTGTAAATTAACTCATTTCGAATTCTCAACCCACCTCAACTCCTCTATTTTAACATAAATTCCTCTTTCCAAACATAAGATGTACAAATAATGAATATCAAATTAAATAAGTGAAACTTTATCCTTTCCTTTCTCTCGATTTAATTCCCCATTCTTGAGAGCCAAACTTCTTTTTAATATTTTGTAGAACACCCTTGATTTTGTACTCTCGAATCTTCTCAAAGGATACCATTCCTTTTTCCTAAAATCTAGAAAAAAAATATGGAATAAGTGGATTTTCCCTTGCTTTATTCAATCACTATCAATTCTGGAATGAAAAAAATATGTCACATCGAAATATATTGTTTGGTTTTTTCTGTCCTTTGTACTTAGTCCATTAATATTTTGGGCTCATTTCAATCTAATATTTTCTCTGAATTCAATCAATCTGACCTTACAGTGGCCCATTCATTTGTTGCTATGATGTCTGTGATCAAATAGCGACACACTAAGTTCTAAATTTATTGAGTAGCAGGTGAGAGATTACGTGTGATAGAATCTCATTTCTTTGGCCTCTAATCCTTGTGCATATTCACACTACGTGAACATTTATATTTTTCCTCTCTAGTCAACCATAAAATAGGAATTTAAACACAAACTGAATTTTAATAAAACCTTTATTATCCATCAGATCACTCTACAAATGGTTCCCCTGACTTCTGGCTTTGCAAGCCAATGTAATTACATTCATAATTTGTACATACCTTTGACTGAGATTTGATTTCTCCTGTGATGATATCATGTGAAGTATTCTCATGCTTTAGATTTCTGTGATCCCTCGCCTTCCTCCTTTCCTGGAATACTGTCAATCTCTATTCACACAACACTTAAAAAGACATAACAAGTCGTTTTCAATTACGCATTCTACAAAAACATTGTTCAAAGATCACTTCAGAACTCCTACCCAAGGATATTTTTGGAAAATCACTTATACATTACCAAATAGACCTTGATCTTCACAAAACCCAGATGACATAATTTCAAATATTGTCTTCCTTTTACCAGAAATTTCCCCGCAAGTTTGGTGATGGTTTTCCCTTACGAACTCCCTTCTTCTGTTACTCCATCTGCAAATGTTGCAACTTTACACCCGTCACGGCTCAACAATGAGTTTGATTTTATAAAACTGGCTCTACATAATGGTTTTCAACTCGACTTAAAATGGTCAGCTTCCACGCAAAAATAATCCTTTGTTGAATTCATTTTCCTCGTGCCAAAACGCAATAATGAAATTCAACGATCTAACTCAAATTGAGCTTGCAAACAACTCTTAGGTATGCAGAGATATACAACGATTTTTTTTTTCCAGACTCTCTTTCCTCCATGCATTCTATGCAGATCTACACTTTTACATGATGGTCTTGACAGTAAGTTTCTCCAAAAATACTTCCCCTGACATCGAATTCACTATTCGTTTTCATTCCACAAGATTCTAATCCTTTTCTCACAAGATTTGCATATTCATGTACTCTGTCTCTTCCACACACAGATTCAAGATTTCAGAAATAAAATGAGGTCTTTGTTACACTGTCAATTCAATAATAAAAGTGTACAAGCCAGGATTAACATACAACCCATAAAATTGCAGATCTATCACACATAAGCAAATTCAATTTCTTGAGTAGAGACAATTTCTAGTTATGAAGATATAACTCGTTCTTCAAGGATTGAACTCACATATGATAGATTCATTTTAATCCATCATCGATTCCAGATAGGAATACAAACTAGAATTCATCAATTAATATTCATAGAGACAGTAAAATAATGAAAAATTCCTTTCATTAATCAAACTATACATATACTTACAATCCTTGTTTAATTGATCTCTCTCTCCATGGACTAATTTTCTTCATTTTAAAATGGCTTCCTTAATGCCTTTGAGGCTTAAAAATATATACAAAAGGATTATGTAACCAATTCTAGTTCAGATCCATAATCTACTCAACCATATACTAAATCTGCTAAATCCATTTTTAACTCAACTAAATCCTATTCTAGGATCTCCCAATCCCTAAGATTTTTATGAGATCTTCACAAGCCTAATATCTCTCGTATTCTCAATTATTTGAGAATATTTACATTAAAAACCTGACATACATATTTCTCACTCAAATCATATAAAAATTTACAAAATTCCTATAAATAAATTAAATTCTTTAATAAACTTTAAACCCCCTAAGTAAACCAAAAATACAATGATTTTTCGAGCCAAATTCTCTTGCATCAGACTCCCAAAGTTAAAAGAAATCATGATCTCCAGATCTTGTGTCTCCAATCGTTGTTCTCTTGGATCCCAGAATTTGTACTGTAGTGATATTTTTACTTCAGTTAGCTGTTGTTCATTTACTCTACTGTTGTTTCTTGCTGCTCCTGGTTTCCATATTTTAGTTTGTAAGACTCCATTGAGTTTTCCTTCAACATTTGTTACAGTCCAGCCTTTCATACAACTGACTGTTTGTCTTCTCTTTATACTTCTCCTTTCCTTATGTTTCTTCCTCATAAGTTTCATCAAATTTTCTATTTCACTATCGAAATTACTTTGTTGCTATTGTATTTTCATTTTTGTAAGAGTTTAAAAACTCTTGATGTCTTCCTTTTCTTCTCTACATCCTTCAAATATGCATAAGTCATTTGAATGTCTTATTCTCTATTTTTCCATGAAAAAATTAGCACTATGGTTCTCAAACTTCTATGGTTGTCGTTAATTTAAGAATCCGGATTTTCCACAGTATCATAAAACATTGCTCCACATTTCGAATCCCAACGAGGATCCATCTTCAAGATGAAAAATGAAGAATGAAAGAAGGTCACAAAGTTAGCAGTGTCACATACCCCAACAATCTTGCATTGCATGAGATCTTCTTTTCCTTTGGAAAAATTTTCTTCCAGATGCTAATTACAATTCCATTCTCCTTCATATTTATTGTCTTTGAAGACAAAAAATTGTTCATCCTCATACTGCCTTTTGACTTCACTCTCACCTTCAAAAGATAATATGTCCTCCATATCCTTTATTAAAGCCTCATTTGTATCTTCTTCATCACCTGCAAACATACCATTTACTTGGAATTTTAATCTCATCTCAATCTTCTTAGATGTTATAAACATCTCTTCTACCTTGGTTGTAATTTCTTCACTTTTATGCTTTCCCAACAATTCTTCTAGCACTCTAATATCTTCCTTACACTTAAAAAGTATGTAGTCATCTCTGGTCTTTCTCATAACAGTATCCAACAACTGTTCTTATTTTTGGCTGCCCTTGATAGTCAATTTCTCTTTGTCTACTGCATTAACAACTTCCACTAGTTTTCTTTGTGCAATCCTATCTTCCCTCAACTGTGTATGAGTTTCTTCATGAGACCTAATTGTCTCATCCTTCTTCTTTAATATAGAATTCATATTTTATCTCTATGCTTCCTCTTCTTTGATAATACCCAAAGATTGTCCAACATTATGTATTACACCTGCAAGCATACAAAAGTTGTTAATTTCAAAATCACAAGGCTCAGTAGCCTCAACTGATGTTTCAGACATCATTGCTCCATCTTCAAGTTCACAAGGAACTTGTTATTCTCCAACAACTTTATTTTGTTGTAGCTCAACTCCTTTGAGATTCTCCGACATCAGTTGAACATCCATTATCTGCTCAAGCTTCCTCAGCTCCTCTATTAACTTCGTATTCACCCAATGATCTCTCTTATATTGTAGCCTATGCCATTTCACCTTATTTATCATTACATACCTTTGGTATTCTTTACTCCTCTGGAACAACTCCATCAACAAACTAAGATGGATTCTTATCTCAACCTTTTCTCTATCATGCTCTTCATCATTCATCTTTCTTCCCATGCCATTTTCTTTGGCATCTTCCTTCTCTCTTCTTCTGTTGTGGCTTCCATCTGAACCTCTGATATGACTATTAGTGGTAATATTCTTCTTAATATCCATGCATTTCCTCACACTTAATATGAGTTTCAATAAGCCCATGCAATAGAAGTTCTCTTTCACCCTACTACAACTACCTCACCAAGTTTCTCTTCGGTACTTGGTCTTTTGGGGTTCTCGATCTAGAACCTTCATGAGCTTTCTTCTATGCTCCTTCTAGGATTCTACACTCAACTCATATTCTCTTGAGAACACTGAACCATTCTCTTATATTCCAATCCTCAACTAGAAAAATCAGGTTTTGCCACACTGTTCTTTCTCAAGAAGTCTTTGCTGAATTCTTTCATCACTTCTTCAAAGCTATGATCTACTTGCTCATATACTCCTCAACTAATGCTATCTACACTCCAAATAATATTAGAAAAAAAAATACCATAAACATATCAGATCTTAACAGACCTTATCCTCACTATCAAGGTTTCAAATACTTGCTGCTACCAAAATTTCATGGCCATTATAAATAAGTCTTATGTTCAGCTTCCATCTCTGACTGATTTAACCTATTTCCTCTCTTCAAAAGAGCATTCCCACTTTGATACCAAACTGATGATCTAACAGGTCTATAACTCCATAATCAGTAGTATTAAACACTAAGGCTACATTATGGGTCTCAAGAAAGAGACTCCAAACCTTCATATCTACTCCCTTCGCTTAACACAATATTTCCATTAGATTCTGTAGATTAACTCATTTCAAATTCTCAACCGAACTCAAATCCCGTGTTTTAACAGAAATTACTCTTTCCAGACATAACATGTACAAAGAAAGAATATCAGATTAAATAAGTGCAAATTCATCCTTTCCTATCTAAAATCATTTCCTTTCTATGGATTTAATTCCCAATTCGTGAGAGGCAAACTTCTTTTGAATATTTTGTAGAACACCCTCGATTTTTTGCTCTTGAATCTTCTCAAAGGATACCATTCCTTTTTCCTAAAATCCAAAAAACAATCAATATGGAATAAGTGGATTTTCCCCTGATTTATTCACTCACTGTCAATTCTGGAATGAAAAAAATATGTCACATCGAAATCTATTGTTTCGTTTTTTCTATCCTCTGTACTTAGTCCAATAATATTTTCGATCTAATATTTTATTCGAATTAAATTATTGTGATCTTGCAGTGTCCCAATCATTTTTTTCTATTATGTCTGTGATCAAATAGTGACACACTAAGTTTTGAATTTTATTGAATAGCAGGTGAGAGATTCTGTGTGATAGAATATCATTTCTTTGGTCTCTAATCCTTGTGCATCTTCACACTACGTGAACATTTATATTGTGCTTCTCTAGTCAACCATAAAAAGAAGGAATTTAAAACACAAACTTGATTTTAATGACAATATTTATGATCCATCAGATCAGTCTACGAATGGCTCCCCTGACTTCTGGCTTTGCAATATAATGAAATTACATTCATAATTTGTACATACCTTTGACTGAGATTTGATTTCTCCTACAATGATATCATGTGAAGTATTCTTGTGCTTTAGACTTCTATGATCCCTCACCTTCATCCTTTCTTTGAATGATGTCAATATCTGTTCACACGACACTTAAAAATACACAACAAGTCATTTTTAGCTACGCATTATGCAAAAACATTGTTAAAATATCACTTCAGAACTCCTCAACCAAGGATATTTTTGGAAAATTGCTCGTGTCATACCAAATAGACCTTTCTCTTCACAAAACCCAAATGGCGAAATTTCTAATTTCATCTTCCTTCGACCAGAAAATTCCCCACAATTTTGGTAACAATTTTCCCTTACGAATTCCCTTCTTCTGTTACTCCATCTGCAAATGCTGCAACTTTCCACCCGTCGTGGCTAAAAAATGAGCTTGATTTTATAATACAAGCTCTGCATAATGGTTTTCAACTTGAATTAAAATGGCCAGTTTCCACGTAGAAACACTCCTTTGTTTAATTCACTTTCCTTGTGCCATAATGCAATAGTGAAATTCAACATTCTAACTCAAACTGAGCTTGCAAAAAATTCTCAGGTATGTAGAGATATAAAATGATATTTTTTTTGATAGAATCTGTTTCTCCCACTCATTCTATGCATATCTACACTTGTACATGATGGTCTTGACAACAATATTCTCCAAAAATACTTCCCTTGACATCGAATTCACTATTTGATTTCATTCCACAAGATTATAATACTTTTCTCACAGGATTTTCATATTCCTGTACTTTGTCTCTTCCACACATCGATTTCAAGATTTCAGAAATAAAAAGAGGTCTTTGTTACACTATCAATTCAATACTAAAAGTTTACAAGCTAGGATTAACATACAACCCATAAACTTGCATATGTATCAAACATAAACAAATTTAATTTCTTGAGCAGAGGCAATTTCCAGTTATGCAGAGATAAATCATTATTCAAGGATTGGTATCACATATCATAGATTCATTTTAATCCATCATCAATTCCAGATAGGCATACAAACTATAATTCATCAATTAATATTCACAGAGACAATAAAATAATGAAACCTTCCTTTCATTAATCAAACTGTACATATACTTACAATCCTTGTTTGATTCATCTCTCTGTCCATGACCTGATTTTATTCATTTAAAAATGGCTTCATTAATGCCTTTAAGGCTTACAAATATATACAAACTTAATTCATTTGTTATCATAAGTTCTTTAACTCAGATTGTTTTCTGCTCATTCTCTTATTTTCTTTGCAAGCTAGCCTTGAAAAACATAATTCAAATGTGATGTCTAAAGCTACTAAGAATAACAAGAAATCTACGACACAACCGCAGCTGGTTCTACCTACTACAAAAGTAACTGAAATTCTTCCATTATTCTCAGATACTAGATATACACCAGACGCCAGAACCTCCTCTTGGGAGGCCATATTATGAGTCTCAATATTGCAACAAGAATGCTGCAAATATCGAGGCTACCAACTTTAATGATCAACCCAGGGTTCGTACAAACCTAAAAGGTATCGGAAATATATGTCCAACATAAAATGTGTCCTTATTTTGTTGATTTGATGTAATGAAGTGAATGTCATGAAATCAAAGCCTAAACTGATTTAAAAAATGGAGGTGTTTCTTTGAAAAGAAATTAATCCTAGGAAGGAACAATAATTTGTAATTGAAGTCCTAAGAGCATGAATTCAATAATATTCTTAGTAAAAATGCATGTCCTAAGTGGTATTTATTCTTCCTCAGTCACGGATTTAGATCTTAAGGTCATGATTCAAGCCTAAGAGACAAAAGCCAATCCCTGGTAGAAAATCCGGTTGAGTTCACATGTGTTACAAGAGTGCTACACGAAACTCTGTTTTTGTTACAGGAAGTTTTGTTTTGGAAATAACTCCTCGAATGACAAAGTAAATCAAATGAAAATTGGATGGGACAAATTTTGTTATTAATTATGATTTATTAGTTCTCCATTTCAAGTGGAATCACTCCAAAATACCCTTGTTCACACGTGCTAAAAAATAACAGAATATTACTACTCTAAAATCTGGAAATTTAAGAACTAGTGAGCTAGTTAATCTATCAAATGACTAACCTAATCAAGTGAAAATTAAATGGGGTAAATTTTGTTATTAACGTTAAAATTATTATGACCTAATACATGTGGAATCAAGTCAAATTATGCTCATTAACCCATTGTAAAAAATAACATAAATTTACTACTATTTCACTACAAGGCATTTCCAAAAATCTTATATTCGTGAACTAGTAACCAAATCCAAGTAGCTTAATGATTAAGATGACCTTACAAAGTTATTATGGGGATGAATAATGCTTTTTAATCTATGAAAAACTTGCAAAAGTACTCACTTCAATCATTGAATGCAATCCTACAACAAGAAAAGAAACAATACCAAATACAAAAATATGTAAAAAATAAATGAGAGGTGCATGTGAGTAAGAAATGGAAAGAACACAAGGAAATTGCGCAAGAGGTCTCTAAGTTGGCTCCTAGGATGGCCAAGCCCATGGTGGAATCATAGTCTTATGGAAGAAATGAAGCCTTAGAAGCTAAAAATGGCACCAATCTTCATTATTGAATCAGTCTAAGTACATCCCTGCAAGAAAAGAAAGTGGAGCTGCCAGAAAACAAGTCTTCTCCACAATAAGACTCAAATACATGTCCCTAGAGGAAAATTCGGATTGGTAATTATACAAAATGATGATTAAGCATTCCCCTTTAAAGTAGGAATATTTACCCTCCAAAATCCCTCAAATAGTGGATCTGGTTTCCAACGCTAGGAGTTTGCAGTAAATGATAGTGAACACATTCCTAGATTTTCTCAATCATAGGAGTTCCAGACTCTCTCAATAATTTCATGATAAATTTTTCATTTATTCTCCAATATTGATACTCTAGTAGTAGGGAGAAAGTACCTAAATTATCTCCTTATCCAAATCTTCATAATCTGCCCAATATTCTCACAATATTCTACAAAAATAATTAATATTAGGTACAAATATGCAATTATATCCAAACCTTCCTAATGAACATATTAAAGCTAAAAATATATCATATATTGAAAAATAGAGAGGTTTAACGTGCTTAAGTATGGTCGTATGGGTCTCAATTTATGTCTAATTTAGAGGCCCATCATACCCCCTGCTGAAAGTGTTGCTCAACTTCTGAGCAATGTAGTGACCTAATTGTGCCTCATTCATGGCCCTGGTGGCATCTCTCTTGTACATTCCTCAGTCATTTACCTTAAGAAGCTAGGTTGTAGGTTTGACAATGACAAGAAAAAAAGTGTAGTTGTTGTTTTCATGATTTTTTAGAATTATTTCAAGCACAAAATAAAAAATTTCCTCTTTTAAAGTGAACTATGTTGGCTTGTAGGTCCATTGCATTCATACCCTCTCCCTTGAAACCTGCCTACCCTTCTCCCCTTGTACAATATAGGTTCTTAAATATTTTTAAGTTTAGAAAGGTCTTCCACATCCTTTTCCAACCTCCTGCTACCTTTTTCCATCATTTGGAAACCTTTTAACCCCTCAAAACAACATCGGATGTGATCCTGTAGTAACTCAAAGCATCATGTAGTAGACTTGTAACGAACCAATACAAATTTCCAAAGTTGGAAAGGAAATTCTCTATTTCTACTACAAGTTTTAGATATTTCTGTGTAATGAGGGTTTTTAAGAGGAAAATTGAACAAATTTCATGCTCACCCAAAATTAAATGCAACTCCCTTTCTTATCTAGCTCAATTCAAAGGAAACATCCACATCTCATTTTTTTTTTTTTTTTTTAAACTTTCATCAGAAGTTTTCCATAGGTTGTACTAAAGAAAAAACTAAAAATTTTGCAGTCTTCTTATTCACATATAGCAAGGAAAATATGTATTTACCCTTCCTTTGGTTTTTTTCCTTCGAATCCTAGGGTTTGGGGGTGAAATTCCTCAAAATGAGGGTCTTTTGCAACAACTTCTGTCTTCCTGTAGCAACCCTATTTTTCCTGTAGTAGCCTTGTTTCTCCCGTAGCAACCATGCTTGATCCTGTAGAACTCACAAATCAACTCTATATCTCTTTTGTAGCATCCTAGACAACCCTTGGAGAATATAGCTCGACCTCTGATGCCTTAATGAGCCTCTCTAACTATTTTGGAAATGAGTTTCGATACATCTGAAGTTGATACTTGTTTATTTTATTTTATTTTATTTCCTTCTTTGTTAGTGGGCTTAGTGTGCTTGGTGATCTGGTCTAATTTACTCATAATTATAACTTTACTTCATTTGGATTTTCCACGTTGCATGAGTGAGGGAGTTAGTTGTGCTTAAGAGGTGAGGGTGGCCGAGACCACTGACCCGTCCTTATCTTATAAAACCTCATCTCTAATGCATTTAACATCAAATGTCTAACCATAACATGCTCTTGAGAAGAGGTAAAGAATATTTCATACCTGTACCTACCAATGATGTAGATTTGCTGGATATTTTTTCATGCTGGAGCTAGAGTTTTGTGATAGCCATGGCTACCTTTCTCTTGCTATGTTTTTTTCATGTATTTTCTGAGTGAGCAGCTTGTTTCTGAGTGAGCTTCTTAATATTTGTTTTTTTTCTTCTTGCAGGTGCTGCATGGAGGTCGTCATGTGACTTTTCTAGTGTGTTCATCCTCCTAGAATCTACTAGTGGTCCATTGAAACCATTTCCATCAACTTAACCTCATATTTTTATCTTGTTGTGCCATGTACAGGTTTTCTACATGAAACTTTTCAACTTCCTCTAGCATTCTCTTCTCTACTTCTTGGGGGCTCTAGATTGCTTAGAGATGAAGGGGAATCGTGCATGGAGGTTAGGGATGGAGTTATGGAGTGATTGGAGTGATGTATAGGTGAGGGAAGAGGTCCCATGTCAAGGCATAGGTGATCTAGTTGCTAGTGGAAAAACATAGGGTTTAGAGAGTGAATCCTTGTGGATGGAGTGAAGTGAGGGTTAGGAGTGGTATGTATAGGAAAAAAAATATTCTCATGCTCTTTTTGAAGTGTAGAAGCCCTTGAGAGAGCTACTTTTCTCGCAGATAAGTTTCCTATAGTAGATATAGGGTTTCCTATAGAATTACAGGAACCTTGTAGTAGTTCAAGACAACCCCTTGTAGTAGACTTGTTTTAGCCATAGCTCTCAAATGGTAGAATGAATTCACCTGCTATTTTTTTAGCTTGTTACCATCATCCTTATGTACCTCCCTATAAACAGTCTTGTCCATTGGATGCATGAATATCAAGAAAAATTAAAAATGGTTGTAGGTGATGGAGGTTGATTTCTCAAAAATTGTGCACCATAAATTGCTGAAATTTCTTGAGCATGCTACCATAATATATATGCATCACCCCATGAAACAAATCGGTAAATGGATGCCCCATTTTTTAGATATAATAAAAAAAATTTTCTGCTAAAAAACATGAGTTTCCTCTAGCAAAAGCATGGTTTCCTATAGCATTTAAAAAAATGAGGAAAATGAATGAGAAAATATTGGAAATGATGGGTGAATGTTGGAAGTGGGTGAGGGTGATGGATTGGCGTGACCTTGGTACTTTTGGAGCATCTGAGAAAAGGAGGAGGAAGTCCAAGTTTGACTTCCTTTGATTAGGGTTTTGACCAACTTTTTATTTTTGTGCCAAATTGTTTTTTTGCTGATTGCAAAGGCTGGAGAGCACTTGCATTTATGAGAGAGAGATACATGGAGAAAATATATTTTTTTCTTTTTATTTTTTCACTTTTTTCTTTTTTCTTTAGGCCTACTAGTTGCCTCAATGAGGTTTTCAACTAGTAGGTCTGCCTAGGCGCCTCAAAGGAGGTTTTCACCTAGGATATTTTATTTTTCTCTTATTTTCTCCTTTTTCCAACCCATTGATTTCCTCATGGAGGTTTTCAATCATTGAGCCAATCTCAGGCACCTCAAAAGAGGTTTTCACCTGAGATTTAATTATTTTCTTTTTTCTCTTTATCCATTTTTTAATTTTTTCCTATTCTACTCTACTTGAAAAAACAAAAATCTCTTTCAAGTATAGGAATCATTCTAATGGATTCGTATACATATCAAGATGAAATATAAACTCATGTGTAGGGTCAAAATGTATGCTTTGAAATGTACCAGAATATGAGATACCAAATGCTTTGACTGCGATGAGATCAATAATTGTTGAAAAAGAGTGTGTTTCTGCAACTTAATGATTGTCTGGAACCATATTTAAATATAGTTTTGATACCCCTGGTCCACTTGCTGATTTGGATCACCATGGATTTCCTCTTCTACCATGACATTCACATCTTCCTCTTTTTGTTGATTGTTCTCTTGAACATGTTAGCACTCCACAGGATCTCCGAGGCTGAAAAGATACCAACAAAGGTAACCACAGACCTAGCCCTATTAGGTAGGAGAGGGCTCTCTCCAAGGGATCATAGCCAAGAGGGCTCGATCAATTAGGTTTTAGGCTAGGTATAGTAGCACAGGGTTTTTATTGGTTGATTTGGGTGCTGGATGAGTGAATTAGGTCAAAGAGGTAACTAGGTCAGGGAAAACAAGATCATAATAGCAAGCACCTGATGGGGCAAGGTAGGTAGGCACTCTAACACTTTAGGGTTCTTAGCTGAGATGGATTAGACTAGTGAGGTGCTAAAAAGAGCATGACAATACATGGATTCTTTTTAAATTGAAGAAATGAAACAAATTATGATGATTCTCCCCAAATAGAGCATAAAAGATGTATTCCGCTTATCACAATTGAGAATAAAACATATCATAGAAGTGGAATAAACATGGAAAGTAAAAAACATTCATACATATGCAATAGAAGAAGAGAATATGTTAAAATACGGTACCACAAGAATCCCTCCAAAATAGTTTCAACTCATCCAATATATTCCTGCCAAAATCTCAATACACTAGTGTCTTTGATGAATATAACAACATACCACATGTGAAGTGAGTAAATAAGTGAAAGATATAGACATGAAACAACTTATCCCAACCTCAGGGGTTGAATCCCTGAGTTGTGGAGCTGATCCAAAAAATTCTGAATTGCAAACATAGAGTGTGGGGAGGTTAAACTGACTCATCCATAACTTTAGTGAAACTAATTCATCAATCTCAAAAAGAGTTTTACCTAATGTATTTACCCTTATGTAACTAAAAAGCATCATAATTACATTTACACCCATAATTTACATCATTAAAATCACGATTTTCCATGATGAAACTCAAAAAACTGAGAAAAAATCAGAAATATCAGTCACTGGTTAGGAGCGTAGTGCTAGTTTCAAGAGCAAAACGCTAGTATCAAGAGCGCAACACCATCTTCAGCTCAACTTTTGAAGGGGTTTCTGATGTCCAAATTGAGCTCAGGATAGCTCATTGGAAAGTTTGTCCTGTCTAGTTTCTAGAAATGTGCTTGGTTCCCAAAAATTTTTTTTCTCTCCAAAAATTAAATCTCCCAAGACTGGTCAGAAGCACAGCGCCTAGCTGAAAATCAGGGCAAAAATATGATTTTTTAGGTGTTTTTTGGCCTTCCTCCCTACTAGATTGTCCAATTTTTCTTAGAAAAGTGTCAAACTTGCATATTTTCTACCTCTTGAATCGAATGGTTATATTCTTTTTTCATTTGGACGCCTCTAGAAGAAGCGTAGCACCTAGGGCGTTGTGCTCCTAGCACTCTAGCTGTGTTAAAACTGTCAAATGTTTGTAAAAAACCAAAATTTTAAATTTTACTAAAAAATTCTTCAAAATTGTTTTGTAGAAGGCCGATGAAGTATTATAAACAATGAGGGAGGCCTCAACAAGGATTTCAAACTTATCTCCTTCCTTTTTCTTGGCTAGGGTTTGCTTATGTTTTTCCTCCAATTGCTTGAGTTTAATGCTACAGATCTTATTTCTTGTGATGTACCTATTAGACATGTTTTTGAGCATATTGTTGTCTTTGTTTGCCTTGTGGAGGATTTTCTCAAGGTGAATTTTGACCCTATCTAGCCATATTTCTCTATCATCTTCAACCTCCTTGGCAATCCTCTTCTCAAAAGTGAGTTTTTCATCCTTAATTTTATGCTTTTGTAGAGCTCTCTTAAGACCTCTTGTTTTAGGTCTTGTTCCGTTGGTTTGAATGTCATCATGATCAAGATAATCAAGTGACATGATGGCATTAACTCTTTTTTGTTTGAGCATCTCTAGCTCCTTAAGTACTTGTTGATCTTTCAATTTCTTATTTTTCTGCTCAAGAAATGAATTGGCAAGTTGAGCTCTATCTAGATTAGTTTGCAGTCCTCTAATTTGGGAATCCTTCTCTTTAATAATCAATCTTGAGGCCTCATGATCATCTTTCTGATCCAAGTCAACTAGGTAAAACTATGTTTCCTCATCATGAGGGTCCTCATCCTCTTGCATGACTTCCTCATGCACAATTGTCTCTTTCTGATGCTCATCTTGGTGTACCTACTTTTCTGATGAAGAAAGCAAGGCCACTTCCATGATCTGTAGAGAAAACACCTACCTAGGTCCCCTCTGATAGGTCTTGAACTGTTTGTCCTTTTCAGCCTATTTGGTATTTTTAGGTTCTTTGAACACAACTCTATTTGATGACCCAATTTGACTTTGAAATACTGACGATGGTGATGATATGGGTCCAGTAGGCTGAGTTGACGGAGGAATCGATACAGTGGGCTGAGATGAAGGAGGGATAGTTTCAGCATGCGAAGCTTATGGAGTGGTGAAACCTTCATTGGCAAAGAAATTTTCCCATGAAATGTTCAACTGGTTCAGCTGATGGAGTACAATGATTTTGATCAGAAGAGTGATGGAAGAGGTTGTTCATTTGTTGATCATAGTCTCTCTCATGTACTATGTAGGCCATTTTTTCCATGCTACTGAACAAATAGTATGGGATGTTGAGCAATTTGACTCTTGTGAAGTGCATAAGAAATCTGATATGGTATGTGTAGAGTCTGGAGAACCTTCATTCACAAGAAAAATACTTCATGATGATTTTCATCATGGGGGCATATCTATCAAGAAGGTAAGTGAAAGGGAGGAATCTCTTTCCCTCATTTTTTTACCGTGGCTTAATGAATGGTTCAAAAAACTGGTCATCTAGGTCTTTGGCTTTAAACCACTTCTCACCCACATTAGATATCCTTGTGGCGGCAACAATGATGGGTGTGGATATGGTGAAGGTCACAACTGCAAGGGTCACTTGATTGTCTTGAAGGTTTCAAATGAAAAGTCTGCGCAAAACAGAGTGGTGTTGAACACTTTGGACCATTTCACAGGAAATCAAAGTAGCCAACATATTTGAAGCAAGTGACTGTCATGGGTGAGGCCATAATTTCTCTGGTGTTAGTAGGCCCAAGCTTGAAAATCCTTCCTCTCTTGTGAGGTATTCTTTCCTCTCTGTCCTCCTCCTCCATGAAATATTTGTCTTCCTCCTCCATGAAACCTTTGTCTTCCTCATTCATGGTGTTTTCAGTTTTGAAACCCTAGGGAAGGGAAAGGGGAGTGGAAAATAGGTTTAGGGAGTGGGGATGGGAGTAGGAAAAAATGGGGAAATAGAGAAGGGGGTTAGGGAAACTAGGGGAGTGATATGGGATCAAAACAATTAGGAATATAGGACTTAGAATTTTATTACATGTATGATAACAGGGTTAACTACGAATTAGCAGCCTAAGAGCTAGGGTTTGGGAAATGTAACATGGGAACAAGGATTTAGTGATGTATGTTGGAATCACAATTGTCGTTAGACCAAAACCCTCAAGCATTTGTCTCCGCTACAATCGCTAGATTTAGGATCCACGAGAGGCGGTTAGTCCATGTCGCGAAACACACGAGGAGCGTTGAACCCAATGTCCAACAATCACCTCCCCAACATGAGTCGAGTGAGTTTCGAACTCGAGACTTGTGGCACTGATACCAATTGTTGGAATCACGATTGTCGTTAGACCAAAACTCGCGAGCATTAGTCTTTGCTACAATCGCCAGAGTTAGGATCCACGAGAGGCGGTTAGTCCATGTCGCGAAACACACGGGGAGCGTTGAACCCAATGTCCAACAATGTAGGGATGGGATTAAAGTTTAATATGATATAGGGAAGGAATGTAGGGTCTAGGGAAAAAATTTGGGATGTAGGAATGAAAGCTAAGGTTTCTTAGCTTGAAAAATAAAAATTTGAAACAAGGAGAGTAAACACCATGAATTTTGCAATCATGACATGTAAGGAGGGTACTGAAGAGTGTAGCTTACTTGTTTGGAGCTGAAGAAACACTTGTTGGTGATTTGGAGCACTTGGATGAAGTTTTGGAAAGCTGAGATGAAATTGGGCAGGAGCACAATGGCTATCTGCCAGGAGCGTAGCACCTGCTCCAGGAGCGCAACGCCTGCTCCAGGAGCACAACACCTTTTCGAGGATCACAACACCTCTTCGAGGAGCACAATGCCTTGCCTCTAGGAGCGTAGCACCACCCGAAAACTTGGATTTTTACCCTGCAAACTTCATTTTCGAGCTGAGGGAGTGGGAGCTCAATGTTTTGGAGAGAAAATGAATGCCTTATTTTCCTTTTGATGTGCTTTATACTTGGTGATTTTGATGAATTTTCTTTTGGGACCCACTTTTATTCTTCACATTCAATTTAAACCTTGCAACATTTACCTTTCACTTTTGCATTTGATCTTTAGAGTTTGATCATTTGATATATTTAGAACACTTAGACTTTGGAACTTTTGAGCTTTCTTGGCATATTAAACTTTGATATGCCAGCTATCTTAGAACCATGAGATTATTACATATTCAAAAAACACAAAATTACATAATGGAATAAAAACTACATATTACATTTCAAATTTACATGGTAAAGTGAATTTATTGGTCACCCTTTTTCTTGCTAGTCATTTATGTAATGGAAATGATGTTTTAATGTACCTTGAAAATAGTAAGACCTAATGGACACATTTATTGAAATATCTTCATGATGACATGATTCATAAGATGATAAAGACTCATGAATGATGGATACTCAACATAGTGATTAAATGAGCTAGCAAGTGATGAGATGACATTTTTTGAAAAGATTGAACCTTGATTGAAATCTGCACCAAGTAACCAAATTATTGCATGACCTAGTGGAATGACAAAATTTTTAGAATGGGACCCCTAACATGACATGAAAGAGTTAATTTTGATCACTCGTGGAATGATGAAAATGCTGACACTAAGATTGGCTCTAATTGGGGATGGTAGCTCCTTGGAGGTGCCAAGAACACCGTAGATCAAGTAGCTTAACCATTGGGCATGGAGTCAAAAGATAAAAACCAAACTGAATACTCAAAACTTGAATCAATAAACAGAATCAAGACTTGACTGAATTTTTTTTGAAAACTGACTCAAAGTTGACTGAAATAAAAAAATTACTAAACTTATTGATGGAAGGATATCATCGAGACTTGAGGGCTCCAAATCCTAATCACAACCACCTTCCTGTTGAAGACATATGTACAATGATGTGAAGTGATACTTCCAGTGTAACCAATCCAGCATATGGCTACTTACTTGAATCATGATCGCACTTTCCTTGAGCATGAATAAAAAACAAAAACTAGAAAACTCTGAGTGTCCATTGAACATATGCATCTAGTCCATGAAAACAAGAAAATACATATTCCCTGCTAACTGTAGCAAATCAGTAAAAGGATCATCAAAAATATGAAATTTCAGCTTGTCTTGAGATCCAGCAAAAACACAAACACAATATTCATTCTGATCTAAAATAACACTTGGTTTTTGATCCATAGGAAGGCATAGGTATGTATGAATTTCTTTTATTTGAGTGTTGGTTGTAAATTCCTCAAGCATGGGAAACTATGACTCTATCTCTTCCATGTTTTCTATCTTAGGCTCACACTCAAATTCATAGTCTAAATCATCCTTGAATAGAAAACATTCTTCAAGATTGTTAAACATGACAACCTTATCCTCTTCATGAAAGAAAATTGTTCCTTTTAGCTAATCTCTTTACAGAAAATCATCATTACAAATTGGTTTACTCGCAACAAATTCATGTATAGTTTCATCAATTTCATGTCTGTCATCATTTAAACTCATATTTTCCTTTTTAATGATGGAATAATTTTCACTAACACATCCTTGACTATGTGATTACTGAAAAACTGCATTAGCTTTGGTTGTAACATGATTTTTTAGGAGCTGATCTATCTCATCTTCAGACAGACGAGAAACTTGAGTTTTATAGCAGATAAGACTGGCTTGATGATTTTCATTTTCAAGATCGGAAATAGGCATTTATATTTTTTGGTCCCAGTCTGTTTCATCCAAGGAGGAAGCTACTATTTCTTGTTGGGAGGAAAAATCATTTAGGGCTTCTATGATCTCATCATCTCGACACTCTTCATCCCCATACAAAGTTTCAAGAAACTCAATGAAATTATTAGATATCTCACAACAAATATCAATCATCGACAAGGAAGAATTAGAGCTTTGATAATGTTGAAAGAAAACAGAATGAAAATATTTTAGAGAATAAAAACTAGCATATGGCAGACTCTCATGCCATGAGCTCACTTGTTCCTCCAAGGTATCTAAAAACATTTTCATCAAACAATATTAAGGAAACTCAATCTTTATTCTATGAATATGAAAATGAAATTTGACCAAATGAAAACTAGCATCTTCATCGTCCTGAACCTTAAACTTTGACAATCATGATTTCCAATCTATACAAAGAATTCAGTTCAAAAATCCAAGAATATAAGATCGATTCATAGGAGCATACCTTCGAGCAACTGAATCTATTTTGACAATAATGAAGTCACCAAGAAGTGTATTCAAATTACCATTCCTTGAAAAGTGGAGTCTCCATGAAAATTATGAACCTTTGATTCTTCGACACTGGTGAATGGTTAAACCTTCATATGCATTTGACTGTTGTCCACCATCAGCAACCAGATCTAAACTTTGATTATTTCTGTCCTAAGGAAGAATTGTCACTTTCTTCCCTAGTATGGTCGCCAAGATGTTAGCACTCCACCAGATCTGTGAGGCTGAGAAGAGACCAGAAAAGGTAACCACAAACCAAGCTCTCGCCAAGTATCTAGCCCTACTAGGAAGGAGAGGGCTCTTTCCAAGGGATCATAGCCAAGAGGGATTGATCAAATAGGTTTTGGGCTAGGTATAGTAGCATAGGGGTTTTGATTGGTTGATTTGGCTACTGGATGAGTGAATTAGGTTAAAGAGGTAACTAGGTCAGGGAAAATAAGATCATAATTGTAGGCATCTGATGGGGCAAGGTAGGTAGGCACTATAACAATTTAGGGTTCTTAGGTGAGATGGATCAGACTGGTGAGGTGCTAAAAAGAGCATGACAATACATGAATTCTTTTTAAACTGAAAAAATGAAATAAATTATGACGATTCTCCCAAAACATAGCATAAAAGATGTATTCTGCTTATCAAACTTGAGAATCAAATAGATCATAGAAGTGGAATGAACATGGAAATTAAAAACAAATCATACATATGATACAGAAGAGGAAAATATGTTAAAATGCAGTACCACAAGAATCCCACCAAAATATTTGCAACTCATCCAATATATTCTTGCCAAAAATATGAATACACTAATGTCTCTGATCAATACAACAACATGCTACCTGTGAAATGAGTAAAGAAGTGAAGGATATAGACACTAAAAAAATTCTCCCAACCTCAGGGGTTGAATCCCTGACTTGTGTAGTTGATCCACAAAATTTTGAACTACAAACCTTGAGTGTAGGGTCAAATTGACTCATCCCTAACTTTAGTGAAACTGATTCATCAATCCTCAAAAATACTTTTACCTAATGTATTTACCCTTAGGTAACTCAAAAGAACCATAATTAAATTTACACCCATCATTTCCATCAATAATATCATGATTTTCTATGATGAAACTCAAAAATCCGAGAAAAAATCATAAATATCAGTCATTGGTCAGAAGTGCAGCGCTAGTGTCAGGAGCGCAGTGCCATCTTCAACTCAAATTTTGAGGGGGTTGCTGAGGTCCAAATTGAGCTCATGATAGCTCAGTGGAAATATTATCCTTTATAGTTTATAGAAATGTGCCTAGTTCCAAAAAATAATAAATTTTAGCACTCCAAACGTCAATATCCCAAGATTGGTCAGGAGCGCAACTCCTAGCTGAAAATCAGAGCATAAATATGATTTTTGAAGTGCTTTTTTGGCCTTTCTCCCTGCCAGATTGTCCAATTTTACTTTTCAAAGTGCCAAAATTGCATATTTCCTGCCTCTTGAATCCAATGGTGATCTTATTTTTTCATTTGGAGGCATCCAGAAGACGCACAATGCTCCTGGCAGTCTAGTTGAGCTAAAGCTGTCAACAGTTTGCAAAAAACCAAAATTTCAAAATTTTCTCAACAATTATTCAAAATTGTTTTGTAGGAGGCTGATGAAGTATGCTAAGTAATGAGGGAGGCCTCATCAAGGATTTCAAGCTTATCTCCTTCCTTTTGCTTGGCTAGGGTTTGCGTATGTTTTTCCTCCAATTGCTTGAGTTTAATGCTATAGACCTTATTTCTTGTGATGTGCATGTTAGACATGTTTTTGAGCATATTGTTGTCTTTTTTTTCCTTATGGAGGATTTTATCAAGGTGAAGGTTGACCCTATCTAGCCATATTTCTCTATCATCTTCAACCTCCTTGGAAATCCTCTCCTCAAAAGTGAGTTTTTCATCCTTAATTTTCTGTTGTTGTAGAGCTCTCTTAAGACCTCTTGTCATAGGTATTTTTCTGCTGGTTTGAATGTCATCATGATCAAGATCATCAAGTGACACCATGGCCTTACCTCTTTTTTCTTTGAGCAGCTCTAGCTCCGTAAGTACTTGCTGATATTTCAGCTAATTATTCTCCTGCTCAGGAAATGAAATGAAAAATTGAGCTCTATCTAGATTATTTTACAGTTCTCTAACTTGGGACTCCTTCTCTTTAATAATCAATCTTGAGGCCTCATGATCATCTTGTTGATCCAAGTCAACTAGGTCAAACTCTATTTCCTCATCATGAGGGTCCTCATCTTCTTGCATGACTTCCTCATGCACAACTGCCTCTTTCTGATGCTCATCCTAGTGTACCTTCTTTGATGATGAAGAAATCAAGGCCCCTTCCACAATCTATGGAGAAAACACTTTCCTAGGTCCCCTTTAATAGGTCTTGACTTGTTTGTATTTTTCAGCCTATTTGGTATTTTTAGGCTCTTTGACCACAGCTCTACTGGATGACCCAATTTGACTCTGAAATACTAAGGATGGTGATGATATGGGTCCAACAGCCTGAGTTGATGGAGGAGTAGATACAGTGGGCTGAGATGAAGGAGCAACAGTTTCAACATCCTGAGCTTGTGTAGTGGTCATGAAAACATCACTAGAAATGAAATTATCCCATTAAATTTTCAACTGGTTCACCTGATAGTATACAATGATTTTGATCAAAGAGTGATGGAAGAGGTTGTTCATTTGCTGATCATATTCTCTCTTTTGTACTATGTCGACATTTTTTTCCATGCTTTCGAACAAATAGTATGGGATGTTGAGCAATTTGACTCTTGTGAAGTGCATAAACAATCTGATATGGTATTTGTAGATCCTGGAGAACCTTCGTTCATAAGAAAAATACTTCATGATGATTTTATTCATGGGGGCATATCTATCAAGAAGGTAACTGAAAGGGAAGACTCTCTTTCCCTCATTTTTGTATCGTGGCTTAATGAATGGTTCATAAAAATGGTCATCCAGGTCTTTGGCTTTAAACCACTTCTCACCCACATTAGGTATCCCTGTGGCAACAACAATGATGGGTGTGGATATGGTCAAGGTCACACCTACAAGGGTCACCTGATTGTCTTGAAGTTTTGAGATGAAAATTATGCTCAAAACAGGGTGGTGTTGAACTCTTTGGACCATTTCATAGAAATAAAAGCAGACAACCTATTTGAAGCAAGTGAATGTCATGGGTGAGGCCATCAGTTCTCTGGTGTTAGTAGGCTCAAGCCTCAAAATCCTTCCTCCCTTGTGAGATATTCTTTCCTCTCTATCCTCCTCCTCCATGAAATATATGTCTTCCTCTTTCATGGTGTTTTTAGTTTTGAAAGCCTAGGAAAGGGAAAGGGGAGTGGAAAATAGGTTTAGGGAGTGGGGATGGGAGTAGGAAAAAATGGGGAAATAGGGAAGGGGGTTAGGGAATTTAGGGGAGTGATATGGGATGAAAAAAATTAGGAATATAGGACAAAGAATTTTATTATAGGTATGATAACAGGGTTACCTAGGAATTAGTAGCCTAGGAGCTAAGGTTTTGGGAAATGTAAATTGGGAACATGGATTTAGTGATGTAGGGACAGGATTAGGGTTTACTCTGATGTGGGGAAGGAATGTAGAGTCTATAGAACATATTTGGGATATAGGAATGGAAACTAGGGTTTATTTTCTTGAAAACTAAAAATTTGAAACAAGGAGATAAACACCATGAATTTTGCAATCATGAAATGTAAGGAGGGTACTGAAGAGTGTAGCTTACTAGTTTGGAGCTGAAGAAACCTTTGTTGGTGATTTGGAGCACTTGCACAAAGTTTTGTAAGGATGAGATGAAGTTGGGCAGGAGTGCAACGACTATCTTTTAGGAGCGCAATGCCTTTGCCAGGAGCGTAGCACCTTGCCTCAGGAGTGCAGCGCCACCCAAAAACATGGATTTTGACCCTGAAAACTTGATTTTGAAAATGAGTGCATTATTTTCCTTTTGATGTACTTTATACTAGGTTATTTTGATGAATTTTCTTTTGGGACGCACTTTTCTTCTTCACATTCACTTTAAATCTTGGAACCTTTACCTTTCACTTTTTCTTTTGATATTTGGAGTTTGATCATTTGATATATTGAGAACACTTAGACTTTGGAACTCTTGACATTTCTTGGCATATGAAACTTTGAGTTGCTAGCTATCTTAGAACCATGAAATTATTACATATTGAAAAAACATAAAATTACATAATGGAATAAAAACTACATATTACATTTCAACTTTATATGGTAAAGTGAATTTATTGGTCACCCTTTTTCTTGCTGGTCTTTTATGTAATGGAAATGATGTTTTAATGTACCTTGAAAACCCTAAGACCTAATGGAAACCTTGACTGAAATATCTTCATGATGACATGACTAATAAGGTGATAAAGACTCATGAATGATGGACACTCATCATAGTGATGAAATGAGGCAACAAGTGATGAGATGAAATTTTTTGAAAAGAGTGAACCTTGATTGAAATCTGCACCAAGTGACCAAATTATTGCATGACCTAGTGGAATGACAAAAATTTCAGAATGGGACTCGTAACACGACATGAAAGAGTTAATTTTGATCATTGGTGGAAGGATGCAAATACTGACACTAACATTGGCTCCAGCTGGGGAAGGTAGCTCCTTGGAGGTGCCAAGAACAACATAGAACAAGTAGCCTAACCATTGGGCATGGATTCAAAAGCTACAAACCAAACAGAATACTGAAAACTTGACTAAATAATTTGAATCAAGACTTGAATTTTTTTTTTTTTTGAAAACTGACTGAAATGAAAAAATTACTAAACTTATTGATGACATCATATCACCGAGACTAGAGGGCTTAAAATCCTGATGACAACCACATGCCTACTGAAGACATATGTACAATTATGTGAAGTGATCCTTCCACTGTAACCAATCTAGGAGATGGATACTTACTTGAATCATGCTCACACATTCCTCAAGCAGGCATAAAAGAACAAAAGCTAGACAAATTCAAGTGTCCATTGAACATGTGTTTATGGTCCATGAAAACAAGAAAATACATCTTCCCTCCTAAGTGTAGCAAATCAGTAAAAGGATCTTTAAAAATATGAAATGTTACCTTGTCTTGAGATCTAATATAAACACATGCACACTTTTCATTCTAATCTAAAAGAATACTTGGTTGTTGATCCATAGGAAGTCATAGGTAAGTATGACTTTCTACTATCTAAGTGTTGGCTGTAAATTCCTCAAGCATGGGCAACTCTGACTCTATCTCTTGCACGTTGTCTATCTTAAGCTCATACTCCTTAAATTCATAGTCTAAATCATCCTTGAACAGAAAAAATTATTCAAGATTGTTAAACATGACAACCTTATCCTCTTCATGAAATAAAATAGTCCCTTTTAGCTGATATCTTTGCAGGAAATCATCATCACAAATTGGATTACTCATAAAAACTACTTGTATAGTTTCATCAATTTCATGACTGTCATCATTTAAACTCAGATTTTCATTTTCAACGATGGAAGAAGTTTCACTATCACATTTTTGACTATGTGAGCACTGAAAACCCGCATTATCTTGGTTTGTAACATAAATTTTCAAGAGATGATCTATCTCATCTCCAGAAAGAGGAGAAAATTGAGTTTTATAGCAGATAACACTAGCTTGATGATTTTCATTTTCAAGATCAGAAATAGCCATTTCTCTTTTTTCGTCCCGGTCTGTTTGATCCAAGGAAGAAGCTACTATTTCTTGTTGGGAGGAAAAATAATATAGGGCTTCTATGATCTCATCGTCTAGACACTCTTCATCCCCATAAATTTTTTCAAGAAACTCAATGAAATTATCAGAGATCTTACAAAAGCTATCAATCATCGACAAGGAATAATTAGAGCTTTGATAACATTGAAAGAAAACTAAATGAAAATATTTCAGAGAATATAAAATAACTCTCATACCATGATCTCTCTTGTTCCTCCAAGGTAGCCATAAAAAATTTCATCAAATAATCTTCAGGAAACTCAATATTTATTCTATGAATATGAAAATTAAATTTAACCAAATTCAAACTAGCATCTTCACCGTCCCCACCCTTAAACTTTGACAGTCCTGATTGCCAATCTATAAAAGGAATTCAGTTCTAAAAACTAGGAATATGAGATCGATTCATAGGATCATACCTTCCGAGCAATTGAATACATTTTGACAACAATGAAGTCACCAAGAAGTGTATTCAAATTACCGGTTCTCGAAAAGTGGAGTCGCCATGAAAATTATGAACCTTGTATTCTTCGACACTAGAGTCGCTAGGTGAATGATTCAACCTTCATACGCATTTGACCATTGTCCACCATCAGAAATTAGATCTAAACTTTGACTATTGTTGTCCTGGGGAATATCCGTCACTTTCTTCCCTAGTATGGTTGCCAAGATGTTAGCACTCCACCGAATCTTCGAGACTAAGAAGAGACTAGCAAAGGTAACAACAGAACAAGCTCTCGCAAAGTATCTAGCCCTACTAGGCAGGATAGGGCTCTCTCCAAGGGATCACAGCCAAGAGGGCTTGATAAATTACGTTTTAAGCTAGGTATAGTAGCATAGCAGTTTTGATTGGTTGATTTGGGTGCTGGATGAGTGAATTAGGTCAAAGAGGTAACTAGGTGAGGGAAAATAATATCGGAATTGTAGGCATCTATTGTTGGAAAGATAGGTAGGTGCTCTAACACTTTAGGGCTATAAGGTGAGATGGATCAGACTGGTGAGGTGCTATAAAGAGCATGACAGTACATGAATTCTTTTTAAACTGAATAAATGAAACAAATTATGACGATTCTCCCAAAACAGAGCATAAAAGATGTATTCTTCTTATCACACTTGAGAATAAAACACATAATAGAAGTGGAATGAACATGGAAAGTAAAAAAAATTCATACATATGCAACAAAAGAAGAAAATATGTCAAAATATAGTACCACAAGAATCCCACCAAAATAACTGCAACTCATCCAATATATTCCTGCCAAAATATGAATACACTACTGTCTCTGATCAATACAACAACATCCCACCTGTGAAATGAGTAAATAAGTGAAATATATAGACATGAAACAACTTATCCCAACCTCAGGGGTAGAATCCTTAAGTTGTGGAGCCGATCCAAAAACTTTCGAACTGCAATCCTGGAGTGTAGGAAGGTCAAACCAACTCATCCCTAAGTTTAGTGAAACTTATTCATAAATCCTCAAAAAGACATTTACCTATTGTATTTACCCTTACGTAACTCAAAATAATAATAACTACATTTACACACATCATTTACATTAGTAAAATCATGGTTTTCCATGATTAAACTCAAAAAAATGAGAAAAAATAAGAAATATCAATCACTGGTCAGGAGTGCAATGCGAGTGTGAGGAGTGTAGTTCCATCTTCAACTCAACTTTTGAGGGGGTTTCTGATGTCAATATCGAGCTCAAGATAGCTCATTATAAAGCTTACCTTGTCTATTTTCCCTAAATGTTCTTGGTTCCCAACAATGATAAGTTTTTTTCTTCCAAAAAGTAAATCTCCCAAGACTGGTTAGGATCGCAGTGCCTAGGTGAAAATCAGGGCAGAAATATGATTTTTGAGGTGTTTTTTTTGGCCTTTCTCCCTGCTAGATTGTCCAATTTTTCTTTGCAAAGTGTCAAAATTGCATATTTTCTGCCTCTTTAATCCAATGGTTGTGTTATTTTTTCATTTGGAAGCCTCTAGAAGAAGCTCAACGCCTAGGGCGTTGCTCTCCTGGTAGTCTAGTTGTGCGAAAACTGTCAAAAGTTTCCAAAAAAGAAAATTTCCAAAATTTGCTAAAAAATTCTTCAAAATTGTTTTGTAGAAGTCTTATGAAGTATGATAAACAATGAGGGAGGACTTAGCAAGTATTTCAAGCTTATCTCCTTCCTTTTTCTTGGCTAGGGTTTGCTTATGTTTTTCCTCCAATTGCTTGATTTTAATGCTACAGATCTTATTTTTTGTGATGTACCTATTAGAATTTTTTTTTAGAATCTTGTTGTCTTTTTTTTCCTTGTGGAGGATTCTGTAAAGGTGAAGGTTGACCCTATCTAGCCATATTTCTCTATCATCTTCAACCTCCTTGGAAATCCTCTCCTCAAAAGTGAGTTTTTCATCCTTAATTTTCTACTGTTGTAGAGCTCTCTTAAGACCTCTTGTCTTAGGTCTTGTTATGCTGGTTTGGATGTCATCATGATCAAGATCATCAAGTGACACCATGAAATTACCTATTTTTTCTTTGAGAAGCTCTAGCTCCATAAGTACTTGCTGATATTTCAGTTGCTTATTCTCCTGCTCAAGAAATGAAATGAAAAACTGAGCTCTATCCAGATTAGTTTGCAATTCTCTATTTTGGGCATACTTATCTTTAATAATAAAGCTTGAGTCCTCATGATCATATTGTTGATCCAAGTCAATTCTCCTCCATGAATTCTTTGACTCTATCTCTTGCACATTGTCTATCTTAGGCTCATACTCTTCAAATTCATAGTCCAAATCATCCTTGAACATAAAACATTCTTCAAGACTATTAAACATGACAACCTTACCCTCTTCATGAAAGAAGGTAGTCCCTTTTAGCATATCTCTTTGCAGGAAATCATCCTCACAAATTGGCTTACTCACTACAACTTCGTGTATAGTTTCATCACTTTCATGACTGACATCATTTAAACTCAGATTTTCATTTTCAATGATGGAAGAAGTTTCACTAACACATTCTTGAATATGTGAACACTGCAAACCTACATTAGCTTGGGTTGTAACATGAATTTTTAGGAGTTGATCTATCTCATCTTTAGATAGAGGAGAAACTTGATTTTTATAACAGAGACACTAGCTTGATGGTTTTCATTTTCAAGATCATAAATAGGCATTTCTCTTTTTTGTTCCTGGTCTATTTGATCCAAGGAGGAAGCTACTATTTCTTGTTGGGAGGAAAAATCATATAGGGCTTCTATGATCTCATCATCTAGACACTCTTCATCCCCATACAAATTTTCAAGAAACTCAATGAAATTATCAGAGATATCACAACAACTATCAATCATCAACAAGGAAGAATTAGGGCTTTGATAACGTTGAAATAAAACTGAATGGAAATCTTTTAGAGAATATAAAATAGAAGATGGTAGGCTCTCGTACCATGATATTGCTTGTTACTCCAAGGTAGCCATGAAAATTTTCATCAGATAATCTTCAGGAAACTCAATCTTTAGTTTATGAATATGAAAATGAAGTTGACCAAATGAAAACTAGCATCTTCACTGTCCTGACCCTTAAAATTTGACAGTACTGATTTCCAATCTATACAAGGAATTTGGTTTAGAAAACCAAGAATATGAGATCGATTCAGAGGAGCATACCTTCGAGAAATTGAATCCATTTTTACAACAATGAAGTCACCAAGAAGTCTATTCAAATTACTGGTTCTTGAAAAGTGGAGTCGCCATGAAAATTATGAACCTTGGATTCTTCAACACTGAAGTCACCAAGTGAATGATTTAGCATTCATATGCATCTGACCGTTGTCCACCATCAGCAAACAGATCTAAACTTTTATTATTTCCATCCTGGTAATATCTGTCTCTTTCTTCCCCAATATGGTCACCAAGATGTTAGCACTCCACCGGATCTCCGAGGCTGAGAAGAGACCAGCAAATGTAACCACAAACCAAGCTCTCGCCAAGTAGCTAGACCTGCTAGGTAGGAGAGGGCTCTCTCCAAGGGATCACAGTCAAGAGGGCTTGATCAATTATATTTTAGGCTAGGTATAGTAGCACAGGGGTTTTGGTTGGTGTATTTGGGTGTTGGATGAGTGAATTAGATCAAAGAGGTAACTAGGTTAGGGGAAATAAGATCATAATTGCAGGAATCTAATGGGGAAAGGTAGGTAGGCACTCTAACACTTTAGGGTTATTAAGTGAGATGGATCAGACTGGTGAGGTGCTAAAAAGAGCATGAAAATACATTAATTCTTTTTAAACTGAAGAATTGAAACAAATTATGATGATTCTCCCAAAACATAGCATAAAAGATGTATTCTTCTTATCACACTTGAGAATTAAACATATCATAGAAGTGGAATGAACATGGAAAGTACACAAAATTCTTACATATGCAACATAAGAATAAAATGTGTCAAAATACAGTACCACAAGAATCCCACCAAAATAGCTGCAAGTCATACAATATATTCCTGCCAAAATCTGACTACACTGGTGTCTTTAATAAATACAACAACATCCTACCTGTGAAATGAGTAAATAAGTGAAATATATAGACATGAAAAAGCTTCTCCCAACCTAAGGGGTTGAATCCCTGAGTTGTGGAGCTCATCCACATGATTCGAAACTACAAACCTAGATTGTAAGGAGGTCAAACTGACTCATCCCTAACTTTAGTGAAATTGATTCATCAATCCTCAAAAATAATTTTACCTAATGTATTTACCCTTACGTAACTCAAAAGAATCATAATTAAATTTAAAACCATCATTTAGATCAGTAAAATCATGATTTTCCATGATGAAACTCAAAAAACTGAGAAAAAATCAGAAATATAAATCACTGGTCAAGAGCACAGTGCTAATGTCAGGAGTGTAGCGACATATTCATCTGAACTTTGTATGGGGTTTCTGATGTCCAAATTGAGCTTAGGATAGCTCATTGGAAAGCCTCTCCTGTCTATTTTCGATAAATGTGCTTGGTTCCAAATATCAATAAGATTTGGCCCTCCAAAAAGTCAATCTCAGAAGACCGGTTAGAAGCACAACGCCTAGCTGAAAATCAAGGCAGAAATATAATTTTTGAGGTGTTTTTTGGCCTTTCTCCCTGCCAGATTGTCCAAATTTTCTTTGAAAATTATCAAAATTGCATATTTTCTACCTCTTGAATCCAATGGTGGTACTATTTTTTCATTTCGAGGCCTCTAGAAGAAGCGCAATTCCTAGGGAATTGCGATCCTGGCAGTCTAGCTATGCTAAAATTGTCAAAAGTTTGCCAAAAAAAAAAATTTCGAAATTGCTCAAAAATTATTCAAAATTGTTTTGTAGAAGGATGATGAAGTATGATAAACAATTAAGGATGCCTCAAAAATTATTTCAAGCTTATATCCTTCCTTTTTCTTGGCTAGGGTTTGATTATGTTTTTCCTCCAATTGCTTGAGTTTAATGCTACAGATATTATTTCTTATGATGTACTTGTTAGACATGTTTTTGAGCATCTTGTTGTTTTTGTTTGCCTTGTGGAGGATTTTATCAAGGTGAAGGTTGACCCTATATAGCCATATTTCTCTATCATCTTCACCCTCCTTGGCAATCCTCTCCTCAAAAGTGAATTTTTCATCCTTAAGTTTCTATTGTTGTAGAGCTCTCTTAATACCTCTTATCTTACGTCTTGTTCTGCTAGTTGAATGTCATCATGATCAAGATCATCAAGTGACACCATGGCCTTACCTCTTTTTTCTTTGAGCATGTCTAGCTCCATAATTACTTGCTGATCTTTCAGCTTCTTATTCTCCTGCTAAGGAAATGAAATGAAAAGCTGAGCTCTATCCAGATTAGTTTGCAGTTCTCTAATTAGGGCATATTTATCTTTAATAATCAAGATTGAGGCCTCATGATAATGTTGTTGATCGAAGTCAACTAGGTCAAACTCTTTTTCCTCAGCATGAGGGTCCTCATCCTCTTGCATGACTTCCTCATGCACAACTAACTCTTTCTGATGCTCATCCTGGTGTACCTACTTTGTTGATGAAGAAAGAAAGGCCCCTTCCACAATATGTGGATAAAACACCTGCCTAGGTCCCCTCTGATAGGTTTTGACCTATTTTTCATTTTCAGCCTCTTTGGTATTTTTAGGCTCTTTGACCAAAACTCTATTGGATGACCATATATGACTTTGAAATACTGATTATGGTGATGATATGGGTCTAGTAGGCTGAGACGATGGAGGATTAGATGCAATGGGATGAGATGAAGGAGGGTTAGTTTCAACATGGTGAGCTTGTGGAGTGGTAAAAACATCATTGGAAATGAAATTATCCCATGAAATGTTCAACTAGTTCAACTGATGGAGTACAATGATTTTGATCAAATAGTGATGGAAGAGGTTGTTCATTTGCTGATCATATTCTCTCTTTTGTACTATGTATGCCATTTTTTTCATGCTCCTGAAAAAATAGTATGGGATGTTGAGCAATGTTATTCTTGTGAAGTGCACAAGCAATCTGATATGGTATGTGTATTTTTTGGAGAACCTTCCTTCACAAGAAAAATACTTCATGATGATTTTCATCATGGGGGCATATCTATAAAGAAGGTAACTGAAAGGGAATACTTTCATTCCCTCATTTTTGTACCATGGCTTAATGAATCGTTCATAAAACTAGTCATCTAAGTCTTTTTCTTTAAAGAACTTCTCACCCACATTAGGTATCCATGTGGCAGTAGAAATGATGTGTGTGGATATGGTGAAGGTAACACCTGGAAGGGTCACCTGATTGTCCGAAAGGTTTGAGATGAAAATTATGCTCAAAATAGGGCGGTGTTGAACTCTTTGGATCATTTCACAGAAATCAAATTAGCCAACATATTTGAAGCAAGTGACTTTCATGGGTGAGGCCATCAATTCTTTGGTGTTAGTAAGCTCAAGCCTCAAAATCCTTCCTCCCTTGTGAGGTATTCTTTTCTCTTTGTCCTCCTCCTCCATGAAATATTTGTCTTCCTCCTCCATGAAATCTATGTCTTCCTCCTTCATGGTATTTTTAGTTTTGAAACCCCAGGGAAAGGAAAGGGGAGTGGAAAATAGGTTTATGGAGTGGGGATGGGAGTAGGAAAAATTGGGGAAATAGGGAAGGGGGCTAGGGAACTTAGGGGAGTGATATGGGATCAAAACAATTAGGAATATAGGACTTAGAATTGAGATCTAGAAAAAACACAAGCACACTCTTCGTTCTGATCTGACAGAACACTTTGATCCATAGGAAGGCATAGGGAAGTATGACTTTCTGCAATCTGAGTGTTGGCTGTAAATTCCTCAAGAATGGGAAAATCTGACTCTATCTCTTGCACATTGTATATCTTAGGCTCATACTCCTCAAATTCATAGTGGAAATCATCCTTGAATAGAAAACATTCTTCAATATTGTTAAACATGACAACCTTATCCTCTTCATGAAAGAAAATAGTCCCTTTTAGTTGATGTTTTTGCAGGAAATCATCATCACAAATTGGCTTACTCACAACATCTTCTTGTATAGTTTCATTAGTTTCATTACTGTCATCATTTAAACTTAGATTTTCATTTTCAATGATGGAAGAAGTTTCACTAACACATTCTTGACTATGTGAACACTGCAAACCTACAAGAACTTGGACTGTAACATGAATTTTCAGGAGTTGATCTATCTCATCTTCAGATAGAGGAGAAAATTGATTTTTATAGATGTTAACAATGGCTTGATGATTTTCATTTTCAATATCAGAAATAGACATTTCTCTTTTTTGGTCTCGGTCTATTTCATCCAAGGAGGAAGCTATTATTTCTTGTTGGGAGAAAAAATCATATAGGGCTTCCACGATATCATCATCTAGACACTCTTCATCCCCATACAAATTTTCAAGAAACTCAATTAAATTATCAGAGATCTCATAATAACCATCAATCATCAACAAGGAATAATTAGCGTTTTGATAACGTTGAAAGAAAACTAAATGAAAATAATTTAGAGAATATAAAGTAGCAGATGGTAGAATCTCGTACCATGATCTCGCTTGTTCCTCCAAGGTAGCGATAAACATTTTCATCAGAAAATCTCCAAGAAACTCAATATTTAGTCTATGAATATGAAAACAAAATTTGACCAAATGAAAACTAGCATCTTCACCATCTTGACCCTTAAACTTTGATTATTTTGATTTCCAATCTATACAAGCAATTTGATTCGGAAAACCAGAAATATGAGCTTGATTCATAGGAGCATACCTTCGAGAAATTCAGTCGATCTTGACAAAAATGAAGTCACAAAGAAGTATATTCAAATTACTGGTTCTTGAAAAGTGGAGTCGCCATGAAAATTATGAACCTTGGATTCTTCGACACTGGAGTCGCCAGGTGAATGATTCAGCCTTCATATGAATTTGACTGTTGTCCACCATCAGCAACCAAATCTAAACTTTGATGATTGTTTTCCTGGGGAAGATCTATCAATTTCTTCCCTAGTATGGTTGCCAAGATGTTAGCACTCCACCGGATCTCCGAGGCTAAGAAGAGACCAAAAAAGGTAACCACATACCAAGCTGTCGCCAAGTAGCTAGCCCTACTAGGAAGGAGAGGGATCTCTCCAAGGTATCACAACCAAGAGGGCTCGATCAATTAGGTTTTAGGCTAGGTATGGTAGAACATGGGTTTTGTTTGGTTGATTTGGGTACTAGATGAGTGAATTAGTTCAAAGAGGTAACTAGGTTAGGGAAAATAAGATCAGAATTACAGGCATATGATGGGGCAAGGTAGGTAGGCACACTAACACTTTAGGGTTCTTAGGTGAGATAGATTAGACAGGTGAGGTGCTAAAAATAGCATGATAGTACATGAATTCTTTTTAAACTGAAGAAATGAAACAAATTATTATGATTCTCCCAAAACAGAGAATAAAATATGTATTTTTCTTATCACACTTGAGAATCAAACATATCATAGAAGTGGAATGAACATGGAAAGTACAAAAGATTCATACATATGCAACAGAAGAAGAAAATATGTCAAAATACAATACCACAAGAATCCCACCAAAATAGCTGCAACTCATCCAATATTTTCTTTCCAAAATCATAATACATTAGTGTCTCTAATCAATACAACAACTTACTACCTGTGAAATGAGTGAAGAAGTGAAATATATAGAAATGAAACAACTTCTCTCAAACTCAAGGTTTGATTCCTTGATTTTTGGAGCTGATCCAAAAAATTCTGAACTGTAAACCTAGAGTGTAGGGAGGTCAAACTGACTCATCCCTAACTTTAGTGAAACTGATTCATCAATCCTCAAAAATAATTTTTCCTAATGTATTTATCCTTAGGTAACTAAAAAGAATCATAATTACATTTACACCCATCATTTAAATCAGTAAAATCATTATTTTCCATGATGAAACTAGAAAAACTGAGAAAAAATCATAAATATCAGTCACTGGTCAGGAGCGCAGTTCCATATTCAGATCAAATTTTTAGGAGGTTTCTGATGTACAAATTGAGCTTAGGATATAACATTGGAAATCCTGTCTAGTCAAGTTTCTAGAAATGTGCTTGGTTTCAAAAAATGGTAAGTTTTGGTCCTCCGAAAAGTCAATCTCCCAATACTGGTCAGGAGCGTAGCACCTAGCTGAAAATCACGGCAGATATACAATTTTTGAGGTGTTTTTTGGCCTTTATTGATCAGGAGATCATATCCAAGATATGCAAATTGCTAAAAAATGAAAGTGTTCAAAAGTGGTTGCATTCTGAGAGACCGAAAAGGTCTCGTCGCTGCGATTTTGGCATCGCAAACAGTTCTCAAAACCAAGGTCGTATGCAAAAGTTATTGAGGTTTGAAATCTCTAGTAATCTTCAAAAAAATTAAAAAAAAGAATATTCCAAGGAACATTTTAGGAATATTCCCTATAATATTCCCTAGAATATTCCCTAAAATATTCTATTCGGGTGAATTATATGTAGACACGTGGCAGTTGCTGATTCGTTGAGATATTGATTTATTTGAATTTTGGCCAATCATTGGGTGCCATGTGTGTTGCCTGAAGGCCGCCACGTGGCCCCAGGGCAAGGAGAATGGTTATTAAAAAATTTTGGTTACAGGCTGCAGGAGTCGAACATGGGTCGCCCGCCTGCAAGCCCAAAGACTCGACTGTCTCAGCTGCATGATGTTTCTTAACATAAATGGGAGTCGGTTTTTTTTTATTGTTTAAGTTTGAAACCGATGGAAAAAAATTTAGGGCTAGCCCCGACCATGTGGCCTAGGCACTCGGAACCAAGGCCTTAAGGCCCTTAAACCATGAAGTAAACGGTTTGGTCGACCGTTCCATGTGGCCAACACTATACGTGACATTTATTATAACGTTATTTCAACGGTTTCGACGACAGTTTGAGCGGCGGTCACATGTGACCACCCCCTCTCACATTTAATGCCAATTAAACAGTTACTGCCAGTTTTGGTTCCTTTCTGCCATTTATGGAAATTTTTTGATTTTGGAGCACTATCTAGCAGTTCCTCCACTTTTAGTGGGGTTTTTGGGGGACATTGGGAATTTTTCTTGCAAAAGCCATAACTCCCTCATTATTGAACCAAATTGGATGAAATTTTAGTCAATTTTGGGTCTCTTGGACCTTTTTAATATTTTGGAATAGGTTTTAGGTCGAACAGAGGTGATATAAAATAGATTTTGCTTCGAGTAAAATTAATAAGCCATCAGGGCCATCATGGAGAAAGCACTGTATTGGGTAATATTTTACTGTTTAGTGTGAAACAAAAGCCATTTCTAGTTTTTTTCTATCTTTTGAAGCTGAATTTACAGCTGATTTTTCCTATTGAGGCATATTTTTACCTGTGTAACCATTTTGAGAAAATTAATAGAGCAAGGACATATCATTGGGGAGCCTTAGACTGGCAGATGTAGCCCAGGAGGGGTGAACTGCGTCAACAGTTTGTTGTGTTATGTGATGGTAAATTTTACTTACTGTGTATTTCCACTGTGATATGTTAAACGGTAAATTTACTTAACTAATCCTCACACATAAAACTCAGAAACATAACCAAAACTACTTTGTTTAACCTGCAACTCATGGAGAACACTTTGCACACTAAATTATATTAGAATGGATACTTTGCATAGCGTAACAAATAAAATCCATTTCAGATCAGGTTGGTATCAGAGCTAGTGTTTTTTAGCATTAGGAGAGCTAGTGTTTCTCTCTGGATTGTTCTTGTGCAAAAGGATTTGTTTAAAAGTTTGCAGTATAACCCTTGCGAGAAGTGTAGAGCCATCTTGGGGCAGCATTTGTTGTAGGTTTTTTAGGCTTACTAAGCTGAGTTTGCTAGAGGGTGAAGGAATAGCTATGGATAGCTAAGTCTTGGAGAGGAAAAAAAGGAAAAAAGGGCTGAAGGCTTCTTCCTTACCCCAAAGTACCTTAAGGTCACCATTGGAACACAAACGCTCTTGACGATTGTTTGTTAAGAATCTCTTGGAGTTTGTTTGTTGTTTGGTTGCTTGAATAAGAGTTGGTCTTTACAGCCATTTGGTTTAAAAATTTTTTTTTTATTTGTTTAGAAAGATTTGAGAATTTTTTGAAGATAATTTTTTCATTGTCATCATAATTACAACTTATACAAGTGAATTTTCCTCCTTCACAAGATTCTTCGATGATGATATGAAGCGTGACTTTATTATATTGAAGGACATGGTGCATATTTTGTTTCAGGGTAAAAGAGAAAGCACTGAACTTTGTGAACAATTTTTTTCCATGAAGGAAAAGAAGGAAGAAATTCCTCAAAGACTGCATGATATGGAGCGGCAGCTCCATCAAGCCCAAGAAGCTTTGACCAAGAAAATGCATGAGGAAGAGGTAATCCATTCTAACTTGTCTTCAGTTTCCTCTTTAGAAATATGTGTTGGTTCTTTCAAAAAACATACAAGAGGTATAGGTTCCAAATTAATGATTAAAATGGGCTATGAAGGCAAGGGATTAGGCAAGCATGCACAAGGCATGGTTGATCCCATTTCGGTTGAGGAACGACCCAAGAATCTTGGTCTTGGTTATGTGCAATTTAATGGCGAAGACTCTAAAAGCATGAAAGCATGTGAGGCTACTTTAAAGAGAACCTTTATTCCAAGTTATAAGATGCAAATATGTCAAATTTGTTTGAAAGATGATTTCCATTGCTTTAAGCCTTTGTTGCAGCAAGAAGATGGTAGACATGCAACTTATGGTGAGCATGCAAGTTCATACATTTTTCAAGACAAGAACGGTGACGTTAGTCTGAAAATAAAAGATGTAGCCTCTACTAGTTCATCTTCTCATGAAGACAAAAAGAATGAATATGAAAAAAATCACAAGAGGTATAAATCTTCTCATGATCAATTTGATTGTGTTTCTGCAAGGCATGATAATTTTACATGCTTAAAGGGAAGAAATATTTGCTTTATAAATTGTGGTCGATTTAACCATGATGTTTCGAGATGCTGGATGAGGAAGAAAGAATACAGGAAGCAGATGAAGCAAATACAACTTTTAAAGAAGGTGCATAAGATTTGCACATATTTCCAAAAGAGGGGACATGTTGTCTCCCATTGTTGGAATTTTCATCCAACTAGTCATCCCAAGCACATGCAACAAGAGGACAGAAAGATTGGCGCAAGTGGAACTAAGGATTCCATTATTGAAGTGAAAATGAAAGTTTCACATGAGGAAGAGTTGCAGCGGCAAAATTCGCCATGGAAGTGGCTTGGTAAGAAGTGGATGGACTTCTTAGTACAATAAGACATACTCATTTTATACATATGCAAATTTTGGTTGTATGCATGTATTTTATGCTGTAATCTCTTGTTTGTTTGAGCCACCTTGGATCATTGATCAAGGAAACGATGTTCAGTTTCCTTCTACAAATTTCTCGGCAGAATTTTTTTAAGTGAGTGCAAGAAAGACAACTTTTGACAGGAGGACAAGCGCATTGAGGAAGGGAAGTGTGAATTGCTTTCTAGTTGTGGTTCAAAGTCACTATCCATGTAAGGCAAGTGTTTGGAGGCTGAAGAGAAGAGTGTGCAGTATTCTTATTTGCTGTACAGATCAATTTCAGTATTCCAGAGAGCTTTTGGGGTCCAAAAGCTTCTCATTTGGGAGGTGTGATAAGGAGATCATATCCAAGTTATGCAAATTTCTCAAAAATGGAAGTGTTCAAAAGTGGTTGCATTCTAAATGACCAAAAAGGTCTCGTCATTGTGATTTTGGCACTACGAACGGTTCTCAAAACCGAGGTCATATGCAAAAGTTATTAAGGTTTGAAATCTCCAGTAAACTTCAAAATTTAGTTGACCAAGTTTGACTTTTGTAATTTGGAAAAATTAAAAAAAGAATATTCCAAGAATATTCCATTCAGGCAACTTATATGCAGACAAGTGGCAGTTGTTGATTCGATGAAAGATTGACTTATTTGAATTTTGGCCAATCATTGGGCACCACATGGCCCCAAGCCGAGGAGAAAAGTTATTAAAATTTTTTGGTTACAAGCTGTAGGAGTCGAACACGGGTCACCCGCCTGCAAGCCCAAAGGCCCGACCGTCTTAGCTGCATGATGTTTCTTAACATAAACGGGAGTCGGTTTTGTTTTATTATTTAAGTTTGAAACTGACAGAAAAAAATTTAGAACTAGCCCCAACGATGTGGCCTAGGTGCTTGGAACCAAGGCCTTAAGGCCCTTAAACCATGGAGTAAATGGTTTGGTTGACTGTTCCATGTGGCCAACACTATACATGACATTCATTATAACATTATTTCAATGATTTGGGCGGCAGTTTGGGTGGCGGTCACATGTGACCACCCCCTCTTACATTTAATGCCAATTAAACAGTTACCACCAGTTTTGGCGCCTTTTCGCCATTTATGGAAAATTTCTGATTTTGGATCGCTATCTAGCAGTTCCTCCACTTTTAGTGGGGTTTTTGGGGGACATTGGGCATTTTTCTTGTAAAAGCCATAACTCCCTCATTATTGAACCAATTTGGATGAAATTTTAGTCAATTTTGGGTCTCTTGGACCTTATGAATAGTTTCGAATAGGTTTTAGGTCAAACAGAGGTGATATATAGCAGATTTTTCTTCAAGGAAAATGAAGAAGACATCAGGGCCATCATGGAGAAGGCACTGTATTGGGTAATATTTCACTGTTTAGTGTGAAAAAAAAGCCATTTCTAGCTATTTTCTATCTTCTGAAGTTGAATTCACAGCCGATTTTTCCTATTGAGGCATATTTTTACCTGTGTAACCATTTTGAGCAAATTAATAGAGCAAGGAGATATCATTCGGGAGCCTTGGACCGGCAGATGTAGCCCAGGAGGGGTGAACTGCCTCAATAATTTGTTGTGTTATGTGATGGTGAATTTTACTTGCTATGTATTTCCGCCGTGATATATTAAACAATAAATTTAATCAACTAATCCTCATACATAAAACTCAGAAACATAACCAAAACTACTTTGTTTAACCTGCAACTCATGGAGAACACTTTGCACACTAAATTATATCAGAATGGATACTTTGCATAGTGTAACATAAACAATCCATTTCAGATCATTTCTGCTTGCCAGATTGCCTAATTTTTGTTTGAAAAGTGTCAAAATTGCATATTTGATGCCTCTTGAATCCAATGGTGGTATTATTTTTTCATTTTGAGGCCTCTAGAAGAAGCATAGCACTTAGGGCATTGCGCTCCTGGTAGTCTAGCTATGCTTAAACTGTCAAAAGTTTGCAAAAGACCAAAATTTCAAAATTTTCTAAAAAATTATTCAAAATTGTTTTGTAGAAGGCTAATGAAGTATGCTAAACAATGAGGGAGGCGTCAGAAAGTATGTCAAGCTTATCTCCTTCCTTTTTCTTGGCTAGGGTTTGCTTTTGTTTTTCCTCCAATTGCTTGAGTTTAATGCTACACATATTATTTCTTGTAATGTACCTGTTAGACATGTTTCTGAGCATATTGTTGTCTTTGTTTGCCTTGTGAAGGATTTTCTCAAGGTGAAGGTTGACCCTATCTAGCCATATTTCTCTATCATCTTCAACCTCCTTGGAAATCCTCTCCTTAAAAGTGAGTTTTTCATCCTTAAGTTTCTGTTGTTGTAGAGATCTCTTAAGACCTCTTGTCCTAGGTATTTTCTGCTCGTTTGAATGTCATCATAATAAATATCATCAAGTGACACCATGGCCTTACCTCTTTTTTCTTTGAGAAGCTCTAGATCCATAAGTACTTGTTGATCCTTCAACTACTTATTCTATTGCTCAAGAAATGAAATGAAAAATTGAGCTCTATCCAGATTAGTTTGTGGTTCTCTAATTTGGCACCCTTATCTTTAATACTCAAGCTTGAGGCCTCATGATCATCTTGTTTATCCAAGTCAACTAGATCAAAATTTGTTTCCTCATCATGAGGGTCCTCATCCTCTTGCATGACTTCCTCATGCACAACTGCCTCTTTCTGATGCTCATCCTGGTGTACCTACTTTGCTGATGAAGAAAGCAAGGCCCCTTCCACAATCTGTGGAGAAAACACCTGCCAAGGTCCCCTCTGATTGGTCTTGACCTGTTTTTCGTTTTCAGCCTATTTGGTATTTTTACGCTCTTTGACCAAAACTCTGTTGGATGACCCAATTTGAATTTGAAATACTGATGATGGTGATGATATGGGTCTAGTAGGCTGAGTTGATGGAGGAATAGATACAGTGGGCTGAGATGTAGAAGGGATAGTTTCAAAATGTTGAGCTTGTGGAGTGGTGAGAACATCATTGGAAATGAAAGTATCCCATGAAATGTTCAACTAGTTCAGCTAATAGAGTACAATTATTTTGATCAAAGAGTGATGGAAGAGGTTGTTCATTTGCTGATCATATTCTCTCTTCTAATCAAAGAGTGTAGCTTACTTGTTTGGAGATGAAGAAACCCTTTTTGGTGATTTGGAGTACTTGCACAAAGTTTTGGAAGGTTAAGATGAAGGTGGGAAGGAGCACAATGCCTATCTTCTAGGAGCGCAATGCCTTTTCCAGGAGCGCAACACCTTGCCTCCAGGAGCGCAATGCCACCCAAAATCTTGGATTTTGACCCTGCAAAATTGATTTTCAAGTTGAGGGAGTAGGAGTTTGATGTTTTGGAGAGAAAATGAGTGCCTTATTTTCCTTTTAATGTGCTTTATACTTGGTGATTTTGATGAATTTGATTTTGGGACCCACTTTTCTTCTTCACATTCACTTTAAAACTTGGAAATTTTACCTTTCACTTTTTCTTTTGATCTTTGGAGTTTGATAATTTGATAGATTGAGAACACTTAGACTTTGGAACTTCTGAACTTTCTTGGTATATGAAACTTTGATTTGGAAGCTATCTTAGAACCATTAACTTATTACATATTGAAAAAACATAATATTACATAATTGAATAAAAGCTACATATTACATTTCAACTTTACATGGTAAAGTGAATTTATTGGTCACTATTTTTCTTGCCAGTGTTTTATGCAAAGGAAATGATGTTTTAATGTACCTTGAAAACCCTAAGACCTAATGGACACCTTGATTGAAATATCTTCATGATGACATGATTGATAAGGTGATAAAGACTCATGAATGATGGACACTCAACATAGTGATGAAATGAGGCAACAAGTGATGAGATGACATTTTTTGAAAAGAGTGAACCTTGATTGAAATCTGCACCAAGTGACCAATTATTGCATGACCTAGTGGAATGAAAAAAAATTTAGAATGGGACCCTAACATTACATGAAAAAAGTTAATTTTGATCACTAGTGGAAATGAGCCAACAAGTGATGAGATGAAATTTTTAAAAAAGAGTGAACCTTGATTGAAATATACACCAAGTGACCAAATTATTGCATGACCTAGTGGAATGAAAAAAATTTCAGAATGGGAACCCTAACATGGCATGAAAGAGTTAATTTTGATCACTGGTGGAAGGATGAAAATATTGATACTAATAGAAAAATGGAGGCTCTGATGGTAAACATGAGGGAAATTTCTCAATATTTGATTCTGATGTCTGCTCTTCGTCAAGTGCAGCCCATGATTCTTTGGTCTTCTCATTTTAATCTTCTTTTTCTGAATGTTGTCCTTCAATGACATCAATAAAATCACTTTTTTGCAATTCTCTTCCTGAGCTAAGATGGATACCATTTAGATCAAGAGGATATGTTTGAAAGTGTTGTACCTCAACATTGTAAGTGGGTTGAGTTGCTTCTTTGTATGGGTTTGGAAATGGTGGTACAGGTAGTTGAGTAGGAGTGGATCTATGAGATGTATGTGGCTGAGGTTGTGTTTGTGGTGGAGGTTGATGGTAGGGATAGCATGGAGCTGGGTATGGAGGATATTGAGGAAAATATTGAGGATATTGTGGATTTTTCCCATAAGGTCATTGCCAACCTTGTTTCCAAGATTAGTTTTGGGGTTTAGATGGCCAAGGTTTCCAAGGAGGCAATGTGTCCCAATTATTTTTAGATGGATGTGAATAAGCTTGAAATTGTGAAGTAGGTCCTTGCATCATATCAACATTGACTAGGCTGCCATGGTATTCTTGGAGCTACATAACATAGCTTCTTTGGTGATTGACTTGCTCCATTTTCCTCTTGGTAAAATTCCTTCAAACTTGGTAATGGTGGGTAATATGATTCTGCATGGACAACACACATATCAACATCTTATTTTTTCTCATATTGCATTATTAACATTTCTACTTGTTCGCTTAGATTGCTAAGAATTTCCGTTTTAAAGTTATCAAGAAAATTTCCAAGTTTAGCTTGACTTACCAACGTTGATGTTGATTTACTTACTCTTGGCCTTCCTCTTGATATGCAATTGCATGTTTCACAAATTTCTTCAAATGAAAATTGGTATACATCTCCTCTACTCATGAGATCAAGGAGATCAATCAAGTCATACCTAATTGTTCTAAGTAAGAGGGTTTTTAGTGTGTCAAATCCTAAATGATGTAATTTTTCCCTCTTAACATTATACATGAACCTCTCTATTAGATCTTCAAGGCTCTCATATTGTTTTTGATTCATTCTAAATATTTCTTCTTTAAGAACATGATATTTACATTTTTCTAGAAATATATTTTGCATATCATTCCATGATCTTATTGAATTAGTACCTAGACTCATGAACCATTTAAGAGCTCTATCTTTCAATGTTGCAGGAAACAATCTCAATTTTTTAGTGTGTGATATGTAGCCATAAGATCTAAAAATAATTTCAAATTCAAAAAGAAAGGTTTATGAATCCTCTGACCTCATACCATGGAAGTTGGGGAGGAAAGATGGAGAGATTCTCTTCATATGCACACTAACATCAGTATCGTGAATGGGAAATCCAAGAGGATCTTATTCATTGCCATCATATCCATACATTTATTCTACCTTCTCTGCCACCTCTTCTTCTTCTACCTAAAAAAGTGGATGGTTATGTGGCTCTTATTGCACCACGTGATTAAGTGTGGGGGTTTGGTGTTGGAGAAGTATTTTTAATTTTTTTTGAATAAGAATGCTTTGTAATGCAATTTTCATTTTTGAAATGAAATATGCCTAATGATTTTTTTTTTCTTTTTGCAAAAAGAAAATAAATGAATCAAGTAGGGAAGAAAAAAATGAATAATTTGACACCTCCCTGGCAACAATGCAAAAAAGTGATGATCCTCAGTATTGCAACAAGAATGTTGTAACTACCGAGGCTACCAACTTTAATTATCAACCCTGGGTTCGTAAAAAATTAAGAGGTATCAACACTATATGTGTAGCATAAAATGTGCCCTTATTTTTTTGATATGATGTAATGGAGTGAATGTCATGAAATCAACCTAAACTAATTGCAGAAATGGAAGTGTTTCTTTGAAAATAAATTGATCTTAGGATGGAACACAAATTTGTAATTGAAATCCTAAGAGCATGAATTCAAATACATAGACCTAATATACTTGGTAAAAATGCATGTCCTAAGTGGTGTTTATTCTTTCTCAGTCATGGATTTATATCCTAGGGGTTGTGATTCAAGCCTAAGAGACAAAAACCAATCGTTGGGAGAAAATTTGGTCGAGTTCACTTGTGTTACAAGAGTGCTACAAGAAACTCTGTTTTTGCTACAGGAAGTTTTGTTTTGGAAATAACTCCTTGAATGACTAATTAAATCAAATGAAAATGGGATGGGACAATTTTTTTTATTAATTATAATTTCTTTGGTCTCCATTCCAAGTGTAATCACTCCAAAATAATCTTGTTCACATGTGCTAAAAAATAACAGAAAATTACTACTTTAAAATCTGGAAATTCAAGAATTAGTAAGTTAGTTAATATATCAAATTCGTAACCTAATAAAGTGAAAATAAATGGGGTGAATTTTGCTATGAAATTTAACATTATTATGAACTAATACAAGTGGAATCAGGTAAAATGAATCTCATTAAACCATTCTAAAAAACAACATAAATTTACTACTATTTCGCTACAAGGCATTTCGAGAAATCTTGTATTCGTGAACTAGTAACCAAATCCAAGTAGCTCAATTATTAAGATGACCTACAGCAAGAAAAGAAACAATACTAAACGTAGACATAAGAAAAATAGAAATGAGAGATGCATGTGAATAAGAAGTGGAAAGAACACAAAGAAATTGTGCAAGAGGGATCTAAGGCTCCTAAGATGGCCAAGCCCAAGGATGAATCATATTCTTATGGAAGAAACCAAGCCTTAGAAGTTAAAAATGGCACCAATATTCATTATTGAATCAATCCAAGTACATCCTTGCAAGGAAAGAAAGTGGAGATGCCTAAAAACAAGTTTTCTCCATAATAAGACTAAAAAATAAATGCCCCTAGAGGAAAATTAGAATTGGTACTTATACAAAATGATGAGGATGCATTCCCCTTGAAAGGAGGAAGATTTACCCTCCAAAATCCTTCAAAAAGTGGACTTGGTTCCAAACAATAGGAATTTGCAGCAAATGAGAGGGAACACATTCCTAGATTTTCTCAATCATCGGAGTTCCAGAATCTCTCAATAATTTCATGATATTTTTTTCTTTTATTCTCCAATATTGATCCTTCAGTAGTAGGGATCAAGTCCCTAAATTATCTCCTTATCCAAATCTTCATAATCTACCCAATATTCTCACAAAATTCTACAAAAATAATTAATATTAGGCACAAATATGCAATTATATCTAGACCTTCCTAATGAACATATTAAAGCTAAAAATATTTCATCCAATGAAAAATAGAGAGGTTTAATATGTTGAAGGATGGTCATAGGGGCCTTAATTTATGTCTAATTTAGAGGCATGTCACCATATATAATATTTTTAAATTGAAAGGACCCATAATCGTGGAGATACAAGCCACGAATGATGATTCTACATCTACTTTTGAAACCAGCTTGAGCGATGTCATCAATTCCCATGTACATTGAATTTTTTCTCGACCTAAGATTTTTCCTTACACAGATATGGTCAAATGGATCATTGACCATCTAAATATCTCATAGAGGACTTTTCTGACCTCAAAGAAAACATTAATCGCGTCATTCACAAGTGAAGCCTTAAGGAAAATATACCACCTACTCGAACCACAGAAGATATATGACAAGCAGTTTGTTCAAAAGTTTGCAACAAAAAATGAGGTTGAGTCAGAACCAATTAGACAGTGGATAAGGGATCCTAATAAGCACAAGTATGAAGACAAGAGTATGTATTCTATTACCTCGCTTGTTGGCCCATATTGTTACATTGATGCTATGATGTGTAGGTTATATGGGTTTCCCAATACCCATAAATTCTATGTTTAATGGGTACATTTGATTTATGCTACTTCATATTCTTATATAATGGATTGGGAAACTATTTTTTCCAATAATGTAGCCACCTAGATTCTTGCTTACAGATGTAAATGCTTTTTTTCTACTAAAACTATGACCCCTTTCTACATGAGTGCATACATTATGGACGTTGTCTGTTTCACTTTTGATTTTCCATCCATGGGATGGAAATGGACCCTAGAAAATCCCAATCTTATTCACATTTACCATGATATACTCTGGGAGTCAAAATTCCAACCACATTTATATAAAATATGCCATATGGTTATGCTGCCAATATTTGAAGATGTTTTTAAAGAAAAATATCCTAGACTTTCTAGTGAAGCCAACGATGATTTTACAATCATAAGAAAATGGTTTGGGGAATAGTCTTTTACCTATGTTCAAATTTTCGGTAGTATAACCAACCCACATGTTCTCCCACTGTATGTCCCTGATAAGCCTTTTGCTCAAGAAATTGCTTACCAAACTGTTGAAAATGGCCTAACCAAAGCCATAAAATAAGCTAAGAAATCCATTTGTCCATCTTTTCCTATTCAATGTGGAGTTTATGCCCTAGAAAATTTCAATGCTTCAATTTTACTACTATCCCATGTAGACAATATGATCTAAATAACACAACAAAGAACTTCACTGCATACGTCAAAGTAAAGCAATTAACACATGAACCTAATGTTTTTGATGATCTATTTGAATCAACTCAAACTTATTCATAGGTGGAAAGTTTAACAATGACCCGATTGCGTCTAGAATAATTAAATAAGTTCAGACATTATAGAAATAAAATGTTAGAAAACCTGCCTTTGGACTCATTGAGGATTCCTCAACCACATAAAAAGAAAGATGAGGCTTTGACAACATCATCAAAAGAAAGTGATACAACACTGGTAAAAGAAAAAGTTTCATCATCAACTAATAAGGCCAAATATTCACAAATGGCCAGTGATCTAGATGAAATTTCGAATTAGTTTGACCAGGCCATTAAGAATACAAGATCCCAAGAGGTAGAAACTCCACTTCATAAAAAAATCGTTCATACTTCCGAAATTATTGGGAAGACCTCTCTCACTAATGGGGCTTCCAACAAGACAATCAATACTGATGATTTAGAAATCATCCCAACATACCCAACTTTTGAAGTTGTTCTAAATATTGAAGAAATAGCCCCTCTAGATTTATTTTATAGTCCCAAGCATAGAGCTGCCATGAGCAGGAAAATAAAAAGAAGATGAGTAGAGCAATCCCTGGCCTTAGTCCCTGGAAATGTATCTCTTGAAATTGTCTAGAAATACCCCCAAACAGATCCTTCCGAATATCTCACTAGGCTATCGTAGTTTGCAGGGGCATATGCCATGACTACAATTGATAAATCCTCAAAGGTGAAACAGTTGATTAAAGTGAAATATGATATAATCTTGCAGTTGGAACAAGAATTAAAAAATGATAGACAAGGTAATGAACAACAATGGGAGTCCTAGCTAGCATAGCTGCAAAAATGTTTTGATGACATAAATCTACAATATAAAGCTGACATGACAAGAAAAGACTCTTAGATACAGACAACATAAGATTGATCAATTGAATGTTCCTACAAAGATTGAAGAATTCAGAAAAGAAGCAAGAGAAAACAATACTCTCCTTGCTGAGCAACAAGTAATATTTTGCCAGAAGCTAGCAACAGTCAATGATTTGCGCCAATCAAGTGATTCACTTGTGAATAAGTTGCCCGATATGAGTACATACTTTGATGACATTGATGATAAAGTTTCTGATTCTATTACTTGGCAAGACAACGCAAAGGGGAGATAAAACAATCTCCCAATAATAGAAGAATAACAAAAGGAAATCCTTTTTAAAGACTGGGATATGAAGCTTAAACAAGCAGACATGGCCATCTTTAGTGCCAGGGACATTTCAAGTAACCTCAGTGAATGTGTGAGTGAGAATATTTTAAATACCAATTTGATTCAAGAATGCCTAGAAGGAGCCTTACCTGATGTCAAAATATTAATGAAGTATTGGCAGGATTGGTCCAAGAAGAAGGCAAACAACATAAAAAAGTTATCAAAGGTAATCTGGAGAGTCATTTTTAGTACTTAGTAAAACCTCATAGCGAATGTCTCATGTTGATATTTATTTCTAATTATACTACACATCTTCTTCCAGGGCTCTCGGATGTTGTTTTCACGGGAAATATGTGAATCAAGCCAACCCATCCTCTTGAATTAAAGCCCATGTCGAATATATGTGAATTGCGACAAAAAATGGGAGAACAACCAGATTCTCGTTCCTGATGACCTTGTTGAAACAAATTCTACTATTGTCCTATAGTTTTATTTTAAGTCTGGTTTGTTTAAACCAGCTCAACATTTAGTGTATTTTATATTATTATAGTTTAAATTTGAACTATGAAATCCCCTTCATGTCAATGAAGAAGGGGTTCTGAATTTTTTCTGGAAAACTTTGGAAATTTTTCACTACTATAACTCTCAAGACTTCTGAATAGAAAAGTTGAACCATAACTATTTTTCTCATGAGTAGAGTGTTAATATATCGGGTACTATTATCTTTATATTACTTCTATGCTTAAATGTGATTAATAGTTATTTTAAATTGTTTTTCATTACATGTTTTCATACACATAGTCAAACATTTATTCATTATTGATGGGTGAGATTGTTATCATTCAGATATATGAAAAAATAGTGAAATATTTTATGTGATATGTTTTAATCAATTAATTTAATTAATTATTTTTAGAATTTTGGCTTCTATGATCCATTAAATAGAATAAATAATAAATAAATATAGTATATATATAAAATAAATATATATAGATATATTTAATTATTAATAAATTATGTATTTAATAAATTAATTTTTTAATCTAAAAACTCATTGTTACCGATTGAATTTAATTTTAAGAGTCAAACTGGTTGTTATCCTAACAGTTAGTTTAATCATTTCTTCATCTATCTAAACTCAACGTCTGGATCTGATCTCTTACCTAGTCCTGATGATGAATCACATTGGTTGGTCTAAAACATGTCGACAACATTCTTTGTCATGTGATTTTTACCGAAAGAACTCTAAATAAATTAATTATTCTTAATGGTTTTCACTCCATGAGTACTTGATAATCTATATTGTCTTGTATTTGATGAAGTCTCTAAAATCACATACAAATAAAGATCTTGTCCTAGGATATACATATTTAAAGTCTATTTTATTATTTATTTTCATTTAGTTATCCACATCTCTACTCTTACATTTCACACCCATCCATTTATATATTTTCAAAGGAAAATTGATCCCATTATCCCTAGTCGGAACCACCATTCCAAACAGAAAGGGAGTTTTCTTAAGTTCCTTACTAGGTTGTTATCCTCGATCTTGAGTGAGAGATTTTTAAGCCTTCAACAGGTTGGTAAGGCCTTCCCCAAGATTTCCTTCAAAATTTAGAATGTATAAACAAATATTTGTAGGCATTGTAGGCCATATATGATTATGGATGGGATCATTGGTTAACTTGGTTAAGTCCATAAAATTAATAGAAAGAATAAATTGGAGACTCTATGTGGGTGTGAGGTTTTCCATAGTGTTAACATGATGAAAAGTGAGAGGTGTTGTTTGAGGTATTGTTGTATGAAGCAAAGTTGCACCCAAAATGGATGATCCTAATAGGGAAGAATTGCGTGATGATATTTGTGGTGAAGGTTGCGTTTAGGAGGCTACAAGACTAGGAATAATTCATAACAAGGGTGAAAGACCTTGAAGGCAAGAAGATATATAGGGAGAAGACGAGTCTACTGCGATACCTGTAGTATGTACTATCTGAGGGTTTTTGAAATACAAAATGAATACATAAAAAAAAGAAATAAAAAGGGGGTTCTTTACTTTAATGTTGTCTTAAATTTTTTTATGAAACAAATTTTCAAAAGGTGGTGAAGAAATTAAATCGACATATGAAACTTTAAATACCTAACATCATTCCACTCATAAGGTAATTTGACCTTCAAAAAATTTCAACAGTAAGCGGCATGAATTCACCAGAATAAAAATAATGAAGGTTGAAAAGAGGGCTATAATGAGGGGTGTTGGGTGTGTGTTTTTGGGTGGCCAACAACATTTACTGATAGCCATTCAAAATTTCCTCTAGGTGCAGTCACATCCCATGATCACCATATTTTGGACACTTGGTTACTTATGTCCAGTATGGGTGATAGAATCTTAGTTTTTGGGTATCATTCATGGATCCAAAACATCGTACAAGAGTTGGGAGAATAAATAGGGTCCAACAGATTATAGGCCTAAGCCTTACCACCTTTAAAGTTTTCTTCCCACCATTGGCTCTTTCAACACTACATTGTGGAGGATTTTAGGTTCCTTGTGAGGAAAAATTATATGTTTTAGATGTGAAAATACTAACGGGGTTATTTGGATTCTTACCCCCACAATCCGAACTTAAACTACATAAATTCCTTTCTAAACCTTCGATGGAGGAAAATTAGTATGTTATTTCATAATGTATTTTAAGTGGCTCTAAGTTGGGAGGATGACCCAAACACATTTTTTAAGGTGTGAAATGGTGTCAAACTCCCAATATATCAACCTCAATGTTTTGATTCCCCTAAAACACAATGAGTGCAAGGGGACTAACATAATTGTCGAATAACACCTAAGAGAAGCTCTTGTGTGTGGGGTGAAGTGTGTGCAAGGTGATAAGTGTTAATTAAATATGTTAATCAATTGTTTGTTGTGTATATCCTATGATACTATTTTCAACTAATTAAACTATATGGAATTATTCCTTGCACCAAAGAAAACATATATGCATGATTGGACACTTATTTTCCCCTAATTAAACTAGGTAGTGTTTCTGTAATCCCAAGGGAGGTAAAAAAATTTTCCCAACACATTTCTACTTCTCTAGATCTCACAAGGTGCAAGAGGAAGAGCATACTTAGAATTTTGAATTTCCCACTTCAAGTCCCAAAATGATATGAAAAATAAACTAACAAGGAGGAAAGGTCATCCACATGGTAGAAAAGTCTACACTCTAACTAACATACAACATATATAGAGAAAAATGATAAAAAGCAGTAAAATATAGACCGGTATGAGAAAGTCTTGGATAGTCATGTTGATATGTAATTATGTGAACAATAGCCCACAAAATCCTTGCGACTCTTCTTTTAATAGCCCCATGTTTTTTTTATGGTACATTCCAACAATAATTATACAGATAAAGATTGAATTGATGACCTCTATAGGCTAGCAAAGGTTAATGACCACCTTTGGAGTGGTTCCTGACCATATCTACAGGGATAGGTTCTTCACAATGAGATAGCATGCAAACAACAAAGGTTTAAAAATCAGTAACAGTCGCCAATCTGTGGGTTTGATTTTTCTAGTTGAGTGAGAAAAATATAAGTTGATAGTAATTTGTTGTAATAAAATAGAATATTGTGCTAAATTCCAGCATAAAACAAACAAAATAATCAAGAACTCACATGCAAAAAAAAAAATATCACAAGCAAGAAATTGGAAACATGAATTCTTTATTGCTACTTAACTAATATAATGTGGTATGTGAAAGAGACATTATAAAGGAGGATGATAGGAATAGTGAGCCTTCAAAAATACCCCAATGGAAGGTCGATTTTTCTCCCTTCGTATGATCTATCACCTTATGAGAAACAATGAACCTAATGTGATGCAAGATGCTTACTAAAAGTATTTAAATGAACTCTTTGGATTATTATAGAGAATCCATAGTGATTTCTATAGCATAAACTTGGCTTATTTTTTCTCTATTGAATTGGTACCCCAAGTCCTACTTTTATAGGGTGTTTTAGTGGTTGGCCACATTGAAGTGAGGTGGTTTTTGTTGATCCTTTCATGGTGCCATAATTTCTCTTAGCAACCTAATTGTTCAGTCTACAAATTTTAGATACATTTGAGAAAAATATGTGAGATTTTGTGGTCTAACTGATGCATGAATTTGGGTTCTATGGGTTTGTGTGGCTATAGAATGATCAATCACATATATCTCTTTAGTATCTAAGTTTAAATTTTTCATAGATGAGAAAATAACCACTTTGTAAATTTGTTTCTACTAATTTTTTGACTACTGTTTAATTTCCTTGGAGAACCTTAGGTTTGATGATTCGATGACATTTCCAAATGGTGACCTATGGTGATTTTGACTAAATTTTAGATGATAACATTATCCTTGCAATAATTTTAATTAATGAAATGGAATTATCCATATTTTCCTCCAACCAATATCTAATCAACACCACATGTCATCCTAGGTGGCACCCCTACTAAAAAAATGGACTTGCTAAAAATAATCCTAAAAATATAAAATTTTCCAAGTGATAGGGAGTATCTAGTAATGAATAAAAAGTGGTGATATGTTCCTTTAATAATGTCTGAAGGGTATCTAATAATGGCCAGTGTAGGTCTTGATGAAGTCCTCATGAAAAATTGAGTGCAAAGTACCCCAACGTTGTTCCCACATGGAGTTTAATTAGTCATATTCATCTAAAAAATGTTGTACATGTATAATACTTTTTTTACACATAATAATAGGTTTAATTTGTTATTGAAGAATTCTTTAAGGTTAAATATTCTTTGAAGACTCTTTCCACAAAGTCTTCACTCTAAAATTATAGTCCCCTTTTTCTCAATATTTTTGGGTTACTCTATCATTGAAACCCCCTTTTCATAGGTTGAAGACATAAGGAATCCCTTGTCCATGAGGATCTAGCCCAACTCCCATGCAATTTACCCAATTTCGCAACAAATAGCCTACATATAAAGGAATTATAGGATTACCTAACTACACAGAGTGCATGACAACCTATATACTTAGTAATACACACCACATTAGATAAAAATACTCATACAAGAAATTCGAACATGGGAACACGAAATTACACAAAAAAACACACATTAAGCATTTAAATATAGGATGGGAACACTCATATCCTAAAAATTTCCACTAATTGGCTACAAACCTTTGATATTCCTTCCAACCATAGACCATATTTTTCATATTATCTCAATAATATGTCATCCCCAAGACAAGGCCATAATTGTAAAAGAGTAAAGTCTCTCATTGAGCCAACTGTGGACACATAGTACATTACCATTTAGGTATAAGGCCACATAATAGTATACTAGTTTGACCAATTCTCCCTTCAAGCTATACTCTTTCCTAAGGCAAGCAAGGAGAATCCATATAATTAATTGGGTATCTTTACCAATCTCCCCTACAAACTCTAGCCCCATTCAAGATGACCAATGTAAATTTGGCCAACCAAATCCCCCTCCATTCTCCAAAATATTATAAGACAATAAAGGAGAATTGGTTATCCATTTTCATTGTGAATTTCACAATAATTTATGAGGTACTAGGCTAACTATTATCTTGAGTTATAGATTAATTGTTGAATGAGGTCACATGTTTAACTTCAATTCACGTCATAGGATTCAAGATTGAATAATTTAGTTACCAATTATAAATTTCATTCAACCACAATGCATAGAAGGGTAAAAAACTCTCTAGGATGACTACCATCAATGTTTGCAATCCATTACAGTTCAGTGAATTTCCCCAAGGATTGAATAAATGATAGTGTAAAATAACATGGTACTGTTAGTCACCCCCACCCACACATAAGGTACCTGGATCTCTAGTGAATCATCATTGAATAATATGAGGCTACCCACAACATAGTGGGAAAACTTAAATTATATGTGCATGTGCTTTCTCTACTAGGTGGAACATGTGGGACTCACTCCCATTACTCTAGACTTGAGATAATATATTTTCATGACTATGGGTTTCATTCATAAAGTGACTTTAAGAAGGTTTTGTGATTTGCTAGATTAGGAACCATATCATACTTATAACCTCTCAACTTTCCCTCTTATGGCATTCTATCCCTCCATACTCTTTATGTTGGGTGGTTTATAGTTGTGATGTATTTTAATATCATGTATGTGATTATATCACAACACTCAACTTGTTGGAATGCAAATAGGTAATCATAGGAATGCAAGACCCAAAAAAATAGATAATTAAATATATATGGGCATGCATACCCTAACACAAACCAAGTAACCAACCTAGCAATAACATATTCAAATACATCAGAGAAATTATGGGAATGTCACATTCCTCTCCACCTTAGTTATACATTGTTTGTAGTGAATTTTTTGCACATGTGTAGTTAAACTCTTAATCCTTGAATTTTTTATCTTTCTAGGTACACCATTGCATGATTTTCATGCCTTTGATATTCAAATGTTTTATTTTTATGGTTGTTGTTTAGATTTACCAACTACCTCAACTCATAGTTTTTATATTTTACACACCCTTATGGTTCCATCTATAAGGCATGTAAAATTAATAGAAATTTTCTACTACTAATGAAATAAAATGGAAATCAAGAGATTACAAATTTCTTCTACTATTATGTGGAATGGAAATCACAATTTAGAAACACATGCAATGAAATGCAACCATTAAAACACCACAAGGACACAATGATTTGTAGTGGAACTCAACTGGGAAAAACCCCTTTATCACTTTTCATTAATCATATGAGAATGAGAAACTATTACAATGTCTTGCTTCGATCCTGAAGTACACTGTTAGGTGCCTATATTACTAGTACATAGTCCCTTATTTTTGTTAGTGTAACCCCCTTATTATTATTGTTGTACCCCTGTAACCCCCATATTTTTATTATTGTGTCCTTAAATTATTATTGTTTGGTTAGCTAGGATTACATTGTGGCCCCATGGACTCCTATATATAGAAAGGAGGTTTTTTCATTGTATCATCCAAGAATTTTTCATTCATGTAATGTATTGGAGGTTGCCCCCTCAAAGTGGCTTATTTATAAGGCGTTGATATCTCTTTTCTTCTATTTTTGGAGCTGGTTTCACAACATTTGGTATCAGAGCTTTGGATTCTAGGGTTTCACTGCCCCAAACAGCTCATCGTGGCATTTCCGCTATAACGTTTTTTCTACAAAGGTTCAGAAGCTGAAATTTTTAGAGTGTGAAGCCCAAATCTTGAGGAACATCGTTGAAAAATTTGAGAGCTTGGTTCACAATATTTTTGGAGATATGATCTGTGGAAGTTAGGTATTTTTGCAGGCTCTTGAATTTAACCTAAACAGGTCATCATGGAATATTTGCTATAAAATTTTGTCTACAAAGGTTCAGAAGCTGAAATTTTTAGGGCACGAATCATAAATATTGAGGAAGATCATCACAAAATTTTAGAACTTGGTTTGCAACATTTTCAGAGATATGGTCTGTGGAAGTTAGGGATTTTTCAGGATCTTAAATTTCATCTCAAAGAGGTGATCATGGGAAAATATTCATAACTCTCTCTGTGAGCATCAGATTGGAATTATGTAAAAAGTGGCTGCAAGTACACAGACTGTAGTTTCGTTTCTATCAATTTCAGAGCTGAAGGAGGAAACAATGACACGTGGCAAGCAGTACAAGTTCACTCTACGGAAGCAATCCATAATTAGGTCATTATGGGAGATTGGACATAACTTTGCCTTGAAGAATCCAAATCAGGTCAAACTTGAGGCATTCGAAAGAGGATTCAGAGGGCTACACCAGGGCCAAATTTTAGATATTGAAGATCCTAAATCACAGAGATAATTCAGTTTCAATATCGAGCTCCTCAAAAGCAAGAAAAAAGTGTGTATTTTTTTTTTTCTTCTGAATTGCATAAGTCTTGTGTAAAAAAATCAGTTTGAAGTGATTCCAAGGGCCTATTGAGCACATATTTCTGTATTGGGTTCTGAAATGCCTCCTAAGAAGAATTCAACACCTATTAAGCCCTCATAATACTCTACTATGACTCATGAAGATGAAGAATTGCAACATAATGTATCAAAATTACACGAGCAAGTGCACCAAATTTCACTCTCGCAAAGAGCGGTAAAAAATGAAATGGAAGTTTTGAAGAAAGGCATGGAAGCAAAGATGGATGGTTTGAAGAATAATATGGATGGTTTGAAGAAAGGCGTGGAAGCTAAGATGGATGGCGTGGAAGCTAAGATGGAGGACATGGAAGAAAAAATGAAAGACAACATGGAAAACATGAATAATGATCTAAAAGCAGACATGGAAGGTTTGACAAAGTTGATACAAGAAATTATTCCTAATGGCGAAAATATAGTCGAGGAAACCCATGACGAGAACAAAATAAATGTTAATCATGATTTCATAAACTCTAATTTTGGATTGAAGAACCACCATATTCCAAAGATGGATATGAGGAATTTTGATGGTAAGGATCCCGTAACATGGATACTACAGATGGAGCAATATTTTGATCTCAATAATGTGAAAAATACACAAAAGGTACACATTGCCACTTTACATTTAGGACAAAATACATTTGTATGGTATCGATGGCTTTGCTCCCGTAAAATATTGTCACTTGGTCAATTTTTATGGAGGAAATGATAGCACATTATGAGGATACAAAGAGAAACACCTTCTTTAGCCAATTGATAAATCTAAAAAAAAAGGGCTTAGCGGCGGAGCACATTGAGGACTTCCAAAAATTGAATATAAGGGTAACTGATATTCTAGAGGAACACAGGATTGATGTCTTCATAGGGAATTTAAAGGATAACATCCAACATGAAGTTCGCATTTGGGAACCTGATTCATTGGAGAAGGCATTCAGGTTGGCAAGAAAAATTGAATGTAAAATTATGGCGACAAGGAAGCCTACCACTCACATCTATAAAGATGCAATCACATCTATAAAGATGGAAGTGTTGCTACTCCTAGACTTCCACAACCTACAAGGTTGAAACCACAACAATTGAAAGAAAAAAAAGCAAAAGGGCTTTGCTACAGTTGTGATAGAAAATACACTAAAGGCCATAAGTGCGCCGAGAACATATTATTTTACTTAGATTGTGAAGAGGAGGAAGAAAATGAAGAAAAAAATTCAAAAGTAGAGGATATACACCAGGAAGAAACCCTTGAAGAAGAAGAAATGCGTCCAACCATATCATGTAATGCATTGGAAGGAATTACCACTCCTCAAACTCTCAAGATAGAAGGACATATCAAGAAGAAAAAGGTAATAGTGTTGATTGATTCGGGTAGTCCCCATAATTTTATTCATTGTAAGGTCGCCAAGGAATTGAACTGTTTCCTATACCTAGCACTAAAATGTCAAGTGATGGTTGCAAATGGAGGAACTATAAATTTCTCTGTAAAATTCCATAATATCAAGCTAGCCATGGGGGAATATGTATTTAATAGTCCAATGCTTTCCATCCCAATGGGAGGTGTTGGTGTTATACTAAGAGTACAATGGTTACAATTTTTGGGGACGTTAGCTTTTAATTTTCAAGAACTTTTCTTGAATTTTTTTTCAGAAGGAAAGGAAATCGAATTACGGGGTATCGCAGGGAAGCCAGGAAATATAATAAGCTCTAATGTCATGAAAAATCTTCTGAATAAGGAACAATGGGGCATAATTGCACAATTATGCTCACTAGAAGTTCCAACATCAAAATCATCTATTTCTCTAGATCTCCAAAAAGTCTTGGACAATCATTCCAAGGTGTTTGATACTCCCAAATGACTACCACCTATTCGTGATCATGATCATGCTATTCATTTGATTCCAGGAAGTGTTCCTCCAAACATCAGGCCTTACAGATATCCTTATGTCCAAAAGAGTGAAATTTAACGTATGATTGTAGAAATATTAGAGGCTGGTATAATTCAACCTAATCAAAGTTATTGCTCGGCTCTAGTAGTATTGGTGTACAAGAAAGATGGATCATGGCGCATGTGTCTGGATTATAGGGAGCTCAATAAGCTCACTATAAAGATAAATTTCCCATTCCTGTGATTGATGAATTATTGGATGAATTACATGGAGCAATTTATTTTATCAAGTTGCAGGATCTTTGTTCAGGATATCATCAAATTAGAATGAAGACTAAAGATATTCCGAAAACAACATTTCGAACTCATGAGGGTCATTATGAATTTTTGGTCATGCCTTTTGGCCTTACCAATGCACCTTCTACATTTCGAGGGTTGATGAATTCCATTTTCAAACCCTTCCTTAGAAAATTTGTGCTAGTATTTTTTGATGATATACTAATCTACAACAGGTCTTGGAAGGATCATGTTCAACATGTTGACAGGGTGCTCAAAATATTGCAGGAGAAACAATTATATGCAAAAACATTCAAATGTTTCTTTGGAGTACAAGAGGTGGAATATCTGGGTCATATTGTATCTCACGAGGGTGTTAAGGTAGACCCTAAAAAAATTAAAACCATTAAGGAATGGAAAGTCCCCACAACCATAAAGCAGTTGCGTGGATTTCTTGGGTTAATAGGGTATTATCGCAAGTTTTTTAAGAATTATGGGAGAATAGAAGCACCGTTAACAACATTATTGAAGAAAGATGCATTTTCATGGAATCTTGAAGCAACTAAGGCCTTTGAACATCTTAAAGAGGCAATGTGCCTAGCACCAACATTAGCTACTCCAGACTTCAAAAAAACCTTTATTGTGGAATGTGATGCCTCAGGAAATGGAATTGGTGTTGTTTTAATGCAAGAAGGAAGACCCATTGCTTTTGAAAGTCATTCAATCAAAGGAAAGTATTTACAAAATGCTATTTATGAGAAGGAAATGTTAGCAATACTACATGCACTAAATAAATGGAGACCTTACCTAATGGGAAGACAATTCAAGATAAAAACTGATCATGAGAGTCCTAAACACTTTTTGGAACAAATACTATCTTTTGAAGAGTAGCAAAAATGGGTCACAAAGATGTTGGGTTATGACTTTGAAATCGTCTACAAAAAAGGGAAGCTAAATGTTGTTACAGATGCACTCTCAAGAAAGGATGAAGAGGTGGAATCATTGCTATGTGCCATTTCAATTATCCAACCTGATTGGATAACCGAAGCAAGGGATGAATGGAAGAAGGATGAAGAAGTGTGGACTCTCATTCAAAAGTTGCAGCAAGATCCTATTTCATCTGATACATTTAGTTGGAAAAATGATTCCTTATGGTACAAATATCGCTTATATATTTGCAAGAATTCCCAACTAAAACAAAATATTCTTTTGGAATTGCACACTTCTCCTTTAGGAGGATACTCGAGATTTTTAAAAACTTACCAAAGGGTGAAGAAAGAATTTTTTTGGGATGGCCTTAAATCTGATATTCAAAAGTTTATGGCGGAATGTTTGGTTTTCCAGCAAAAATTTGAGACAATTAAGATCTCGGGTATTCTACAACCTTTATCCATTCCAAGTCAACGTTGGGAGGACATTTCAAAGGATTTTATCACAGGTTTACCTAAGTCCGAAGGAAGGAGTGTCATCATGGTGGTAGTTGATAGACTTACCAAGTATGCACACTTGTGTGCATTATCTCATCCATTTAAAGCGAGTATAGTTGCTACTGAATTTATGGAAACAATTCAAAAGCTACATGGAAACCTGAAGATTATTGTAAGTGACAGAGATCCCATTTTTACAGGAAATTTTTGGACAAAATTATTTTCTTGTTTGGGTACTCAACTAGCTCATAGCTCATCTTATCATCCTCAATCCGATGGTCAAACAGAGATAGTAAATAAATGTTTGGAAGGATATCTTTATTGTTTTGTATCTGATAAGCAATCACAATGGGTCAAGTGGTTACCTCTCGTTGAATGGTGGTATAACACTTCCTGCCATACTGTAGCAAAAATGACCCATTTATGGCACTTTATGGATATCATCCACCATCCATCACATCTTTAAGGGAAAATTATAGGGTTGAAGAAGTGGAGGATCACATCAAGCATCAAAAAAAAGTTCTCCAACTCTTAAAGGATAACCTAAATTTGGCACAAAATCGAATGAAACAACAGGTAGATCAACATCACAGTGAGAGAATTTTTGATGTGGGAGACTGAGTATTTTTACGGCTACAACCATACAAAAAAATGTCCCTCAAGCAAGCTAAGAAGGATAATAAATTATCACCAAAGTACTATGGTCCTTACAACTTTTTGCAAAAGATTGGTACTATGGCATACAAATTGGAGCTTCCTGCTTCTTCGCGAGTGCATCTAGTTTTCCATGTTTCATGCTTAAAAAAGGTTATCGGGGACAAAATTCCAGTTCAAACAATATTGCCAGAACTTGATGAGGAAGGAAAAACCATATTGGAACCTGAAGCAGTCACGGAAACAAGAACTCAACAACTACGAAATCGATCAATTTTAGGGTATCTCATCAAATGGAAGAACTTACCTACTGAAGATTCTACATGGGAGGATGAGAATTTTATACAAAAGCACCCAGAGCTACTCAAGCATTGAGAACAACACTTTTTTTAAGGAGAGGAGCATGTTAGGTCCCTATATTACTTGTATAGTCCCTTATTATTGTTAGTGCAACCCCCTTATTGTTATTGTTGTACCCCTGTAACGCCCATATTGTTATTATTGTGCCCTTAAATTATTATTGTTAGGTCAGATAGGATTACATTGTGGCCCCACTAGGATTATATTGTGGCCCCATGGAATCCTATATATAGAAAGGAGGTTTTGTCATTTGTATCATCCAAGAATTGTTCATTCATGTAATGTATTGGAGGTTGCCCCCTCGAAGTGGCTTATTTCTAAGGCGTTGATATCTCTTTTCTTCTATTTTGGGAGCTATTTTCACAACATACACCCTGCATTGTAAACCCATTCTCCTAGTGATTTTCCTTCTTTGGCCAATACTTATCCAATTTAAGGCCACAACTTGCTCCTATTTCCTTGTGCAAATCTAGAGGGAATTGGATCCTAAAAGGTAGGAATTTTCTCCTATTTTATTGTGAAATTTCAAAGGAATGATTCACCTGCTTAACTGCCAACCTGTACACTCACCTAGTATACAATTAATAATTACGATGTCCCTTTTCCTCCACTTCAACTAGGAAATTCGAATTCCATGAATGTATAGGGTATTTTTAGATGATTGACTACTTTAATCAAGAGATCACTAAGTTAACAATAATTATACTACTCAATTGACCTTAAACTGAATCAACTAGATACTTGAGCTCAGTTAATTGAGTCAAACTGAAAATAATTGAACCAGATTGCTAAATTTTAGGATTCATTACATGCATAAATCTACTTCTAGCCTATAATTTGAATTTATTGAGTAAAATAGTAGCAAAGGCCTTGTCACACGATTTAACTGCAATCAAAGTCATCCTTTTTCTTCTCTAAGAAAAAAGTCAAAATTTATATCTATATATCTATATATATATATATATATATATATATATATATATATAAACGTTACATCATATATGCTGCCACATTCCATAAGTGTTCAACGCCCACTAAAGTGAGGGGGCCAACAGAGATGTCTGTCCAGGTCAAGACCAAAACCAGAAAAGAAAAGACTATGAAGCATCAAAAATATAGTGAGTCACAAAGCCTTGGTGAGCAATAAAATAAACCAAACTAGAGATCAGGGCCTCCATATTGGATAAAAAATCCATAGTCATAGAAAAAAAGAAAATTTACTGAGCCTCCCATAAGGGAAAAACAAACCCAACAAGGTTCCAAAGTGTAGTAGTATTATCCATGTCATAGTATGAGCATAAAAACAAAAAAAAGATATTAATAGTTTTCCCAAAACAATGATGTATGTACAAAAAATACGAGATATATAGCATTACTGGATTAAATAAATAAAAATCATGAAAAGTAGAAAGAAGAAGACATCGATACAATATGGTGTCCAACACATGGAATACCAATTTGTTCTTCTCCACTATTTTCATCATGCTCAGATTTTTTCATAGATCGTCCTTAGATAGATGATCAACAGTCTCATTCGTTCCCTATAAATATGGCATACAAAAATCAATATAAATGTGTTTTGAGAGCATGAATCTCTTCAAGAATTGGAAGTAACAAAATTTTTTGACATCTCCGAGTGTAGTTGACCCAATTTATGACATTCAAGGAGTCCCCAAAAATTTGAATAGAATCAATGCCCAAGTGAATGAGCCAGCAGATGAGGAGTTTAAGTGTTTGAAGTTCTACAAAGTTGTTTGTGCTTTCTCCAAGGCCCATAGAGGCAGCCATGGAGACATTTTTCTTTCTATGTATAATCACACTAGCCCCACAGGCTCCTTGGTTGTCAGCAGCACCACTGAAATAATCCCATGGTATCTCAAAATAAATCACTTAAATCCTTACGTTCCTTGGTGTTTTGGAAGAGACATAAGTGGGGAGGAAAGATAAAATGGCTGAACATTCCACCACCACTAAACAGGGGGACGAAGACACATCCTTAAAGATTCCTTTATTTTGAGCCATCCATATTCCCCACTAAATTATGAGGGGAATGCATTTGAAGTCTTGGTATTTACAATTTCCCACCAGTCTCTCCAAGCTTCGCCACAATTTTCACCCCGCCAAACAACCTTAATGTCATAGAGAGATAAATTATGTTCCCATACTTTCTTAGAGAAGACACACGAGAGGAAAATAAGATCAATTGTTTCCTCAAAATTTTGGCATAAGAAACACCAGCCCGAACTGCTCAAGAACCTCCTTTGTAGTATCCCATGTAGGAACATTCCTCTTCAAAATGCACCAGAGAAAAGTTCAGTTTTTTCCAGACCTTCCATTTTCCATAGAGAATTGAACCATCAATCTTGGCCCCCTCTTTCTTTGTTTTTAATTATATAACCATAGCCTTCTTTTGGAGACTAAACACCCGATTTTGAATGTACCCAACAGAGGGAGCCCAAAAAATCTTTGAGACAGACTCTAGGCTAGCCAAGTTCCTAAATATAGTCCTGCCATTCCTATTCCAAATGGAGGTCAAACCTTAGATCCTCCGTTGAAAGCCAATCTTGTGCCCATATTGTAGTACCTTTTGACTTATCAATCTCATTCAAAGTGTAGATCCCTCTATGACCAAGTGCCTCCTTGAGCCCTTTGGATAGAGTGTATCTGTTGCTGCACCCCACCCATGGGTCCAAGCCTATCGTGCACCACTCACCATCACCAATTATCCAAGCAATGCCTTTTTCCACCAAGCCTAGTGCCAACAAAGTATCTTTCCAAATCGTGGAGGAATTGTATGTATCTTTATCTGGGATTCTAATCCAATCATACACATGAATATGATCAATATATTTTATTTTTACCATATTTTTCCATAGATTCTTTGCAGTTAAGATTCACTAGCCCAAATTTTTAGCCAGAGAGAAAAAGTCCAGAGATGTTTCATGCCCCATCCACCCCACTCCTTAGGTTTTGAAATTTTATCCCATGCCACCCAAGGGAGAGTCTTCTTATCCTCCTTTTTAGAACATAAGAAACTGCTGCATATAATTATAATTTTATTAATAATTCCTATTGGGACCTAGGCCAGGGAAAGCCAGTAGACTGGGATTGCCATTAAGACATATTTTATGAGGACAATCCTCCCTTCCCTGGACAACCACTTGAGACTCCATACATTAATTATTTTTTCAATTTTTGTGACTAACCAATACCAGTCCTGTTTTCGATAGGATTATGGCTTCAGATAGAACCCAATTATTTAATGCTTGAACCCAAAGTGATTTGGTTGAAATGGATTAAGTTATAGGTTCAAGTCAGGTCAAGCTCTGAGATGCCATCATGGGTAATGGTTGACTTCTGACAGTTGATTTCCATCCATGTTGCTTTCATAAAGAGATCCAATATATTTTTCAATTTTTGAATTTCCATCTCATTCCCATTACTGAACAAGAGAATGTCATCCATGAAAAAAAGGTGAGAGATGTAAAGGTTAGTAGCCACCTCAATGCCACTAAAATCCCCTCTTCTCCTAGCCTAATGAAGTAATTGACTTAAACCCTCCGCGGCCAGAAGGAAAAACAGGGGAGATAGGGGGAACCCTTGTCTAAGGCCTCTCTGATTTTGGAAAAAAGGTGACGCATCCGCATTGCTAAGAACAACAAAAGATACATTAGAAATAAAATTCATAATCCAGTTAATGACTTCAATTTTTTAACCAAGGTGAGTTAGAAGGAGCCTTAAATTAAGCCTGATGATATGATCATGTGCCTTTGATAGGTCAATATTCACTATCATGCATTTATTTCTTGACAATTTAATGTTATGTAAAGTCCCCTAGGCAACACCTATGGCCTCATGAATCTGCCTGACATCCGGGAAGCCAAAATGTTCTTTATAAATGTTACGATATAGTAGAAGTTTTAATATTTTTGCAATATTTTCTGCAATTACTTTGTAAATACAATTACATATAGAGAAAGGTCTAAAGTCATCAAAAGAGGAGGGAGAGTCCTGCTTAGGAATGAGAGCCAGAAAATTAGTTTTAAGAGCTCCATGGATGTAACCCTTTGATTGAGATTCCTCCACCACACTTGTAATAGAGTCCCCCATGAGTTCAAATAAATTTTGAAATAATTCCACCATCCCACAATCTAGTCTCGGACTCTTGTCTTTTTGCATAGCCTTTAAGATTAACTCTACCTATTTTTTCTCCACATGGGCCAAAAGTTGATTATTTTCCCCCACATCCGTGTACCTGGGAAAAAGTTGAGCCACTTGAATAATTTCCCCAATCGAGACCCCTTCCTAATTCCCATAAATATTCTTGAAATGTATTTTCCCCAAAGTAGAGAGATCTTGGAAAGATTTAGCCACCCCTCCCTTAGGATTTTCAAGCTCCCATATGGTATTTGAGTTCCTTCTTCCCTTGGCATAATTTTGGAATAATTTGGTATTTTCTTCACAAACATTAAGCCATATAGCACGAATTTTTAACCTCCATTTTTCTTCCTTATCATGTAGGATTTTCCTTCTCTCGAGTTCCAAATCCTTTAATCTTCCTTCCGAAGCCTCATCCAAATATCCCTCATAACCATAGCTATTCATCTGATCAAGGGACTCTTAAATATCCCTAAGAGCCTTGTAATCTTTTGAAACCTTTTCTGTAGCCAAAATAATAGTAGCCCTCTTATTCTTTTCATATTATCAACAAAATATTGGGCATATGATACACCATCGTCCTCAGAGATAGGGCATCATGTGGCAGCAACTAGCTTTTGATAATCCTCCTCTTTCAGCCATCCATCATTGAAATTAAAAGGATATCCTAGATTTTTTTTTGGGCAAACCATCTCTAAGAGAATATGGTTGTGATCTGATTCCCCTCCAGAGCACACCCACTATTGGAAACCAACATCTCGATTGGAAAGATCATCACTAAGAAGGAAGCGGTCCAGACTATTTACTACTCGACCCTCCGCCACACATTGTTTCCTCCAGGTAGGGGTGACCTTAATCATATTAGGGTTAATCAGGTTTCGATCCCTTTGTTTTTTTTAAGAAAAATTTAGCAAGAGGGTCAGCCCTGGCATTTGGACCCCATGTCTCAACCCTCCCAGAGAAAAATTTAAATCAGCCCCCACCACCAGGGTTGGACCAGTCATATATGATCTTGCAAGGAGAGTGTTCCAAAATCCCACCTTTTCATAGCATGGGCCATAAACATTCACTAAATTGAAATCAAAACCTAGTTCCATCGAGGAAACCTCCACCCCAGTCATAAGATCAGAGGTCCAAGAATTATTATGCTTAACTGTTCCATTATTTAATCCCGTTACTAGGCCTCCATATTCCCCCCTGACATCATAAGTGACAAAAGACCACCCAAGGAGGAAAGAAGAAAGAAAAATTTAAAGTTGAACTCTTGAACCCACTGTCTCCTGTAGCAACATAATATCATGTTTATAGGTGAAAATTAGGTTTTTTATGGCTATTTTTTTAGGTACACTAGCCAAATCCATACAGTTGAAAGATAACAATATCATTTGGTCATAAGGTCCGGAGATATCGCTACTCTTAGCGCCCCTTTTGGGAGAGTTGTATGCCATCTGCTATGTCAATCATAGCTTTTAGCTGAGATTTTGACATGTCCAATTTCCTACCCCTGTTCCTTCTGGATTTTTCAATAAGGGGAGTCTTTCCTAGTCCTAAAAACATCTCATTCTCTAACATATTCTTATCTGTAGGTCTTAGGTTATAGGGAATGGTATCAATGGACAATTTGGGAATAGTGGTAATTATAATGTCCATAGCCAAAGAGAGATTGCTAATACACAGATGTATTTGGATCTAGCCTATATGGACCAGTCATACTCATGCATTTTAACAAATGATCAAAAGAGTTTAAAGTAGGAGAAGAGGGATAGGGAGTAGTAACTGCTAAATATGAAGCAGGATCAGCAGGGAGTGGCACATTCTGTTCCTGTTTGGGTTCCATCTCATCATCCAGCGCACCTACTCTAATTAGTGTTTCATGCGCTTCCATAGGTGTCATCTCCATTGCCTGTAGTAAAGTGTCCTCATCACCCTTATTCTGCTTTCCATCCATATCCTCCTATGAAATCCCATCTCGCCTATGCCTCAGGCTATGTTTGGATACACTTTCATGGCACCTACTTTTGTTAAGGACAAGAGGGAAATCACGGGCCAAATGCCCATGTTTGTGACATTTGTGACAACAAAAAGGAAAGTGTTCGTAATGAACAAAATGCTCATATTAATGGCCTTCCATGTTCAAAACAATATTTTCAATCAGACTCTCCCTTGGAGCTAAGTTAACCAAAAGGTGGGCAGTATTCCTGGATCAAGTTTCTAAGAAGGTCATGTCGGCCTCCAAGAAAGTACCCAAATTGTTCCCAATAGCCCAAAAAAAATTCACTGTCTAGAACGGTGGAGGGAGGGTCGGGAGCCTTACCCACACAAGAATTTCATCCACCCATTCTCTGTTAGAGTCGAACAAAGGGGTCCATTTCTTAAAGAGGATTGGGGTGATGCCAAAACACCATTGCCTCTCTAAGACCCACTCCAAGGTAGTCATATTCTTAAAATTTACCATAAACCAACATTTAGACAAAGTAATCACATCCACATCTCTGTCTGGTGCCTCGGCCCAACTCCTTTCTATCCAATCCAAAATGTACTCTTCTGAGAAGAATTTTCCCCTTGCCCTACCCACTAGGATTGATTCTGATGCCGCCATCACACTGTCAAATTGCAGGTCGAACCCAAACACCGATTCGGGCATTTGGTGCATTCCTTTATTAATTTACCCTTATTTCTTTTGACCCCTGCTTGTTTGTCATGTTTCACAAAGACCCTTCATGATTTGGCCCTTCCTCTTGAAACCTCTCCCTATTTGCATTCCACAGAAACTTTCACCACCTCCCCCAGATCACCCTCAGCCCCTTCCGGCCTTAGGATTGTGCCAAAACCCCTGTTGTCGGTGCCGAGCCTCCAACTTCTCAATTATTCGGGCCAATCTCTATAAAAATTTCCACTTCCCTTTCTCTGGTAGCCCCCAACTAGCCAAATATACCACCACTCAGCCCCCCATAGGTGAAGCTTTCGAAACCCCCTTGTGTTCCCCAACTTAGGCCTTTTTCCCCATGGATGCCTTTCTTGCTTAAGCCCACTGGAAGAAAAGAGCCATCTCCTGCACATGAGATTAGGTTCTCAGAACCGGAAAGCCTTGATGACCCCCCCGCCTTCACTGCAAAATCATTCAAGCCCCCACCCCCTATACCAGAACCAAAACAAACCTTCCCTTTGCAGCCAAACCCATAGATTATATCCTCCAGACCCCCGGAGTGGAACAATGTAGGGGAGACATAAAGTTTTGGAGAAATTTTCCTTGCCAGTAGGGAGAAAGCCAGACTATCCTTTTCCACTATCGTTCCTGTCGAAATAGGGAAAATTCCTGACACAATTTTGTTAGAGGCCTGTGGAGATAGGGGTTTTAGGTCAACCCCTTATAGTGAAACAAACCCCTCCATCAAACTCCACCTCAAATTTTCTTCCCCAACCTTATTAGCATGTGACTGTGCCACAAGGGAAACCATAGCCATGTTTTGTTTCATTGGTTATAACCCCCATACCGAGAGACTATCCTTCAATCTGGTTCCACGTCAACATAATCCTTTTCCTTACCCATGGAGCAAAACCACCGAAACTGGCGAAACACCCAACATTTAGTAATTAAAAAATGCTGTAAAGTAAACCCTGTAAACTACCTAGTGTAAAAACACAAAAAATCACTACCATTCACAGGGTTCTGACAGTTAAGACAAGCTACTACCCTTTGCACCACAAGACAAACCTCCAAAAATAACTAAAGAAACCCGTGAGAAAAATAGCAACTGCATGGTGAGAAACTGTAACTTACCACCACCGAGCAAGAGCAAGCATATGCCGACAAACCCGTGAAGATAGCAAAAAACCTAGAGTATCTTCTCGTTGACAGAGTAAGACGAAATGGACCGAAAATGTATCACAACCCACTGGAACCAAAACAATAACACCTTCAGATAAACGAGACATCGACTAGACTATTTTTTCTCAGGCACAATGATTATGAGTCCCAAGGAAAAGTACAAAAATTTCCAAATGGAGCTCACCATCCCAAGCATACACCACCTGGACCACCCTCCGACCATACACCCGCCTTCCATGCATCTCCCATCTATAACTACCCTACTACACTGTTAGGTCTACTAGTAGAAATCTAGGGTTTTCTCCATTGTGTTCCACCTCTTAGAGCTTTCTCTCCATGTGCTCTGAAACAAAAGTAGTTACCTATTCAAAATGTATGATTTCCACATTATCTAGAATTATAAAAAATACCTTCTTGAGAAATTACCAGAGTTGAGTTATTTCCATTGTTTCAAAGGAAACAGACTTAACATAAGGGAAATACAAGTCATCCTACTAATTGGGAAAATTGAATTACTAAATTTTACTACGACACAAGTCAAAAGGGATTTTTCACCACCCCTATCTTGCACCTTTGGAATTCAAATTTTCCTCTTGAAAATAAATTTTTCAAGATATATGCATCATGATCCTCAATTGGAATGTATTGTAGCATCATAATTCTCCTATGCACAAAAATTCGCAAGTGATGATACCTAATATCAATGTGCTTGGACCTGTCATGAAATATTGGATTCTTCAAGAGTTTAATACAAATTTGAAAATCACAATAAATAATTTTTGGAACCATATCCTGACTGAGATTACCCACAATTAGAATTTTCCTCATCCATATTGCCTCACATGTTGCTTTAATTCCAACCATGTATTCATCCTCTGTTGAGTTCAGTGCCGCAAACCTCTGTTTCCTACTATACCAGGAAATTGTTGGAGACCCAACACTGAAGATATCACTTGAAGTGTGTTTCATGTCTGATCGAATCCTTGCACAATCTTCATCAATCAAGCCTTGGAGCTTCATTTCCTTTGTCCTCATGTACCATAACCCATACTCAGTTGTCCCTTTGAGGTATCTCAACACATGCTGTTAGTATGAATCCTTTGTCGAAGTGTACGAAAAAGGACCACTTTAGCTACGCATAACTAATAGCCCTAACAACAAAAGTGGCTGCCAATATCTTCAGATCTGCGGTTAGTTGGACATAAAAGAGCTGCAAAATCTAGATCTATGCATGGAAAGACATTAAGCAGAAAAAATAAGGGTTTGCTCCATATACCAATAGACAAGACAAGAACAATTTTTGAAAGAATTTTTATATTAATTGGGCACCTGGGAGGAAAACAAGAAGGCGTATCCAATTCTCCTCAGTGGGATGGGTTCTCGGAAGTCCTCAGCACTTCAGATCTAAGATTTCTCTCTCTTGTTGGTGTAGAAAACCCACACAAAGAATGGAACTCAAAGGGAGCTCACACAACAAATGGTAGAAAAATGGGACGAAGTGTATAGATCCAGAGTGATCTAATAGGCAACAAAAGGTGAAGAACGGTAGGAAAAACCCTCCTATTTATAACAAAATATTGGGTCATTCTAGATCTTGGTGCATGGGTTAACCAGATCTAGATCCACTTTTTATGGAATATTTTATTATATTTGTTGGAGGAAAAAGGTATTTGACTTGGGTCAAATCCCTTGATTTGTCAAAAATAAATAAATAAATGATTTATTTATCTTTTTAAGGAAGCGGTTAGAAGATAATCAAATAAATAATGATTTATTTAATTATTTAAGGAGGTGGTTGAAAGATAATTAAATAAATAGTGATTTATTTAATTATTTGTAGATGATTTGGTCATATTTAACAAGGAATATCATCTAAATATGGTTTAAATGATTATTCCTAGAAAATAATAAGATAAATAAAGGTTTATCTAATTAATTTCTTTGATTTTGGGTTAAACATGACTGGGAATAATAATTAAATTATGGTTTAATTAATTATTCCATGAGGAAAATCAAACAAATATAGGTTTGTTTAATATTTCCTTTTAGGGTTTCCTGTTTTAACATAGTGAAAGCAATTTTACTTAGGGTAAAATTGGTCTTACATGGTGTACTTGGGTCCATCTAATGATAATAGGTTAGATGACCAAAAAATGGTGTAACAGATTGCCCCCCAGCGTGCGAGTGTCAGGAGAAAATCGTATGACCGAAGTACGTTGTAAGAGCTCAATCACTAGACAACAAAAGGGAAGTCAGAGAGAGAAATGCAAGGTAGATAGTGTGCTGAAGAACTAGACCCTGAGGAGACGAGACTCGCAGGTGTAACAAGTCTCTTTTTATGAGAGGGTACCTGTGCTGAAGGCGGCGGGGGAGGCATACCTATGCCCGCCGAGACAAAGTACAAAAGAATAGTGTGTCCAGTAAACAAGGGACCGAACCATAAAGTACAGTTGGCATAATCATGAGCCAGATAAAAAATACAATGAGGAATCCCACATACATGCTGTGCCTGGGATAACAGCCAGGACTTGTACAATAATATCTAAGTACATGAGATACAAATACAACCCAAATGCCCCCTGTAAATGGGGAAGGGCTCACAAAATCTGACTGATACATGCAAGTCGAAGAGGCGCTGCAAGTGGCTACGGCCAACATCATCAAATATCTGGAGCTGCATCGAAGGCTGCAAGGAATAGGTCATCCGGGCATGTGGGGGGCTACCTGCAGGGCCACCCCCTCATGAGGGTTGAGACATCTCACACACACCCGGGAATCATCAAGAGCTGCTGCTGGATCATTGGACCATCAAGTATACGGATCTCGATCATGCTGAAAGGAGCTGGAGAAACAATCAAGTCAAAGGGCAAGGAGAGATCCCTTTGCCTGATCCGAGGCACCGAACAAGAGTGGAAGCTAGAACCAAGGTACACCGCCCTCTAGACCTGGCTTCTGGAATGAATGAGCTGATGTCGACAGAAGGAGGTCCGCCATAGGTGAGGCAATGAGAGACCCTCAACTAAGGCACGAGAGAAAATAGTAGAGCGACGGACAGACTGACACTGATGATGATAGTGAAATGGAAAGGATTGAGTGGCGAATGGACGACTTCCCTTGTTAGAGCATAAAGGGCATGAATGACATGGCAGCGACTGACACAATATCATAAGGGATAGGGGACAGTGGGACTGAAGGTCATAATGTGCAACACAAGAGAGAGACCAAGAAATGAAGGATGGAGGGCTATGGCGGGGTACAAAGGGACTCGGGATAGACTCCATGAATGTGATGATGACTCAACTTGGATGCTCTAAACAAGGGCGACTCAATGGTGCTGCCACATAGTAAAGGCCTGGTGGGGGACCATAAAAACATGAGTACAAGATGGGCACTCATGACGAAAATCGACACGAACAAAGACAAGTAAGGAGGTGAAGTGGTGCCCCGAGTACAAGTGTCGTAAGTGAGGAAATTCGATTTTAATGAGAGGGGAAGTGACCCTTCTTGGACAAAATGTGTCCTGGTGAAGTGTTAAACACAAAAAGCGAAAAGAAGAAGAAGAAGAAGAAGAAGAAGAAGATGCTAGCTGGCCCTAGAATCAGGTATTAAAACATGTATTTCAGAAGTGAAATGTTGCTAAGGGTAATATTTAAGGATAGAGTGTATTGCAGGACACAGTAAGGGTTAAGCCAAATATTCGAAGAGGTATGCCCCCTTACCGAGATCTCATCATGATGTAAGGGACTAGCCATAATGAGTCGAACCTCCCCATGACCAAGGACATCAGGCTCTATTGCGGACTAGAACAAGGTCGCCTTTGTGAAAAGTGCGAGGTTGGACTTTTCGGTCATACCGGCTTTGCAAGGCTTTCTGTCATTTCCATGGTTTTAAAGGCAACACAAATGTGTCTTCTTCGGAAGTGCGCTCGAGCATGATAAGTCGTTGTTCTAGAGGTTGGGTGTCAGGGAGAAGTTCGACGGCCAAATGCAGGGAAGGGATTTCACACTCGATTGGTAAGACTGCCTCCTCTCCAAAAACGAGGTGGAAAGGAGTGAACCCAGTGGCGGTTTTAACAGAAGTCCGATAGGCCCATAAAGCAGGGAAGAGCATGAGGTTCTAGTTGGTTTTGTGCTTATTCACCGTCCATTGAAGCATAGTCTTCAGAATTTTGTTGACTGCTTCAACTTGGCCATTACCTTGGGGGTAATAGGAGGAGGAATATTGGTGCTCAAAACCCAATAGTGAGGATAGCTCGCACCATATCTCATCTTCAAAATGTCTGCCACGGTCAGAGACCAGTTGTTTCGGAACTCTGAATTGAGCGATAGCGTGGTTAAAGAAAAAGAGGGCCGCGGTAGCTGCCGTGTTGTTAAATGTAGGCATGGCCTCGGCCCATTTTTTGAAATAGTCGACTGCCACGATGATATATTTGTGGTTACCAGCGGATGGAGGGCGACACTCCATAAAGTCGATGGCCCATTTACAGAAGGGACAAGTGGAGACGACCGGATGGAGGGGAGCTGGGGGAGCTCGCGCCTTAGGGACGAAATTTTGGCAATTGGGATAGTGTTTGACTGCCTTAATGAAATCACTGAAGAGGGAAGGCCAAAAATACCCAGCGCGCATGACTTTCTGGGCGGTAGCAAGACCAGAGAGGTGGCCACCGCAAGCGCCGCTATGGCAGGCATTAAGGACCTGTTCAGCTTCAGCTTGTGTGAGACAACGACGAAGGACAGTATCAACCCCGCGACGATAGAGGTCGTCGCCAATAAGGAGGTATCGGGGAGCTTGGTGTCGGATACGTCGGCGAGCCTCATGATCAAGATGGAGGGCGAACTTTTGGGTTCGCAAGTAAGTAAGAATATCGCCATACCACGGGTCGTCGGAAGTAATGGCAAATAAGTGTTCATCACGAAAGTAATCATTAACCTGAGGGTCGTGCGATCCAGTAGGTAATTCAGAAATGAGCTCAGTGAGGGCTAAGCCTTTCTTACTCTTTGGTGTGACAAATTCAAGGTCGAATTCCTGAAGAATGACGACCCAACGGGCGTACTTCCCAGTGAGGATACGACGACTCAAAAGGAAAGCCAAGGGGTTGGAATTAGTCACAACCTTGGTGGAGCGCATGAGGATATAATGACAAAGTTTTTGGACTGAGAACACTACAACCAGCGCTAATTTTTCTTCAGGTGAGTAGGAAACAGGGGGCCCTACAAGGTTCTTACTGATGTAGTAGATCACATGCTCGGTACCGTTGTCATCTTCCTGGATAAGGACTCCAGCGACCGAATAGGTGGACGCAGAGATATACAGGATGAAGTCCCGATCAAAGTCGGGAGGATGGATTAAGGGAGCGGATGTGAGAGCCTTTTTGAGGGCATCGAAAGACTCATGAGCAAAGGAATCCAAAATGAATGGGATAGTAGATCGGAGGAGTCTAAGGAACCCATGTGCGGTGGTGGCATAGTCAGGGACGAACCGGCGAAGAAAATTAGCTTTGCCTTGGAGACTTTGGAGCTGGCGAAGGGTACATGGAATGGGAAGTTCAAGAATGGCTTGAACTTTCAAAGGGTAAAGAGTGATACCATCTTTAGACATGATGAAGCCTAAGAGATCGTCGATTGTGAACGAAAGATGCATTTAACAAAAGTTGGCGGAGGCTGAGCCTGGCGAAGGATCGAGAAAAATGGTATGCAGATCGTGGAGGTGCTACGCCCGATGCTTAGAACGTGCAGTGAGGTCGTCTAAATAAGTAAGGATAATATGAGCTAAGTCATAGAAACAATAAGAAATGGCCCGTTGAAAAGTGGCGCCGGCGTTTTTGAGGCCGAAAGGCATGACCCAGTAAGCAAAAGTTCCCCATGGACTAATGAACGTGGTTTTGAGTTGATCAGCAGGATGGATAGCAATTTGGTTGTATCCAGAGAAACCATCCATAAAGGATAGAACCTCATGCCCCGCACACTCATCAATGATTTGGTCAATGAATGGTGTGGGGAAGTTGTCTTTGGGACAAGCTTTGTTCAAGTCGCGAAAGTCTGTGCAGACATGGATGGTGCCTTGTTTCTTGAGAACGAGAACTGGGTTGGATACCCAAGTGGTGTATTCAATGGGTAATGAACCACCGCTTTCGAGCTTATCGATTTCGGCTTTGATAGCGTCACGTCTGGAAGGATGAATGGGTCTCAACTTTTGACGGACCGGTTTGGCATCAGGCCATGTGTTGATATGGTGTTCGACAATGGCAGGATCGATTCCGGGCATTTCAGAATAGGACCAGGCGAGAATATCGCGGAATTATTTGAAAAGCTTGGTGTAAGCTTCGATTTCTTCCGGGGTGCATTGGGTGCCCAAGGTGATATATTCTTCAATACTTGGTGTGACTGAAATCTCAATTTTGATGGTAGGAGAGATATTGGCCATGTTTCCTTCTTCGAAAGCATCAGGTGCAGGGATGGGGTTTTTGAACTAATCGACTGCATTGGGGATGAAGTCTTTGGTTTCCACAGCAAATTGGTCATGGGACTGCTGTGGAAGGAAGTATGCGCGATGGTGCATATCGTCCCATGGAAAGTCCGGGTTGGTCATGGCTTCCATAATGTCTTCATCGGACTGGAAGATGGGAAGACTATAGGAATAAAGGTCACCCGAGGAGGTAGTGATGTGTGACGGGTCATCAGGAGGAGAAGGGCTCAGATGTGCAATATCAACAGATCTAAGGTTGGCTGAGGAGCCGAGAGTATCTGCAGGTTGAAGGGTAGGTGAACTATCTCGCAAGGATGATGACAGGTACAAAATGGTGGTTGATGGCTCTGTTGGCTTGATAGCGGGAGGAGGAATGTGAATGGGAGTAGGAAGATCCTCTGGTCCTATCGAAGTGGCCTTGAATCGGCGGTACATGTCCAAGGAGGAACGATACTCGTCAAGGCGGGGACAGAGGTGGGTGTAATGGCCGTGGAAATCGCACAAAGCACAAGGGTGGTTTGTGCGCAAGGTTTTGAGTTTCAGGATAGAGTCCGGGATAGTGACGTAGAATTCGGGGATGTCAGAGTCGGGAAACATCTCATTGACCAGAATCTTGAGGTGCGGCAATTCAGGACACATATGGGTGGCGTGACCGACAACATCGCACAAAGAACATTGGATGGCGGACTTTGGCGGTCGCGGAGGGATAGGGGTTATCGGGGCGGCCTAGTCTTGATGGTTTGCCCCCTTACGAGCTTTGCCTTTCTTTCCGGGGGTTGGCACCACAGGGGTAGGGTCCTGTGGACGTGATGGGGGCCCGGAGGAAGTGAGGGGGACCGGTTGAACCGGTGTCAAAGCAAGGTAAGGTTTGGGGTGACCGGGCGGGGTAGCGGCTAGAGGGTCAATGTACCAGACGGGTATGCCGAGGGTCAGGTTCGGGAGAGAGAGGGTGGCCATGACGGGGAAAGAAAAAACTTCGGGAGGGGGAGCCAGGAAAGGTATCTGTCCAGCAGGGTAATGACCAGCAGGGATGGCTCCGAGATGGTTGAGGCCTAGGGGAACCGATCCAAGAGGATAAAGGGGTTCAGGGATACCAGCTGTAGAGGGAGGGCCAGAAGGAGGAGGTCCGGCTGGCTGAGATGAATGGCTAGGAGCGGGGTGCGAAGGGCAAGGGGGAGGTTGCTGACTAGTCGAGGCAGGCCACTTAAGGGTAGCCTGAGACGATTGCATCATGCAAACATTCGATAAGCTGGGATCAGTGATAGGAGAAGGGGGAAGATTAGGAAACGTTCCAAGCAGGGAGGAATCTTTGTAAACACCGGGGGAGACACTAGTCAAGGAATCGAGGGTTTGCTTGTTGGCTACAGAAGAGATGGTCGTCTCAGGTGAGGTCTGAGATTTTGGCTCATGATATGTCAACTGGTCAATGGTGACTATCTTTCCGTTATGGGGGAAAGACATCTTGCAGAAAACTGTGGATGGGACAGAAGACATAGCATAGGTGTAGCTTCGCCCCAATAGAATGTTGTAATCTAGCGGGGCGTCGATGACTTTTACGTCAACGCAAACAGTCTTACCGGTGAGGGTGATAGGACAATTACGAAACAAGCCAATGGGCTGGGAGGCATGGTCGTCCCACGCTCGAAGGGTGATCGTGGAAGGGTCCAGCTCAGGAGATCTGAGTTGCTTCCAAACCGAAGTGAACATCACACAGGTGGATGCCCCCTCATCAATTATACACCGGGAAACGTTGGCGTTTCAGATTTTGACTGGGATTTGGAAGGTGACGGAAGCAGGAAGAGGAGGATGGTCCGATTGAGTGGTGTCGAAAACAATCATTTGGTCATCAGTAGGATCTACAGCGCCCACGGCAGATAGTAGAGCCTTCTTTTGGGAAGGGCACGACTGGAGGAGTTCCAGTGTGGAAATGGCAGCAGGAGATTGCGCCAAATCATCTACTATGCTATACGAGTGAGCAGCTCGACCGGAGGCAGCGTTTCGGCGTAATGGTCCCTTAGGAATCTTGGTATGAACCTCAACTTTGGGTTGAGGGATATGTAAGGGGCCATTCGGTGTCGAAAGAGGCTCTGTAGAACCTGAAGAAGGAGGCTCGGAGGCAGACTGAGCAGGAGGCTTGGGGTACTGGTGAGACCGAGTTTGAAGGTGAAGGTTGACTCGTCGGGTTAGGATCAAGTGCATCATAAGGATTCCGTGGTGGTAATCAGAGGAACCGTAAAGGGAAGGGTGAGTGGTGACCAAGGTCGGGGGGGCGTGTTGGGAAGCCACGAATCCTTGCCGAGGGAAAGGACCGTAAACACAACAAGTTGGGTAGTGGCCACATTAGGAGGAGCATGAGGGGAGGCATGTTGTCCGCGCAATGTGGCTTGAGACTCCCACATCTACCGCATCTGGGGTAAGAGGGGACAACCGTGGGTGTAATGACCATAAACACCGCAACACGAACAAGGCTTATTTGTGCGAAGCGGCCTGTCCGGCTTGGGCTGAGTGCCCTGTTGCTGGTTGGCAGTGTTAGGGTCGACACCAGGATTGGGTCCACGGGTACCAGGGGCAGATTGGTTTTGATTGCCTCTCCGCCTTCTTTGAGAAGGAGGGGGATTAGTCGCACCCTGCTGTGCAAATACTTGCCCTGGAGGGGGCTGTAAGTGTTGTTGCGGGTTTTGAGGAGGCAAGGGAGATGGAAGTGCGTATGCTAGAGGAGCTGGCGCACCAGGCTGTGAATAAGGGTAATGGTGGGGTTGGGCAACATTGAGGTAAGCAAGAGGTTGGGCAAAAGGAGGAGGCATGCCGTATCCTAGATACATGCTACCGGGAGGGGGAAGAGTGCTAGAGGTGTTGGCCCCTCCCTGAGGGAGACCATAGCCCATAGAAGGTTGAGCGTACGGATGGGAAAGGGCTCCAACGATATCGAAGGCCATCGGAGATGCCTCGGGGGTACGAGGCGCCCGCCGGCCCGGAGGCTCAGAAGAGCTGTGATAAACATGATAAACATAACCGCATTGAGCGTAGATCAGGTCATATTTCAAGGCGACGGAGGCGGTTTCTTCGGGGCTTGGAGGAAAGTGGGAGGCGACATCTTTGCCGATAGGAGCTAAGAGGGTGCGAAGGAACCAGTCCATGTAAACTTGATCTTCGAAGGGGGGGGCTCGACATAAGCTCCATCTTCGTCGCCATTCTTGAACATGGGCGGAAAGGCGGGTCGAAGAGGTTTGCTTGAATGAAGTGAAGAGCTCCGTGCCAGTAACGTATCGGAGAGGGAGCTGGAAATAAGATAAAAAGGCTTGGGCAAGGGTCGCAAAGGTGGTATGGGAAGAGGTGGCTTGGTCAACATCCCATTTAGAAGCTTCGCCGATAAGCGTGCGTTGGAACAAACGAAGACAGATGGAGTCATCGGTAATGGAATTGGAAGAACACCACATGTGGAAAGATCGGACATGATTGGTTGGATCTTCTCCAGCAAGGCCTTCGAACTTAGGGATGTCGGAGGGGAGCTTGGTTGGCAAAGCAGGCCAACAAACATCGTGGTGGATAGGGTCGTTGATCAACCGATTGAAATCGGGGAGGCTGAGGCCTGCAATGTACGGAAGCAAGGGTGTGGCCGAGGTAGTTCCGGTGGCGGTTCCGCTAGTGGCAGGTCCGGCATTAGGGCCTGGAGCACCACCAGCATTAGGCCCTGGACCATACATGGTGAAGGTGACAGGGGGAGAACCAGGAGGAGAAAGGGAACCCGATGGATCAGGAGAGGAGTCGGAGTGCGGACTCGGAGGAGGACTGGCTCGACGACGGCGGGTCGGAGCAGGTCAATCGACCAGAAACTGAGGGTGAAGGCCAAGAAGTCTCCGGGAAAGGCGCCTTGGGGGTGCAATGACGACAGGAAGAAGGAAACCGACAGGGGCAGAAAGGGACAGAATCAAGTGAGGTCAAGGGCAGAAAAGGTGCAGTGACAATTGATTTTAGAGTCTTTGCCAGGCGGTGTTAACCAGGCGCTTCTTCACTTAGGGTCGGTGTGTGGAGTGCGTTAATTTTAATTTTTAAACCCTTTCCGTTTTTGAGAGCAAGAAAAAAGTGTGCTGCGTAGCTGAAAATAAACCTACAGAGAACAGTATATAATGCTGAAATAACAGAAAAATAACAGCTACTTGTGCATCTATCTAACCCAAGAAGGCGGGTCTCTCAAAACTAATCTAAAAAGAAAGGGAAAAATCTAGGCAAAACACACGGAAAAGAGGCCAATAGATCTAAGGTCAAAAGGGATAGGGATCTAAAGGATAAAGCAGCTGAAAAGAGGTGCAGATCACAGCCAAGAGACAGAGGCAAGGTGGCTGGAAAAAGGGAGGAAATCAGCAAAAAGCGGCAAGGACAGGGAGGAGGTCCTAAAGAGAGGTCCAAACAAAACGACAAGAGGTGATTTGAAAGGAAGAAAGGCTGATTTAAAGGGATCTGAAAAGGAGGGATCAGATCTGGACAAGGGGGAGTTGAAACTCAGAAAAACAGAGGCTGAAACAGCTAAAAAATCTTCCACAAAAAGTGGAGGGTACTGAAGCCCTAGGGGGCTAGGTTCCCACTTAGATGAGCTAAAAAAGATAAAAACCAGGTCAAAGCGGGCTGAAACAGAGGCTGGAAAACCCTGACAGAAGCTTCAGCAGAACCCAGAAAAATTGCAGAAAAATCACTGAAAAAATGGCAGGTCGCAGGTTCTGACCTGTTTTCAGTGCAGGTCGCAGAAAAGGGGCAGAAAAGTGCGACCTGGAGGTCCAGGTCGCAAGTTATGGGCCAAAAAGTGTGACCCCCCGTTCCGGTTGTCTCGGCGGCAGATTTTCAGAAAAGTTGCCGTCTCAGTTGCGGTTGGTGTCGCTTACCTGCGCAATAGGGCCAGAAACACACGGAAGTTAGAAATTTTAATGTTTTAGGGTTTTATGTGAGAAAAACAACATAAAAATAGGAAAAATAAATAGCTGAAAAGAAACCCTAGGGTCTGAAGTAGCTGGATATGCAGGAATATGAAAAACGACAGCGGTCGTAAATTAAAACCCGTGTGGAGTCGCCATTTGTTAGTATGAATCCTTTGTCGAAGTGTACGAAAAAAGGACCACTTTAGCTACGCATAACTAATAGCCCTAACAACAAAAGTGGCTGCCAATATCTTCAGATCTGCGGTTAGTTGAACATAAAAGAGCTGCAAAAACCAGATCTATGCATGGAAAGACATTAAGCAGAAAAAACAAGGGTTTGCTCCATATACCAATAGAAAAGACAAGAACAATTTTTGAAAGAATTTTTATATTAATTGGGCACCTGGGAGGAAAACAAGAAGGCGTATCCAATTCTCCTCAGTGGGATGGGTTCTTGGAAGTCCTCAGCACTTCAGATCTAAGATTTCTCTCTTGTTGGTGTAGAAAACCCACACAAAGAATGGAACTCAAAGGGAGCTCACACAGCAAATGGCAGAAAATGGTGACCAAGTGTATAGATCCAGAGTGATCTAATAGGCAACAAAAGGTGAAGAATGGTATGAAAAACCCTCCTATTTATAACAAAATATTGGGTCATTCTAGATCTTGGTGCATGGGTTAACCAGATCTAGATCCACTTTTTATGGAATATTTTATTATATTTGTTGGAGGGAAAAGGTATTTGACTTGGGCCAAATCCCTTAATTTGTCAAAAATAAATAAATAAATGATTTATTTATCTTTTTAAGGAAGCGGTTAGAAGATAATCAAATAAATAATGATTTATTTAATTATTTAAGGAAGTGGTTGAAAGATAATTAAATAAATAGTGATTTATTTAATTATTTGTGGGTGATTTGGTCATATTTAATAAGGAATATTATCTAAATAAGGTTTAAATAATTATTCCTAGAAAATAATAAGATAAATAAAGGTTTATCTAATTAATTTCTTTGATTTTGGGTTAAACATGACTGGGAATAATAATTAAACTATGGTTTAATTAATTATTCCATGAGGAAAATCAAACAAATATAGGTTTGTTTAATATTTCCTTTTGGGGTTTCCTGTTTTAACATAGTGAAGGCAATTTTACTTAAGGTAAAATTGGTCTTACATGGTGTACTTGGGTCCATCTAATGATAATAGGTTAGATGACCAAAAAATGGTGTAACACATGCTTTGATGTCTTCCAATATAGCTTAGGCTTCACCATGACTTAACTCAACTGATTAATTGGATAACATATGTCAGGCCTTGTGTTCACCAAATGCATCAAGGATCCCAAAATTTGTTTGTAGATGGTAGCATCTACTGCCTCTTTTGAAGAAGCACTTTCCTTCCTCCAATTTGTAGCTAGAGGTGTTTCCATAGGATTGTTGTTCTCCGTGCTAAATCTCTAAATTATTTCAAAGGAATACTTCTCTCGACTCACAAACAACTCACCATCACCCTACCATAGTTCCATCGTAAGGAAATAATGCATCAATCACATGTCCTTCATCTACAATTATCTTGAAAGGTCCTATTTGCAAGAGTGGATCAACTACTCATCCCCTGTAAGTATCAACTCATCAACAAATAAAACCAAGATAAGCAAATTTCTATCTACCACAATGTGATAGAGGTTGGAAACTTCTTCACTTTTGGTGAATCCCAAACCACTAAGATATGTGTCAATCTGAGTGTACCATGATCGGGGTGCCTATTTGATACCATATAGGGCTCTCCTAATTTTTCACACATGTGTCTCCCTATCATATGTCTCAAATCCCTCTGGATACTTTATTTAAATTTCTTCCTCAAAAACACCATTGAGAAAGGTGGTCTTCACACGCATCTGATGGATCTTCCACCCCATCTATGCCGCTAATGCTATAATGGTTCTTATCAAGGAATATATTTCCATATGGGGGGGGGGATTTTCATCATCATCCACTCCTTCTACCTGTGAGAATATTTTGGCCACAAATATGCCCTTGTACTTCTCAATGCTCCCATCAACTACATGCTTCACTTTTTAGATCCATCTAGAACTAACCACTGGATTTTTCTCTGGTCTCAAAACCACCTCCCATACATTATTATTCATGATGGATTCATACTCCTCTACCATGGAATCAAACCACACTGGTTGAGAAATTTCTTCCTCAAATGAAGAAGGCTTTGTCTTAATGAGTTATTTCATGAGAGTCATATACACTATAAACCCTTCCACCCACATTTACCCAAGTTAACCGGTCCATTGGGGTAAACATGTGACGAGAGGATACTATGATGTGATTAAAATTCCCAAGTATAGTTAAGGAAGTGGAACCAACATAATGAAACCAAAATTACCTTCCACATATGCTACATAAAGTCTAGGAGCCAAGCAAGCTTTACAAGTGATCAACCCCTAAGACCACTTGAAAATTTGTTGATCTGTACACTCATCCACTCCCATGACAAGCCATGCATGCAAATGAGGCCTTCCAGTCACTCCCACAGCAAGGGATGTCAGTGACTGTGGAATTTTCTCAACATTTCTGAGCCAACGACCCTGGATTCTAAGCCACATTTTTATGGCTAGGTCTCAGGCCACTACCCAGAACTTCATGAAACTTCCATTGATGATAAATAACATTTAAAAAAGGTTACTAATGCAAACATTGGTACAAGTACTTGATCTTACCCCTACTAGTCATGACATGAATTTCATCATACACATCACAAATAAGTAATCTAAAAGTCATAACAACAAATATGTGCATAGGGTTCTCATACTTATCTAAGATTCATAAAGAAGCATTGATGCCTAATCACAATAGTTGAAATATCATATATTAGGTCATATATTCATTGTTCATTCATTTTCTAATCAAAACATGATGAGATCCATACATCAAGTATGTCATAAAACATCCTCATAACCAACATATATCCAATAGAAATAACCAGGATATAAAAACCATAAAACCACATATGAACAAGTATATTTACCCATAAAATATAAGAGGAAGGGATATATTATTAACATATGCGAAATGAAACTAGGTTTGGGATATCTCTCTTTTAGCCAATCACTTCCATGCCATAATCCAAGCATGAATTTGGGATATCATGGAACAAATCAAACCAAATCAAACCAAGGATTCCATAGTCCAAACTACTTCAACCCTCAGCTAGTGATTCCACCTCACGGCCGGACATCACTAAACATCACCATATCGGTCTCTACCCAAGATATCCAAGGCTCTACAACATTTGTTCCAACCAGGGATTCCATGACTAGTAACTCAACCCACAACTATTATTGGGATTCTAAAGCGTTTTTCCAACTAGGACTTCCAGGACTAGTAACTCAACCCACCAAGGGCTTGCAAAGAGTTTTTACAACCAAGGCTTCCAGTACTAGTAACTCAACCCAAGCTACAAGGCTTCTAGAGCATTTTTCCAACCATGGATTCCAGGAACTAGTAACTCAACCCACAATCAAAGGAACATGAAAACCAACCAAAAAACAAAACTAAAAAAAACAACACTATGGCTATCCATGAAATGGAAAGGCTAAGAAAAACCACTGTCAATCAAGTAAATTCTCCATGCCAATGACAAATAACAACCAAAAAACCACATGCATTTGAAATGCATGCCAAAAATAGCAAGGAAACCATAGATGCAACTTGATATGTGCAAGGAAATACTACTGTAGCCACTGATCCTGTTTTCCTCTTGCACTTTCTTGTTTTCTTTTCCTTCTTTCTCCAAATCCCAAGTATGCCACAATCCTCCAATAGATCTCCGAGAAAACTCAAAGTGTCCAAGATTGTGAGAGAGAGAATATAGAGAGAGATCCACCCAAAATCTGTCAAAAAGCTACCAACTGATCCTCATAAACCTTTTTATCATTGAGGCCTCTATTTTATTCATTTCCATTATTTTCCTTCATTTTACTCCTCACATGCAACTTGTGACCTTTCACCTCCCTTTTCTCATAATTTCCATTATTTTCATAAATAAATGCCAAGAAATTCCACTTTTCCTTTGCAAAGCCTTTTCATGATCTGATTCTTGGGGGTAGGCCCCCAAGATCTAAAAAATTGAAATGGATCTTGCAGGGGAGGCCCCCAAGATCTTAAAATTTGAAATGTCAGAAAAAAAAAAGATCACACAGTAAGAAAAACCACACAGAATTTTTTTATTAAAATAGAATAACTATAAAATCTAGATTGTGGTGGAAATTTTTTCCCTTTACATAATATGACTTCTTGCTTATAGTCCTTTTTAGTTACAATACCACGGGTAAATTCCATGGGTGGGTAAATACCTTGGGTGAATGAATACCATGGGTAGATGCCACTTACAATACCATGGGTGGATGCCACTTACACTACCATGGGTAGATTCCATGGGTGGATGGATACCATGGGTGAAAGAATACCATGGGTAGATGCCACTTTCCATTCAGATCATTCCTCCCTCCTTAAGAAGCAATGGTCCCCATTGCGTGAAGTTCCTTCCTAAGAACCTTGTGTTGAATATGAAGAGCCATTTAAGAGAATGGTTTTGTGTGGTTAACCCATAACCGTGGTGAACGAAGATCCGAGGATAGATATATCTTGTAATACTTGTGACCAACTGTGATACTGACAGTGTGTGGCCTAGAAAATGGACTTCGATGAAGTGTGGATTTGTGGATGACTCATAAAAATGATAAAAGAAGATTTGAGGATAGACATACCTTGTAATACTTGTGACCAACCGTGATACTAATAGTGTGTGGCCTAGCAAATTGACTTCAAAGACAAGGATTTTGTGTGATTGACCCATAACTGTGAGGTTGATTGTCGATGAAGTAGCAGTTTCCTACATACCCTAAGGTGGAAGGGAACATATCCAAATAACCCAAGTCAAATGCTGCTATGTTGAAACTGATGAATGTGAAGCAGGTGCCTACTAAAGCGAGGTGGGAGGGCACGTCTCGAATGGGAATAACTCAGTCAATATAACTTAGAATGAGTATTGTAAATTATTTTTCGAAATAGAATGACCATTCTGCATCTTCCTATGTGATTGAAATCCCTATTTTGACACTCTGGAAACTCAGATTCACGTAGCAACTATCTCGTCGTCACAAAAGTTATGAAAAAATAACAAATTTTAAATCAGTGACATCTCCTTCATAGAAAATCTGATTCGACCACTTTTTTTTTTGAAATTCGATTATTTTTCAAAAGAAGCTTAGATCTGCAATTATTTTTCTGAAATTATGCATAAAAACTACAAAACATTATAGGATATCCACCGTCCAAAAATTGTCGTTAGAATTTGTTTTTCAACACAACTAATTTTAAATCAATGATATCACGCTAATCCAGACTCCAATTCAACCAATTTTGTTTTGAATTTGAGTATTTTTTCACAAGGAATCCAGAGCATTTCCATTTCCATTTTCAATTTCCTCTTAGCCATAATAACCATTATGAACACCTACACTAGGATGATTTTCCTAACATTTAGTTTGCAATACATATCCCATGACCAAGGTATTATATTTTTTACATGGATTTTTAACCAAGGTTGTTACAGAACCCTTCCCCTTAGGGGAACACCATCCTCGTTGTTGATGCAATATCTGGGTCTATTCATCCTAAGTAGAAACCTTAACCACCAAGGTTATGCTACAAGTCTCAAGATAGATACCTTAACCCTTCTAGCACTAATCAATTTCTATTTAAAATTGTGTTCTTATTAATTATGCCTAAACATGGAAAGGTTAATTTTTAGATTTTTTGCACAATCTTACAAGCCTGAGCGTGAATAAGAGAAAACATGAGCATGTCAAATTTCTAATGCTCAAAACCCATGTTATTGTTTACCTTCAGTCTTGTTGTATGTATGATAATGTTGATATTGTGAACAAGAATCCTTCTATCGAAACAGGAATTTCACTTTCGGTACAGGGACTGAACCACTGGTTGAGGAATAGTAACTAAACTGCTAGTTTAGGAACTTCTGTAAACACATCAAATAATTTTCATTCACACAGTCTGTAAAAACATTTTTCAAAGATCACTTCAAAACTCCTCAAGAAAATGCCCGGTTTTGAACAAAACCCAGATGGCGGAATTCAAAAATTCGTCTTCCTTTGATTAGAAATTGAACCGAAAATTGGATGATGGTTTTTCCTATGAATTCCTTCATATGCTACTTTGTTTGTTCGGTGATAATATGAATTCCACAAAATTCTCACTTCACCATTGTAATATTCCTAAATTATCTTGCAGCTAATAGGAATATTAAATTTTCCTTTAAAATCAAGTTGAATGAATAAATGAGCAAGGAGGCTCATTAATTGCTTAAGCAGGAATAAAAATCCCTCACAGTGTGAAAAGGGATCATGAAATAACCTGATCAGGCATCCACATGTGTGAAAAATTTCTAAACTATGTGGAAAAGGTCAAGTTTGACCAATTCAACATAATTTATTCTCAAAAAGTGGATCCTAAATAAAGACAGCTCAATGTGAATGGAAATCAAGCTAGCTAGTCAAAATGAAGACACCTTGAGTGTGAAAGGAGGCAAGGCATGAAGACTCAGTCAAGGATGACCCTATCAAGATTGATCCAGTCAAGCTTGACTAAATCAAACTGTGTTGTAAAGGGATGATCCTCACTAATGAAGACAACATGATTTTGGTGGAGGAGCCTTTGCATGGAAGCAACCTCCTAATGAGGTGAGACCCTTGGTGAGGGAGCTCCTCAACTATATAATAGAAGAGATGGCAAGAAAATGGGTCAGATTGAAGATTATATTTGATGTGGTCTATTTAGACTTCTTGCATACTTTGGCTGTTTAGCCAAGTTTGCTGCACTGCTTAGTGCAAGGGTTTTTCCGGGCGGGAATTCCCTACTCTTTCTTGGAGAAATTGTCTAAGAGATATAAGAGGAGATTTATGAACTGAATTTTCCACTACCTAGTGTTGGGCCAAGTATATACCTTAAAAAAAAACACATTCCCTTTATAAAATTGCGTTATTTATTAAGGTGTGCAGTGGGAGGGGTCAAAACCCCATTTTGAGGAGCTAGTTTCCCAAGAGGAGGATCAACCTTTCTTTGGGAGAGATATAAGGAGAGTCTACAGCCATTTATTTTCATTTTCAGCCATTATTATGTAGGGCTTCATATATACAACATGATTCAGCCATAGATCTGCAGCAACTTTCTCTTATATATCTTTTCTGTCAAGAAACCTTTGCCGGATCTTCTTGGATATGTATAAAAGAGATTAGATCTCTGTTTTTATGCCTCATTGAGTAATATAATAATAAGATCTGATTTATCTTCCTATTTTCTGAGTTTTACCTCCATTATACTGTGCAGTCTCTTATGCAACAATTTCTATGTGTTGCAGTCTTGGGGTTTTGTCAATTTTAAGCTGTTTTGAGCATGGGAGGCCTGTTTAACTAGGCTAAAGGCATTTGTTTCTGAAAATATTTTGCATGCATGTCCTATATTGTCTATTATAAGGGAAAAAACCGTTATTTTTTACTGTTATAACTCAATATTCATAAAATAATGTTTTTGGGGCCAAAATTGCTCCTTTCCCCCACTTGGTGACATTGTATAAAGGCATAATTTGTTGTTGTGATTTTTTTATGATGGATATGTGTTTAAATAAAATACATGAGTTGATTACTTGTTTTTTTCCAACTTTGGAATACCTTAGGGTATTCTTATTGTTGTAGAAAATCCCTATTTTGGGATATTACAGTGGTATCAGAGCAACCTTCCTTGGCTCAGCCTGTGAGCTTCAAGCATTATGGAGTCTTCTCATGGGGAGGAGGTGATTTGAAAGAGAGGTCAAAGCAAACCCTTATTTTCTAGAGGAAATAGGTTCTCATAACTTCTCTCTCAAACTTTGCAGGGTGGAAGCAAAGACAACAAAGAAATGAGGAGGGAAAATGAAAATCCCTCAACAAGATCTGCAAGATCTATACATGAGGAAAGTTTTAAGTCCTCATGTTATGGGTATGAGCACTCAGCCATACCATCAAATCTTCAGTGTTCTATCAGTGACTTCTTCATGAAGAGGAAGAAAGGAGGTGTGCCCAAGAAGGAGACTCTTGGAGAGTATTTATGGGAATATGAAGCTCAATCTAAGGAGTTCAAAGATAACTTGAACATCTGAGGGTTTTTCAAGATTAGGGAGGAAATAAGCATAAGGAGAAATCAGCATGGTGTAGGTATATTCTTCCTATCTACTTTTGATTGATCACCTAAATGTCCAGCTAAAGTTTGGGTGGAGGAGCTAGACAACTTTGTGCAACAACATCAAGTTTTAGAAATTGAAGCCATCAAAGTAGCAGCACTGGATTTTGAGGGTAAGGCCTATGCTTGGTGGTTGTTTAAATAATTTTCCTTAAAGAATGAAAATACATCTACTTATACAAGGTTCATTAAAATATTAGTAGAGAGGTTTGATGAAATTTCATGTGAGACATCTTCTATTGAAACTATCAAACCATATCAAAAAAAGCTTTTGCATGAGTTGCGAGGGTCTATAAATCCAACTTCGATTCTGAAAACCACTGAAGAGGATGTGAGCTTGTTTGATACTTTTCCAAGGGCAATATCTCCTTTGGATTAGAGGCTTTCTTCTCAAAGGGAAGACATGAAGATTCCTTCTTCAAAAGAAGACTGAGATCTAAGGTCTCTTATTAAAGATGAGGCAAATTCAACTGTTGAAGAGGAGAAAGGGAAGGAAGGGGATGAAAATTCAGTCATGAAAAGAGAACCTCAAGCACCTCATGAAGAAGAGGATGGAGCACTTGCTCCCAGAAGAAACTCTTGCACTCTTGCAAGGAGTTCCAAAAGGTCTCACACATAGAGCTCTTGGCACAACACATGAGCAGCATGTACCATCATTGTCAAATGATGAGATCTTGAGGATAGAAGGAGGAAAAGAGGAGGAAGGGCTCACAAGATGAAGATCATGTATCGTTCTCTGTTTCAAAGTTTTGAAGAACAAAGGAGGCAATATGACCTTATGCAATAAAGGTAGGGGAAAATCTGTCCACCTACATCCACATCCTAATCTATGCCTTGATGCCTCTTTGTAAGGAGGCATTTCACCAGGAAGACCTCCTGATTGGAGGAAAAATAAAGTGTTCTCTCAACTATGGGAAGCATTTGCATATTTGGCTAAGGAAGGAGCTTTGGGAGAAACTAGCACAATGCAGAGAACCTTTCATGGATTCAAAAGAGAGATCAACAATTTTCTGAATTGGACATTGCTATCTCCCTCTCAGTTATTTTCCCGGGAAAAGGAGGATTCATAAGTCTATGATGGCATGGATATGATGTCATATGGAAACTCCATATCTTTGGGGCAGCCAATGATATTTTCATTCACAAAGGAAATTTCTGAACATGACAAGAGGATATCAACACTGTTGCATGCATGGGCTACATTGAGGAAGTTTTGGAAGACAAGGAATTTCCAAAGGGATGTTGAATTCCATCTACTTCAATCTTGTCTTGAGCAATATCAGCTAAAAAGGAGGCAGAAAAATGGAGTTGATAGTACTCCAACATGTGACTTTGAAATCAAGCATGTTAAGGAGGAGAGCCATGCTGTGACAGGGGCTGCATTTCAGATTTCTACAGCGCTGTCATTGTTGGGGAGCCTAGATCCAAATTGGGATTCCCAACTTTTGATGGAATACTCCAAGGACCTTTTCACATGTAAGGTTCTTGATGGGAAAATGATAGATAGGAGGTATAAGGTATTTGAGGGAGTCATTAATGTCCATGATCAAATTTATCTGGCTAGGGACTCCAAGCTTAAGGAGAAACTACTTAATGCAGCCTATGAGATCCTGCTTTCAAAACCCTTAGGTTTCATTAGAGCATATCATACTATCTTAGATGAATTCATGTGGGAGGACTTCAAGGAGGATGTGCACTCTCACATGAGAAAGTGCATGGATCATTTTCTGGTTGAGGAGGGACATAACTCTTGGGAATAGTTATCATTACCACCTCCTTATTCATTGAGTGTGACAGGGAGCTCATCCATGAGTTACCTTGCTGATTCAGAACAAGTTTATGATAAACATTGTATTGTTGAACCTCATGATGTATTTATTATATAATTTCATTTTCTTAACACTCATGTGTAGGTCTTGGCTCCAGGAGGGGGCACCTTTCCTTATGGGCTTCATGAGCCACTTTGGGCTATGAAAAATGGTGATGTTGGCCATTCCTTGGGAGATCTTGGAGAGATGATGTACTCTTCATGGTGTGATTCATTAACACCAACCATCATACACCTTCTCCAAGCATGCAAGAAGGATGGGGCAGCAAACAAGTGTTGGGAAGAACACTTGTCATATCATTTTCCAAGGTAGTTAGGAGTAAAGCTGCACTGGTTGCACTTGAGGGACCATTTTCCTTATCCATTATTACATATGGCAGCTAGCATGAATCTAATTCTGATTCCATATACTGAAGATGTTCTTATCTTTGTTGGGAACATGGTTGGAGGAGAGACACATTTGTTGGATGTGTCCTTAAGGAAAGAGAGTCCCTACATTTTTTTCACTACATGTTCTAAGGGGAGCATGGGAAACTATATGGCCACCATTGTATAACACTTGTTTCATTATGATGTGGACCATATGTTTGGTTGGAGCACTTGGGGTATACCTCTCATGAGAAATTGGGAGGATCTTTTCTATGGGTTACCATGCTGGGAGGTAATTCATTTCATTTGGATGATAGCATGGAGGTGGGAGACCTTCATTGATTATGGGATTCCCCATGATTGTCATTCCTTATATCTTGAGAAGGCCACAAGGAGAAAAGGGGAGATTTTGCAGCACCCTTGTAGTTGCTTGAGGAAAAGAAAAATTTGGGAGGGGGAGACTGTAATATTCCTAAATTAGCTTGCAGCTAATAGGAATATTAATTTTGCCTTTAAAATCAAGTTGAATGAATAAATGAGCAAGGAGGCTCATTATTTGCTTAAGCAGGAATAAAAATCCCTCACAATGTGAAAAGGGATCATGAAATAACCAAATCAAGAATCCACATGTGTGAACAATGTCTAAACTATGTGGACAAGGTCAAGTTTGACCAAGTCAACATAATTTATTCTCAAAAAGTGGATCCTAAATAAAGACAACTCAATGTGAATGGAAATCAAGCTAGTTAGTCAAAATGAAGACACCTTGAATGTGAAAGGAGACAAGGCATGAAGACTCAGTCAAATATGACCCTATCAAGATTGATCCAGTCAAGCTTGACTAAATAAAACTGTGATGTAAAGGGATGATCCTCACTAATGAAGACAACGTGATTTTGGTGGAGGAGCCTTTGCATGGAAGCAACCTCCTAATGAGGTGGGACCCTTGGTGAGGGAGCTCCTCAACTATATAATGGAAGAGATAGCAAGAAAAGGGGTAAAATTGAAGGTTATATTTTATGTGGTCTGTTTATACTTCCTGCATACTTTTGCTGTTTAGCCAAGTTTGTTGCACTGCTTAATGCAAGGGTTTTTCTAGGCGGGAATTCCCTACTCTTTCTTGGAGAACTTGTCTAAGAGATCTAAGAGGAGATTTCTGAACTGAATTTTCCACTACCTGGTGTTGGGCCAAGCATCTACCTTAAAAAAAAACACAGTCCCTTTATAAAACTGCGTTATTTCTTAAGGTGTGCATTGGGAGGGGTCAAAACCCCATTTTGAGGAGCTAGTTTCCCAATAGGAGGATCAGCCTTTCGTTGGGAGAGCTAGAAGGAGATTATAAAGATATTTATTTGCATGTTCAACCATTATTATGCAGGGCTTCAGCTATACAGTGTGATTCAGCCACATATCTACAACAACTTTCTCTTGTATATCTTTTCTGTCAAGAAACCTTTGCCGGGTCTTCTTGGATCTGTATAAAAGATATTAGATCTCTGTTTTTATGCCTCATTGAGTAATCTAATAAGAATATCTGATTTATCTTTCTCTTTTCTGAGTTTAACCTCCATTATACTGCGCAGTCTCTTAGGCAACAATTTATGTGTGTTGCAGTCTTGGGGTTTTGTCAATTTTAAGCTGTTTTGAGCATGGGAGGCCTGTTTAACTAGGCTAAAGGCATTTGTTTCTGAAAATATTTTGCATGCATGTCCTATATTGTCTATTCTAAGGGAAAAAACCATTATTTTTCATTTTTATAACTCAATATTCAGAAAATAAAGTTTTTGGTGCCAAAATTGTTGCTTTCCCCCACTTGGTGATATTGTATTAAAGCATAGTTTATAGCTGTGATTTTATTATGATGGCTATGTGTTTAAATACACTACATGAGATGATTACTTGCTTCTCTCCAAATTTGGAATAACTTAG